>OX457025.1:43977705-44577705 GCA_949752745.1 Protula sp. h YS-2021
TTGTAGACTGCTATCTAAAAAAATTAACAATGTATTAACCTTTGGTACAAATAACATGTAAACACTTGTTAACATTTATTATTTAGTTAAGCAGGTAACGAAAAAAAATGGCAAACGGAAAAAATGGTAATGTTCTCAGGTGTGCGATCAAGTTCATTTTTTTTTCAAAGACACTAGCTTGCATTCTTACTCAGCATCAAGGAAAGTTCATTCAATACCATAAATGCCACACCCCAGACTGATAAGTCCATTTCATAGCATGGAGATCTAAAAATCTAAGTATATTCCGAATATCTACAACTGTTGGTCATCAACTGAAGTATTTAATAACAACCAAAATTAAATCATTTACCAGAAAAAAAACACTGTATTTTTTTATGCTTTTCTCGCTGAAAATAATAAATCGAACCCTCCTAAGGGACATTATAACTGTTTTTAATAGCCTTCGGTTGTGTTAAGCCTTTTTATTCTAAAATAAAGCGAAGATCAATTTAAATTCTAGAACAATCTAGAACGATCCTGAAGGGTGCAGAAGTCTTTCTGTATTGGAGGTAGGATTAGCTGCTGGATATTTGCCAAAAATTGGAAATAAAAATCCAATAAGTGGTACTCGCAAAAACGTACATCTGAAAGCTTTGAGGCAAGCTGTGAAATGTCAGTGAAATGTGACAGACAAACTGCACAACTGTCAGTGTTATTATGCTTGTAAAACGAAAAGTATTCCCGAAATTTAAGACTATGACTGCCCAATATTGCCGATTGCATCATTTATGTGATGACGTCAGACCACTGCAGCGGAGAGTATTTTGGTTTTCTGTACATTTTTACCTTGCCTTAATACAGCGTCTAGCCCTGCTGAATGTGAGTTAAGATCTGTTGCTATGTAACACGATAAATGTAAGTACTGACATAATGATGTACATTTGCGGAAGGAAAATGGAAACAAATATCTCAGACAACCGCCAATATATAAAATTTAAAAGCAATAGCAGGATAAAAGGTACCCAAAGCAGTATAAGGGGTCATTAGCGTTCAGAATCGTATGTAAACCCACCAAAAACTGGAAGGCCTTTCAGCTCCAATCTTTCACATTTTTGAAGTAATTTCGATGTCACAAAGCTGTGGTTTGATTGGAAAAATTGTTGGTATATCAATTCGCAAGCTAGGTTTCAGTAAACGTGTGGTTCACACCTGGGGGGGGGGGGGCAATCATTTACCAAGCTAGGTTTCAGTAAACGTGTGGTTCACACCCAGGGGGGGGGGGCAATCATTTACCAAGCTAGGATTCAGTAAACGTGTGGTTCACACCTGTGGTTGGGGGCACTCACTTATCAAGCTAGGATTCAGTAAACGTGTGGTTCACACCCAGGGGGGGGGGGGGCAATCATTTACCAAGCTAGGTTTCAGTAAACGTGTGGTTCACACCCGGGGAGGGCACTCACTTACCAAGGTAGGCTTCAGTAAATGTGTGGTTCACACCCGGGGAGGGCACTCACTTACCAAGGTAGGCTTCAGTAAATGTGTTGTTCACACTCGCGGGGGGGGGGGGGGGGGAGGGGGGCACTCACGTACGAAGCTAGGCTTCCGTAAATGTGTGGTTTACACTCGATTCGTTTCGCCACTTACGCACCATGATCAATATTATAACTTCACATTATTAAATAGCAGTAATGTGTATCGTACAGCAGCTTAAAATTTTGCTTGGTGTCGTTTAAAGTAAATAAGACTTAAAAAAAACTAGAATGACCAGTGTGCCCTTACATCAGTGCTCAGTACAGCGCCGTAAAGCGTGAAGAGCGTACAGCACATTCTTCCAACAGTGTTATTTGTATTTCATGTGCACCGGCTACGAAAACTAAATCAACTGTTAATTTCGAGTCCGACTAGTTCTACCTTTACACAACCTAACATTCTAAAGCTCCAACGTATATGGCACAATGCAAACGTAGCAATGTATATACAAGAACAAGCGAAAAAAAAAAAAAATTCCAGAGTTAACAGGCCTGGAGCACATTTACATATATCTGAAAACGAGAACCTGCTAAAAGTGTGGCACACTTCTTTATGTTACCGCGCTGTTGCCAGCTGCCAAACTCATAGTTCTCTCTCTCTCTCTCTCTCTCTCTCTCTCTCTCTCTCTCTCTCTCTCTCTCTCTGTGACTTTTTAAAACTTTTATCCATTTTTTTTCTTTTTTTGCATTGTGATGTGTTTTGTTTTCTAAGCACCTGAATAACTCACATCTACAGCATAAGATCAATGTATCTTCTTAAAAGACAAAAGGGATTTTTCTGCTATGCAAGTATCCACGGGCGAATTCTCGAAATTACCGGTGCGAAGTCTTCGCGTAGTCCTGCCTGAAGTGCTTTTTTTTTTTTTTCAATCAATGACATTCCAACTAAGCGCGTGCCTACTTGTCTTGGTTTGATGACGTCCTGTCGTACCTTCCTTTGAAACCGGCGCGCTGATTTTGGCCTCCGGTATTTTGCACGAAAAAAATATTGAAACATAAAACCTCGAAACATTTATTTTCCTGAAGAGGTTTTACCACGAACGGATTTCAGCTGACGTATCAAGGTCGGTTCTTGCGTTATTTGATTAGTACGACAGGATACAGGTAATGCAGATGACAGGGGAGCGTGGGCATGGGTTCCCTGGACATCCGGGTACTTCTCAGCTCACCGACTCATCGTCTTCAATGGGCACGTGTAAAACGTCAAAACTCTGGCCCAGTTTCATTGTTTTCGCTCGTTTGTTCATTTTTATCCAATTGCTTTTATTCTGTTCCACATTTTGCATAACTTCTGATGCTTCTGGTAGAAGCTGACACAGCAGTCTGAAAAGAGTCATGTCAAATGTTTACTTTCAGAAGATTACCTTATTTGGTAACAGAAAAAAATATAATTATACATGGTTTTTGATGGCAAATTAAAATATTAGAAATAGTGAGATTGTACGTACCGGTAACAGTGATGTCTTACAATACTTTTGTAACGTAAGCTGTGTTAATTTAAGAAATCAAAAATTTGTTTCGTAAAAAAAAAAAAGAATACGAGATTTATGTTATTAAATGTAGGTAAAAATGACGTTGGATTCGAAATAATTTTCCTAAAGGTATGAAACAGTAAAATGGGAAAGTGTGTGAAGTTAAAAACAACAGGCAGGGAGGGAGGGGGGAGGAAAAAAATGTAATATGAGCTTTTATATGTTACTGTGAGAATCATAAGTATAACTATGCACTGTAAAACCTATGGAGGGAGACAACGAAAAAGTACGCCTAGAGCAGGACTTAAACTCACAAGCTCTTCCTTCGCAGGCCACAACGCAAACCACTGCTTCTATGGGAGTCAGAACTATGAATACTGTATGCAAAACCGATAAACGGAGTCAATTAAAAAATTCCCCTTCAGTGGTTTGAACTCACGCACTGTTGTACCTTACGACTGCACCAATCTGTCCTTAAGACAGTACGACTTGTGAAGAAGCACTGGTCAAGTAAGAGCACATTACTTCTGCAATTTGACCGTTTTTGGCCAATATTTCGGTCAATTTTTATCAAATCGCCTAAAAAACACAAGTCTAATGCAAACATTTGACAGAACATTCCTGCCAAATTTCAACGTAATCGAACCGGATTTGTAGGAAGAGTAGCATTTTGTTTTCTTAAATTTGGCTACTATCTTGACCAATTTTGGCCAAATCGCCTATATACATATTATATATAATATAATATAATATAATATAATATAATATAATATAATGTATATATAAGCTGTGGAGGATTACCCAGGGAACATTCCTCCCAAGTTTCAAAACAATCGGACCACAAATGCACGAAGAGTAGATTTTAAAGAATTATTTACACACACACATAACAGACGGCGGATTCCACACAAGTGATAAGTAAAGCCCACCGACGATAGTCGGTTGTGCACACGCAAGCGTTAGAACACTAGGCCAGCAATGAAGGCCCGCTGAGGTGTAGCAAAGTCCTGTATAAATCAGCTACCAGTCCCTGAACATAAAATCGACCTTGTCTTGACGCACCTGAAGGCTGGCAGGGCAATGCCGTTTAGAAAGTCGATCTGTAGTTCGGGGATGCAAGCATTCTCTCTGTCCATCATGGCCATCGGTTTCTGCCCCTGTGCTTTCTCTAAATCACCTTGTGAGAAGAACTCCTGGTATATCAACTCCTACAAGGTGTGCGCACAAGGTATGTAAAACCAACTAACAGCGCCAAGACCAGAAACTTAATTTGAACACTAAAGATATACAATACAGGTTAAACAAGTCAATCATATCACACTGCCGGTTTTTTTTTGTACATAAATCCCCCTCTTACCCACCATATGATTATTCATTCTCTGCAATCATTTTTTTCCACTTTTGACATAGAGGCGATGCAGACTAATTTGAACAGAATACTGAGGTATGACTACATTTTGAAGGAAATGGAATTAGACTTACGGCAACTTTTTTGGTCGTGTGCCAAGTTTTGGTTTGGTCGCTGAGGTCACATGACGTCATTAGTAAACAGATCAATAAATTCCGATGCGAAGCGTCCTCCTTCTTATATGTACCTAATTTTTAAAGAGAAATGAATCAAAATGTAGACGCTGTAGTCACTTAAATATTTTTATTTGTTGTATTCCAGTTTAAGGTAACAACAAATAGCATATAAAACGATACTGAAAACAAAATGCCAGTGTAACCATGGCGTTCGGTTATGTTCCACATTAATTAGCATTCATTTTACACAAAGCACTCGCAGCGAAACATGTCTGGGTGAGCACCGATTCAAAAAGTTTCCTATCGACAGGAGTGTGTACGAACTAAGCGTGAACTATGGGGGGAAAACAGAGAAGGGAACACGGTAAAGTTGTTTCTGTCTTCCACCTTCTCCACCATCCTAACGGTTACTGGTCTCAAACCCTCTACGAACGTACTCTCTGCCAGTGCCTCTAGGTCCTTCACTATCCGTAGATGGTGCGCCAGGTCCGTGGCCAGGATAATGTCCCGCATCAGATCCAGCACGCGTGTGTAGTCCTGTACGGGTTATTCAACAGGTACAATATTCACCATGGCAAAATTTATGTCTTATTATATTTTTGAACTAAAACATCACAGAAATGTCAAACAATTTTATGGAAATTAATCCGCCTCATCAACATGACAACACACAAATACAGCCATACCAACCGGTGTGAATGGTTATTTTAATTTTATTTCGAAACCCATAACACATATATTTACATTTACATGTAACAAATACCATTTGTTGAATCAGAATAATTAAGTAAATCCAGAAACAAGCCAGTAAATATTAGGCATTGGCTCACCTCATTGTTGAGATTTTCAAAGATATTGCAATCTTCTGTGTTCATAATGCACATGGTTTGAGCAAAGTGATGACGCTAGAAACAGGCGAAACGGCACCACATAAGTACATTACAACGAATATCAGTCGCTATTTAAAGGTTAATTTAGAAAGTTATCAAAGCCGTCAGTGTTTTCAATTCCTCGTTGAATTGCATGCGGATGTTTATTTCACCACAACAGTTTTTAGACAAAATTGCAGTTCTGTTCTTAAATGTTTTAAACAGTTTTAAATTCTTAGGTTTTCATGTATACAATACTTTTTTGCTTCAATGTATCACACTCACTTCTAAAACAGATCCTTGTGAACTATATAATGCTGCCAGAGTTGAAGACTGAAAAATAACAAAAACATAATCATCAAATTTTGAATAAAATCTAACGTCTACGCTAGTCAAATGTGAGCACACCGAATCAGTCGAAGACGTACGAATTAAAACAAATGCCCATATTGTGTTTGAGTAACTATAGCATTACAGAGCTCGTCAAACCGATATACCGATATATGCATAAAACAAAGTGAAACACATTTTATCGAGACTTACGGATGCCACTTGGAAAGAATTAGTTGTGCCTCGGTGGTCAATATCATGACAGAGACAAGCCACGAACAGGCTGAACACTTCCAGGTCACTGCAAGCATGCAATAGGTCAATAAAGGTTAACTGTAGCACTTGGCAGGTTACTGCTCTCAAGCGGTGGAGGGCAGGGCAGGGAAGTTAGAGTGCTGATAAAGGGTAATATTTTTCAGTGTGGAATTCATGTATTGATAATTAATTTAAAGAATGCGGTAATTAATTTATCTGAAAAACTAGAACAGTATCTGTTTAGGTGTCAGTTTGTTTGTTGTATAAATATACCGAAAACGCCCTCACAGTATTAGTATCGTAATAGGCCATGGTCGATCCAAGAGGATTATTGTTAAATATCGAAAATGTATATTTAATATTGTGGGCAATGGTACTCCGATCATCGACCTAAGCAAACATGTTGCATCTCTATTCGAACTTAAGAAAATACTTATATTTTGGCAAACTACCCCTATGATCCTTTAGCAGTTGGAGAAGTTGTGTGTCGGCACGAGTGCTAACAGGGTCAGTTTGAAACAAACTGACAAAAAAAAACAATCATTTTCTTTCTCCTTGTTATCCTAGGAGGCTTTTGTGTAAACCTAACCTATAAAATTACATTTTTATACACTTGTGTTATAAAACTGAAAAGCAGGATTTGTACGCCGTCAGATCTGGGCAGATTTGGATTTGTGTTCAAATATAAATAGTACAATGAAATGGACACAGACAAAAATATTTAGACCAATAGTAACCCATTCCAAATTTAGAGTGGTTTTCCCAGAACCAACTATTCCTAAATGAGCTGTCGCTAGGTATACTGTGACCAGTCAAAGAGCACAATTGAGAATTCACACCAACATCTACATTTTCAACAGTGAGAAAAAATGGACAAAGGAAAACTCGCAGAAATAGGAGTGCAGGAAGTGGAGGATAACAGATCATAAATGCATGGATGGTGAGGGTTGCACTTTAAAGTTTGCAGCCCGTACGCACAGCATCACAAACACAAGCCAATTCTGCAAACACAGAATTTATCACATCATTACAAAAAAATGAAAAGCAAGTATACAATAGATAAAAGCTAGAAATGCCACAAGCTAATTCCGGAATCATTTGAAAGACCATTATTTCAGAGCTTCATATCTCCCTTCGACCATTACGGATTTTCATTCAATTTCTTGTATCAGCAAATACATTTACTCACAACCCGAAACTCCTTCACGATCGATATACGAGCTTACAAAGGAACATTCTAAATCCGTTTATTTAGAGAAACATAATTACGATGGCCTGAATCTACGTCATGACTGAATGCTTATTTTCCAGGAAAGGTATCATTTTAGCCAGATGATATTAGAGATCGGTTGCAGTAACGTTGTTGCTTAAAGGTCCCACCTATTTTAGTAGCCACATAAACAACTAAAAATGTGCTTCAGTCTTAATCATTAGGGATTGGTGTCAACTTCAGAAACAAGAATGAAGCTGGGTTTGGAGTACAAGAATAGGTGATTCTCCCCAAAGGCACCATCACTTGCAGGTGAATTTCCGAATGACAAACAGGGAGAAAACCTTGATTCATGTTAAAGCACACACAATAATATGGTCCAGGGTCGAATGATGAACACAAATTACCTTATACTTCCTATGTTTTCAACAATATATTTTAATATATAAGGGTTAAGACAAATCCTGCAAAATTTCCGAAGACGATTCAGTTAACTGTTCCGAAATATTGTGTTCACAAGGTTTGGTCACGACAGATCCTTAATGCCTCCTCATTCTCAAAACAGCGATTGCAATGTAACAAAAGACAGACTTCCAGAAGACAACGGCGCCTATGTAATAGTCATACATGGAATGTGAATGTTAAACACACAAAACTGAATGCAGACCAACAATTTTGAAAACAACATAAAATTTAAACTCAAAGAAATATTTATAACAATAAAGGCACCTTAGGTAGTTTTGAAGGGTTGCATTTTTGAAGAGCAGATAACAGAAATGTGCCACTGAAAACGCATGGATCCAGTTGTGATACGGGGGGTCTCTATATCCCCTACGTACCATTAGTACAAACCTGAAAACAAGCACAACATGATGATTAAATATCAGTACTAATGTAGAATATGGCAATGTATATTTAAAGTCACATTAGTAAAGTACATAAGGCGATATATATATATATATATATATATATATATATATATATATATATATATATATATATATATATATATATATAAACAATAATAATAATAATAATTGCCTTCTTTCTCTTCTTCGGTGTGGGTATGAAAATTTAAATTTCAATCAGGACTGTTTGGCTCCGATCTTTATTTTGGAAAGAAAAACAGAATATTTTCGACAGCCGGTCGAGTTAATTTTGCATTGAAAGGGTTAATTTTTCGTTTGAAGAATGTTATGAGAGATAGTATAGGCATACATGGTACTTACTTGACAAGGGTTTCTCGCTTTATTTTATACCGGTGGATAAATCCCATATCTTCAAACATACACAGCACTGCCTGCAAGTGTAACGGCTTTTACAATTTTTATGCCATTTGAAATACTCTAACAGAATTCGCAAATCACAGCTAAAATCCCTAACACTATTGATTTTAGCAAATTAAACCGGCTCTCATTTCAAAGAGCGCGAAGTCTCTCATGCACTGAATCAGCTGCCTTTCCTGTATACTGTACTTAAATTTTCTCTCTTCTTTCTCGCGTCCCTTCTCCCGCAGGTGTAACACATGGTTAGAGAAGAACTGTTTCTTACCAATGGGGTATTGTCGTAAGGAACAGATCTTGGTGTGAAAGTAAATCGTGCGAAATCGGCAGCGAATTGTTCTGGACTTGGTATAACAGCTTGTGTGAACTTTTTCACATTGTCAGGATCGATCTAAATACATAATAAACATACTTGGATAGCTTTCAATTCAAAAGGTAATTAGACTTAAATGTAGTTTGCAATTTAAAAACTACAGACTCAAAACACAGTTCCCACTCCACAATATGACATTAATCAACAAGACCTTAATGTTTTCAATCTTAAGATACAAATAAAAGTGAAACATTGCTTCTTTTTTAAACCACAGTCACATTTGACAGATTACTTTTTAATCATCAGGCATTATTTGGTGAATGGGCCAACATTGCATATCTGAACTGCAATAACATGAAGTATACCACAACTCGAACCATATCGCGAGCCTATTCTGTTTTTTAATTGATTTCTCAAATATTCGCTAAAAGAAACATATAATTCATGTCCCGCCAATATAATATCTCTCTCGGGAAACAAATATTGGGTTTTAAGAAACGCACCAGTCAGAAAAATAACTAAATACTAATTACTATGCACTTAATTTACCATTACCTGCATGTGGTACATCATGAGTTCATTACTTAAATTGCTTCTGATCTGAATGTCCATCACCCGCTTGTACATCAAGCTCTATTTTAACACATTCACAGAAAACATGAATAATTTCGTAAAATGAATTTAAAAGAAACGTTATATAATTAGCACCAATACTGTTTGCATTTCATTTCGTTGCGTTTTCAGACCCACTACTGATTGGATTTCACCCATCTGGGACTTGTATTAGAATTTTCTTCGCAATATTCAATTCAACAACAAGAGCGGATTATTAACTAAAACTGCAATCTGCATCAGTAACTTCACTCTACAAAATTAAGTCTTTTAATGGCATGCCCACTGAGACCTGAAAACTTAATCGACAATACCATTAATTCAAAGATGTTTTCACTGTCCTTACATGCACAATGCTGATACAGCAATACACGGAAAAGGCTTGCGCAATCTCGACATCAAAATTGGAAAAACCAGGAGCGTTTATCTTGTTGCATAACTGCGCCACACCGATAACCTCTTCCTTTTGATTTTTGATGGGAAAGCACAGAATATTTCTGAAATAAAAACAATCAAGACCCTTACACGACTGCCCAGAATTAGAGAGCAGATTTATGTCTCAAATTCTTTCTTGCTCACTAACTTGTAACTAGAATATCCTCAATTCAAGAAATAAGCTTACAGCTACTGAAATGTTTTCTTTTTACGCGAATTAACGTTGCAAATTCATTCGTTACAAATACATTGCATAATCATGATATATTTTTTTCTTTTATGTCTGGTCTATCATATGAATAATTAGCAACAATTACTTATCCCTTAGATCCCTAACATATCGGTTAACCAAAAATACCTGGTTTTAAAACCCGTCGAGTCATCAACCCCTCGGTAGAACAAAGGATGAGAATACGCATCGTCTATGTTCAGAATCTTTCCTATACACAACATCAAGTCAACTAAATATGAAGAAAGTTCTTTTGTAGAGTCATAAAATGAAATGTGTATCAAGGTACGAAATATTACATCTGGATAGCAATAAATATTTACAACCCTCTGTAACACATTATACAATTATGACATGGTTATGAGAGTGACATCCAGTTTTGTTCACCTGAGGGTTACAATATTATAATTCCAACCAAGCTGATGGTGAAGGAAACTGCAAGTCACCATCCTAACTATATCACATTTGTTTTGCTACATTTGTAAGAGCTGCAGGGGTTTAGACTGGCGAATACGTGACTGATTGCCATTGGAGTATTTCGCTGAAGCGAGGTGTACGAGCCATTGTTGAGTGCGTCGCAGCCTAGAGTGTACTTACGAACACCGCTAGAAAGTACTTCCTTTGTTTATCCAGCATTGCCATCAATGCTGTAGGCTTGCAAAGCCGTTATAATTTTAACCATTACCGGAAAATTCCATGCGAAGTTGAAAAAAGAGCTTAGAAATTGGTAACAACAATTCTAAAGAGATATCCAGCAAAACCACACATTTTGTTATGTAAAATGACCAGAATATATTTAACGAGAATCCACATTTTTCGAAACTTTATTTTTGACTTAGCATGTCATTTTCGACTCAACGTGCTAAAATCATTTACGGGGCTCGGGGACGCGCAGCAGTTTTTGTAATCACGCCACAGAACAGTCAGATCTGCCAAACACGTGTTTACCAATCAGAAAGGAGCTTTTTATTTTCAAGTGCAACAAAATGTATTATTCTGTACACTAACAAGATATACACATTAACTTTAACAACTAAGATTTCACAATTTTTTTTAAAGTTCTTCTGGCGCAAACCTTAGCTTTTTTCGCTGATCATAAGCTTATGAATATATTTTGATATCACATTTAAAATTTTTTAAAGTTTTTTATCTTTCTTTCTCATTGGTACTCTTTTACCATTTAAGGCCCAAATTCACTCGCCACAGATTTTTGTTCCCTTTCTCATCCTTTTAATTTTTAAGTTTCAAACTGCTGTATGTTTACTTACCAGTCGTGGCCACATGTCCGGCTATGCCTTGATTAAGGGGGATGGTCACTTCGGTCTGTAACTAGATCAGTGTTAGAAAAGGCGTGTCAAAGACAGAGGGAAAAACAGAGACAAAGCAACTACACAAGCAAATGCAGTGTTATTTACACAATGTAACAGTCTGAAAAAGTGCTAATCGTGAACTCTAAACAGCAAAGAAAATCGGCACTGTTTGATACGGTTCGTGAAGGGAAAAACCCCTGCCCCGCATTTAAGCTCCCTTTTTCACGACTCCGCCAGTCATTTGCAACCAAATTACTGTGATTTATTCAAGGAGTGTTTCAAAAGAAAGTTTTGCGACATACATGACTACGAGAAATGCAGCGTGCGGAGTCATCAGCAAGCTTTTAATTTTTGCATTACTTAACCGTAACTTTTAACGAGATGTTTCACAAGCAAACTATGTCTCTTAACTTGCTTGTACAGAATTCAAAGCAAGAGTTGATGGTGCAAAAATTAATTTTACTCGGATTCCATAATCAGACAATTGGGACATGAACTTGTGTCTTGTGATATATTTATAGGTTTACTTCAAGTATACCAGTCATCAGCAGACATCTTATGAGAAGCTGAGCGGCAGACTTAGAGCAAAGTGGCACATACCAGTGTAAAAGACTTCGCTAGAAATTTAGACAGTTCAGACAATGCTTTAAAAAATAACAAATTTTAAAATTACAGTCCAGTTTCATGAGAATAAGCAGTTTGTGAAGTAGAAACAAGGAAAGTTTAAAATATTTATTTGATAATTTTACAGATCTACACAATTGAAATGCGATATGATTGTGCTTCTATGCAGTTTGAAACTGTAAAGTACAGCAAGTCTTTCAAGGCGATTACACGGACACAGCAAAACCTCCGTAACTGATCAGCAACAGCCTTTGATAATGGAACACGTTTTGGTTTCGATTTCACGTTATTTTTTCACCACAATTTATTTCTGTTTATGGAACAACTCTGTATGATGAATATTTTGCCGGTCTTTACGTATAGGTTTAACTGTGTGCGCATTACAAATCTGAGTGATTCATTCGACACCCCCCCCCAAAAAAAAATTTATATATACTCCACCGTCAACAAATTTATAAAACGCTTCAAAAAGTAAAAATATTAGTTCGTTTGTTGAACAGTTTATACAACAGCTGCAATAAATTTTAAATTTTTGTATGATTTTTCCCTTTACAGCTCTTGTTATCTTTTTTTTTTTTTAGTTTTGTACCCTTTCTCAAGATTTATTTCGGCTCTTGTTTTAATCTCAAAACTCTGTTCTTATGCACAAGCACCGCTCATTCCATGTAGCAATGCATTTCTGCCTAAAAAAAGTATGAATAGGGGCCATTCTGGGCATACAAACTCAAAACTTCCGAGACGGGTGGATTCGAAGCACAGAATGACTTGTATATTTTCTTGCAGTGAAAAACTGCAATATAGTAAGTTGTCCGTGAATCCCGGTGCAAGAATCACGCTTAATTCAATTTGCTTTCAAAAGCATAATTAAAACTTTTAATATCAAAGCATAAATAAATCAATTTTCACACCGTAGCCTTTCGCACGTAGCAGATTAATGTACAAGCAACTTCAATAAGGCAAGTGGGGGAAAACACGGCCAATCTTTAGGCGAAAAAAAAACATAACGCACCGCTCTCTTGTTGGGAGGTTGGGAGGCGGCATACTGATGATATTATAATGATTTAAACAGTAAAAAAGATACCATACGAGTCAATACAGAATCCACAGTGATCTGTATGCATATAGAGACCATAGTAGAGACTGGAGACTCCGAAGGATAGAGAATAACTGGTGTGTACAGGCATAGCCGACGGAACGGAAAGGCAGTCAAGGTCCTACTTGATACGAGCGCATGTTTAACCCGGATTCTGAGGTGATATACAGCCTCGGAAGCTTGGTGAGTATCGCACTGTTGGTTGGACTTTTACTGGGTCGTAATTAATAGGAGGTGATAACGAGAATTATCACAAGAACCCACTGACTAAGTGCGACAGGTAAACTGAGTATTTTCAGCTGCAAAATGCGCTACCACTGATTTGGGGCTTGTTGGTCGTGTCATGAGTTTGTGATGTTTATAAGCCGTGCCACCCGGAATGGTTTGGTTGGTGTATTGAAAGCACGGCGGATTGTTACACAGGAATCAGGCCGCGCCCTTCTAAGGCCGGCAGGGCGAGGGGGGAGGGGGGGGAGGGGGAGGTACAGCGCCATCCCACGTAACTTAAGAGTCGGTTAAGTTTCTTCGCGAAACACGAAATATTTTTGCACTTTCGAGTTTTTCATTATGGAATGCTCCTGATATCTTAATAACGCTAAATTTTGATGCATCATAATTTTCTTAAAATAGATAATTAAAATAAATATATTCTAAACATTAAGTTTTTCTTTCAACGGGATTCTAGTTACTGAAATCCTACTTAAGCTCAAGGAATCACGCTTAATTTTTTAACAATAAAAATGTTATAATTTTGATACCTGTTTTTCTTGAATATCACCATCAAAAACTTTTGCAACCAGTTCTTCCGTTTCTTTTTCAACCAAAAACACAGAACACCTGAAACAACAAATAGGCTAACATAAGTAACCGCACACAGCGGACCATACAAACACTACATGCAACTTGTGGCGACGGGCCAGAGATATAAACAAGAATGTCCGGGGACACTGCAAACAGTAGAAACCAGAACAAGTGTTCTGCTTATCTCTCCACAGATCTAAACCGATAAGTTATAAGCGAAACTCGCTAACTGCATGGCAAACATTCCACAGAAATGGAGAAATCATTCAGTTCAATGTAAGTTTTGACACTTTTCAACAAATTGTTGGAAGGAGATTTCAAAGGAAATTGGGATTTTGATCAATATTTTTGCTAATTTGTGATGAATCACCAAAAAGTAACAGCAAGATAGGTACTAAAGCCCGCTAAGTTTAGACTAAATGTTATGACAGTTAAGCTATACACATGCGTCGGTTCAGATTTGGATAAACAGAGTTTTTCGCCAATATCTCTGTCAATATTTTCGATAATCACCCACAGGTAAGAGCAAAATAGGACCTGATGCCAGTTTCGTTTAAACTAGGGTTAATTTTATGAGAGTAAAGCTATCGGTGACGTCAGTTTAGATAAAAAAACGAGTTCTCGAAAAATTTCCGCCAATTTTTGGCGAATCACTTATAAATAATAGCCAGGTAAGTACCAATGCGGCTATATTTACCCAAAATTTCAAGACAGTAAGGCTATTTCCCTGGTATCAGTACGATTTGGCCGAAATTCGTTTGGGTTTTTGGCGCCTCATAAAAAAAGGTGTTAATGCCTGCAACCTTCATTAAACATTTTAAGACGATAAGATTATATACCTATCGTTAGTTTTTTTCTTTTCGCCAATATTTCCGCCAATTTTGGGCTGATTACGAAAAATTAATAGCCAGGTAAGTACCAACGATCGTTGTCTTTAACCAAAATTTCAAGACAGCACAGGTATTTCTCTACAGAAGCTGGAGCTAAAAAGTGTTTTTTTTTTTTTGTTTTTTTTTTTTTTTTTTGACGATGAAGAAAAAGTTCAGCTATGAAAAGGCACTTGGATATTATATGTCTAATTAAACTGATTTTAAATGGTAAAGAACACTTATCCCAGAATCATATTTGCCTTTGTTTATGACAAACGCAACCGAGCAAAACGTCAAATTCGCATCAAATTTCAAATTCAAACTTTCATTAATTTACAAAACGTCTCCGTTCTCCACCTCCCGTTACATCTGACTGTTTTTTTTTCTCCCTACAGAATGAGGTCAGGTTGTTATTTGAGAACGGCACAGCAAGTCATTTGTTGGGTTGGCAAAGGTGTGGTTTAGTAAAGATTACTGAGCGATAATACATGATCATATAACAAATGGCATGTTATAGTTGATGATTTCAATAATATTACAGGAAACTGTTGTTGAATACAATTATAAAAACACGAACTTCCATTAAAATAGCATTTATTATTAACATGTAAGTGCGCATTTTAAAAGAATTATTTTGTACCCAAAAGATAACAGCCACATTATTTTTTAAGATCCTTATCTAAGTTCGATAAACTTAAGTCTCAGAGAGCGCGGATGACCTAAGAAATCAGTGCTGAGGTCGGTTTGCAAAGTATCATACTACCGCCACTTTCATCAAGTTTTTTTTCACAAATCTAACAATTTTACACTATAACATTTCGACAAAAGCTGAGTTTTATATTTGTTATAAAAATCGGGCAATTTTCAATATCTGCTTTATCCGTGTGTGACTTTTAAAATATTGTAATTTTGACAATTTTTCATGAATATGAACTAAAATCGACGTAAAATACGAGTAAAAAAACCCTTAAAGTTTAACTAAAACATTCCAACAGATGTAAGAAAAAATCCGGAAAAGATCACCGAATCCACATGTTATCAGAGTTACAAATCTCTGGCAAACTGGCCCAGTAATTCAGGACTAATGTATAGCTGCTTCTTTTCTCTGCTAAACAATAAAGATACAAATAACGCAAATTGGCGGCACTTAAGGCGCCAAAAGTCCAAAGTCCACTGAAAAAGGATGTAGTTCCTTAGGTTTCAGTAACCAAACACTAAATGGCGGGGGGAGGGGTCGAGGCCGGCACGCGGGGAGCGCGCGACCATCGTTTGATGTGTTCCTGGGCTAGGCGGGGCATAGCCACTGACAAGTTGCAGTATATTCAGTCAATTGCTCATCTCTTGGAGATGGAAGCGGCGTCCGCGACTTCTGTGCTTACGTCCATAACGATGTGCAGAGCAGGTTCGGGCACAACCTTTTCCATGGCAAAATTGCCGCGCACTGTTGAAGGAGTTGCAAAGCATGCTGATAGTTGTGAGGCTGCGGCGCGTATTGCTGTTGATACGCGGTCGGTGGTGCGGACGGCGTAGTGATATCATCAGCGCAAAGATGCAGCACAGGGAGGGACGCACGACGCTGACGACGCACGCAACCCAGCTGAGCTTAGTGACGAAGCCCTGAAGCTGGCGTTTCGATAGCGTTTACTGGGGGTGGTGACCCAGCTGCTACTTGCCCTGCAGGACTGAACGGGTGCAGTCCGGCATGTTAAACTTCCCAAGGTCAGGAACTGCGAGGGAAAAGCAAACCTCTCCCACCTGACAGAAACACCGAACGTAACCAAGAAGTCGCTAAGGCATCTCATGGCTGTCATTGCCTCTTCGTATATTTCTGCCGAAGAAGTACTCGAGAGAGCAGATGACTCCTTCGATTCCCTGGCGACAGAGCATCCGGCAAACAATCTGGGTTACCCAGTGGAAGATCCCAACGTTTACAGCGGCCCCGAAAGGGAGGTATATGTTGATCATGTATGTGTAGTAGGAATCAAGGTCGAACTTCCACTCCTGATCCGTAAATTATTAGGAAAACGGGCTGCGCTTGACGTGGCGATAAGCGATTTTTAGACTGACTTTACACATGTAGGATCCCTGTCCCGTAAATGTGTTAATTTGTGTTTGTTTGGCGAAGCGAAATTGTTGAGAGTCCGTGGTGTATCTTATGGTGACGCGTGTTGGTCTGTCGCGTGTTGGTCTGTCGCGCTGTGCGGTTTGCTTCCCTTCGAGGCAGGCTACGAGACCCTGCGCAGTCAGCACTGTGTTCTCATTCCGACGAACGAGCCCCAGAGGTCTTGAACGAAGTCAGGTTTATTGTTTCCTGGTGATTTTATTGTCAATCAGGGGTCCCCCCCCCCCCCCCCCCGCCACCGGCTTCCGGAAATGTTCACTTTGTTTCCTTTGTGAAAAGGGTTCTTGTAAGGACGAGTTGTGCTAAAACAAGTTGCTCTTTGAACGACTGTAACCTATTTTAATTATTGCGCGTTTCGGCAAGCAAGTTATTTTAAATATTTTGTTTTCGCACTACAACTGTATGTGCATGGAAAGTGGGGCGGCGTATAGATGTTTCAATAAATCTGTGCAATAGTAATAAAAAATAAATCACCTACATCCACTTTGGGGTTTAATGCAAACATTAAATATTCTCACCCTTTCATATACGAAACGTAGAACAAAACAAGCCTGTTGTTTTTTTCCACGGCAACTTCTTGCTAACACTTATTTGTTAGACCACGAGATTTAATATGGACAAGCTTTGATACCTGAGTGCAAATAAACGTGCTTTTCATGGTGTTATGTTTAATTAGCACGCCTAATTCATTGTGTGTCATTTTGTGCCTTTTAGTTTATCTGCTTAATAGCGATTTGATGGCGGTGCACTGAGTTCTGACTGAAATATACGGCAAAGCCGAAGGTCATGACTGCACACTACACACTAAGCAAAAAATGTCTCAGTCATCTTTTTGGTGAATAGTTTATTATCTATCTGAAGAATAAGGTACAGCATAATTTACATTCAAGTGTGAACATTTAGTTATCATAATATTTCTACGCAGTTGGGATTTGACTTGAAATCCCTTACGTAGTCATAGTCAAACGACCATTCGGTGTTTTGTTAACTATTATACAGTGGAACCCACTTATCTCGAACTCGGATATCTCGAACACTCGGTTATCTCGAACAAATTGCCAAGTCCCGATGTTTTTTCCTTATATAAGTCTTATAAACTATCGGTTATCTCGAATTTTTTTATCTCGAACATATTTTGGGCTGAATATTTTTCATATTTTTGACAGAATTTGGCAAAAAATGACTAGAATCTCATTACAAAACTCGAACTTCTCGAAGTTATTTCTTTATGATTTAAAGTTACAAGCACAGCGGTCAGATCAAACTTGAAAATATTGTTTGAATTGATATCAAAAGGCATACATCTATTGAACTTTCATGTAATAGAAACAACAAAGCCCTTGTCAATCCCTAGGTTGAGAACATGTCACTTTTCGATAACCTAGTAAAACAATAGATCAGCCTTGTGATTAATGTTGAACAGACTTATTTATGTATTTTGTGAATATCTTTTATGAACTTATTGTATTTTAACAATTTTACCGATTTTATCAATAAAATATGAATTTAATTTTGTTTCTTTTAATATTTTATAAAAGCTTTCTTTGTAAAAATTAATCAAGGTTATTAATATTTCATTAAACATCATATTTTTTAACTAAATCAGACACTTACAACAAAACAAACAACTAACATATCCACACACATATGTAATATCATGTGCTTATTCAAATGTCTAGGCTACGACAATCATCTCGAATTCAAATTTAGTTCTCTCGGATATCTCGAACTTCGGATATCTCGAACAAATTTCGCTGGTCCCAGCGACTTCGAGATAAGCGGGTTCCACTGTATATACAATACGGTTAGGTTGTTACATGAGAACAACACAGCAAGTCATTTACTGGCCCTTGAGGCGTGAGCCGAATGTCCAATAAATATCTTGCTGTATTGTTCGAGTTTAGATAATACACTATAGTGCACTCCCAGTAATAAATAACTTGCTGCTTTTGTCGCGATTGTTTCACACAAAAGAAGACTGATCTATTTTAGACTGAGCTATTTTATTTGCTGTGCGGTTGCAGATTCAACAAATACCACACGGTAACTTATTCACATCGTGTGGGGAGCCTAGTGTGCTATTTGTCTTCGGCTCGAGAAAAAAACGTTGATTGCAATTATATGTCTTCGGCTCGAGACTTCACTTGGAAACCATTATAAGAGGGATCTCTGATTAGCTTCCCGATAGTACCATTGCAGCAATTGGGCTGCTGCAGTGTAGTATTCATCTGCAGCTAATTGCAGCTGAAAGTTTGTTTGAAAGTACATTTCGAATTCAAAGGCTTGTTCTGCATTAATCGCACCGCATTCGGATACAACAGCGAGTTTTGCTCGTCACTCGCTTGTAATGTACAATAATTATTGTTAAATACTCTTGCTGTTTGATTTTACGAATGAAAATATGATTTTTTTGGTGAAGACTTAAATTTAATATTTTATGTGAGTTTTACTTTTTTTTCTGGACTGCGGTCATTAAATTTTAACACCACTGCCTATTTGTAAAATATCATTGTTTTTTCTCTCTTTAATTTAGATCTGGTGCACTATTTTCCAAATTACCACGATCTTCAAATTCAACAAAAGTTAATAAAATCATCCCAAGGTTCTGATGAAAGTGAAACACTAAGTCAAACTCACTAGTGCAATCTGAAGTCATGCGATTTCATTGTCACTGAAAATCAGTTTCAATGAGCCATGTTTTGTTTTCCAAATGATAATGTATATTAAGTAATTACAATCGACATTATAATGCATCACATTGTAATCCAAAAACGAATAGGTTATTTAGTTATACAAGATCGACAATTGGACTAAGTAGCCGTTTCTATTAACATTACAACGTAATACCAGTTCTGGCAAACTGTTAAATTTTTGGAGCCTTAAAATCAGGCATTTTACGAAGTGGCTGAAAATTTTAGGCAGTTTTTGTAAAGTGCCTGATTTGACAGTTTGCTGTAACACATAACAATATATCGTCTCAGTCCCAATCATGTCGTTATAAAGAGGTTATACTGTTGTATCTTGAATATAAACAGCATGTACGCTCGAAAATTTGAAGCACACATTTCGCACTTACGCGTATCGTTATATTTACCTTTCGGCGTTGGTGAGATTCCGTGCTTCTTGCATGATCTCCCTCAGCAACACAGTCAAATCATCTGAAATCAGGGATCATTATGTCTAACATTAGCAGTCCAAATCTGTCAGGCTCACTGTATATTTAAAAGGCGATGAAACGGTGAGGGATTTTCAAAATTCACGTGATTAACTGGTTTTTAGTGCAGTTTTCCGACTTGCTCTGTACTACAGTCATCAACATTTGCGGGCAGAGATATATCCATACTTGACGTAATGACGTCATATGTCGTTCTCGTTCGTTCTACTCCTGACAAAATTTGATAGAATCTTTCGGACCTACCAAGCAACAATCGAACCAAGTTTGAACTTTCCCCGATGTTCAGCGGCTGAGTAACACACACAATCTTACACACATACACCCCCCCCCCCCCCACACACACACACAGAACGTAAAACCTTATGTGCCTCCCCTCGATCGGGGAGGCACAATTATTCTCTGACAAAGGAGCTTCATTTCATATTATTGTGTGAGGTTTGCCGACAAAAAAAATGCGACTACTGAGCAGCATACGACCCAGTTTTGAGCTCCGGAGTCCCCTATTCAGCACCTCCCCAGGCCAAGTTAGTGACAGGCAAAAAAATGCCTTAATCAATAAAAGACATTTGACACAGTTTGTAAATGGTTGTTAACAGAACACATGGCTCTCAATTATGAGAAGACAAGAAAATAGCTTTTCAAATAAACAGTCGCAATAATGGCACTGAGTTCATCTCACTCAACACTTTTTGACTTTATCCAATTAAGGCTATGTCTTGAATCTTAATGAAAAATTGCCAGGAAAAACTTTCCCTTGAAATTTTAACCACAACGAATAAATGCATATCCTTTTGAAAGGCAGAAGGTTTCATTGAACCTGTGATTACTATTTTAACAGATAAAATTAAAGCTTACTGGGAAAGGGAAACCTGCTATTGGCTAGCGTTTTTGTCCATTTGAACGTCTATTAGAGAGCTGAAAGTGTCAACAACCGCAACAGCAACTGTAACGACGAACTATTACAGCTCGCAGAGAATTGGAGTAGGAAGTGAAAACATTGAAAAAATCCAGCGAATGCAGTATAACCAACCGCATTCGATTAGCTATGGCAAGTAGAATGAACGTCGCTCCCCGCTTACCATCGAGCCCGAGACCTTGGGATTACCAGACCACCACTAACCAACTCGGCAAATGTCGAGGAAAGTGTCGGAATACTATCACCACTTCCGGTTGTAAACTGGCGAATTAACAGCGGCAAACTCAGGCGTCACAAATACTCAAAAATCAAGAAAGCGCAAACAAACGCAACTAAATAAACCAACTGCAACTAGAGCAGTGTGCAAGCCCACACATTCCCCACAGGCCCCCATCAGTTAAACACGGCCATAAATAGTCGAAATTTTCGAAGTCCAGCTGGTCCATTTTCCTTGGACGAAGCTGGCCAATTTACAATACCGATCTGTGTTTGTTCCCATAGAAGCTGCATACCACGTTTCATTAAAATCCTTTCAGGAGTTTTTAAGTTATCGTGTTAACAAGCTCTTGATGACAGACAGACCGACAGACACACGCGGTCGATCGCATATATCCCCCCCCCCCTGTGGGGGAATAAATGAATACATTGCAATTACTAAATTACTAACGGAGATGAAGTAAAGCACCCAGAAGCAATGAAGATACAGCAAACATCAAGCAACAGCGAAGACGTCGCCTACATTCTAACCGCTATGGCAACATCGCGACATACCGAACCTGAATTGCACATAAAACATTACAAAAACCTCAGTCGATCCAACTGTTGCTTGGTTTCGGTACAGATGCTCTTTGGAGTTAAGTATATTCAGGGGTTTCTCGCTTTGAAACACGTAAATCTGGCTCCTAATTACCCGCTGAAGCTTATTTCCTCTTCAAAAGCGCACTACAAACCCCGGGTCCCTTTTTCATGCCCATGACACAAATGCCAGCGCTGACAAATTCTTCTTGAGTGTTTGACAACCGCGACAGCCAGTTTCCCAATTTCATCGAATTATTAGACCAATAAACATATACAAGCCGTTTTCCAAAAAGATAAATGTCTTGCATAACTTCGTGTTATTATCAATTTCCAAAAGAAAAATTACGCCAGGATTACAGGCCAACCGGGTTACTATGTATTTTTAGACATTCCCTACTTGTGCTAATTTCCGATGAAGCTTACCAAGTGCCACATGTGACTTAAGGGGTCGTCTCTTGTAGATCGTGTCGCGTCATCTCAGTGCTATAAAGCAGTGCTGTTAAGACGAGCTTTGCAAATTGAGGAAACCCCTTATTCTAATCTCTCATCTCCGTTCAAAGCAACATGTTCAAGCTCGGGTTTTTGCTTCATAACACAACACACACCACCGCAGTTATAAAGCGTTTTTTTCATGAAATCAATTTCGGTTTTACAATGTTGTCAATGTTAACATGTAACTCTCCACAAATGTATAGTCCCGCGAGATAGGACACATATTCAGACACGGCGAGTTGTGACTATAGACTTCACAAGACTGAGGCTTCGTAGGGGACATATTTACAGTCCGCCTACATATGACATTCAAGACACGGGTTCATCAGCTCCACAGATGAAATCAGTCAATTACATAACGGTTCCTAACATAACCGCCTACTTCGTTTCCAAATGGCAATAGGTTAATCATTATTCTGGAAGTTTCTACCTTTTCCCCCGTTTTTTCTGTTTCTCCCCCCCCCCCCCCCCCCCGTTTGGATGGTTTCCAGAAATTCTCTTACACTATATGTATTGACGTAGGTCGACGAAATTTCTCACAGGTATACAGGGTAGTAAGGCCTCGCTAAAACCGCAGCTTTTTTTACCTTGCCCTTCAAGGTCAACGTTAGTTTTTCTTTGAAAATGTTTTGCAGAAAACTCCTCCCAAGGTATTAGTCGTAGGGGCTTCAAACTTGGTACACGTACAGAGGATTTTGTTTTGACCTTGATCTTTGAGGTCAAGGTCAAGGTGGTCGACGAACCCCTTGTGTAATGCCTTTTAGGCCAAAAGAATCTAAATTGAGCTCGAAATCGCTCTAACTCTCTGAAACTGTGGTTCTGATTCAACCGACTGCGATCAAAACACTTAAATGTGAATAAATAAATAAATAAAAAAATAGGTGAATCCCAGTAAATTGACAAAATTGCTTTCTTGCTCCTCTGGAACGTTCAGAACAATTCAATTACTGCTGTGAATTTTTCGCCAACAAAAAATTCGGTAGCTGTCCACAGGGAAGAAGAGCACTTGAATCTTGCAGTAGAGGGCCATTGTCGCGGTGGCAGTCTTTGATTTTATGAGCCGTGTTCGTGTTGTTTATAAACTCAAATGAGATTGTCTGTATCCTCAAGTAATAAAAATGTAAGTAGTCATTTCTTTTCTTTTTTTTTTTGCGAAAAGTACTGAACACGACAACGGGGTTAGATATATTCGTAAAGCATTTCAAAGTCGACCGATCTGCCAATGATATGGAACTGCCATAAAAGTCGTGTGGTTCAAACTTTGGGGTGGGGGTTAGTTCAATAACCAGGTCTCATAATCGTTTCGTCCCGTGCTAAGCAGGGGATTGACAGTCACTCCTGTCTCCATAGCTAAGCGAAGGCAGTGGAATTCAAAATTAACGCCGATTGGGTTTTTCGGTCACTCAGAATCCTAATTACTGGAAGCGTTTTGGTCTGCACCGCTAGCTTTTAAGGAACAGCCCTTTGCTGTACTTCTTCCCATAATCAAATAGGAACCACTGAGTAAATGAACTTAACTGCACAGCACAATTAGCCACAAGAAAATACTTCTCCCTTCTACTTACCTAAATGAGTAAAAAGATTCTTGGCAACTTGTAGCAATGCCTGAAACGAAAAAAAAACGTAGTCGTTATTACAATAAAAAGTTCACAGGTAACATGAGCGGTTTCATGACGGTTCGGCTCTTCAGGGGAGATAATTACTTGGCTATCCCTTGACACACTCCTCGCGTGCGAATCTCTCTCATGTTTTTTGAGCGGACTCCCCTTCCCGAGTGTTTCTTTCCGCCTTGTGTTTCCAGGAAGTTCCTTTTGCGCGTCATGCCACGTAAATACTTCAAAGCAATAAAGAATGAAAAATGGATTTCGCCTATCGCATGTAACCCATGTGTAACAGGCTGTGCTTCGTTTGTGAAGAGTACTTTTGCTAAATGTTCTTTTTTTTTAATATCTCTGTCACGCCTTTTAAGCCCGATACGTGCCCTGGAATGGAATAACATCGTTAACGAGTTCACCAGGCCAGCTAAAGAATTAGGAAGTTGTAACAAAGTAAAGTTGTAACAAAGTAAAATTGTAAACATGCAGCCATTTAAGCATGATGACAAGCATTAAAACAGGAGTGTCATAATGACTCGATCATTACAAGAAAATACTTGGGCCATTTCCGAAATCACTTCAACCTAAGATAGCTCTTTGCGTCTGAAATATTTTTTGGTAATGAGATAACATGCATAAGATAAACAACTTCAGATGGATTCGGGAATTGCCGAGATTTTCTAAAGTTGTTGGAAATAAATTTTTAGCTGCGCTCCATGACAAATGCGAAATTTCCATTTAATAAGATTAATGTTTTGATGTGACTCTTTTTTTACACCAAAGGTGCAAAAGGCATTGTCGTTAATACTGTTACATTGGCAAGCAGGCTAGACAGCTTAGTCACGTATTTGCTGGTTGAAATTTACTTTTTAATTAGAATCCAGAAACTGAAAAAATGGTCTGAAAAAAATATGCATTACAGTTGAATTTTCACGCACAATTGCGTATTTAGCATCAAAAAGGAGCGGATATTTATGTTCTAATTTAAATGTCATTCAATGTCAATGTTCTATTCTACGCTGCGAAATCAAATTTGGTTTTCATTTGCATCACTAAACTCTAATTGATTTCTACTTTACATCCAAATTTCCGCTGGTCATTTTTTATACAGACAGTAAAGAATATCTGGATGTTTTTGAATCAGCAGCTCATCAAGTTTGTTACCAGTTGACTTTGCATTGTCTGGATGCAGGAAGTCAGGAAGCGGCCAGTCATTATAGAAGGCAATCGATGCAATCAATGATGGCGCTCCGCCTCACCTGTGTTTGGTCTTTGAGTTTGCGTTCACTCTGTACAGCTAACGCGCTGTGAAGCACCGTGGCCGTGAACTTGAAGCAGTAGTGAACCGTTTCTACGTCAGCCTCAGAAAAACTGCAAAAGCCGAATTCAATTTCATCTGTATATTTATGCAATCTTTTTACTGTTATACAGGCCTAGCTGTGACTAAAGGTGTGGGTTATTTGTTCTGCAGACAAGTCAGGGATGACGCTAATGGTTTGATAAACTACTAATTACGTCATGTATAAGCACTATTACTGCGACAATAGATTTATTGGCTAAAATAGACACAAGTTTATAACAGATGTTAGGGAATAAATTATGCTGTAATTCTTTCGCTAGAATATTCTTTTGAGATAAACACTGACACCAGATATTATCCTGTATTATGACTGGCAGACGCACAGTTCAAAAGGACATGTCGGTTTTATTTTATTTATTTATTATTAGTTAGTTAGTTAAGTGCTTAGGGCACGTTGCCCCATTGCAGCTCCATGACATTTTCGCCAAGCTACGCGGTCTGATGCACTTCTTTCTGAGGTGGCTACTAGGAGGCCTGTGTTATCGCGAACCTGGCTTATCGACTTCTTTTGCGGTCTTCCACTGGGTCTTGGGTTTTTGAAGTCTTGTTTGTATGCTTGGTACACCATGTGTTCGGGAGGCTTATTTATGACGTGGTCGAACCAACGTAGTCGTTTCTTTGTGATTACCTCTAATATTGTTTCAGTAATCCGGGGTGTTTTTCGGACTCTCTCGTTCGTAGGATAGCGGTCTCTTAGGGATATTTCGAGTATATCCCTCAGACATCTCATTCCGAAGACTTCTATTCTGCGCGTGTCTTCCGACTTGTGAGTCCAGGTCTCTGATGCATACACGGCGATAGCTAGTATTACGGCCTTGTATAAGCGGGTTTTGAGCGCGCTACCTATAGCCCGCTTGGTCCATATGGCTTTTCTCAATCGGCCAAAGGCTGACGAGGCAAGCGCGATTCTTCCTTTGACGTCCGTTGAGCAGTCTGGTACTACACTGCCTAAGAAGACAAATTCTTGAACCTTCTCCACTACTTTATTGTCTATCATAATGCTCACTCGCAGGTGAGATAATCTTACACTTAGCGCCTTTATTTTCATGCCTCTTTTTTGGCATGCTGATTCAGCTGGGCGGTCGATAATTTGCCAAATACTGCTGACAGTAGTGTTGTGTCATCCGCGTATCTGATGTCCACTGATAGGTTGTCATTCAACTGTAGGGATGTATCCAGGTCTTTTAGTTCCTTCATCACAAATTCCAAAAAGATGTAGAAGAGTGCAGGGGACAAGCGGCATTCCTGTCGTAGTCCGATCTTTACTGTAAACCAGTCAGAGAGTTGACCATCAATAACTACCGCACACTGTTTCCTCGTACAAAGCTTCAATGATCCTGACTATTTTCGCATCCACATCTATGGCTAGCATCATTTTCCACAGTACTTTCCTCCACAGAGTATCAAAGGCAGCTTTGAAGTCTACAAAATTGAAGTGTAAGGGAACCCTGTGCTCTCTGGCTTTTTCAATGACTTGCCGTACAATGAAGATCGGATCGACTGTATCTCTGCTTGGTCTAAAACCAAATTGGCTCCCCGTGGTGGCATCCTCTAAATTAACAACAGTGAGATGGCTCTGTAGTTTGCCGGGTCTAGTTTGTCGCCTTTCTTGTGTATTGGTGTAACTAGCATTCGGGCCCAGTCTTTAGAAGTTCGTTTCGTACTCCATACTATGTTAAAATTTTATGCAGCATCTTTAACATCGGTTCGCCGTGCCTGGTGCTTTCGGAGACTTCATTTCATTTCTTCTAGGTCAACTGGAGGTATTACTATTATCATTATTAGTGTTAGGAGGATCCTGCTGAAAAATCGATTCGTCGGTGATTCTTTCCTCTGGTGACGTGGAATCGATCACGAGCACATTGAATTGATTCCCCAGCGATTTTTCTAAATATATATTATTTCCTTCAAAAACACTCCAGGTAATTGAGAAACACAATTACTTTTTCCATTTTTAATGTATGCCGATGAACCGGTTCTGGTTGTCGGTCGAGTAGTCGTTTTGTTTTATTATCTTTTCTAAACGAGTTAAGAAGAACAGTCACAGAAAAGTTAAATAATAATGACTGGTGATCTTATAACAAGCCCAGGATCAGTTACTATATAACTGAGAACTTGCAAGCCAACAAATTCGTAATAAGATTCATTTAACCCTAATTATTTAGAAACTGTTATGTAGACTCAAAGTGCAAATTCTCTTCACTCTACAAACTTTATGGATCAACACGAAACAACAGCATAATAACAGAACATCAGTGTGAGGACCAGGAACTTATTCGAGCCGAAACCTACAAAAAGCGTCATCTTATAATCCTTTGATGGGTTGTAGTGGTTCAACGAAACAGAAATGGCCGTGACTGAGCTCAGTACAGCGTCGGATATGCAAGGTATTGAAACAATGCGATACACGTTGTAAGCAAATTGTAATATGACTTCATACTGACGCCTAGGACAAGAAAATCAACCAATGAATTGAGAAGTTTTTTTAACAATTGCAAAATGAAGTGCTTTGCTCAGTCATTCATTGATTTATACCACTTTCACCAAATTCAATTGTTTACAAAGGGCATAAAGAAAAGAGCTTATCTGCTAACTTTAATGTCCACTTCTTTTGTTTTCTCCGATGACTTATTTTGAAGAACGAAGCAAGCAAAGTCGCACCTCTTTTGTGAGGCAGGGCATTCTCAAAAATAACGACCCGGTACACAGGTCATTCTTTCTGAGAATGCCCTGCAAGGTGTGACTTTGTTTTCATTGAAAACAAAAGACATAGTCATTGATCACATGGAATTTTAACAGGAATCAAACATCAAGAATCTTCGCCTTGAAAAAAAGATTTATTTAAACTTAAAAACATATACTCCTTAGCAAATATTCCAATGCCTAAATACCTGACGAATTCTTTAGTTTTTATTAGAGTGGGGGCAGGGGGGCTGATGATAGAGATATATCGACACACGTTCGACAGCCGTCGAGATTTAGTCGCGACGAAAATGACAAAACATCTCATTTTCTTGCGTTAAATATTCGTCGACAGATATCGTGACATCAAAAAGACGTTTAATAGACGTCAGAATGATCACTTAATCGATTTTTTTCTCTCGATTTCAAATCTCGAGAAAAACGCCAGAATGTTACGACGAGTAACATTAACTTAAACAGAAGAAAGTAGAAGCTTTCAAATAAATTACCTTGTAGCTAATGTCGGAATTCATTTTCAAAATTTATATAAGGTCCATCCGGTCTTAACATGCTTGTGGTATCGATAGATCCGGTAGGCTCGTTAACATTATATACTAGAATAAATCCATCAATGTCCAATCCAATGTCAAAATTCCCAGACTCCCTCTGCAATTCAGAAGGAGTCTGGGTAAAAAAATCATTTTCTGAATGTTCCTCCATATTAATTTTGTACCAAAAAAAGCTCGTGTTGACTCTTGCATTAACTAGGTTGTTATGAATGATCGTTCAGTTTTTTATACCTTGTCATGATTGTTATTCTTTATTTGTCACCTTAATCGCAGAACAATAGGGGATGACGGGCCGGGGGAGGCGGGGCCAATTCGTCTGGCACATGGACATTAAGTATGAGAATGCCTTCCTTCTCGGTAAACTCTATTTTCATGGCCCTGTCTATTCACACCTCGGGCTGACGCCCTCGGTATGAATAGACAGGGCCATGAAAATAGAGAATACCTCGAAGTCAGGCATTCTCATATACATAAATAACACGGTATTATTTAAAACAAGAATAATGAACTACCGACATTTTTAATAAACAGCCCAATATAATTTCAGTTTTCAAATACTTTTAATTTTCCGTCGCCAAAAGACAAGAATTTATATTGTTCAACTTATTTGCACCCATTGCAATAAGAAAAATGAAGCATTATTGATTTATCTGACATTAAAATTATCAAAAATTGAAAAAAAAAAAACCATTAAGACAGTTATCCCGGCCCATTCCAATACCGGTATTACTTTGGCTCTGCCTTTCTGGGCCTTTCGGGTAAAACGGTAACATGATGGGGGACTCCTGATATAAGACAGTGATCCCTGCTCTAAGTCAAGGTCTACATGCTTAACCCAATCCTCTTATTTCATCTGTCGCGCATTATCTTGGCTTCGACTTCTCACATAAAAATACCAGACGGTTACGTCAATGGATTTGCTTTTTTCTCTCTCTCTCTTTCTATTTTTTGAGTCAATGACAATTTGTTACCCACTGCGAAAGCAAAAACCGCAGTGCAAAGAGAAATAAAAAAAAAGCAAAACAAATGCAGACTGAATTCGATCCATTTGGGAAAAAAAATTGCAAATCAAATATACTCCCCCCTGTTGTAACGAAATCGCATATCATGACCGATTTGCGACAAGAGAAAAGATTAAATACATGGTTGGATTTCAGTCATGGGAATCTTTGTGACATTAATTAAAGGGACACAGTTGGGCTCTTTGTAGTTTGACTGCATTGCTCTATCGAGTATGACGTCATTCACAGCTGTACAAACGTTAGCGACATTGCATATTTACTATAGGTATTATTACTGCTACAATCTATAGCTAAGCGGCTTGATTCCATGGATTTACGCTTTGCTGATTCTCTTGGGAGTCAGCTCGGCAGTCAGTTCTAATCTACTCCACGAGAAACGTTACCACTGCATTTTTGAGTATGTCAGCATTGGTATATTATATAAAGCGTCGAATAATAATACCGCTGCGCAAATAGCTATCACCTACGACACCCTATGACCGGCCGAGTAGAACTGGGTACAGTCAGCAGTTCGACATTGAAGGGTGGGGGGGGGGGGGGGGTTGGGGGTGAGGGAGGGGAGAGGGGCAGGGATTAGGGTTTAATATAAAACACCTATACGGATTTCTTCCAGATGGCTGCCCCCACCATTTTTTCCTTCAACTGGACCGCTTTATTCGCGAATACGGCCCCTCCAATCCCATCTCCACCACACTCCAGTACTCAGGAAGTTTCTCCATTGACACAAAAGCCAATGAACTCCGATCCCAGATGAAAAGCTCTTTGAAATTAACACACACACACACACACAAAAAGGAAGTTTCACACTTTTATCAGCGGACTGGTGTGTCAGACACGAACCTGGCCCCTCCGTTCTTGTTGACGAGACAAGCAATAGCGGTGACCTCACTGGTCTGTTTCTGCAGCACGGGTACGCAAAGCATCGACTCCACCTTCATTCCAAGCGTCGCCTCCAAGTAATCTTTCTGTAATGACAGTGTCACATGCCTCTTCAAAAGGTAATGCTAAAAAACAGAGGCAGGCAGGCAGAGAGGGAGGGAGGCATTAAGGGAGGGTGGAGGGAGGGACGGGGAAGAGGAACAGGGAGGGAGGGAGGGAGGGAGGGAGGGAGGGATAGGTAGAGAGAGAGATAGATAGACAGGGAGGGAGGGAGGGGGAGGGAGAGTGGGATAGAGGGTGGGATAGAGGGTGGAGGGAGAGAGAGAGACAGAGAGAGACAGAGAGAGAGAGAGAGAGAGGGAGGGAACCTGGCCCCTCCGTTCTTGTTGACGGCACAACCAAGAGGGAGGGAGCGAGGGAGGCAGGGAGGCAGGCATGCATGCAGGAGGAGAGAGAGAGAGAGAGAGAGAGAGAGAGAGTGAGTTCAAACTCCACGATTTGTAAATGTAGCTGTGTCGATGTGTTTGAAAAGAGAACACATCGACACAAAAAAAACGTTGTCATTTACTAATGGCGTGTGAATCCTTGCAATGAACATCAAAGGAGGACATACAATGGTGTGATTCAGAACAACATAAAATCACTAAACAGTCTTTTGCCTATCCAAATTAGCAAACAGCTCCAAATATGAGCCTCAGCTCATCCACAGTATATCATTTATGATACTAATCTGATGTATTATGTGAAGACATTTATGGAAATTTGAACTTTTTATCATTTTTAATCAAGTTGAACAAAATATTAGAGATTCGTTCTTTTATCTTCCGCAACACAATCCACCCTTCCCCCTAAAAAAATGATAAAAAAACATAAACTAGAAGGCTTACGCTACCGAGTAGCGAAAATTACAAGAAATACGAATCTTAATATTTAAAAAATGATACCAAATTGCATCATAGCTATACGTAACACAGCTTTTGGCATGCCATATCCCAGTAAACATTCTGACGTCCATGAAACGTCGATTAGAGGTTGCATCAGTGACCCGGCCAAACGGCAACATTAAATCAGGTTGTAATTTGGTTGTGATTTTTGGCGACCACGGACCAATATCTACGCAATTTCTTTAACATTCCTTGGAGAAAAAAGGCTATTTTAATGTGCTTTTCGTTGCCTAAAATCCAACTTCTTCCGACGTTTAACTAGATGCTGTCAGAGAGCAGCAATATCCCCCGTGAAACCCTAAATATTACCCCTATGCAATATCTAAGCTGGACACCCTTCCTTGAAGTCCACTCCGTTTGCATATATGTCGATTTATGACGATTTTTAAAAGCCTGTCATTTTGTCAATTTTGTTTCGATCAAACTGAAACCTTGACGTTGCACATCTTTATACCCTATATGTTGCCTATATGAAATATGAAAGCTGATTTATGCTTCGTTGATATAGAAGTGGTGTCCACAAAGTCCTATACATGTGCACATATGTCTATTTTCGACGATTTTCAAAAGCCTGTCAATTTGTCAATTTTGCTTCCATCAAACTGAAACCTTGACGCTGCACATCTTTATACCCTATATTTTGCCTGTATGAAATATGAAAGCTGAATTATGCTTCGTTGATATAGAAGTGGTGTCCACAAAGTCCTATACATGTGCACATATGTCTATTTTCGACGATTTTCAAAAGCCTGTCAATTTGTCAATTTTGCTTCGATCAAACTGAAACCTTGACGTTGCACATCTTTATACCCTATATTTTGCCTGTATGAAATATGAAAGCTGAATTATGCTTCGTTGATATAGAAGTGGTGTCCACAAAGTCCTTAGCTTGAAGAGGGGACGGACAGGCCAACGAGAGATATCTTATGTGGTGGCTGCATTATGTGGTAGCATTTTATATGCCTGAAATGCATTTAAGTGGTAGGTCACGGACAAGAATATTTGAGAATAAAAATACTTATGTGGTGGTTTATATTTGCCCGTGCCCTTGTGTGGTTCTCAGCAGGCGTCATTTCAATGTCAATAATGTTTATGCTTTGTGTGTGTCATTTGTAAATAAACGGAATTATATATGTGGCACTTTACTGTATAAAGATATTATACTTATCTTTCACAACTGCGCATATTTATTTAACTTGCGTTGATGCGTGGTGCTTATTTTAGACCAGTGCGCATGTTTATTTAACTTGCGTTAATGCATGGTGCTTATTTTAGACCAGTGCGTATGTTTATTTAACTTGCGTTAATGCGTGGTTCGCCTTTGGAAAAACTGGGCATATTTTTTTTAACTTGCGTTCAGTGCACGTGTTTGGTTAACGTGCGGTTTGTATTTCGGACCGCTGCGCATATCTATTTAACTTGCGTCGATGTGCGGTTCACATTTCGGACCAGCGCGCATGTTTGGTTAACGTGCACTGATGCGCGGTTTGTATTTCGGACCACTGCGCATATCTATTTAACTTGCGTCAAAGCGTGGTTCGCATTTCGAACCAGTGCGCATGTTCATTTAACTTGCGTCGATGCCCCGTTCGCATTTCGGACCACTGCGCATGTTTATGCAACTTACGTTGATGCGCGGTTCACAATTCGGACCAGTGCGCATGATTACATAACTTGCGTCGATGCGTGGTTTCCTTTCCCGACCAGTGCATATATTTAACGTGCGTTAATGCGTGGTGCTTATTTCGGAAACTGCGCATGTCTATTCAACTTGCGTCGATGTATGGTTCTTTTGTCGGACCAGTGCGCATGTTTTTTTTATCTGGCGTCGATGCGCGGTTCGCATTTCGGAATAGTGCGCAGGTTTGTTTAGCTTGCCTTGATGTGAGATTCACATTTATGACCAGTGCGCATGTTTCTTTTATTAGCGTTGATGCACGGTTCTTGTTTTAGACAAATGCGCATGTTTATTTAACTTGCATCGATGCGCGGTTCACATTTTGAGCTAGTGTGCATGTTTGGTTAATGTGCACTGATGCGCGGTTCAAATTTCGGACCAGTGCGCATATTTATTAAACTTGCGTCATGCGCGGTTCGCATTTCGAAGCAGTGCGCATGTTATTTAACTTGCGTCCATGCCCGGTTCACATTTCGGACCAGTGCGCATGTTTATTCAACTTCGCTGATGAGCATTTCACATTTCGGACTGGTGCGCATGTTCATTTCGCTTGCGTTGGTGCGTGATTCACATTTCGGACAACTGCGCATGTTTATTTAACTTCACTTGATACCCAGTTCGCATTTCGGACTAGTGCGCATGTTTATTTAACTTGCGTTGATGCGCGGTTCACATTTCGGACCAGTGCGCATGATTACTTAACTTGCATCGATGCGTGGTTCTTTGTTCGGACCAGTGCACATATTTATTTAACTTGCGTCGATGCGCGGTTCGCATTTCGAACCAGTGCGCATGTTTATTTACCTTGCGCCCATGTCCGGTTGCGCATTTCGAACCAGTGCGCATGTTTATTCAACTTCCGTTGATGAGCGGTTGGCATTTCGGATTATTGCGCATGTTCATTTAGCTTGCGTTGATGCGCGTTTCTTATTTTAGACCAGTGCACATGTTTATTTAACTTGCGCTGATGCCCGGTTCGCATTTCGGACCAGTGCGCATATTTATTTCACTTGCGTTAATGCGCGGTTCGCATTTGGAACCAGGGCGCATGTTTGTTTAACTTGCGTCGACGCGCGGTTCACATTTCGGATCAGTCTGCATGATTACTTAACTTGCATCGAAGCGTAGTTCTTTGTTCGGACCAGTGCACATATTTATTTAACTTGCGTCGATGCGCGGTTCGCATTTCGAACCAGTGCGCATGTTTATTTACCTTGCGTCCATGTCCGGTTGCGCATTTCGAACCAGTGCGCACGTTTATTCAACTTCCGCTTGTGCGTGGTTCACATTTCAGACAACTGCACATGTTTATTCAGCTTGCGTTGATGCGCGTTTCTTATTTTAGACCAGTGCACATGTTTATTTAACTTGCGTTGATGCCCGGTTCGCATTTCGGACCAGTGCGCATGTTTATTTCACTTGCGTTAATCCGCGGTTCGCATTTGGAACCAGTGCGCATGTTTAACTTGCGCTGATGCGCGGTTCACATTTCGGATCACGGCGCATGTTAACTTAAATTGCGTCGATGCGCGGTTCATATTTCGGACCAGTGTGCATGTTTAAATAATAACCACACATTAACACAAGTTAAATAAACTGTAGGATAAGATTCATTTTGAGGTATTTTCTTCAAAAATTTCCCCTAAAATCAAAATTCAAGATCGAGTGAAAAAGCACAAGCCGTATGCCCGACCCATGTAGGGCTGCCTTATACTAGATACCAAAAATAAATGAAATCGGATAAAAACTGTAGGAGGAAACGCACTTCGAAGTTTATTCTTCAAGTAATCCCAAAAATACAAACATTGCCCGCAGTGGGTGTATTCTTAAGATTCTCCCCACCTCACAGCGGGATTTAAACAAATGCTGCTCTCCTTATTTGCTTTAGAATTTAGCTTTATAGTTGCATTATTTTCCAACAGATGGTGTTACAGGACAGTTGATCAACGGACTTTGACGGACTCCCCTATGTGGTTTGTTTTGTGCTCAATGGGTGCTTATGTGGCTACCTCATAAGAACCACCACATAAGGAAGAAAAACCACATAAGTGACGGATGTACCGAAAATCCACCACATAACATAATCATTGTGGGCACGGACGGACGGACGGACGGACGGACGGACGGACAATCTCAAACCTATATCCCTCCGTTTCACGGGGGATAATTAATGTCTGTGATGCTACGTTTGATATAGTTAGGAAAATTGCCGATTTGTGCAGAAACAAGACCACCCCCGGAATTTTTGCCATACCCAAATTCGCCATGTAGTCAACGAAGAAACCGACATAAAAGAAACCAAAAGAATTACAGATCTTGCATTTAGATATACATGTTAACTTCTTTTGAAAATAAAAACAAAAATATTATTAATAATACGAAATGAATAAAGGACAAAAGGTAGAGAGCTTGCAAACCAAATTTTCATAACCTTCACTCATTTATAATCTGAATACAATTCTGTGAAACCTAACAAGAGAGAGCACACAACACACACATGCACTATTTGCTCACTTATTGTCGAAAGTGGACAGGTCAATATACGTACTTTACTGTCAATTATCATAGCCTTATATATGGGGCTTCAACGGCAAAATTTCAATGGCCATTTTTCCATATAATACGTTAATGAATTTCTAAAAAAAAAAAAAAAACGGAAGTGGATCAACTAGACATACTGCAAAATTTGGTCCTAACCGTCTCAGATTAGGTGGAGTGACAAGATGATGGCGGAAAAAAACGAATCATACGGAAACGTATTACCGATGCGGTAAAGCACGGATTCAGTAAACTATAGGGACTGAAAATCCCAAAGTGTAATACATTACTAGAAACGTAAATGAATATATGTGTTTACCTTTGCAATGTCATCCAATGTAATTGGTTTCTTAGTTTCTAGTACTTTTCTGAAACTGGTGTCATTGACCTGTAAGTGAAAGTATCATAAACAAGGAAAAATGCTATTTACGCATCAGTTCAAATCATACTTCACATTCAGTTCTACTCAGATCTCAGTAATTACTACATATATGTCTCTATTACGAAAGATGGAGAATGACCGTTATGTTATTGATCTGCGCAGTCTGATCTCACCCCTAATAAGACGATCCCATTTGATTGTTTTGCATGTGGAAAACAGCTATTTATCCGAAAAGCAATTAATCTGAGTAAAAATGGCCAATCTCGGACTGTTTTTAGGGGGTAATGGTTATCTATTGTACATGAAATGGGCTTGGTAATGTGTTTAAGTGTGATTATACTCAACAATGATGGCATATCGTCGATATCTCCGCACAGGTTTATGGTATATTAGCTGTGTTTTACTTACGGGAAAGCGAATTTCATTTTCTAGCACTTTCTCGCCGATTACCTGAAAAATAGAGGACGGTTCGATTTAAATTTATCTGCCCATTACTTAATAAATTTCGGCAATATCTTCCACCAGTCCTCTTGTGCATAATTCCATCAAGAAATACGCGGATTACGTCTGACAGCGGACAGATGGAAGATGCAGTCTACTTTCTCATGTATATCTATATATTTGTGTGAGACTGAAAGGTTGGACTGGAAAGATATACACAACTCTTCATGCAAATCCGAAATGGGATCAAATTTGTGGTCACGGAATTCCTGCAACTGGCATGATCTTGAATCCACTTGCGTTGAAAACTTATTACTGCAATCAGTAATATTTCTAATCTTATAGCCATTTCCAAATTAGCTTCGGCCTGTAAAGGTAGAGGCTGGGTAGAGGTGGGACGGTAGGAAAGGGGGAGGGAGGGAGGGAGGGGGGGAGTTTTGTGAGAGTACTAAGTCTACGTCCGTCATGAGGACACTTATGAGGACACTAATGAGGACACGTCAAAGCCGACAAGCTTACTTGGCAGAACATCTCTCGATGGCCCCTGTCTATCAGTAGGAGGAAGCCAAGCCCAGCGTTTGTTTGCTCTGTCAACTGTAAGTCAAAGTGTTAGAAATCAGCGAGGATTGAGAGGATCATTAAAACAAAATTCACCGTGACGTATTGCCTCATTTTTTTCATCGCTCTGTTCTTTAATTCATAGATTAGTTACTTTAGACAATTTCTCTTCAGGTGTGTTTTAGATTCAGTTTTCCTTCACATTTAAATGTGTTATTTAGGTTATTCTGGTTTGTCGTTACCAAATGACAATGCTTTAAATAATATAGAGAGGCCTCTCCTTCCAGACGATCATATAACAGTGGCAGCTTATTACTACTTACATATCTCACAACTTTGACTTGTAACGATGGTGCATCCTGGTCATACAGATCCGCTGAAATACGAGGTAAGATATAACTTATCTAATACAACTTAAATTTGTCAGTTTGCTTTGACCGCCATTTTTTCTTTTAATGTAGTTGGTCCAAATATGCTGGTTTTATACATTCCAGAAGATAAGCGGGGCTAAATCAACAAACCTTTAACCATTAATGTAAGTTATTGAAGTAATTAAAGATCACAGTATTTTGTAAGACGTTTGCAATCTGGAGTTAATCTGTCTTTTTTTTTTTTACAAATGGCAAGAGACAGCAGGTAAAGAAAACACCTCCACATTATCACTGAAAGCTGTTCAATAATTTTCTCGAGGCACTGCAGGAGACAGTGGTATTTTTTGCAACAGACGCATAGACGAGTTCGATATCGCACAGGAGGATAAAAACGTCTTAATTATACGACTTTATTATTACACAAAACAACAGAGAGTTTATGGACCAGTCCACTTTTTGCAAAACACTGAGAAAAAAATATTCAACTCTGTCCACGTCTTTTGACAAATTATCAAGTAAAACACACATACAGATGAATAACCAGCTCAAAGCTGTCTGGCAAATTTGCTACGAAAGTAAAAAAAAAAAAAAAAAAAAACTCGTTCTTACAATTTCAATCACTTTAACACATGTTTATACAGTTGTTACAGAAAAGCTTTTTTTCACTAAGAAGCAGTTGATATTTATGCATTTTTTTAAATGGAGTGCTTTTTTCAATTCCACAACGCCTCAAAAATTGATTGCTTCTGCAGTGTAAGTATCACTAACCGCATAACTTGAGTATTGAGCTGTTGTTATTCAGATGTTTGCTGATCGGACTTAAGGTTGGTGAGACTTTGTCAAGTTGACCTGTTCTCTTAAGCCGCGTGTAACAGACCAAAGTCTGAAATGTGACAACAAGCACATATACATATTTTCACGACCTGGGCGGTGTTTCACATGTGGTAGGGTGCTTTTTTTCCAACCAGCACACACCGGTGGTCTTCGTGCCCCGAGTCTTCTTCTTCTTCGTTAGTTATTTTTAAGAATTTTTTCCCATTGTTATTCTTATTTTATATATATATATATATATATATATATATATATATATATATATATATATATATATATATATATATATATATATAGCCTAGTCTTAACTCTGAACGACTGTAGATAAGCCAAAGAATGATATACTAACAGCTATTTTTTTGGATCACACGATAATCTCCAGATACAACCAGTTCCTTGAAATCACGTGACAGTTCCTGTTCCAACAAGGAAACGACAGAGGGGGAGGGGGGGGGGGAGGGGGGAGTAAGGTTTACGTCGTCCCTCCTCCCTCCACACTTAAGTTGGACTGTCAATCAGTTGCCGCTAACTGACAAATCTTAACTGTCAACCGCGCAACCAGCAGCGCAAATCCTCTGGGCAAGCAATTAAAATCGAGCCCACTTGTACAATCTACTTTACGTGGACTTTTTCAGAAAAAAAATGCAAAATTTATTTATCGTCTTCACAACGTGATGCGTGGCAAGGAATTGTACAAATGTTAATTGTACAGTTATCCTGTGTGAACAGGGCGTCTGGGAATAACTAGAAAGGAGCGTCACCATTTTTCGGAGCACTGTCCCCTAGACTTACAACTCTTCTAGAGTCCCCTAGACTATGGCAATTATTGTGCATAAATTCAATCGGCCTATTTCTACAGTATCAACATTTTGTGCATTTTAAATCTGTAACTAGTCGGGATCAAAGAATGGTGGTAACTGATGCTTTATTTGCGGTCACAAGAGGGCTATTTCCAGTTCCTTCTCACTCACACACGCCCCCACATGTGTCGGCATTTACTACAGTAGACTCTCGTTAATTCGTCTCCCGTAATTCGTTTCCCAGCTTAATTCGAATCCAAAAGTTCGTCCCAGGCTCACTTTTTTGCAAGTTTTCATCGGAATAATTTGCACCGTGTTCCCCGGTCCCGAGTGGTACGAATTAAGGAGGGACTGTCGTACTGCTTGCAGTCCTGAACAAACTAGCAAAAAACCCAGTCCTTTGACTGCCATATGGATGTACTTAAAGTGAATTTCCTGCGGATATCCTGCAATAAGCTTTCAAACACACATTACACTCTTAAACAAAACAGTCACAAAAATCTAACCTGCTTTTCCAGAAAATCTAGATTCTGCAAATCTTCTTTTGAAAGCGGATCACAGACAGCCTGCAATGGAAAACATCGCGTTTTTTGTCAATTTCCTTCCATTAGAAAAATGAGATACTGTCGATTTTGGGTAGAGAAAGCACAAAGTTGTTTTCGAATCCGGTTTCTCAGTCCTCTAATGCCGGTATATTGGTGACGACAAACCGAATGACTTTTTTTGCCATTCTGTTTTTTTTTTCTTTTAAGAGCAGCTTGAAGATATTGTGAAAAAACGGGACATGGATGCAGCGTCTCCAAAATTTACAATCGAAACTCGATTTTAAAAATCGATTTATTTTGTCAAGTACAGTTTTGGTTGCGTTGGAGAAAGCGCTCACTCGTTGAGTATGAGAGTCCGCCTGTCTTTTCATATTTTAAATTCAAAGCTTTTTTTTCGCTTTTTTATCATAAGAAACGCACAAAAAATTATATTACAGGCACTCTGCTGAAATCAATCAGAAATGCTGAATGGAATCAAGTTACACACTGCAACACATCCATTGGTATATTACTTGTGTTGAGTGACCGAAGTTTGGGTCGTACCACAACTCCCCCCCACCCCCCCCCCCCCCCCAGGATTTACCAAAAATCTTACACAGCTGCCCAACTGAGTATGAAGTGGTATTCATTGCCTACGACTAAATCCAACTAGTCGAAGTGTCAGACCGATGCTGTAAGCCGACTCGCGATATTGCTAATCGATATTGCTAATCGACTGGTCAGTCAACCACACTTAACCATGATTGGAATCCACGTATATGAAAAATTTAAAAAAGTAAAGAAAAAAGTTTTAATTCATTTAATACACATTTTCATGCGTTTCTCAAACTAAATATGTCGCAGTACGGACGATGTGATTTATGTTCTCTATGCTTTCTCTTTACCTTTTGAGGAATTTCAAACATAACGAAAATCGACCAATCGACTTGGCGTCGACTAGTTAGTCCAACTTACCAACCAGCCAATCAGCTAGTCTGTTTCTATTCTGTTACTGCCACACAGCCTCAGCTACTTATATTATTGGGCACAGCTATCTTTTGCGTAATTTTAAATTTTTCCTTTTTTTTTTTTAATAATTCTCAAGTGCCCACGTTTCTCATTTTCTGTTTTGTAACTTAACAGTGTTCTTCATTTTTGTAGATAATTTAGTAAAACATGCATTTTGAGGCGTACATTCACACGAAAATTTGTCTCTGCATTGACAACGTAACTTCTGTAAAGTCGCTGAAATGGGTATGGAATTCACATGGAAAGGTTTTCTATCGTAGGGACTCTCATACCGCAACGCCGGTATTTCATTTTTTTATGAGTCACTGCTCCGGGGGCATCGGTTTTTACAACACATAACAGTCTCAGCCTCATAATAAGTGACTTGCAAGAGACATTGTACTCCTGTTTTTAAGGTATAATGACGTCATCAATGTCGCACTTACATCAATGGGATGTTGAATGAAATCCTAACGCAAGAGCGTCAACCTTCTTCAGATGAAAAGCCCTCCAAATGAGACATATAGATTTACCAAAGCAAAGGGTATTGAGGTGTCTATCTTTAGTTGCTTTTGTTAATAGTAGTATAGTCATTAGCAGCCAGACAATAAGTGGTGGAAAATTCACTGTATTCCAAAGACAAACAAAATAGAAAGAAGAAAATCTAGAAACCATTTTAATCACCAGAGTAACAGATATTAATACCATATGATCGTATTTCAGCTCTCAGTTTTCATACTTAATACTCATTTCATTTTAATCAGACAGTGTTTCAGATTTTCCTCTTAAAGCCGGTCAGCAAAAGCATAGTTTTTTTCTTGTTCTCATTGCAATATGAACGCTTCAAAGAGGATGCAGTTCTTAGAAGAACGCCTGCGTAATAAAAGCACACTTGTGGCCTGGCACACCTACGGATCACCCCAAAGGCCCAGAAGAAGTTACCTTTAAGTCAAAAAAGGCGCTGCTGCCGAAGGATGAACGAATGCGAACATGGTGCGTCCCGCCTACCTGGTCTGGCGTCATACACCTCACTATGGAGGAAATTACAATGGGAAATGGCGTTCGGTGCAGACAACGCCAAAACCTCTATAGATAAATCATTTAAACCGGCAGTGCTAAAATGTTGTAACCCATCAACTCTGTGACAAAAGCCCAGAGAAACAGTGGAACATTTGAACTAAACGAAAGTAATAAGTCAACAGCGATATTAGCGTGCCCGATCGGACTTCGAGTGAAACCCTAGGAGATTTTTAAGGGATGAATGTATACATAAATTGCAGTGGTGACTGCGTGAATACTCTCCAGATTGTGGTACTTACACAGTTCACTTCACGGACGGACAGACCAGAGAGAAACCAAAGGGTGACAACATATTTCTGTAATATTTTTTGCTTAGGCCAGATAGCAGATTTGAAGGCGACTTCCATCTACACCCCGATGCGCTAAATGTCATCCGGCAAAATGCTAATAAGATGGTCTGGTTAGACAAAAATTTAAGACGGGGTGAACTTACAGCATCGCCGCTGAAGGTGAATTAGCAGAACTGGTACAATGAAAAATGATGAACTTTACACCTGTGGCACAATTAGGGAAAATAAAAAACACAAGCCTGACTGAAAAAAAGTTCGTGAATAAAATATAAGAGACTGGCAATCTAATGTAAGATGTCTGCATATTAATGGAAGCTGAATTAGTGGCTGCTGTTACCTTAGCATCAGGCCATTTTTTTAAGCATCACATCAAATCTACAGCCAGACTAATGCAATAAACGCAAAAATGAGGACTCATCCAAGTTTATTCGTGTCATTTTACTTGCCCTCCTTCGTTTTACGGAGATTTATTTCGACAATTTTGTGCTATTTCAGAACATTAAGTCTTTTTTACTTTATATAAATATATCTGAATAAATAAATTCGGGTTACGTAACACCTTTTTCCCATTTTTGAAGGTTGGCGGGGAGGGGGGGGGGGGGGGGGTCCTAACCTGGCTTGTGGATATTTTAATCCTTTTTTCCAAGTACATGTGTAGCAATATAGAATGTGGTCTTTTTTATCCGGGCCTCGTAGGTGGTCTATGCAAACAGGTTTTACTGTGTGTCTTTTTTATATGGGTCTGAAAGGTGGTAACCACAGAAAAATTTACTGTACGTTTTTTTATCAGGATCTGAAAGGTGGTCAGCAAAACAATGTTTACTGTACGTGGCCGGCATGTAAACGGTCCTTGACAAAATAAAGGTTTTTTCAAAGGTTTTAATTTTGGAAATAAAGGTTTTTCTAAAGGCCGTGCTCAGTTGTTTTACTTCTGAATTGTGGGAAAGGGGATTCGTATCCCTCCCCCGACCCACTCGTCTAAACATCCTGACATACCTTTGACTAACATGTAAGTGGGACGAGTGACGGGGGAGGGGGCGGCGGTGGGGGGGGGGGGGGGGAAGGGGTTACGTCCTTGACCATAGGTACCGGGAGGGGATCATCTAAAACAACGCAGCAGACAAGATTGTGGAGTGTAAAATCAAGCGTAGCACGGTTTGAAGCTAACCTTTATGGTATCACTAACACACGTGCCGGCTTAAAATTTTCAAATATCAGTCCGAGTTTCCCAGGGCATTATCCTAGGAAGGTGGGATTGGATACGACGTCACATGGCATCACGGGTTGTCGAATCTACGTCACATGGAATGCGAGCTTTAAAATATCACAGATGAGTCCATTTTGACGTCATATGACGTCACGCGTTGTCCATTACGTGTCAAATACAATAACAACTGGCAGTCTCGCACAAGGCATAATTCCATTAAATTTGATCCGACCTGTCGTTCGAGAGTTATCCTGTTAACAAAGTCTATTATCTGCAATATGTCTTCGACGTCATATGACATCATACGTTGCGCTGTATACACCATATGCAATACGAAGCGTCGTACCCAGCCAACGCATTATCCTACAGAGTTTAAAGCTAATGTGGGGTTTCATTCTGCAGTTACAGGAATGACGTAATTTTTACGTTATGATGTCCCATATCTGTCAAATACGTGTACAACATCAACCTGACAAGTACTCGTTGGATTGATGGCTAAACTGCAGATGCCTATTTCGACTCAATGCGGCTCGGCTAGCTGTGGGGGAAAAGGGCATAGATTTGGTTTATTGGCCGAAATGAACAACCGTCCTTTTTTACGGATTTTTGGTCGTCGATACATCGAGTGCCCTTCGATATGCCGCCAAGTGCTCCCAAAAACCCAATGTCTTTACACTCGCAGACAGAGATTTAATGAGTTCAATGCTCTTCATATAACCCTTCAACGACATGTACAGAAGATAAGGGTGTGGTCGTTAAGGCCAGAAGCTTACGCACTCATACTAAAGCAGAAGGATACCAATGCGACTTGGGAGTCCGCCCAAAAACCTCATCTGTTCCGAAAGAAAATTCACTGACGCAAGGAGAACCTTAAGAGATACAGTCAGAGGCACAGTTGTTGTCAATAGTGGGTGTAATTGAAAGCTTCCAGTGAAAGTAATAAGCCAAACCGATTCATCTTAACAACGTGTAATAAAGACAGGCCATGACAGATGACATCGATTCATGCATTCAAAACAGAGGCACTATCCAGGCATCACTCGCAGCAATACCATAAATTTTCAAGTTTTCGCCAATAGAAAGATGGTCATATTGTGTGGCAAACACACTCCGGGACCAAGCCTTGCTTTTTTTCACATACAACCTCCGGCTAGATTCTACAAAACTACATGATATCTTGGGCTGTTCTTTTCTTCCAGGATTATTTTAAAAGAGGCCAAAGTTTACTGGGTCACATGTGCGACTCGCACTTAAAAACATTCACCATCAACAGCACCTCTCCCACTTCCCCCCACCAACTCGTATCCCATCCCCTCCGAACCAGTCTTGTGCATCGGTTTCAGCAACGACCAATCCTACACGTTACTAGACGACAAACTTAGTTATCTTTTAAACAAGGCACGAATTTAACGTCAATCTTTCCAAGAAAATTATAAACCAAAGCTTCTGATAAATCTTACATGAGTTCTCAAATCCACAAAGTCGCAAGTGCACCACTAAATAAGTTATAGATCATACGCTGATCTTTTACTGAGCCTCTTAAATTTAGATTGAATACTTTTACATTATCATTGGAATTGGGGAAAAAATACTGGCATCAAATTTTGAGTACAAACTAGAGGTAATCATGCGGCAATCGCATTAGGTGTCTCTGGAGATTCATAAAAGACAACTTGAACTTTGTTAACAAAAAAATGACTGAAATCAAAACAAAAGAGTCGTAGCATGGAAGAAAGTGAACGACAGGATCTCCTTACTTGAGAAAGTGTCATCCTGCAGACGGCTTTAAAAATAATGTTGTAAATAGTGCGTTCCGACTGGTATCCGACTCCGAACATATTAGAAGATATTCGAAGTTTTGAAGTTTCTCGCGGATTGCAAAGGCATGAGCACATATTACAGACAATTAATTTTCTTGCCTTAGAAATGAAAAAATATATAAATAGTTAAAGCAAGACCGTCAAGATCATCTAGCCGAGATCTAGTGAATCAGGTGAATCAATTTTGCACAGGCCGGCATTAGCCTACTCTGTCGCGGATTTCAGAAAATTAAATTTCAAAGCACAAACGTTGGACAACGTCCCTCAAATAAAAGGAGTTGACTAAAATTACTTAAGGGACAATTATTTTGAAAATTTTGATCCCCAAAATATTCAGATGGCGGTCTAAGGTCATTTTTTTTTTAAGTGCGCAAAAAAAAAAAAAACAAGAAATTTTTGAAGAAAACATCACACAAAGAGAAATGTTTCAAAAGTTCGAATAAATCCAATGAAATGCCCCCATTTGTCAATTTTTATGTATCGCCAAAAAAGTAGTTTTTCTATAGAGGTATGCAAACATTTATGCAAAATTTGAAGACAATTGGATCAAAATTGTGGGAGGAGAAGCGGTTAGAAACTTGGCAAAGAAAAAATTTGAAATGATCCTTATTTTTCAAGAGTTGCCTTTCTAGAGAACATTCACACGAAACTTAAAAGGAATCCGATCAAAACTGAGGGAGAAAACGCATTTTAAGTAAAAGGTCACATACGTACACGCGTACATATAGATGACGGATATCCCCTCTACTGATTTGATAAGAATGGTCAAACCGATTCCGCTGGTCTAAAAAATGTCCTTGTCCATCTGTAGAATCCATCATTAAAACGCCTACACCGTATGTAATTTTTAAAAACTAGAGCGGCCAGTGCACACAAAACACAAGAGTACAGGCTTATATCAGAAACTTTCAATCGACATCTAATAAATTTTTATAACCAATAACAAATGCCGCCCCAACTAAACCCAAAATTCTCCAATTTCCATTTTCCATTTTTCTTTTTTTTCCCCGACAGCCCTTTCACAAAGTTTTATTTGAAGAAGTTTGAACTATTTTCAGAATAACAAGACCTTTTACCTTATATAAAAGTATCCCATGTGCCTAGTAGTCGGGTTGTGTATCATTTTTATCCAATTTGAAGGCTGCGGGAGGGGGGGGGGGGGGTACGTAACTTGACTTGTGGTATTTCAATCCTCTTTTTCATTGAAGTTTATGATTAGGTGTTTTATGCGGGTCTAGCGGGTGATCACTTAAGACGTTTTACTGTACGTCTTTCTGTCCGGTTCGAGATGATGGTTGCTAAAACAGGTTTCACTGTACGCCCTTTCTATCCCGGGTTCGAAGCTGGTCATGAATGCCGTTCTATTGCACGTACTTTTTTTTATCAGGGGCTGGAAAGTTTACCACGAAACACATGTTTTACTTCACACCTCTTTATCCGGATCATGAAGGTGACAGCTACAAATAGGTTTTTTTTGGCTAACTTTAACTCCCCCCCCCCCCCTCCCTCCCAGCTTTCTAATGTCGCTTCGACTCAAAAGGCAACCCTACCCGTTTTAGTCAACGTTGCGGTAAGGGTTTGTACACTAAGTGTAGTTACAACCATAATGTAAACCTTGTCTTCGTACATCCAAAGCATTAGAAGTAACATGACTCACCTAGGTGGGAGGTAGGGGATTGGGGGGGGGGGGTTGTGGGGCTCGGATTAAAATAGTGCGCTGCCTGTCATAACACAAGATATTAGATGACCACTTTAAACTTGAAAGCTTCTTCCAGGTACTGGACAAACATTGCGAGCCGTTACATAATTACCGACATATATTAGACATACTGACATATAGCCTAGCAGCCAAAAGAAAACACGTTGATACCTGTTGGTGAGTAACGCACAAAAAGGTCAATTACAATAAATGCTGCTGTTTTCAAGCATGTCTGAAGAATGCTGGAGAATCTTCTGGAAAAGCGCTGAAGCCCCAAGTTAATATCTATTTTTAGTTAACTAAAGAGCCGACAAAACGAGGATGCGGGGTGGGGATGAGATGGGGGATGGGAGGGGGAGTATTATATTTAGCGACTGCAATATGTATCACATATTTTCTGTGAGTTCAATCTTAAAAAAACCACGCGACTTATCCAAGGAATGATTACACCAAGTCTGAAGTCGATCCGATTTTCCGCTACCGAGATATTTCACCCAATGACGTCATATGCCGTTTTTTGTTCTACTAAGGGCATATTTGACAATATCTTTCGGGTCTACCAAGCACCATTCCTACCAATTTTTAACTTTCTCCGATGTTCAGCACCTGAAAAATGTACACGTATAAGATTTGAACGCAATGACGTTATACGCCTTTCTTAATCTGGCATCCGTCAAAAGTTGACAGAACCGCCCGAATGACCCAAAGAACACCCATACAAAATTTGAAGTTGATACGACTTTCTGTTATCGAGATATTTTGTACACAAGATCTTGTCCAAAGTTTATGCATATTTTACGTGATGACGTTAAACGCCGCACTCGTTCGTTGTACTAGCGACAAAATTTTTGACAGAATCTTTCGGACCTCCAAAGCAAAAAAAAAAAAAAAAAAACGCTAAAGTTTCAACTTCAACTTGATGTTCAGTGGACTGAGCAATCTTACATACCAGATTTTAACGTAATGACGTCATACGCCTTTCTTAATTTCGCTAAATCCGTCAAAAGTTGAAAAAACCGTCCGACTGACTCACGGAATATCCAGATAAAATTTGAAGTCGATACTAATTTCCCTCATCGAGATATTTTGCAGACAGGATCTTGTTCCAGATATATACATATTTTACGTGATGACGTCATACGCCGCACTCGTTTTGGTGTGCTCACGACAAAATTTCAACTTCTTTCGATGTTCAGCGGGCTCAGAAATTTCGCACAAAACATTTTTACGTACCATGCGTCAAAAGTTTATAGAACCGTCAGACCTACCTAATGAATAAAAAGATCAAGATTGAAGTCGATCCGACTTTTTGTTCTCGAGATATCTTGCACACAACATCTTTGTTCACAACAGACTGACATACACATAGACACAGAACGTACGGGTCGGGGAGACATAGCAATTGCTAAAAAAATGTGCGTGAAAGGAATAAAATGGCTATCAAAATTTACAGCCGTGATTGCTCTCTAATGTCCCGTGATTGAACGTTCCTGAAGCTAAAGCTTACCATTTGTCAGATCAATCAAGGGGAAAGCAGAGACACATAAACCAAAAGAATACAAAACCTACGCACGATTTCCATGCGCGGGTTTTCATAGTATCTATCAGTCCAACGGGGAATTGACTCAAGGGATGTTTTTTTTTTTTTTTTTTTCACGGGGCACACCTAGAGGCAGGCTGATTTTGTCAGGCAACTTGTAAATAGCCCTCCCTCCTCCAATCCTATCCCCCAACCAAAGCTGCAGCAGGTCTTTCTATCATTTGACCAGCTATGCCGTGAAATAACGTACGTAAAAACACTCGATCAGATACAGCAGCCTGTCTTCAACTCAAACCAGGGTAACATAAACCTCGGCCAAGTCATAGCACTTCCTTGTATTTATACTTAGTACAGTAGTGAATTCTGAAAAAAAATTGAGGTTGGTGCGTCCGCGGATAAAACCGGTACACTCTGAATGCAGTGTACAGAGGAAGGGAAATCCTGATGTGGAGAAGTCAGGGTCTTTCAGTCTGTCCTGTCGATGTCAGGATAACAGGGCTATAGGGCACAGCGAGCTTCTTATTGTTTGAAAGACGCCATTTTTAATATCGCGGCTATGGAAAAATATTATTTCAATAGCCAACCTCAAACAACTTTATTTTCCTTTTTTTGCAAGAAAAGATTGCAGTATCGCTTAAAGAATCACCGAGTAATTTACGATTTATAGTGGCTCCAAAAGCTCTTGTTTTTCCTTTGCTAGAACCTCACGCCAGAGGGGAATTGATTCTTAAGCAGGCAAAAAAAAAAAAAAAAACAAACAAACAAACGACTGCATTGTGTGACAGATGAGCGATGCTTAATAGCTCGATGGCATAAAAACGCTACACAATTCTTTTGTTTTTCCTTCATAGGGACCTATCGGGATAACAATTACCGAGCAATACACATCAATTTCTTGCTTTTTACGCCCTTTTTTATACTGGAGAATGACATGAATGACGTTGTTCTTTTTCATCAATTAGATACCCGATAAGTACCTTCTACAGTGTATCATCTCACTCACTCTCACTGGGCCTCTTGAGTTAAAAGACCAAATCTGGAGAGGTTCTCTTAAATTATTCATCTCTCCAAAAGACTCTCAAAGGGACATAGATCAAATAAATCTCAGTCTAGCACAGCTACTGTTTTCCCAACACATAAAACCCTCGAATTAATATTATTTCCGCGGATACCGTAAAGTATTGAATATACAATCGCTGTAGACCGTACCCTTAACGTATGATTCCGCTACACTATTATCAATAATTTCAAACGATAGCTCAGTAGAGACTATTTTATACAGAAAACGCCTTTTTTCAGGGCGTTAAAAGAAAGCATAATGGTCTGTAGTTACATGTGGATTTCACAGGCTATACGTTAACCAAGCGCCAAAAACTGTCCAAGAGCTATTTTCTCGATATAACCACGATTTCTTGACACCTGCCGCTTCGCCAAATTAACCACAAGGGGTCTCTAGGGTAAACAATTTTCCTACACTTTTCGTACATCACTTTTGTTTTAGCTTGATTGCGCCATCCGGTACCAACTGGCAGCAAAAGTAAGTAAAATGCCATGCCAGAAAGTCATAACGCTGATCCAAAACTTTAGCACAATCTTCGGATTACCATTTTTGATTTACAGAACGAGTAGCATGACTTTGTATTTGTCGGATGCAGCGTCCCTTCTTTTGACATCTTAATAACCAATCAAGGTTCCACAGGGTTCGCGCTGGGTTCTCAGGAAAATGTGACTCAGTTGGGTCCAGAAAAACTCGGTGGGTTCCGAAAAAGTGAGTCATTTCGTAAAAAATCCCCAAAAAGTGGACAAAAACCGCGCCGACGCGCACCCTGGTTCCACAAAAACATTTCAACTTTCTTTAGAGATCAAATGCGCTTTTTCAACGTTAATAATCACTTCAACATTTCACAAAAACCTCTTTTGCATCTGTTTGCAATAAACGGGTAAAGGCTGAAGCGAAGAAGAGTCACGTGGTACACGAGTAAATACAGCCGCGCACTGCCAGCCCTGTTATGGAACTCAACTTCCTCCATGTGGCGGTTTGCGTTAAACAACAACAACAACAGCAACATGACACCGCGAAATAACTTCCGATGGTGCAGCGTACAAGGGTAACACAGCCGCACAGTGATTATTTGGGATACCGTACTGGGGTCCTATAGCCGCACTCTCGGTCATGATTCAAGGGAAATTAAACCATTTAGTCGGGTTAGATACAGGGGCCCCAAGAAAACAGGGTTAAGTGGACAAGCGTTTCCTACAAATTTTTCGTCGAGATCCTAAACGCCCTGGTTAATCAGGCTTGAAATAGACATTAGCCTCGTTTAGTCTGGTGCAGCGGGCGATAAAAACCGTTAATGGAAACAGGCAATATCTGTCAATCCGGTCTTTTTGTAGTGATTTCTCTTATGTTGAAACTGCACTGTTGAATACTTAAGTATGCCTGTACTCATGTCCGTTTGGAATTTCAGCAATTCCGGCATAACTAAATATTCTCTGAAACAAGCACGCCATGCTAGGCAATTTGCTGTTACTGGATGATATGTAGAGAAAAGCGACAGTTTGTAATCTAACCGAAATCTAAATAAAACTAGACCGTTTTCGCTACCGAGTAGCGAAAATTACACTTGGGGGCCACAAAAATTACGATTCTGAACTCTTTAAAATTCAGAACTGACCATGAATGAGGAGGTGAAGGTCACCAAGATACCTCTTCCCTTATCTTCTCTTTTTTTTTTAGGCCCAAACGGTCGAAAATAAGCTTCAAATTGCACTACTTCTAACTGTTTTTGTAACTTCCGGTTTTTGACATTGATCACCGAGGTACCTCTAACATAACGCTTTTTAGGCTGAAAGACTGAAAATAACCTCAAAATAGATATATCTCTACCCGTTTTCAAGACACTGGTCAACTTCCAGTTTTTCACCGTCACCATGGCCGAGGTAGTCAAGATATAGTCATACTGGTCCAAAAGGTCGAAAATAAGCTCAAAATCGCTCAACTTCTACAAGTTTTCCACAAAGCATAGCGTTGGTTTCTCCACAAAACCTCACGTTGGTTCCTCCAAGATATCTTCATACACCTAAGTGCATAGGGCTATTCCAATCTCGGAGCAACCCTAATACGTTAGAGACGATGAAACCAAAGTTTTCAAGAAACTTCTGTTTAAGAGACACCTTTTATTGACTGATGTCAGCCAATGCATTTCGACATACGGTCGTAGCCTGGCAAGGAGTTGGCTGTTCTATTTTTATCAAGAAGATTGGTCCACAGAAGAACGTCATTAGGTACGATCGCATCACCAGTGTTGCCAACAGACACGCTTTGATCGGGAGAGATGTAGCAAATTAACGTGATGAAAACGCGATAGCACGCTCACCTGTCACGTCAGGCGACAGTTATACGGGAAAAAAACTTGTCAAATAGTGAGTCTGCCAATAACCTAGGCGCTTTGATACAAGGAAAAAATGCCATTCCGAGACAGACAATTTTCTTCTGATTATCTATGGTTTTATTTAATCGTGGATGGGCGTTGTTGATGAATTTTCCTACTTACTAATTGATTTTGCTATTTTGTTTTACGTCAAATATATTTAAACTACCTTTGCTAGTACAATCAAATAAATAACATTTTTTTTTGCACAAAAAGGACACATTTACATATGAACATTGCTTTCAACAACCACTTTATAAAGTGAAACCCGATGTCTGGTACTAAGTAATCGCTTACGAGCTGTTATGGACATTTTCAAACGGCCTGCCTCTTACACGTACGGCTCAACACACACATGTGCATACGCAGGGTGCACACCCAATGGCCAGAGAAGTGGACCATGTCTTTAGAGACCACACCCAATGAACAGACCAGTGGTCCAGTTCTTCAGAGACCATACCCAATGAACAAACCAGTGGTCCAGTTCTTCAGAGACCATACCCAATGACCAAATAGTGGTCCGGTTCTTCAGAGACCACACCCAATGAACAGACCAGTGGTCCGGTTCTTCAGAGACCACACACAACGACCAACCAGTGGTCCGGTTCTTCAGAGACCACACCCAATGACCAACCAGAGGTCCGGACCACACCCAACGACCAACCAGTGGTCCGGTTCCTCAGAGACCACACCCAATGACCAACCAGTGGTTCGGTTCTTCAAAGACCACACCCAATGACCAACCAGTAGTCCGGTTCTTCAGAGACCACACCCAATGAACAGACCAGTGGTCCAGTTCTTCAGAGACCACACCCAATGACTAACCAGTGGTCCGGGTTTTCAGGGACTACACCCTATGACCAGACCAGTGTACAGGGTCTCCACAGACCACATGGCATATGAATACTTACTAAAAGAACGGCTACAACTTTGTTGTCGTCACTGTCAATCACTGGTGAGCATATCACTGAAACAGGCAAAATAAAAATGTCCATGAAAGTGCTTTCAATAAACTGTTACATGTTCATGTTTTAATAACTACTTGCACGCATGCAATATATCCTTCTATAAACATTTTCAGTGGACTTATTTTTCGCTGTCTTTCGGGTGAACAGAGTAAAAAAAAATACATTTGATCTGAAAAGGTTGGGCCCGGATAAATTCAATATTTCACAGTTTTACACTGTACTAACTGTATTCTTGTCAGTTCTTGATTGGAATGGCACAATGAAAAAAGGCCTTTACAATTCTCTTTGATCAAGCTGTAACAGTGTTTAGAGAACATAAAAATTTCGACACTAAGACCACGACTGTAACCAGGACATAAGTTATAATAAGTTATAAAACATAAGATGTTGAAAACGCGTGGCAAGGATAAAACTGCTGAGCTCAAATATGAGGTTATTCAGATATTTACTGTAATACTTCGATGGAAACTATACTCGGGCATACAGGTCATGGGAAAAGGCGTTGCAAGACCTAAAGACTCATCACTCTACGGTGGACGAAACGAGAGCCTTTGGGCCTGATTTCGAACCCATGACGGCTCACATTTCCCTGCTTCCGGATAAAAAGCTTAACGTAAATCCGGTCTCCACCCCGCCCCATAATGATCTGTGAAGTGCAGCAAAACCTCGAGCGGAATCGCTCTGTCTTCCATTTGAGAACATAAACCTCCGTCAATTACAGTCGAGAGTATTAACTCAGTATCCAGGGCATACCTCCTTGACAACTTGAATTATACGGAAATGACATGCGAATTACCTCCACATTTTTAATGCATTCTACTCAGAACTGCCTTGTAAATAGCCACTTATGTTTGCTGAAACGTCCAAGGGTTTAAGGGTGTAAGGAATGGTCCTTCTCCAGGAACTTGTATATTTTATATTGTCATGTTATTTGGGCCAGTCCACGCTGCCTCAGAGCTAAACAAGTCGCCTGACTATTTGTTTATCTGTTTTCTCGCGAAGTAAAAGAAAAAACAAAATTTCAGGAAGCAATTTACCAGAAGCACAGCTTACAAATAAGAGAAAGAACCACACAAACTTTTATCTTGCAAACCCTTAAGCGGCGCACACATTAAGACTTTATCCAATAAAATAAACTTTGTATATTTTCGTTTAAAAAGGTGGCGGGCGTATGCTTTATGGCAAGTGTCACCGTCTAAGCAAAAGAGAGCGAAATTTGCCCTGGCTTGTAATTGGTTGAAACAAATCCTTAAACTCGGCTTTTGATTGGCAAACTTTCGGTACCCTGGATTTTCGACAATGAAGACGCACGATGTCCACACCAGACATCTTGTCGATATTTCGCCATATCGCTACCAGTCGCGCTTTGTGCTCACTGGCCAAGTGCCTACCCTCAAGGGAGTTGCTGCTATATATAAATCACCCCCTTTTTACAATTTTTTTTTCACCAAATGAAGCATGCAGCTTAGTGAACACCAACAACAAGTTCTCTCAGCGACTAAAATTCTGCTAACCCCGATCCGCTTCCTCGCCTTAATCCGTAAATATGCGTATGCATGCCATTTTTTTATCATGCTCAACCTCCAACCCTCCCTTCCCCCGACCTTCCCACACCGGCATCACATTTTACTGTGTAAGTTGCCGCCTTGCCCGTTCCCTTCCGCATCGTCATCCTTTGTATAGTATACCAGCGTACGAGTTATATTAGTGCTATGTTAATGTTGCACTCTCGCTCGAGTGCGAGTTATGGTGTCGCTATGTTCATATTGCACTCTCGCCCCATCCCCCTTTTATCGTATTTTAATGCGTAATTTACACTATTGCCAGCCCCCGTCCCGGTCTCCCTCCTTCATGTACAAGTTACTCTTTATTAAATTGTTTCGTTTATTAGTGTTAGATTTTGGCTTTACGTTATTCCCACTTGCTAATTTCGTTTGCAACTGGGTATAAGTTAGTAGATTTTCTGGAACTTCCTGTCGTGTTTTTCGTATTTTTCTTCTCTTTATTTTCCGTTTGGATGGTTTCCAGGAAACTCCTCCTATGGTTTTTGACTGAGGGAGATACAATTTGGCACGCGTGTAGGGGGTGACGAGGTCTCGGTGAATCCGCATTTTTTTTTAACTTCTAAGGTCAAGGAGAAGGTCAAATTGAGGTCAAAGTTATTTTTTATCATAAAATGGTTTCCAGAAAACCCCACCTAGTGTTTGAGTTAGCAAAACTCCACCTAGCGTTTGAGTCAGCGGAGCTTTTTATATTTGGTACACTTATCGATAATCATCACGTCTCGGTGAAACCGCAAATATTATTGACCTTGACCTCAAAGTCAAGCTCAAAGTGAGGTAAAAATATTTTTCAAAACGCCTAATAATCTCGAAAAGTGGCCAAAAAAGTGCTCAAATCCTAGTCTGATCATATAAACCGTACTCAGTGGGGGGTAACCATCCATCCTGTATCATAATCTCGAGGGTCAAGGTCAAGGGTCATGTGACCTCGTGCCTTAACGATAGGCCGACCTATCTCGAAAACGGTTACAGATTTTGAGCTCATGTTCGACCCCTTGGGCCTAAACAATGTTACATAAGCGGTACCTCGGTGACCCTGGCCTTCTCGGTCACGGTCAAGGTCAAAAACTGGAAGTTGACTATTATCTCGAAACGGTTAAAGACAGAACGATTTTGAGCTCATTCTCAACCCTATGGGCTTTAACAACGTTACACAAGGGATACCTCGGTGACCTTGACCTTCTCGGTCTTGGTCTCTTTGAAGTCAAGTTATTCACCCAAGGCAGAATTGTTCTAGCAGAGATATCTTGGATAATTATCTTGGATAATTAAAGAGGAATCCTGCCCAATTTACATTTGGAGTTTTAATGGGGGCTACTGTGAAGCGTTTCAAAGAGTCTCATTGAGTGCTACCCTACTGATATTAACTGACACAAAGAAAGTTTGATCTTTTATCCAGAAACTTTAAGCACTGTCCTCACACAAGTAAACAGCAGGAGGGTTAGTAGACCAATCAAGAGGCTTGACCCTTTAAACACAGGATATGGAAATGCTAGAAAGGAAGCTCCTTGTGGACACAGCAATAACAAATTTTATTAAGGCATTTTCCAATTCGGGAAGGTCATTTTCAGGATATGAGCAATTCGATCTTGACCGCGGTCAAATTTTATCTGTCCATTTATTATCTGTATGTTTATTCAGAGGGACCAAATTACTAATTTAGCAAAGGGTGCAGCTAATTTATCGAGACGGAAAGACTTAAGCGAGTAGTAATCGAAAACGTTGATCTGAGCAAGGTCAAGTTCTGACTTCTGCTTGCAAATCTACAGGTGGTTATCATCAACTGAATGCTCCCAAATACAAGACCAACGTGTATGCAAAAGAGCCCAATAAAATACACAATATAGTTGTGACCAATAAACGTACCGAGTTAAATATCAAAAAATGACGTTAAAAATTCTCTACAGGAGACTAACAGTGACTGAACCAAACAACAGCTATATGCTACATTATTCTATGTTCTCATCCCTTGAGCTGGGCATGCAGTGATCAAGTAGTGACCTCTCCCCGCGTGGTCAGTTTTTGCGAAAGGAACAGCGGTTGCTATCTGCTGATTTGAGGTATACACAATGGGTGAATCCATCACATTTCATCCGACGACTTTTCACCCGAAGACTTTCATCCGGCGACATTTCATACGAAACAAAAAAAAACAAGTTTGTCCAAGGACAAAGTCCCAGCTTACGAAAAGCAATAAGACCCATTCCAGCGTGCATGAGCGAAGGAATTTCCCTGAAATATCAAGCTTCAAAAGATGAGACGGCAAAGAGCTAGCTCAATAATTAATTTAGCACCGGACCAGAACATAGACCGATAAATGCATACAAAGATTTCTTTCCAAGAAAAATTGGGAACAGATTTTTTGTATATCTGGTAGACTGGATAGATTGCCATAGATACCTTCAAACAACGCTCGCATTTCGGACCAGTGCGCATAGTTATGTAACTTGCCTCGATGCGCGGTTCTAATTCAGACAAGTGCGCATGTTTATTTAATTTGCGTTGATGCGCGGCTCTCATTTTGGAACAGTGCACATGTTTATTTAACTTAATAAAGATTAATGCGCGGTTCTTATTCCAGACCAATGCGCATGTTTATTATACTTTCGTACTTATTTTGAACAAGTGCACAAGTTTCCTTAGGTTGTCTTGATGCGCGGGTCACAACATTCGTACATTATCGCCCAATGTTCCCTATTATCGCCCACCCGAAAAATATTATATTTATCATATTTTCGGGTCCTAGAATTGTTTCCTGCACTTTTAAAGCGAAAATTACAACTTTCTTGCATTATCGCCCAATATTCCCTATTATCGCCCACCCGAAAAATATCACATTTATCATATTTTCGGGTCATAGAATTGATTCCTGCACTTTTAAAGCGAAAATTACAACTTTCTTGCATTATCGCCCAATGTTCCCTATTATCGCCCATCCAAAAAATATCATATTTTTCATATTTTCGGGACATATAATTGATCCCTGCACTTTTAAAGCGAAAATTACAACTTTCTTGCATTATCGCCCAATATTCCCTATTATCGCCCATCCGAAAAATATCATATTTATCATATTTTCGGGTTATAGAATTGATTCCTGCTCTTTTAAAGCGAAAATTACAACTTTCTTACATTATCGCCCAATGTTCCCTATTATCGCCCACACGAAAAATATTATATTTATCATATTTTCGGGTCCTAGAATTGTTTCCTGCACTTTTAAAGCGAAAATTACAACTTTCTTGCTTTATCGCCCAATATTCCCTGTTATCGCCCACCCGTAAAATATCACATTGATCATATTTTCGGGTCACAGAATTGATTCCTGCACTTTTAAAGCGAAAATTACAACTTTCTTGCATTATCGCCCAATGTTCCCTATTATCGCCCACACGAAAAATATCACATTTATCATATTTTCGGGTCATAGAATTGATTCCTGCTCTTTTAAAGCGAAAATTACAACTTTCTTACATTATCGCCCAATGCTCCCTATTATCGCCCACACGAAAAATGTTATATTTATCATATTTTCGGGTCCTAGAATTGTTTCCTGCACTTTTAAAGCGAAAATTACAACTTTCTTGCTTTATCGCCCAATATTCCCTGTTATCGCCCACCCGTAAAATATCACACTGATCATATTTTCGGGTCACAGAATTGATTCCTGCACTTTTAAAGCGAAAATTACAACTTTCTTGCACTATCGCCCAATGTTCCCTATTATCGCCCATCCGAAAAATATCATATTTATCATATTTTCGGGTCACAGAATTGATTCCTACACTTTTAAAGCGAAAATTACAATTTTCTTACATTATCCCCAATGTTCCCTATTATCGCCCACCCGAAAAATATCACATTTATCATATTTTCGGGTCATAGAATTGATCCCTGCACTTTTAAAGCGAAAATTACAACTTTCTTGCATTATCGCCCAATGCTCCCTATTATCGCCCACACGAAAAATATCACATTTATCATATTTTCGGGTCATAGAATTGATTCCTGCTCTTTTAAAGCGAAAATTACAACTTTCTTACATTATCGCCCAATGTTACCTATTATCGCCCACACGAAAAATATTATATTTATGATATTTTCGGGTCCTAGAATTGTTTCCTGCACTTTTAAAGCGAAAATTACAACTGTCTTGCTTTATCGCCCAATATTCCCTGTTATCGCCCACCCGTAAAATATCACATTGATCATATTTTCGGGTCACAGAATTGATTCCTGCACTTTAAATGCGAAAATTACAACTTTCTTGCATTATTGCCCAATGCTCCCTATTATCGCCCACACGAAAAATATCACATTTATCATATTTTCGGGTCATAGAATTGATTCCTGCACTTTTAAAGCGAAAATTACAACTTTCTTGCATTATCGCCCAATGTTCCCTATTATCGCCCATCCAAAAAATATCATATTTTTCATATTTTCGGGACATATAATTGATCCCTGCACTTTTAAAACGAAAATTACAACTTTCTTGCATTATCGCCCAATATTCCCTATTATCGCCCATCCGAAAAATATCATATTTATCATATTTTCGGGTTATAGAATTGATTCCTGCTCTTTTAAAGCGAAAATTACAACTTTCTTACATTATCGCCCAATGTTCCCTATTATCGCCCACACGAAAAATATTATATTTATCATATTTTCGGGTCCTAGAATTGTTTCCTGCACTTTTAAAGCGAAAATTACAACTTTCTTGCTTTATCGCCCAATATTCCCTGTTATCGCCCACCCGTAAAATATCACACTGATCATATTTTCGGGTCACAGAATTGATTCCTGCTCTTTTAAAGCGAAAATTACAACTTTCTTGCATTATCGCCCAATGTTCCCTATTATCGCCAACACGAAAAATATCACATTTATCATATTTTCGGGTCATAGAATTGATTCCTGCACTTTTAAAGCGAAAATTACAATTTTTTTTACATTATCGCCCAATATAGCCTATTATCGCCTACCCGAAAAATATCACATCATATTTTCGGGTCATAGAATTGATCCCTGCACTTTTAAAGCGAAAATTACAACTTTCTTGCATTATCGCCCAATGCTCCCTATTATCGCCCACACGAAAAATATCACATTTATCATATTTTCGGGTCATAGAATTGATTCCTGCTCTTTTAAAGCGAAAATTACAACTTTCTTGCATTATCGCAAAATGTTCCCTATTATCGCCCACCCGAAAAATATTATATTTATCATATTTTCGGGTCCTAGAATTGTTTCCTGCACATTAAAAGCGAAAATTACAACTTTCTTGCAGTATCGACCAATATTCCCTATTATCGCCCATCCGAAAAATATCATATTTATCATAATTTCGGGACATAGAATTGATCCCTGCACTTTTAAAACGAAAATTACAACTTTCTTGCTTTATCGCCCAATGTTCCCTATTATCGCCCACTTGAAAATATCATAGAAATGACCTACTGACAACAAAATTACTGAAAAGTCCAACCAAAAGTACTTGCATGTAACATATTGTGCCCCTCTGCAAATTGAAACTTTGCTTTTTTAAGAAGAAAAATGGAAATTTCCAATTTTTTAAAAGCTGCAAACTTCGAAGCTCAGTGGATTCAAAAATAAGGCGAAATTCAAAAATCGAAAAAATGTACTTTTTTCACCCCTTAGTTCTAGTTTCTTCATAACAAATTTCGGAATCTTCCGATGAAAAATGAGGGACTAGATAGATTTTTTCGTATTTTCCCCAAATCGGCAATAAAATCGCCAAAAATGGTTTAAACCAAAAAATAAAAAAAAATTCCTAATGCAGTAGAAGGTTAAAAACTCGCGTTTAAAATTTGGTACGAATCGGATGAAAAATAAAAAAGATATTCCACTTTAACAACTTTGTTAAGAAAAAAAAATGGAAATTTGCCAATTTTTAGAAGTTGCAAACTTTGAAGCTCAGTAGATTCAAAAATAAGGCGAAATTCAAAAATCGAAAAAAGAACTTTTTTCACCCCTTAGTTCTAGTTTCTTCATGAAAAATTTCGGAATCTTCCGATGAAAAATGAGGGACTAGATAGGTTTTTTCGTATTTTGCCCAAATTGGCAATAAAAAAAACGCCAAAAATGGTTTGAACCAAAAAATAAAAAAAATCCTAATGCAGTAGAAGGTTAAAAACTCGTGTAAAAAATTTGGTACGAATCGGATAAAAAATAAAAACGATATTCCACTTTAACTACTTTGTTCAGAAAAAAAAATTGGAAATTTGTCAATTTTTAGAAGTTGCAAACTTTGAAGCTCAGTAGATTCAAAAATAAGGCGAAATTCAAAAATCGAAAAAAGTACTTTTTTTACCCCTTAGTCCTAGTTTCTTCATAAAAAATTTCGGAATCTTCCGATGAAAAATGAGGGACTAGATAGGTTTTTTCGTATTTTGCCCAAATTGGCAATAAAATCACCAAAAATGGTTTAAACCGCAAAAATAAAAATATTTCCTAATGCAGTAAAGGGTTAGGAACTCGTGTTTAAAATTTGGTAAGAATCGGATAAAAAATAAAAAAGTTATTCCACTTTTAACGGTCGCGGGACGGACAGACGGACGGACGGACGGACAGACGGACGATACTTGCCCCCATCAGTATAGCCCTGTTGGCTAAAAAGCAAACTGGGCTAAAAAAAAAGACATCGGATAAAAAATGTAGGACGAGATACATTTTAAATTTTTTTCTTCAAAAATTCCCCAAAAATTAAAAAATCACCCGATCGACTAGAAAAGCACAAGCCGTATGCACGACACTTTAGGGATGCCTCATACCAAAAATAAATCACATCGGGTCAAAAATGTAGGAGGAGACACATTTTAAATTTTTTTCTTTAAAAATTCCCCTAAAATTCAAAAATCACCCGATCGACTAAAAAAGCACAAGCCGTATGCACGACTCCTTAGGGATGCCTCACACCAAAAATAAATGACATCGAATCAAAATTGTAGGAGTAGATGCATTTTGAATTATTTTCGAAAATTTTGCTTTAAAAATTCCCCAAAAATACAAAAATTGCGCGATCGACTAGAAAAGCACAAGCCGTATGCACGACCCTTTAGGGGTGCCTCATACCAAAAATAAATGACATCGGGTCAAAAATGTAGGAGGAGATACATTTTAAAATTTTTTCTTTAAAAATTCGCCAAAAATTCAAAAATCACCCGATCGACTAGAAAAGCACAAGCCGTATGCACGACCCCTTAGGGATACCTCACACCAAAAATAAATGACATCGGATCAAAATTGTAGGAGGAGATGCATTTTGAACCAAAGTTTACTAAATAAACAACTAACTAACTAACTAACTAACTAACTAACTAACTAACTAACTAACTAACGGACACCGCCCGCAAACCGATAGGAATACCCCAGCTTACGTGTAACGTAAGCTGGGCTAAAAAGGCAACTGAAAAATTGGCAACGGAAATAATGGCAACACCAAAACTGAGGCCTAAACAAAAGACGAAAAGTTCTTATTTGTCTTCATGGGTTAAACGGGTTACCCATTGGAAGCACAGCTGTTTCTAATGGGCACTGCTGCACAAGAAGATCGGTGAAAAGGTTCGATTAAAACTCACTGGCTGTGGCAGACCCCGGGCTTTGCACCCATCACAACCAGGATCCAAATCCTAGCAAAGCAAATAATACGGCTGGACAATAACAAATAGATAGCGAATTCAGACACGAAAATGAAAAATAAAGCGAGGGAAACTGAAATTAATGTAGAATATTAAAATAAAGGTAAACATCTTTTTTTTTCATTTAATCGCAGTGTGAGGTCAGAAAGGCAAGAAACGCACTGAATGATATGGCATCTAACACGCGTGAAGCTCCAGTCACATTGTCGAGTCACAACGTGCAGAATTATCCGAAGACGCCCGGTCACATTTGGTGGAGATTCCCCCGCTAATACGCCTCATTCAGCGAAAACATATGCTGAATGCGTCACCCGTACAGGACCACGTTGAAGATCTAGTTTTAGACGGTCATTCTGTGCCAACATTGGGATGAAATGTCGTACCTTGAACTTTTTACAGATGAAATATCGTCGGATGAAAAGTCGGGATAACACAATGGGTATCCTAGGCCCTACGCGGCGAGGCTCACGTGACTGACTCACGTGCCCGTATCATAGTACCAAACATGACAGAACATGCTCTATCGCTATGGTAACACAAAGACCGGTAATGTCCTAAGCAATGTGTCAAATTTCTTCTCTTTTTGTGATTCATTTCGCGTCATAGATTCCTGTGCGATCTATTCCTGACGCACCTTCCCAGACGTCAAGAAAAAAAATCGTAAGGCCTTTCTTGTAATCACGACTGAATGGCTAATGCCTATGGTGTTCATGCCAACTTTGAGCAGAGCATTTTATCGGCGATTTGAGAACTCCGAATTCATAATTCATTTTTTATGGGAGTATTTGATTACCGGCGCGTTTTCCACTTTGTGCTATATCGGCCCATATCTTCGCAAAATATGAGTCGTCGTTTCAGTTTTCATTACGTATAGCTCATAAGATAAAGGCGCAGAAATTAATTTGGCAAAATACCAGGGCATGGTGCAGAGCGAGTTCTGAAAGGGGGTGCCGTTTGGCGATCTCCAAATTATTTCCGTATTAACCTCATTTCTTTTTTCTTTCTTTTCTTTTCTTTTTTTTTTTTTTTTTTTTTTTTTTTTTTTGCAGTAAAAATCAGAGTCATTCGCAAAAAAGCTTAATACTTGGTGCTTGAAAGCAGTAAGAAAGTAGAATAGTTGAAATATGCCGGCCGAGCTGAATAAGTGGTCGTTCTTGAATTCCGAATGGAAACGAAAACTGATACTTTCGCCCGATTTTTGCCCATTAAATCATTACACAGAAAAAAATTGATTAAACTGATAAAAAAACCGTTGCAACCGACCTGAGGGACAAATGTTAGACATGCAACGTAATTACACACAGGCATACCATTACGTAAAAGGCAAAACTCGCTTCATTGTTCATGTGTTTTCACTCGTAACATGTTGCCTCATGTGAGCTTAGCGAGAGTGCTAATGGAAATGCCAAGCATGATGCCTGCGGTACTATCGGACACTGGTAACCAGGGCTTTACATTAACTTTTTTTGGCACCTGCCCGGTGGGGCAAGTAGATTTCAAATCTAGCTGCCCCACCAGCACTCTTACCTGCCCCACCTTGTCTTTCTTTTGGACATTTTGATAATTTTGATAATTTTACATATTATTCTTCAATTATTGTATCACAAGTGACGCGACGCTATATCTGGCGCGTGTCCAGACACAGTCCAGCACCCACTTTTAAACTGGAAACGTTCCAGTGGCTAGTATGTAGGTCAGGTGCAGTTAGCGGACACCGATCAGTAACTACAGTCGCCTACTTGACAAGTATGTTGTTAAGGCATTACGTCACGCCACATCCCCCCGAACGGATCTGCCTGCCAGGTGGGGCAGCTAACCGGGCGAGTTTACCTGCCCCACCAGGCCTGTCACCTGCCCTGGCAGGTGGGGCAGTAGTTAATGTAAAGCCCTGATAACATGAAAATTTCACAACTAAAAGGCTACTGGTGGGAGCAACCAAAAGTACGTCGATCCAAGAATTTTTTTAACAAAACAAGTTATCCGGAACTATGGAAAAGTAGTCCATATTAAAGGTTTCATTTCGAGGACGGCCCTGTTCCACAGTTCTTGTGATTTCTGTGCCAACATTTACGTGAAAACGGAAAATTTGCACACATTTTCAGCCTTAATATATTCCTCTTGCAACTGATCCAAAGTAAAGTATACTATACTATAAAAGGTTTGTTATGATGCAAGGAAGCACAACAGCCATGAACACGTCTTAGCTCAAACATGCTTTGGCATCGGAGTCGTGCTCCCTGTCCTTTCCCTTGTCTCGTCCTTTTTCTCGTAAAAACGAGATTGATATTAGGCATACGTTTCTATTGTTGATAATGCTATTTACTTTAAAATGAAACAAAGTTACAGAGCTTATGACGTTCCGGTTTCATGCAATAAATATAAAAATGACACGCTCTTGCCTTTTTGCGCCTCAGTAAATGAACCGGTCAAAGTAACTAGTAAGGCCATTGTTATACTAAAATCTACGCCGTCAAAGTGGACAGGAAGGCCATTGTTACACTAAAATCTTCGCCGTCAAAGTGGACGGGAAGGCCATATTTATACTAAAATCTTAGCCGTCAAAGTGAACAGTAAGGCCATTGTTACACTAAAATCTCAGCGATCCAAGTGTATAGGAAAGTCGTTGCCACACTAAAATCTTAGCCGTCAAAGTGCGCAGGAAGGCCATTACTACACTAAAATCTAAACCGTAAAAGTGGACAAAAAGGTCATTGTCACACTAAATTCTTAGCAGATAAAGTGGACAGGAAGGCCACAGTTACACTAAAATGTCAACTGTCAAATAACTAGTAAGGCCATTGTTACACTAAAATCTAAACCGTAAAAGTGGACAAAAAGGTCATTGTCACACTAAAATCTTAGCAGATAAAGTGGACAGGAAGGCCACAGTTACACTAAAATGTCAACTGTCAAATAACTAGTAAGGCCATTGTTACACTAAAATCTAAACCGTAAAAGTGGACAGGAAGGCCATTGTTACACTAAAATCTTAGCTGTTAAAAGGAACAGAAGGGCCATTGTCACAGTAAAATTTTAACCGTCAGAGTGACCAGAAAAGCCATTTTTACACTAAACTCTTAACCCAAAAAGTGAAAGGAAAGGTCATTGTTACATTAAAATTGTAGCCGTTAAAGTGAACAGGAAGGCCATTACCTACTCTAAAACCTTAACCGCCGAAGTGACGAGGCAGGTCAATATTACTAAAAATTTAGTCGATACAGTGATTAGAAAATCCATTATTACACTGAAATCCTAGCCCCTAAAATGATTAGAAGGGCCGTTATTACATTGAAATCCTAACAACTGAAATGACTACAAAGGTCATTATTACACTGAAATCCTAGCCCACTGATTTCTAACCGCCAAAATGACCAGACAACAATAAAAAATATAGTGAAATCAAGTTTGAAATCATTGTAATCATTATTACTTTTATAACCCTAGATAACACATAAACTGCAAACTTACCGAACAAAAATACCATAATGACAAAGATGCAATAATCATGTGACAAATAACAATAATCCAGTTCGAGTTACTCGAAGGGCCGTAACTACATTAACAAAATTTACAGCTCTTAATAGGTACTGACCATAGCAAATTAGAGTCCACCTGATAACCAAATACAACTCAAATGACTTAAGAACACCACTCAGGTGTTAGGATGACTTTATTTCACATAATTTAAAACAAACCATACAACATAATATCATCTACGAAATATTCGGGGCGACAATAAAGTTACTCATGACTGAAAACTAATTTTCAGATGTATAATTACACCAATACGAAGTCACAAAAGTTTACAAAGCTACTAAATCTTAACAACAAGGACGAAAATTCACTGTAATTGCGGTGCTAAACTGTGTCAAAACCCCCCTCCAGAAAGTCGATAGCAGAGGGACAATCCTGAAATCTAGAAATTTCAGTATTTCTGCAGCCTGCCCACATTTTGTGAATTTTCAACCTTGGAAAAAGGAACACTCCATTACACATGGAATAATTTCCCCAGTATTTAACATGCATTGTATTTCCTAATGACATTAAAAGACGTTTTGGTTACCATAACCACAAGCATGAAATTACCAGGTTGGCGATGCATGGTTTTCTGTCTTTTTCCAAAGCAGAAGAAACCTGTAACTGATAGTGACAAAAAAGACTACAGGTTTTACACTTCATTGTATAAACCTGGCAAGAACAACAGGAACTTTGACTCAAAAGCAGTAAAGTATTTTAAAGCTTTAAATCTGACAATTCTCCTTTCTGAAACGTTTTGAAATCCTTTTCATTTCGTAGGGCCTTCGGTCGCACATCTGCCCCACTTTAACATTCAGCCCCCTCCCCCGTCCCATACTGGCCATATATAAACAAATATTAAGACAATTTAACTATTTTAATTACTAAGGGTCTACAATAAAAGCAGTCACTTCCAATGAGTAGCTATATATATAAAGTGGATCCAACATTATATATATATATATATTATATATATATATATATATATATATATATATATATATATATATATATATATATATATATATATATATATATATATAACATTGTATTTAGTAAATAACTAAAGCTGTATCATCAAGCACAATATTGCAATTGGTTTTTTTTTACGTTGCAGAGGCGGGTTGTCATTTTCGAGTTATAACAGTGGGCGTAGATTGACAATCTATTCGATCAGTGGTTCCCGGCATTTTCGACTGCCCGCACGAAGCAAATGCCAGTTTTAATTTTGTATCATGTGACATTTTTATGTAAGGCCTATTTTAAATAAAAATTGTGAATGTACAGTACATTAACATAATAACACCATCACCCGAAATCTCCTAGCCTATAAAGAAAGGTGATTCAGACATTTATTCTGTGCACGCATCCTTGATACGTATCGACCAGTCAATTTCTATTCACAGGATCTGTATTTACTTTGAGACGAGGAGATTCATTCTGCCAATTGGCCAAATGGAAAGAGAACTGAAATTTCTCCAGAAAGTACAGGGAACAGCGTTTCCTCTACAACAGACTGCAGCATGAGTTATCCATGAAAGTAAAGAGAATAGCGTTTCCTCTACAACATAAATTAGCTTAAATTTGAAAACGTTGCCGTTGCATTTGTTTGGTCTGTTTGTTCTTTTACCTGTAATTCAAATGCCAAATCCAAATGAAACTTCTTGCCAAAAGCGCATGTGTTGAATCACTACATAAACGTGACTGGGGCAATGAAGTTAAACGCAGTAAATGACGGCAGTCACTGGCATTCCAACTTAAGGCTGATTTCAGTAGGAATTTCCTCACCTTCTCCGTTCTCTCAAATCTGTTTTCGGGTGTCTTCGCGGACTAAGTAAGGAAACTCAATTTGACAAGTGTAAGAGTGGTGATGGGAAAAAAATTACACATCAAAAAAGTGTTGACATGCAACTTCGCAGTTTTAGTGTTTTTTGTAAAGATCCAAGCCCACTTAATTTATATCTTCTGGACACAATTAGAAATATAGGCGATGTGAGACATCTCACTTCAATTCACATATAAGCTTAATGCTCAACTTCATGATCTCTGACGTGACCTTTAGAGGACATGATCCAAGTGGATATATTTCACGACTTAGTTGCTTACTTCTGTCTAGAACTTGATGACGTATGTTCTGCTGTTTGTCGTAAACTGGACAGTAAGCCAGGAAAAAAGTTCCCCTTCTGCAGGAATAAAAAGCGAACGGGGAAACGACTGTAACTTAAAAGATATTCGTTTAATCGAATCCCATGTGTAGCATTGATCACTTGCTGCAATGTACGATAGAGTAAGCGCAAGGCATTCAAAATGGTTTCATTGGGTAAATATGCTCTTGGTAAGTCAAAAACTTGTGTGGATTTGCTTTACGAGTGTGTGTTCAATTAATGAAGGAGATAAATAAAATATTTTGCCACTTTATCTTCAGAAAAACAATGGCACAGTTTCCCTTTTATTTGAAAACTGTCTGTAGAAAGACGAGTTAATATTTGACAGAAGTCGGAATCCGTGTAACTTCGGCATTGGAACCAACTACGTTCATGTAAACAAATACACATTAGCAGAAAAGTGACGTGTAATCTGACGTGGAGTAGCCATATTAACCTGAGTAATTCCCCTACAGCAAAGGTGTCGATTAAATATAGTACCAAGCTTTATGCCAGATGCTTGGTCGATGGCTTGTCGTGTCAAAACAATTGCCGTTTTAACATTTTTAGAATTTACAAACTGTAGATTAGATTCGACACATTTTTTTTCTGTCCACAGCCACAAAAATCAGCAAGTCTCTTGAAATGGCAAAGTTGACACGAGACGGGATGTCTGGATGCCATGACTGTGTGATACTAAGGAAATAACACTCACACCACTCACAGAGAAATAACCTCAAGTCCACTCACTCCACTTAACTTATCCCAGTGCATGATCGAAAACATAACTGTTGCACGCACGGTATCTCCCTGGTTATAGAAAATGGTCGTTTATGTTATTTGAGTCCTTTGTGATTTTACTTTATATATTAGTAGCAGTGGCAATAGAAGTGGTAGTATGGTCGTAGCGGTAGCAGCATTAGAAACCTGATTTGTTATTGCAGTTCTTCACCTTTCTGTACCAGAATCAGAACAAACAGATAATATCTTCATTTAACATCTGACCCACTGATGCATTTGACATGTCTGCAAAACTGGCATGCTACAACTGAAATCCTAGGGGTCGAAATGAGCATCGCCCTCACTTTATAAAATGTCATTCTGAATATTACCTTAAAACAGACACGCAGGTTCGGACGGAACTTTGCCCCACACCCTTATAACTGGACAAAATACCAGACACATACTTGTAATTCTTTTACAAGAACCGGTCGATTTTTTCAAGCAGTTAGCGTTAAAAGCGAAACTGTAAAGGCCACTGAAATATTCTACATAAGAAATGCCACGTATCAGAGTTTAAAGGCAATAATTGATATCGTAAGGTTATGTGGATCTTGTCGTTTTTATCAAATCAAAACTCGATATTTGACAGCTCTGCTGAAAATGTTTCTAAGGTTTAATTAATTTGCCGTTTCACAGATCCGCTGCAACTAGGATCAGCCGTAGAGTACAAGCAATAATAGTGAGCTGTGTTCCATTGTGAAAGGAATACCTCAATCGATACATGCCATGATTCCAAACAATCGAAATGTGCAACAACTGAAACAGCAGGCAATTAACCGATCTATGTGATTGAAGAATTTCCCTGAGAACACCATGCTATGATGATGCGAAGAATTTCGTGCACTGTTTGGTACATTTTTTTAAAGTTTCTCTTCTTTCATATTCGGACAAGCCATTTCAAACCCTGGAAAAGAAAACGTCTCCCCACCAACAGCTTAAATATTCACAGCAATGACTCTGTTTATTTTGCCAAGCCACCTGCTATAAGTATGTTACTGGGTCACCTAGTTTTGGAACACCTCGGAATCTACATCACAGTTGACTAATCGGGGGAGGGGGGAGGGGGGCGGGTGTTAACTGCTACCATACACTTACTTGTTGCCAGAAAGTTTGTTTGATTTAATTTCTCTCTTTTTTTTCTTTTTTTTTTTTTTGGCTTACAAACAGATAAACTGCTGAAAACAAATTAATAAACCTTATATGTTATGTACAACAGATTCTTTCAAAGGCTCTGGAAATGTTCACTGCTGATTTGGAGAGAAAACATGGTGAGTGTGGAATGGTTCACACAGGTCCCTCAATGCTAGCATTTTTTTTTCATTAAACTGGCTGTGAAAGTAATACACCCGAGACTGTGGAAAATGTTGACCCACCAATATATAACCAGGCAACGCACTGTCACAGGAAGACAACGACCAAAGCCGACTACAATCCGATCCAGATGAAAAATTATTTTAAAACATTCTCTCAATGGTTCGCAAAACAACAAAAACAGAACAACTATAATTCGTACTACCACATTTAATAATAAAATCTCATTTACAATTCCGTTCCTTGTCAAATAATTCCCCCGAATAACTAGAATTCGCAGTTAAGGCGCAGCCCATAGCATTTCTGCATGAACAATTTTTTTTGCATTATGGTAAATGTTCCTTTAAAAATTTCATACATGCTTTACTGACTGCACACTGTGTAGATTAGCATATATAGACGATGGGAAAACCGTAACGCAAGAACCGGCGGTTTTTAGGTATTCCGCAAACGGGGCTCAACTAGACCTGCTTACTGAATTGCTCGTGGAATGTGACATTTATCCCTTCGCCAATTTCCACCCGGCTGGGCATCGCAGAAATAACACTGCACTCTGAATTATAAGGTGTTTTCCTCATTAGAACGGTTCACATGCGAAAGTGTCCGCAGGTTTCACCAAATGTCATTCATTCACTGCCATCAGAAGACCTAAGCACATCAAGCCTCGTTATCGCCAGAACCTCAGTCGCTGCAAACTGCCAACAGTGGCCTTTATTAAACAAACTGTATGCGAGGTAAAGGGACAGAAAGAATTACCTCATTACCCCCGTGACAAAAGCCTTTATATACCCAATCACCGTCTTTTTATGTAACGGTCCTGTTTTCAGTCTCGCCCATAAGCAGGCCTTTTACCTTTATGTCGTTTGATTGGCACTGAACTAAGTAGGCCGCAGATGGGATCAGAATCCGGCAGGCCTGTTTCCATAACAACTCGCTGCTTCCGCGAAACACAGTCACTGCAAATAATAATAATAATAATAATAATAATAACAATAATAACAATAAAGAAGACCAACAACAGTAATCAGGGTTCGCGCTGGGTTCTCAGGAAAGTGAGTCAAAAAAGGAAAGTGTGACTCAGTTGGGTCCAGAAAGACTCGGTGGGTTCCGAAAAAGTGAGTCATTTTCGTAAAAAATGCCCAAAAAGTGGACAAAAACCCCGCCAACGCGAACCCTGAGTAATCTACAACTGTACAAGGAACATTTTGCGCTGTGGATCGCGGATGAGACACGGCTCTTCATTGATTTTTTCCTCTTCATATTTACTCCACATTGTCACGCGACTTAGCGCTTAAATACCATTACCACGTTGTAATTGAAAGTCAACAGAACTTAATAATATGGATCATTATCATGTTATAATTGAAAGTAAATAGAACTGACTGATATAGATATTTTTATTGTTCTAACCTGGGAGCATTGTGTTTCCAATTAAATGTGATACTTTTTGGTACATTGTAACTATAAACCATTCTAAGAGAAAAAAAACATAAACAAACATTACCAAACGTTTATTCTACCTCAACAGAAGGCGGACCCGAAAGTATTTTTTGGAGTTTATTGTTTTCGTTTAGCTTCATCATTTGAAAAAAATTGTATGTTTACACTATTTTTACTCCCTAGTATTTTAAAAATGGAAAGGACAGTTTGGCGATGGACAGCCCTTGGGACCTTGCGGTTGACGAATGTGAAGAGCTCTACAGTTGGGCAATGTCACACTACCTTTTCAACCTACACATACTGTATATTTCCCAAATACTGAAGCTAAAAGAAAACAGTATGTTAACTCCAAAAAGTGTGCCCAGCATTGTATTCAAACGCGGATCAATCGGGTTCAGTGAGTGGGGATAGAGTAACTAGAGCCCCCCCCCCCCCCAACAAACGCGATCAGTTGGGTTCAGTGAGAGGGGCCGGAGTAACTGGAGCACCCCCCCCCCCCCTCATACAAACGGGGATCAGTTGGGTTCGGTGAGTGGGGATAGAGTAACTAGAGCCCACTCCCCCCCCCCCCCTCATACAAACGGGGATCAGTAGGGTTCGGTGAGTGGGGATAGAGTAACTAGAACCCCCCCCTTCTCTCTCTCTCTCTCTCTCTCTCTCTCTCTCTCTCTCTCTCTCTCTCTCTCTCTCTCTCTCCCCCCCCCCCCCCAACACACACATCCACATCTCCAATAATGAAGCATAAAGGTCCAATCCGGGTTTGAAATGAAATTCGTGTCAATTAAAATCATTTCTATTACGATGTTTAAAACCCGAGGCACACACTATTTGCTCTTTACGTTTTACGTCCCGTACTGACTAATTCCAGTGGCTCTTACGCCTCAAGCTACACTACAAGAATTGACCGTTGAAGCTCGCGTCTTTTCAGAAATTCTCAAATTTTAGGTTAATTTTTACCTCTCCTCTGTTTTGCGACTTCTTTCGAACTTTGGTAGCAGGGTTAGATTTCGCGGTTGTATGGTCGCCCGTGGCGACCAACTTTTGGCTCGGGCGACCAACTTTTTCGAGTTGATCGCCCGAGTGGCGACTAACTTTTTTTCTGAGTATTTTCAGGTAAATACTGTTGATTATTTTAAACACCATTTTGTTGTTGTTTTTTCATGTAAGGCGGGATAGACAAATTTTGCAAAAATTGTGCCGGGCGCCTAACTTTTGTGCCGGGCCAATAAGTTTTTAAAGTTGGTCGCCTGGAGGGCAACCAGAAAATTTTACGAAGTCTCAACCCTGCGTAGTCTCTGAATGATTACTATAATTTTACACAGCAATAAGAGTGTGATGTACCAAGTAATAATCTCCTGGTATTGAAATGATTGAGCTTATTAGCAAGTATTTTCCATAGCGAGACAGAATGAACCCAGGCGGCTTCTCCGCGTGACTGTTTTAGGCTTCACTCATCTTATTAAGCACCAAGCGAAAGAGACAGCATTTTTATGACTGTCTTGATCTCGTGTCACACATTAGCACAGAAAGTGAAACCGGAGGGGGGGGGAGGGGTCGGGCATGACTGGAAAGCCCCCCTTCCCCCCGCCCAAAGAAAAAAATATATATAAACAAGGAATCGTAGAAAGCACAGCCTACATCCGGAACTGAAAATCCAAGATGTCGGCCACTGTGACCTTGAAATTGGATCAAGGTCAACACAAAAACAACGTGTACCTACCAAGTGCTACAAGACATCTATGTGACAAATATAGTAGAAAACGGATAGACTTGGAAGGAGTATCAGCCGGCCATGGAGAAAGTACGGAGCGAGCGTGTTCTTTTTTTTTTCAAAAACCATACGAAACCATATTAAAGTTTAGCCTCCTCAAAACCATAAGGAACTTGGGGCACAATAGAGTGGGAATTGGTTGGACGCTCTTTGGAAGTGGGCACTGGTTAGGGAACACTACACTGGGCACTAGTTGGTGGGGGGGGGGGACACAGGAGATTGGGCACTGGTTTCGATATGGAAGAAGGGAGCGGTTGAGGCACAGCAGAGTGGGCATTGTTTGGGGTCGAGGAGAGTGCGCCGTGTCTGGCTCAGTCACGGGGATGGAGTAGTTCTTTCACCGTACCCGACAATGCCATCAACAGGCGCCGTGTGCAGCATGCCACTTCTGCTCACCAGGCTCTCCACATCTTGTGACTGTACATACACCACCGTGTCAACCTTAAAACGTAAACATTCAATCTATATATATGAAAACCCGTGACTTATCAGCAAACTGTAACATTGGAACGGAGGCTTTTTTTTTCAAATCGTAATCTTTCACAAAATATTCACCCCGTTCTGGTAAATACATATTAAACGCATATTTTGACTTGTTCCAAACGTGTAACTGTGTGAGCATTCTCGTTGTTTCAACAAATGCGCACCACTGCGGGAAAAGATATCTTGTCACCAAGCCAGCATACAATATAATCCGTCAAAAATGTTTTCATAAATTATATGATGCAGTGATATAGTTTGAACGTGTAAAATTCAATCTTGCGATATGTGAGAGATTTAGGTTATTAGTCGTAGATTTTCTTTCCAGTTTCACTCCCTGAGAATATCTCCTATGTCCCTCTTCGTTTCTGAGATTTACAAATAAATTGTTTGGTGTTTAAATGTTGGAGCAAAGCGATTCAGTCCTTAAGCTGGTTACAGAAAGGGGAAGGGGGTTATGATTCTCTTAAAGCTATGCGATTTTCCAATACGGGGCAAAAACGATAGCAACAAGCCATCGTCGAAGGCGCAGACCCCAACCGGACACAGTAATCAGTGACACAGGACCTAATAGCACTACTACTTGGGGTGACAAAGAAAGAGACGAGGATGTCTAAGCGAAAATATTGTCGATATAAGTACAGTGCATTCTCGATAACTCGAAATATTCGATTACTCGAATATATTGCTGAGTTCCCACTATTTTCTTGGAGTCTTATAATTATTCGGTAACTCGAATATTCCGTAACTCGAAATCTTTTACACGGTTCGGCGCGGTTCGTGTTATCGAATGGATACTGTTTATATTGTCCACGAATGGAATGAGTCGGGGCAATAAGGACATACACAGCATGTGAATGGAAATTAAATCATTTTCTGATATTGAGGAATTACTAGCTTTCACATGACGTGCCAAGAAAGACGTGTACCTTGTAAATTTCGAAATTTCCGCATTTTTTTTAATTTTGGGGTCTAAAAATACTATAACTCCACTGAAAATCTGCCTGAAAGAAAGAAAGAAAGAAAGAAAGAAAAGTGCAAAAAAGAAAGAAAGAACTCACGGCCTCTTGCTTCACAAGCCACAACGCCAACCACTATACTAATCTGACCTGCACTTACGACTGGTGGAGAAGCATCAAGTAATAGCATTTTTGTTATTTTTCTGCAATTCGACTGTTTTGGCCACACATTTGTGGGAGGAATAGGCCTTTCTCGCAAAGACGGTGATCGGTTCGCCAAATTGGCGAAATATGGCGGAATGCGAAAATAAAATAACGGACACTGTCCTCGTAGTGGGCCATATTTCCACAAAATTTCACTGCGATCCGATCAAAACTGAAAGAGAAGTAGCAAAAAAAATAGTTTCTAGATGGACGGACGGACGACAGAGGTCCCACTCGATGGATATAACCCAATGGCCACCTGGGCTAAAACCAAACTATTTAAATGCAGGCGGATTGAGCTTTCTCGATGAAAGAAATCGAGCCCCAGATAGTTTTCTATTTAACACATGTAAATCTCAGCTCGAAGCATCGAATTCTGTATGTCCTCATTATATCACAACTTAGATTTCGACCTGTTACATTTATCTATAATTCAATTCGGAGTATAATAACATTTGTGTCCTTATTGAAAGCCTTGTTACGTCAAGAGGCACTGCACGAGAAAAAAAACACGATATCAACTGGAAAGAATAAGAGCGCTATCTCCCCGAACTGCCTCTGCTGGTATCTCGTTGAAAAACTGTCTAAACAGATGGGGAAATCGCTGGCAATTTTGTTGGATGTTAAACAGCTATTTTCTGTGAAGTATTTAGACGGCGAGAGGAGGATAAAGGTTGTGGTCTGCGGATCTTCAAATCCTTTACAAAAGCCAAGTCCCTCTGTTTTTTCCTATCATATACTTAACACGCTGCCACAGGATGCTGTCGGGGTAACAAATTACAGTTTAACTGGGCAAACATCGAATAAGGTGAGTGCTTCTGGGAAAGCATCCCGGCTACCTTTCCGTTTGCGTATACTTACCACTTAAGGGTCACAAACCGCCTCACCATCTTTCGCTACTCGCACAATTTTCCCACACACCAGTTAAAAGATGTATGCGGTAAGGCGTGGCAAACTATTCGTCACTACTGGTTTTCTCTATTCTCAAAAAATAGTATCTGCTTTCGAGATATCGGATAACTCGAAGTATTATTATATGCCTTTCCATTGACCTCGACATATTTGGTTTTCATTTCATATCCATCTTTCATTTGTGGGAATGAAAATAACACCACCCGTCCAAGGTCTTAATTGTTAAGACAAGGTATTATTTATCTCCATACACAATACGTAAAAACACAAACTAGAAGAGGGATGGAATTCACTGACATACCAGCAGCCCAATGCTACCTAATTTCCAAAAGTCTTACCAAACCCTGAGTCAGAACGGTAGTCATAGAACCTAACCATCAATATGTTTAATTCTGCAGAACAGGTTGCTGCGAACGCGCAAACCTTATTTCCGTCCGGACCGCTTAGCACAAATACCCTCAACAGACGCACATTTTTCACAAATTTAAACATTCAAATTCTACTCTTTAGGGAGAGTATTGCAATTAATGTAAAGACCAACAGACGGACGTATCAAAGTACAGACAAGTTAAAGTAAACAAGAATGTCCGAGAACATTGCGCCCAGTCGTCAAAGCTAATTTAGATTTGATAGAAAGCCTCATGGGTAACATTGCTATCAACTGTAATCAGACAGGAGATGTGGGACGAACAGCATTTTTATGCTTCTCTTAAAGTTATCCTTTTATTTATAGCCCCTTTTGCGGAACTGACAACAAAAAATACCACAACTACATTGATAATTATTAAGTATTATTACGCATCTTGAGCAACACTAAAGATATAACAGGCAAGCAAAACACACAGTAAAATAAATCGATTCCTCACTTGGGCTTGAACTCACAACCTTTTGATTTGCTGGTGACAACGCAAACACTGCTTCTATGGGAGACAGAACTAGAAACACTGGCTATGAAACCGACAAGGGGGCAATGAAAAAAAATCGTCTTCAGCTGAGTTTGAACCCAAGACCTCCTGATTATCAGTCCAATAACTTACCGCTAATAATAAAAATAATAATAATAAATCGATTTTAATAATAATAATAACATTTTAAATTCATCATTTCACATCTGTTATGGTTTAAAATGGCAATTTTTTTTTTTTTTTTTTGTTAAAAAAAAATAACCGCACGTCGCTGAACTCAACAAATGGTCTTCCTTTCTCGAAGGACTAAAATTTCATAGCGAGAGTACCTCAACGCGCAACACTAGAAGCCTGGTGCTGGAGCTTGAGGGAACATTCCCGTCAAATTTTAATGCAATCGGGACGGATTTGTAGGAAGAGTAGCATTTTTTGTGTTTTCATTAAAAGCCTGGGCTAAAAAGTAAATAATATTTACCACTCCAGGAAGGGTTTTTGTCAGCGCTTCTCTGAGACATTCTTCAAACTCCTCGTAATTTATGATGGCACTGAGCTTTAGAATTCCCTCCTGAAAATAAAAAAAATGTGGACTTATAATGGACAACATTCTTTGGGAAAAACCTTTGAATGCGTTAGAACTTTCCAGAACACTTGCATAATCCAAAATACCGCATTGGTTAAAACAAGAATTATCAAGCAAATAACAATTTAAATGCTTTTTTTCATGAACAAACATAGTCCTACAGACAAAATTTAATATTAGTCTCTTCCGGAGTAGACTCACAATGCTCAGTCTCAGTGAAATGTATACAGTATAATAGAAGTTAAATTTTCGTCAGCCTACAACAGCCTACTCCGGAACAGACCGGCTGATATAACATTATGTTATTTTACAAATATAAAAAAAGTTTCAATTCCTATTTGCTTGATGTAATCTTAATAAGTAAGTAAATAATAAGGGGTTTAAAATCAGTTATCACAATTCAGCATTACAACGGTATTAACTGAATAGGTTTTGTAAGAGCCAGAATTACACAAAGCCGTTTATTAGAATATAATAATACTTCATGGCATGCGGCAAACCATGTTCGATATGGGAAAATTTGGAGTACTCTTTGATGTACAAGTATTCTCAAATGGGGCTAAAGCCTTGTGAGTGATGCGGTAATTTCGAACTTTCGCCATTTCTTGGCCGCCATTTTGGTCATTTTGCTTTAGATTTTCGGCTTCCTATACTATATACACAAAAATGTAAGAGATACTAAACGAGGCATTAAAAATCTGTCTAATGGTGCCTGTGTCAACACGTGAAACGCTGAAGGGATTAAATAATTGAAAATTCGAAGTGGGATTTTCTTCGAAGTACCAGTATGGCACGGGTCCACAAAAGACGTGCCTTGGACTAACATTTAAATCTCCCACGCATGGGAATAAAGCTAAGAAATACGAAAATTATCACAAAAATCAAACCTAATATCTTATCTTCATGTCGATGTTGTGTTTGCTTCTTTTCCTTAATTTATTATCGTTTTTACTGCATTTGACCACAAAAAAATTTGTAAATACCACACGTTTTCCAGAAATTTAGTTTTCTCCCCTTTAAAAGACTGTACACAAAACAAGACTTCGAACAGGAAATGGAATGCGGTAGTACCTCGTTAATTCGTACTTGTCGGGACCAAGCCAAAAAGTTTGTATTAACCGGGGGTCAAATTTTCGGCCTTACAAAAACCAAATATGTACTGTACAAGTTTTATTACATTTTTGTCTTCTCTGACCACTGAAGTAATACATGTACATCTCGATATTTACGGCAATGTTTTTCAATTCACAGTTGAACACCAAAACATTCTTTCATTGATGTTTTCTTTGTTTTACTCGCGCGATTTCTACCCAGAAAGTCCAAATGAAAATTGGCGTGGTTAAAAACCTCTGTAGCATTCTCGCATGAACCAAGAGTCAAAGGAATGACAGTAAGCATTTGAATAGCGCTAGCAACTGAGGGAACACGGGCAGGTTCGTCGTCCTCCTCAAATTTGCTACTCTCTACATCACTTATAATTTTATTTTTGTTTTTTATCCATGATGCAAGAGTGTTTTTTGGTACCCCATACTCTGTCATTATTTGTGTTCTAGTTTTAGCACCACTCGTTACTTGCTTTAACAATTTAAATTTTATATCCATTGACTAATCATTGTATTTTCGCTTTTCGACGCCATTTTCACAGTTGACATACATGTAAATATCTGAGCAAATTCCGTAGTAGATATTGTAGCAAGTGACACACAAGATTCTGGACTATAGAAGCAGCAATCACGTACTACTCCGGAGTAGTAATTAACAAGATCACGACACATGACTGCTGAGTGGGTGGCGTAGTACCAATCCCTACACATACGCAATTAAGCCGTATTAATACTATAGTGCCTCTCTTCTATTGTGCAATCAACTAAGCTTGAGTAGTTTGTCAATCTCATATCTTACAAGATGTAGTTTCTTTGATTTTGTTCTAAAAACTGACAAAAAATCATTGTTAGGTCTCACATTTGGGACGAATTATCCGAGCCCTCGTCAATTCTAACTTTACCATAGGAACCAATAGGTCCCAAACTTGGGACCGACGAATTTGGTACGAATTAACCGAGGGAAGGAATTAACCGATGATGAATTAACGAGGGTCTCCTGTATAAATGTGTATTTCGATGCGCATGACAGGACGATGACCACATATTTACGTAGGTTTAGTTAGCGTGTAGTGTGTTATGCTTACTATGTTGTGTCACAACAGAGTTATCCCATGGCGTTTATAAAAAGGCCAAAGAACATTTCAAGAAGAAGAAGAAGAAGAAGGGTCCAGGTAGGGATCAAGCGCGAGTCCAGAATGTTCGTTGGAGGGTGGAGTGACGGGTGTCACAATCGCGAGAAAAGCTACATTTAGCAGACCTTTCCAACTAGAAACTCAGAGTTCAACCTTTTTCGGATCGTTGTGTTTTTTTTTCTTGGGAGTAGAGGGGGAGGGGTGCAAGTAGGGGGGGGGGAGGAGTCATGACCCAAAGATATCGCCTATCGTCGTTAAGTCTCGCAATGCTGCGAGATGCTTAAGAAAGCAAAGTATTTTTAAAAGCACAAATTTGCATGTTGTGATCAGATTTTCAGTATCTAGAGCTTTAGATTAGCTCAAATTTGAAATTTTGAAATTTCGGCATACTGTACTATACATACAGTGGATATCACTCACTATCGGTTAATAAGAATAATCGGTTAGTACGAAGTAAAACGGCCAGTTCCGATATTTTTTCCATTAATTCCCATACAAATATTCGTCTTATCCGACAATCGGCTAATACGACGTAATTTGGCCGAAAAAAATTATTGAAGAAAGGTTTTTTCTCAAAATTTCAGAGTAAAACATGCTTAGGGGTGTTCATTTAAGTACATTTAATGACACTAAAACTGAAAAAAGCGCTTCTTTGAAATAAGAACATGATAACGACGTTTGTCAGGTTCTAATACTAAAAATTATTGTCTCATGTTTCGTTAGATTTCAGTGTTAACACCTGATAAATGCGTTTCCCATGTGCTTCCACTGAAGCTATAGCTACAAATTTCAATATATTTCATCATTAAAACCTGATAAATGAGTTTGTCAAGTTCTGATTCTAATATATTACTTGACAATGCCCATTTATTTATTTATGTTGAAATTGGTAACGATAATTTCAATGTAACTGTAATCCTCATTTTTTCATTTGTTCGCTGAAGTGGAACGGGTGTTTTCGCCGACGGTGTGATTGCTGTTGCAGTTGTTTTCTTTTTTTTTTTTAAATTTTAATGTTTTGGATCAAATGTCGCAAAAAGTACAGTACAATGCCCTCCAGTTCATGAACCCCATTATCCTATCACGCCCTCTTTGCTTCCATCACTCGCTGCTCCAGTCATTTTTCTCTATTACTTGAGAGCATCGAATGAGTGGCTACTTCTGCTTTTCATCGTATTCTTAGCCGAGTTTTCGTGTGCACTTCTATCTAGACATTATGTATTGCACTAGCCACTAGCACATACAGAGCGGCATTCTGGCACAAGCAACGGATAAAGCCGTCAAGTGCGCAATCTGTAGACCTAACTTGTTCTTCTACAAAATACCTTCTTGTTGAAGAAATGTTATCTGAAGTTAAAAAAAGATTTCAGCCGCCGAGATGTCAACTGCAACAATGTGCGCAGTCCGGTCTTTGGGATTTCGCCAGTGGGCGAAGACTATAAGCTACAACTTAAAACAATTTTCAACCCTGAAATGAACTGTACTTTGTCTAATGGACTACAACCTGATTGTTCCATGCCCCGAGCAATTCAATATCTTAAAATACTCACAAAGCGAAAACACCACACACTTTTCGATGCTCAATGCAAACTTCATGAAACCCAGTTTCAACTAGAACCGTATTTCTCAAGCGAAATCTTTAGCACTTGACAAACATTAAAAGTTAAAAATATTTCTTTGAACGGCTTATTATTTCTTGAACAACATGAAGTTTTTTTACAAGCCGCACAATCTGTAATACAACTAAGTAGAGAGGTTATGGCGTAGCACGTATGCGGCTTATAGCGTTCATCTGCTTGGTTATGTTCATGAAGAATTAACATGAATTAACGTGAATTATATGGACCTATATATGCTTCTATGAGAAGCAGAGCTATAACCAATGATCTGCAATACCCATGAAGGGAGACAATGAAAAAGTACGCCAAGAGCAGGGTTTGAACTCACGACCTCTTGCTTTGCAGTCAACATCACCAACCATTTTTTCTATGCGAGGCAGAATTATAAATATTGCCTGCAAAACCCTATAAAAGGAGCACAACGATAAAATGCGTCTTGCATCGCAGGCGACCGCACTCGTTAAAGCCTGATACAGGAACTGCAAGGGAATATTCCTGTCAAATTTCAACGCCATCGGACCGAATTTGTAGGCACAGTGGTATTTTTGTGTTTTCTTAAACTGGGCCAATATGCTGCCCAATTTAGGTCAAATTGCCATTAAAAAATAAATAAATAAAAAAATAAATAAATAAATAAAATCAAGCTGTGTAGAGGATTACCCAGGGAACATACCTCCGAAATTTCAAAACAGTGAGACCAGAAATGTAGGAAGAGTAGCATTTTGAAAAAATCGTTTAAACATACGCAAATAACGGACGGCGGAAACTCCATAAGTGATGAGTATATCCCACCGAAAAAAAGTCGGCTGGGTTACAAAAAAGGTGAAAACACAAACACTTCGACGACAGATACAAGCGATCTGAGTTATATGATGTGAAAAGTGGTCGCCTGGCGTGTTATGTTTGTTTTGAATGACGTAAGTTAGCAGGGCTAAAAACGATGTCAAATAAGGTTATAAGAAAAGATGAAAGTAAGAGTAATGGTGAAAGCAATAGTTTTGCTGTTATTATGTGGCAACAAAATGCTGATATTCTGATTGAATTAATATTGAATAATGAATATTAGAAGATAATTCGAGGTTGCTTACTGCAAAAGTATTATGAATCAAAATGGGAATGTGTCACTGGTTCGCTGGTATTGCTTGTATTGTCTACTCGGCGTGATTAATATTATATTGCAGAGCTGGACCAAAACCCACGTTTCTAGACTGTTCTTTAAACTGGTCCATTAATCTCCCGATTCTCTACTGTTTTCCGAATAGCAATACAATAATTATTTATATTACATCTACACCAGGCAAAACTTTACATGAACAAAAATATACAAAAATTCCGGCGACATTCAGCAAGTTGTGATATGATTAGTCTCCACATTTGTTCGATTGTTATCTGAAAAAAAAATGTATAGCAGTGATAATTTCAGATTATCAGCGTGTTTGCATGAGTGTATCTGGGATGCTAGAGCAAACTGATTGCTTTAGCCAGCGAAAGCATCACGCAGGATTGCGTAACGGCATTGGTAACTCCGATACAATCGTACTCGGGTTAGATCACTAATCACGGAATTCCAAATTATCGCCCACTGAGTTTTTCGGCCATGCTTTCCTTCTTTAACAAAAAAGTAGACTCCACAAAAGAAATTTTCTTCTTTTCTTAATAAACAAATGGAGGTTTTCTTTAAAAGGCTCATGTGGAGTAGCTTGGTACGAAAAGGCCTTATCATTCAGTTCATCGGAAAAGGACCCTTTAGAAGAACAGTACCCCCTCTTAAATCGACATCGCTTTTTTCGACATATGATAAACCAACCACTTTTCAATGGATTCACTTTAATAAGAATCCATGTACTTAAACAAATAGCAGTTAAACCGAAATATTGCCTGATTCGGTGTCTTTCATAGATCCGTCTGATGTCGATATTGCTAGGTTGTGCTGCATGTGCAGTGTGGAACTTTTTTAATTCCGACTTTACGTACTTTAGTAGCTTTTCTCAAAGTTGAATTTCCATAATCTGTAAGCTCCAGTTCAATTATCTTTTTTTTATTGATTGATATCGAAATTAAAATGCCAAATTAGAAAACCCTTTTTTCTTCACGCTTTCGACATTACGGTAAAATGTCCTAATCCTGCTTTTAACCTTTACATTTTTCACTGACACACGAATGTAATTTCTCTTTTGGCTGTTTTGAGCTTTTGTTATTGAGTATTGAAAGTCAGAGGGCAAACGAGGAAGAGCACATTTTTCTCTTCGACGACGAAGCACCAAAAGCACTGCGACAATTAATGGAACAGGCGGGCTCCATTTGGTAATAACCCGTTAATGATCAATATGATAAGACATTCAAAATTATAATAGCAGTTTAAACAGGTCCCTCATATCAAATGTGACTTTTTATTCAATCAGTATCACCGGCCTTCTTAACCATGTTTGAACGTATGTAGTATAATGAATTTTCTGCCTGTTTCAACAAAAATACTAATACTACTACTAATATTATTATTATTATTATTACTGCTACTACCAATAATAATAAAAATTTTCCACGCGCCCGCTAGTGCTCTATGTATGATTTTTGATGTGGGCGCGTTGAATCTGAGGCGCTGCAAATGGTTTGTGACATCGAAGTACAGGGGACACATTTCGCTGTTTCCAAGCGAAGTGATACATTTGGAAACGAACAAACATTGCTGACATTTACATAAAAAAAACTTTTAACGGATGAATACAATTGATATTTCAAAGGACTAAATTAATCCAGCGAGGAAGGGAAAGGACAGGAGGGAAGAGGGTAGGGGGCTTGTGCTCTTCAAAATGAAGAGATATTCAGCTGAAGACAGTTCGCTCCAAAACACAAGACCGTTCAACGAACACGACACGAGCTGGCGCTGCGCTTTTTTTCCAAAACATGAGGGACAGTTGGCGGAAATTCACTTCTATTATTTACTATTTTAGGTATCCTGTCATCCGACTGACCCAAAGAATACCCATATTTGAGGTCGATACGACTTGCATACAAGATCTTATGCAAAATATATGCATATTGTACGTGATGACGTCATACACCGCACTCGTTCGTTCTATTTGCGGTTACATTTGAACGAATCTTTCGGACTTACCAAGCAACAATTCCACCACGTTTGAACTTTCTCTGATATTTACGTAATTTACGTAATGACGTCATACGTCTTCCCTAATAATGCGTCAAAAGTTGAAAGAATCATTCGACCTACCCAAGGAATAAACAGATCAAGTTTGAAGTCGATCGATAAATCGCATGTTACAGAAATCAATAACGCTTCATTTTTCTTTTAGCAAAGAGTGAAAATAAGTTCAACAATGTAAAATTCTTATCTTTAGGCGAAAGGAACATAAAAAATTGAAAACTGAATTAAGATTTGGCTGTTTATTAACATGTCAGTAGTTTATTACTGAATAACCTTTTGAAATTTACATTTTTCTATTAACAAGGCAAGAAAATAAGTTGTTTATATAATCTGCTGCAACATAAAATATGACATAATGAAAAAAAATCCGATTTCTGTGACATTCAATTTATCGGTAGTCTATTCCGAGTAACAGTAGGAGGAGTAGCATTTTAAAAATGGGTCAAAACGGGCACAAAAAGTACTGTCATTTTGTCAGTTTTTCGTCAATCGTCAAAAAAAGTAATAGCCAGGTGAGGCACTACCCAGGGGAACATTCCTGCGTAATATCAAAACGATTGGTGCAAAACTGTAGGAAGAGTAGCATTTTAACGAAAAAAATTTAACACATGCACATACGCACCTGCATTCAAGCCCCCTATAGTGATACGACTAACCCAGTTCGACAAAGTCGTCTGTTTAAAAAAAAGAACATAAACTTCGTTTTCCAATACGAACATAGCTACATAGGTAAAGCAAAACTTTTCAAGTGAAAATAACTGAATAAATTTATTGAAAGTGCATATATTAATGTGGTATGTGATTACTAGAAAGTCGATGTGCCTTATCACCTCGTTAGACCTACCTCCTACTTACGCAGAGTGTTACTTAAATACCAAATTAACACTAAAGCAGATAATTTAGCTCTTCACTTATTTTCAACTATATAAATGGTAAGCTAATTTGAGCACTTGAGATATCATCGCGGGTCTCTTCTCGTTATTTGTCTACACTTGTGGAGATTGACGACCTGCCCGATGACAACAGTGTGACGTTGCACGGTTGCTCCACATTCGTGGTGAGCACAAAATCTTCAGCACTTCTACTGCACGTCCCGCCTCGCGGCTTTTACAGGTTTCACCACTACGTTGCGGTGCTGTATGTGTACAGTTGAGTGATACACGGGGGGCGGAATGATGTGCCACCACCTACGTCGCTGAATGTGTACCCTGGAGTGGTGTGCTAGCAAACATTGTTGAATGTGTACTGTGGAGTGGTGTGCCAGGAAACATTGATGAATGTGTACTGTGGAGAGGTGTGCCAGAAAACATTGTTGAATGTGTACTGTGGAATGGTGTGCCAGGAAACATTGTTGAATGTGTACTGTGGAGTGGTGTGCTAGCAAACATTATTGAATGTGTACTGTGGAGTGGTGTGCTAGCAAACATTATTGAATGTGTACTGTGGAGTGGTGTGCTAGCAAACATTGTTGAATGTGTTCTGTGTAGTTGTGTGCTAGCAGACGTTCTTGAATGTGTACTGTGGAGTGGTGTGCTAGCAAACATTGTTGAATGTGTACTGTGGAGTGGTGTGCCAGGAAACATTGTTGAATGTGTACTGTGGAGTGGTGTGCCAGGAAACATTGTTGAATGTGTACTGTGGAGTGGTGTGCCAGCAAACATTGTTGAATGTATACTGTGGAGTGGTGTGCCAGGCAACATTGTTGAATGTGTACTGTGGAGTTGTGTGCCAGGCAACATTGTTGAATGTATACTGTGGAGTGGTGTGCCAGGCAACATTGTTGAATGTGTACTGTGGAGTTGTGTGCCAGGCAACATTGTTGAATGTATACTGTGGAGTGGTGTGCCAGGCAACATTGTTGAATGTGTACTGTAGAGTTGTGTGCCAGGCAACATTGTTGAATGTGTACTGTGGAGTGGTGTGCCAGGGAACAGTTTAATGTGTACTGTGGGGTGGTTGCTAGCAAACATCGCTGAATGTGTACTGTGGAGTGGTGTGCTAGCGAACAGTTGAATGTGTACTGTGGAGTGGTGTGCTAGCAAACGTTGTTGAATGTGTACTGTGGAGTGGTGTGCTAGCGAACAGTTTAATGTGTACTGTGGAGTGGTGTGCTAGCAAACATTGTTGAATGTGTACTGTGGAGTGGTGTGCTAGCGAACAGTTTAATGTGTACTGTGGAGTGGTGTGCTAGCAAACATTGTTGAATGTGTACTGTGGAGTGGTGTGCTAGCGACAGTTTAATGTGTACTGTGGAGTGGTGTGCTAGCAAACATTGTTGAATGTGTACTGTCGAGTGGTGTGCTAGCAAACATTGTTGAATGTGTACTGTGGAGTACTGCACCAGTAGCTGCATCACTGTGTGTGCAGTATTTAGTGCTGCACCAGAACATGCACTGTGGCATATGTATTGCGGATTGCTGTGCCAGCAGAGTGGCAGTGTAGTGTTACACGAAAAAACACATTGCTGTATATGTACTGTGAAATTGCGCACCAGCAGCTGCAATGCTGCATATTAACTGAGCAGCACCAGCAGATGCAGCGCCCTCAGTAACGGAAAGGTTTTGACTGCAGCACTATGTTTGGGAAATGTGTTCATTTCACTCTGGATAATCTATTTATCTTTGTTAAAACTGTTACCTTTAATTGCTTACTTTTTTAATAGGCACTGCGAGTAGTGTGCAACTTACGCCGTACCCTACTGCCATAAATTTGGAGTATTACGAATTCTCGTCCACGCATTCCCAAGAACAACTTCAATATTGCGTACACGCCCTTGGTGACTTCATAGATTGCATTCATATATTGTGTGAGCCAGTAGAGCAAGATAAGTTATTATCTAGAGACCAGTGTCAATATTTTCCACTTAATCTGAATTGGTGAAATGTGAGTTGTACAAACAACTCTAAGCGCCGCGAAGCCTTCGGTCCATTCAGTGCCACTGCTAACGTATTTGCTAATTTCCCAGTGACATAATTCCCCAACAGCATTTTACACTGATGGCCCCAACCACTAAAAGAGAATGTTTTTAGTGTATTAGCAAAATTGCAATGCTCAACTGCACTTAAATCTAATCCGATCCTAGAGCCCGACTGATCTCGTAACATGCCTGTGCTACACACGATAGTTTTGCATACCAATGAACAATACGCAAAACAACTTTGCGCTAAAGAACAGCTTAGCTACGTATATTCATCAATATCTTCTTCAAGTACAGTCTTCAATATATCATACACAGCAAAATTACTTGAAAATGTCGTTTTTGTTACCACGTTCGTTTTTACTTTTGGCCAAGTTTTTTTTTGTAATGCTTTCTTATGAGCTTTGTGGAACTGGGAGGGGGGGGGGGGGTAGGGGTGGGGGTGAGTGAGGTAACAAACTAAGCTTTAAAACCTCATTAATGAACTCCTCTAACTGGCGAACAATCTTTATTTTACCTGAGACATTATCCCCACGACGAAACTTTTCACGAGTGAAAACCTCCACATAATGAACAATTGCCATTTATTACACTGTGCTTTTCAACTGTTATTGTTTTTCCCCTTTTTTTTAGTTTAAGAAAGCATTACCTACGTAAAAGGATACAATAAAGCAACCCCCCCCCCAACCCCCAGACCACTAAACATCATAAGCCCTTTGCTCCAATTCACCGAATTCTTAAGGTCTTTCTACAAATCCAGACAAACTTACGAATGAGCTCTGCCTGCGTGTATCCACTCTGGCAGAAATGTCAAGCTTCGAAAATTCCCTGTACATGGCAGTATCCGTATGTTAATTCCATCAACAATTTCTCACAAGATTTTATCCCGTTCTCAAAAGTGAAGAATTATCACGAAATGACCAAACGATATATCATGCTCTTCCGTTCTTAGCAGCTAGAGTGCTGTTCTTGGGGCAAATAAATGATCATACGATGTCATAGCTCGTCCCTCTGTCAACGCACTCTACATACAACAACCCATATTCGATATATGTTTTACTTTACTTAATCCTTTGGTTCACGAACTCAATACACACACACACGGCGCTGCGATTACAGTGGCCAGTGCCAATGCTTTGCCATGCGGGCCAAAAAAACTCTTCCTTGCAAACAGTCTTCTATTATTAAAGGAACTACGATCTGGATTAGTGTGCACTTTAAGGCCATTCGCTTGTTTGGGCTAAGTGAGGTAAATCTTGACATCGGGATGTGAAATGCAGTAAAGCTGTCATAGGAAAATCGACAACTTAAGTGCAATTTATTAGCATTTGAATTATTACGACAACCACGGATTATACTAATCCATGTTTAAAGAGACATAATCACAGCTTCATTTTACGCTTTCGATATTGAAAAATATATCTGTGTGAGTTAAGGTTTCAGGGCGCTTTAACAACAACTGTTGACAGATCAGGCTCACCAAGGAACCAACATGAACACACCCACTATGCTGACACTGCAGGAAAATATCCGTGGATAACACCGCATCCGTGGACATTGCATCCAGTGTTACACAATGAGACACTAACAAAAATAGAACGGCAATAGTAAATCGTGCACTCTCAGAACTGGTCAAACATCAGCCCCAATTTTGGCAAGTTAATCTAACTGACAAGTGAAAAAAAAACCTTGGTGAAAGATCACCCATGGCGAAAGCCCACGACATGACCTACTTTGCACAATTTTGGCCCAATCATGAAGTAAGGAATAAAACCTGGTAGGTACTATCTGCTGAACTTAAAATAATCGGAGAAAAAGTATCGGGCGCATTCGCCAAACAAATCGTTTTTTTTTTTCATCACAATTTCTCACCATTACACAACGAACTCGCGATGCTGTTTTGTTTAACAGCGCTTCAAGAATGACTCTTGAACCAGCACAATACTATAATTTTTTATTGGATTGATTCGGGAAATGTATATCGATTCAATTTCATTTGTTTTGTTTTTTATTTCATACTGCTTCCTCACATAATCTTATTTATTCATTTCATCAATATTTGATTTCATTTAACAGTCAAATGAAAATATTAACGGGGAACCTGGCCTTTAAAGGGCCCGATTTATTAAAACTTAATGCCACACGCCCTTGGCACACAAACGATGACTATATATTTAAAGCATAGTTGTGAAGTCTTTGCATGAGAACTCTCGGCCACGAAACCCCTTTTTATCTGATATTTCAATATGATCCATTTGCTATTCCTATTTATATATAGAAATTCCGATGTTTTATCCTGGTGACATCAAGATCAGGATTTCGAACTTGTTTTCTCTGGGGTTTGGTGAATTATCATATTTTTTTTTTATTCTGAATTTAGAACTAAAAGTCTGTATAGCTTTGTCCTTTTACGTCATCAGAAAGGGTTTCTCATTTTGACACTTTTTATTAAATAATCAATATGCATGGTCACTTGGCTTTGGCTGGTCACTGAGGCGAATCACTGCATCTGAGAAATTGCGCTTATTATACACACATTTAGTATTTCAGTGTAATGTTTTGCGAAGTGGAGTTCACAGAATTCTTATTTACAGAGTGAGACAGACAGAAAAGGGGGGTTCGGGACATTCTACAATTTTATTATTTATTACATATAGATATTATTTTATTATTAATAAATAATATTTATATGTAAACAGATAGTTATTTTATTATTTATTTGTTATTTTGCGTAAAACTTTTGACATTTTACCAGCCACGGCGTGAGTGTCTTACTATGGGAAAGGAAGTTTGTACAATACATAAAATTTCAGACTGGATTAAAAGTTTGTGGCATTTAAACTTGTTGCAAAAAAGGATTTTATTTTTGTCATATAACGTCATATATTTAGCCAGCGTCATATAATTTAGTCTTCTATAACGCCCCGAAGTTTATACAACCAATATCAGTTCTATCTGAGATTATTCAGCTCAACCCAACCCCCCCTCCCTGCCACACCACTAAGAGAAGACTAAGCAAAAAAGTGTTGTTTAGATAATAGTTAAGACTGTTTTAAAAGTTTTTAAAATTAAATTTAAATTGAAAGTTGTTTGTGAATAATTTTTTTTAAGCAACATATTTCTTTCAATTTATTGCTTATAACATCATTTGTCCCTATACCCATTATTACTGTAAGTAAAAAAAATCTGCTGTACAACGATATACAATTATTTGAGGGTTATTCAATTTTGTTGGTATGGTAATAAAACCGCTTTATACCGCGGTTTAAAAAAAGAAAGGTTTGAAAACCGCTTTTTAACGGCAGGTTTGCAGTCCTAACGGAAAAGCAATTCGACTAAAGGAGTCGAATATCTGAATACAGACACCAAAAGTCTGTATAAAACTTAGTCTATGCATGTATTTAAATATTGGCTGGATGCCAATATAACACCGATTTATATTTTTTTATCCGCATATAAAGCACGACAACACGAACTAATTAAGTTGAACCAGCAGCCTTGAACTAAGTAACCACACTTCAACATCACTTAAATTCAAGTGTACCATTTATTCACAAAATTAAATCAATGTTATGCAAGATATATAACTGCATATTGCATAACGACGAAGTTAATTTGTAAATTAATTATTGCATATTATTCAGCATTTACTGTTTCAAGCACAACTTCCCACTCATCGCAATCAGCTTAATCTTTCAAACTATCATGCCAGGGTCAAAATGTTGTTTCAACATTATCAAAAATTTCCCTTTAAAAATATTCACATACCCTTGAGTATACTTCTGTTAAATTTGCCAACAGATGTATATGAACACCGTTCCTTAAATACGTCTCTTTGACAGAACTGTGACACTATTTCGTTGTGTTTCAAAAGGTTTTACAATGGTACCTTGCATTGTGTGATGTTCAACTCTGAACTCTGAATCCCAAAATTTAAAAAAAAAAAAAAATTGTTGTTTACAAAAATTCAGTCCATCTCGCATAATTTGAAAAGATATATTTAATTTGGGTTGTTTTCTTCGGTTATAGGCACTTCTAAATACCCCTGCAGAACAACTATTAGGATCAAACGCGTTTTAATACATTAAGCAGCATGAATTTCGCGGTTTATATGAACCATAATTATGTATCCAATATGCCCAGTAGTCGAGTTATGTATCACCTTTATCCAATTTTTGAAGAGGGTACGTAACTTGACTTGTGGGTATTTCAATCCTTTTTTATATAAACTTAGGCTTAGGTGTTTTATCTGGGTTTCAGATGATGGTGGCTAAAACAGGTTTTAATGTACGTTCTTTTTATTTCGGTTTCGAAGTTGGTCATACAGCAGTGTTACTATACGTACTTCTTATCCTGATCTGGAAGGTGGTCAAGACAGGCAGATTTTACCGTATATCTTTTTATCCGGATCTTGAACGTGGCAGCTACAAACAGGTTTACCAAGATACTTTTGTTTTTGCTAACATTGACCAACCCCCTCCCCCCAGCATTTTGGCCAACGTTTGAACAACTACTTGTTCACAATATACACATATTTTACGTGATAACGTCAAAATTTAACAGAATCTTTGGGACCTACCAAGCAATGTTCCCACCAAGTTTCAACTTTTCCGACGTTCAGTGGCTAAGAAATTGCGCACACATAATTTTTACGTAATGGCGTCATACGCCTTCATTAATACCGTAACATGCGTCAAAAGTTAAGAACCGTCCGACCTACCCAAGGAATAAACAGATCAAGTTTGAAGTCGATCCGACTTTTCGTTCTCGAGATAGCTTGGACACAACATTTTGTTCATAACAGACTAACACACACACACATACATACAAAAACACAGAACGTACAAACACTACATCTCTCCTCTTGGTCGTGGCGACATATTTCAACTACAAAGGGTGGGTGTGGGCAGCGGTGAATGCCAGTGGGTCATGCACCACAGGTTTTAGATCACCAGCCCGGAGATTGCTCTGAAATCTACATAAACTGCACCGTAAGCTGATCCGTACTTAAACTTTGCCGAAAAGATACAGCGTTTCGACCGAAATAGGTTGGGATAAAGGCAAAATAAGGAATTCTAGAAAAAAATCAATTCATTTTGCTACAAACATATTTTCAAATGGAATATTAAAAAGATACATAATAATTTGCAAAATAGTTTTTGAAAGATCATGTGTTTACTTTTTATATTTAAAAAGTTACTCGTAGTCCCAGGGGACCCTTTCTCTCTTCCCAGGACAGAAAGGGCTGTCATATGAAGACCGCAAGAGTCATCTAGCACTATTAAAAAGTTAGCATGAGACAAAAATTAAACTTTGGATGTTTTAATATTACCATTTCTTTATAATTTATCGCAAAAAATTGCAGTCGAAACGTCACGTCTATCAGAAACGCCCGAAAGTACGAACTGGCTTGTTGCCACTCCTGGTTACATTCGACCTGACAGGGACTCACCTGGAATTCTTGCCCCATTCTTCCATAAACTTTTAAGCTCGATTTCTTTTCTGAAAAAGTATTCCGACGTTGCAGAACAAAGAATGCAACCGTATGAGTAATAGCTATGACCATAACTTGTCAGTTGCAACAGAAAACATTGAGAAAAACATGTTTTAACTCGACACTGATTTTGACAGTTTTCTGCAAGGGAACTCCATTCATGACGTCACATTTTGTTTACACTATGACCTAAAGTATGCGCAGCTACGGTAAGGGAAAAGTATATGACCCCGGAAGAAGAAGTTATGCTATAATACCATTTTCCTAGATTCCATGGCGCCGTTAGGGTCCATGATTGATTGAACGATGACATCCATACAACCTCCAGGAATATGCACTGCACCAATTGATTCCGCCAGGGTAGTGACCCTCATTCGTGACAACATTCAGCGAAACTATCCCTTTTCGGTGCGATCGAAGTCAGCATCCTCATGGAGCATCCGGCCACGTGTGACCAAGACCCCTGGCTTCTTGTGTCCGAAGTAATTCTTATTCAACCATTTGGGGTGGATAACTTGGTTTCTGAGTGGCCCAGTAATGTAATGGTGTACCTCTTGGTTAAACTTCAATACAACCATACTTCTCTTCATAATTTCTATTCACAATATCAGAAAGTATTTTTGTTAATCCCATCTTATATTTCTACATTCAATTAATTTTAGTAAAATCGGAAGCAGTGCTTGAGAACAGGTCAATCGTTGTAATGTTGGTGATTACATAGTAGGAAAATTAGTGAGGTGCCATCCAAACGCATAGGCATATTGTCTAAATCGGTATGCGAGTAAGCTTTGAACCTGAAACCTTTTCGAACCAAAGACTTCGAGTCCAAAATGTACATTTAAACAAATCAACTCCGGGATTGCTTAGATATTATAAATTGAAACAGCAAGAGACATACACCGTTTGACCTTCATATATTTACAAAATAAAAAATACTTTCCAAAATGAAACTATTATAAATTGTTGAATATATAGACTCAAAGATAAAAATATTCATGCTTATTATAGAACAAGACGTGTAGTTTTAAAATATGTAAATTTTTTTAAGTACTTTATGACGTCAAACTGAACCTGACCAGCAGGTTGAAGCACACGGACACTTATAGTGGCACATAGAAATAAATGGCTGTAAAATTGTGCGTTTCCAGTTTAACAATGATGACCATGTTATCATGTAAACAAATTGTAGAACATGTCGGTCTAACTGTCTTGACATTCAGTGTCTGTGTACCATGTCTATATCCCATTTGGTTCGAACCTTATTCCTATGGGTTTGTTTAATATATATAACAAGAAAATTATAAGTATATCACGTTTATAATAACAGTAGCCGATTTCCATGCAATAAACCAGATTTTAGGATATTTGATCCAAAGCATACCTCTTTCACAGGCATCTTAAGTATACTTTAAAAAAATTGCTTTATTAAAACAAAATTGGATTAAAACTTACATAGCAGTTCCATTTAAAAAATTGTAATCATAAAATAAGCCATTTGTAAGCTGTAAAAATTTTGTACAAAATGATTCAAATTTTAAAGAGAGTAAAGAAATTTTATGTTGTTCTCTTACAAAATTCTTGGGGTACTTTGGAACACCTATTCATTCTACAAAATGCCTTAAATACACTTTTGAATTACACTCGATTTTCTTAATAAATGAGTATAATTTTCGTAAAAATGATGTCAAAGGAGTGATGTGTACAAATTTAAAAAATTCCTAAGGCAGCAAGACTTTTGCTTGCCAGTTTTTGTCTTATACAATGTTATGTTTACATCACAGTAGGAAAACTCTAATTAGCACAATATGATAAATGATCACCCTAAACAATACCCATCAATGCAAATTGTGTGCTGTAATGGTTTCAAAAAAATGGAAGACAATATATATCGTGACATATATAGTTGCAGTGTTCAATTCTGTCCAGTCTTCTTTTACTTTGGTCATTTTGAGGGGTTACAGTGGTGAGGACAAAAATACAGGTTTGATTAGTCTTCTTATTGCAGAGCCCATAGGATCTATTCTATGCTATTATGCTAGAAAGGGAATTAAGAAAATCGATTCAAAGTGTTCGTTTCGCTCTTGAACTGATTTTGTATTTTGTTTAAAAGTATGCAGAATTTATTTAAACACTACTTATATTAACATTGCTTCATATTAATTTATGTGGCATGTTCAATATAAGGCGTTTTTTGTATGAAGTAACATAATCTACAAAGAGAATAGAAAAAAATTAGCAAATCAGTCGTTTTGACAGAAAATAATTCAGTTGTATCGGTCCAAGTTTGTGGTATGTGGGTATACCTTATCGTATGATATATCTGCCAATAGCCCTTGCTTGCAAAAGAAATGTAAACAAACTCACAAGACTCGCATACATTTTTGCTATGAACACGACAACCTTCTTTCAATATCTTTTAATTTTTTGCTTATCTTGGAAATCATGCACACTGTCTCCACCACCACCGGTAACTTCTTTGTACGCTTTTCCCACAATTCTGGGAAGTTTCTAACTGAGCGAAAATATGCTATGCGGATACTCTAGCTCCAAGTCAGCTCTTCATTATTTATACTTGGTATATTTCTTTATCAGAGCTACAACGCGTTACATTGTATTGCTCATAGGGGTCAACTTTAGTTGCTCTGAGGCACTTTGTCGCGCAGTAATCCATATTATGTTGGCATATATATGTTTCATGTACTCGTAGTATGTACCCTTTGTGCACCCAAGGCCACATTTTTTATGCCCTGTGTTTCTCAAAATTATACATTAAAGATGAAAAAAAAAAAAAACAGGCATCGGCCAGCTGTCAAATGTTTTATTTATCTTCCGGGTTTGTTCTACCCAGCATGCCATTCGACCGTAGTTATAAAATAGCCGACCTATGTAGAGATCTGTCGATTCTGTATATACCCGTTTACACTGCAGGCCCATTGGAGATTCCGCGAAAATAATACTCAGTAAGAGAGAGCTATTTTTTGTAATGTATATCTGCTCTGTATTTATACATAACACGTAGATCTTCTCAGAGGTCATCTGTTTTATAACTCCTTGTTGTTTCCGCATAAATTTACGCATGCGCATTGGCTTATCTTTCCGAAGGAGGTATAATTTCAACTGCATATTGTACAAATAAGCCAGTTCGTACTTTCAGATCTTTCTGATGAAGGTGTCGTTTCGACTGCATTTTTTGAGTTAGTTATGAATCAGTGATAAGGGAAAATGCTATATTTTAATTTTCTTTCGGCATTTACACTTCCGAAATTGAAAAGCCATCATATGATCTTTTAAAAGCTATTTTATATATTCTTCAGCCCCTTTAATAGCTAATTTTTGAATATGTTTAGGCAATATGGAATTTTGTTGATTTTTGATAGGTTTTTTTTTTCTATTTTTTTTTTTATATTTCTGTATACCGCTGTCATAACCGAAATCGGTTGAAACGCAAAAAAATAAAAACTTTCCGGCAGAAATCCAAGCACGAATGCGATTATTAGCTCTCTGTCAGCTTTTCCTTACTTTTGCCCTGTATATTTCTCCCTAAAGGCTCAGGCCATACTGAGGCTGCGACCTATGCACAACTGGTCGCATTTTTGAATAGCAGGTAATCGCAAAAAAATCGTACGACTGTTCGTAGCTGCCGTGGACAGTCGCACAATCAGAATCAGTCGCAGCAAGGCCTTCGAACATGTTCACAGGTCGTACACAGGCCGTGCATGGTCACACGACCACTCGTCACTGGTCTTGCGTGATTTTCGGGCCACTCTGGAATCGCAAGACTAGTGTGCAATCTGTGTGCAACCTTTGGACCAATCGTGCAACCAGTCATATAGTTACGGAACTGCTTCCATGCTCAGTTGCACGACATTACTACTTGTGGGAATAGTCGAAGTTATAGTTTAAATATGTCTCTCCAACCAAGGGGAGACATAGTGTTTGTACGTTCTGTGTGTATGTGTGTGTGTGTCCGCCTGTTTTCTGGCAGCTGTCCGAGTGGCAGTTTTCCTTGTGGCACTTGTCCGGCGGGGGCACTTTTCCAGTTGGAACTTGTCCGGGTGGCATTTGTCCGGATGGCGGTTTTCCGGGTGGCACTTGTCCTAGACCCAATAATTACAGCGTATGACCATTTCCTGTCATATTTTAATAAAATGCGACAATTAAATTTCAACACAACACGGTGCTGTTATACAACATCTTCTATAAAGTATAATTATATCTTTAATAAACGAGCAGACAGAAAAAAAAGCAAAATCTTGCTTAAGTCAACAGTATACAAAATAAACCCAAATGCTTGACTACTCGTATGCAACTAAAGCACCCATAAAAAAACGTTATATTATCCCCGTACAACTTCAGTATACTCGCTAGAAGTCTTCAACTTGCAAAATGTTAATTAGATCGCCAATAAACAAAGCCTGTTCTTATATTTCTGTGCCCGACTTGCACCCAAATAGACCGCGGTAATTGCTCGTAATTGCTCTGACGTCACAATGCTGCAGCGAACAAGCAACAGATACTCGGTGCCGAAACAGCAGTTCACTTAGCTTAGCCATGTGTATGCTGTTAGTCATATGCTGTGATTGAATCCCGGACAAAACGGCGGCGGCCAAAACGGCGACGGCCAGAACGGAGAAGACCAAAACAGCGACGACCAAAAGGCGATAAGTGTAACTCTGGACAAAACGGCGACGGAGATTAATAATTTAATGTTGAAAATCAAAATACAAAGAACATTGTTGCGAGATAAATCAGTTCATTTCTACTTGAAGATAAGTTTAATTTGAACCAGTATTTAAATGTTAAGGGCAAAATAAAATGGATAATTTAGCACTTATTTTCTCGTATATTCCTAATTGCAATTATACGATAATCCATTGTTGGGGGAGAGGGGGGGGGGGGTAAATAAGTACATTTTGAAAGACATTGTATTTAGCGACTGTGCCCACTAATTGCACGTGAATCCACAGCAATAAAAGGCAAATTGAAAATGCCTTTAAAAGGCAATGAAAGACCGATGTTTTACTCTCCTTAATGAACTATTCCATGGGGTTCCCGTGAAACGTGAAACCCAGGAAGGCCAGGATGATCACTGAGAGGAGGAGGTGGATGAAGGGAGGATGCGAAGATAGGAGGGATGGTTAGGGGAGAGGATGGGAGGAGGGAAGAGTACTGAGACAGTGACTGGTGACAGGAAAGAGGTGGTAAGGGAGGGCCGGAAGGGCACGCGTGGAGAAATACTGCACTTTGTCCCAATTTATTTTATCACTGATAGTTAAATGAACTGTGTTGGCTACTTGTTACTTTGTGTTTCTTTTTAATAAGCGTTTTAAAGCATAAACTTAAAAAAACACTCCGTCGCCGTATTATCTGGGGTTGCACTTTGTCGCCGTTTTGGCCGTCGCCGTTATGTCCGGATACCGCTTTGATTTCGTCCATGTGCGATTAACTGCACAAAACACAGCGTCTGAGCATCTTTCATCGCAAAATTTCACACAGCATTGGAACGCATAGCCTTTACACTCCTAAAATATTTCCACTTTCCGACTATTCGAGCTTTTAACGAGTTGAGTGGTAACCATTTGTGCGGGGAGAAAAAAATAGAAACATATTGATGCCCGTATGAGTAAAGCAACACTAGAAAAGTGAAACTTTCTATGTTTAATTAATGTGAAGGCCTATAGTTTGTCAGAAAGTACCTTTATGCAGAATTCAACATATTTGAATAAATATATGAAAGCGTATATGGTAAAATGTCCTGATCAAAGGTTATAAGATTTTATATCGCAAGACCAACAACGCTCGTTAACTTTTTTTAATGCATTGCAACATCGATAATTCAGATTCCATTCAATGTAATATTTGAGATTTCGGTTAACCGAGTTTGATAAACGACAAATCTACTTAGTTATCAGCATTTAGAAAAATTGTGATTTCTATAATTTCCGCAGGGCCTAATATGCTGAAACATTCTCACGTTTTTATTTACACATCAATTAAGGTTTGAAAACTGATTTGTTTCTTTTCAGTTCAAAGGGGAGTGTGTAACTGGAAAGTACCCACCAAAGGATAGGTTTGTAGAGCTTACTTTTTTTTCTGTCAACGCAAGAAAATGTCTTAGTAAATGGATTCACATGTAGAGACCTACTGGCGCGTATCTAGATTAATGTAATAGAAAAAAAGCAAACTTGCAATATTGTCACAGGCCAAATTACTGGAATAATCACTTTGTATTGATTTTATCGGTACTCATATTTCTTTTCCAGATTAGAAATAAATCAGGAATTTATAGCAGATATGTTTTGTATTGTGACTAAGATAGTGGAGTCCAGAGAGCCATGCCATGCTGTAGTCGTGGTTAAACTCTTAGCAACTCAAAAAAAAAAATTTTAAACTAAATAAAAGTACAAACAATATTAAGCTAAGGCGAATAACAGTACAGCTGAGTGACATGCCTCTAATATTGATTGCTTGTGACTTACCCTGAAGGCCGGCGATAAAGGAATATGTTGTAAACCTGGACTTGCCGCCGGCTGATCGCTGGACCGATGTGGTCAAGGAAAAGGCACCACAGGTACAGTCCCCAATGCAACAGTTGTAAGCTGATGGTGTGTGTTAAAATACGGGAGATTGGGGGGGGGGGGGGGGGAGGTAATAACTACCCACACTTTTGTTTAATATTTATGTTTTAAAATAGGAAATTACTTGCCATTGGAAAACGAGTATAAGAAATAATTTAACCTGGGAACGTATGTGTTGACTTCGAAATGAGTATGGTAAATTTTAGTTGACCGTTTCTAGTTTTTGTAGTAAAGTCCTATATTTAGATATTAATAGCCAAAGTGTAGCCCCTCCCTCACGCGTTCACTGTATATTTAGTTTCAGCCATTTGGCAGGGTAAGCTAAGATGTTTGTGATAATTACGTGTCATTTCTCTTTTACAGATTGCAAATCTAATTGCCACTTTCAAGGGATTCATACGAGATTTTGGTAGTGAAACCAAAGTGCTGATTGATTTCATTGACAAAGATTTGGTTGGTTGCTATTCATGTTATTATACAATTATATGTAAAATCCCGCTCCAAGTGTCTGTCATGTGCAACAAAAAAATACTTGACTAATAAAATAAATCCTAAAAATCAGGTTGCTGTAAGTGTGACGTGACTAGCACAGGAGGTGCAGGGAAAATTACTTTTTTTCTGAAAATCTAAACAGAAATAACAGAAATAACAATAACGCTTCGAAAGCCACCATGCAGTAGGTCCAGGTCTAGTGAATTCAGTCATAATGAACTTCTGACTGGCAGGGCTACCTTGCGGATACCATGCCCCAGCCGTTCAGTGACGAGATCAAAGGAATTGCCAAAGTGACTGGTTTACCTCTAGGTATACACAAAATTAGTCGACAGATCTATTGCTGTTATACACTAGTTGACGTATATTTAAAGCACTCAGTTGTCTATACAGAGATTTTTTTTTGAAACACAAAAGAATGAGAACTATAAAGTTTTTGTGTTTTTATAATATTTTAAGGAGGCTATTGCGCGAATAGAGGAAATGTTTTATGCTTATAAGTAACATTAAACATGAATATTAAACAATTACATTTTGTTAAAAATTGGAGGTTTACTTTTGCGGGTGTTTCTAATCTCAATTTTTGAGACGAGACATTATGATGACTAAACAGCAGAGAAAATGTGTTTAAAACTCGTGTGGACTGACCAATCGCCACAATATGCAACATTGCTAGAAAAAAAAAGAAAGAATAAAATGGCTGTTTATGGGGTTTTCCAGGTGAAGTCGTCCTGTACAACATATTCTATGAAGTCTTCACCGTGTGTACCAGTATCGTGGCAGAAGATACCAAAGGTACTTCCAGTATAGTGGGAAAGAATTACCTAGAAATTTTCATTGAAAACGGGGCATTAAACACACATACGCATCAACACATAAACACACAGAAAAAGAAACTAGCAAGTATTTGAAAACTCAGTAGTGGTTATATTATAGAGTTAGAAATTGAACTGTTTTCATTTTTTTACTTTCAGGTTTTTACTGACTTGAAATATATTCTTGAGAACCAATTGATAAAATTATTTAGGCAGTTCAAAACTTAAAACAAAAGAAAATACTTTATTTCACAAGGTTTAAAAAAACAAGTAAAATATTTTGCTGGTTCATCTGTTAAAATATTAGCGTCCTCGTAGATTTTGTTCAGAGTTTAGCAAGGCGAAGTAAGAGTTTCAAGGTTACTTTTATTACGCCTTCTCGACCAAGAGGAGACCTGTGGTGGCTGTGCGATATGTGTGTGTGTCAGTCTGGTGTGAACAAAATGTTGTGTTCAAGTTATCTAGAGAACGAAAATTCGGATCGACTTCAAACTTGGCCTGTTTATTTCTTGGGTAGGTCGGACGGTTCTTTCAATTTTTGACGCGTGTTGCGGTATTATAGATCACGTAATTACGTAACAATCTTGTGTACACAATTTTTCAGCCGCTGTATATCAAGAGACAGTTCAAACGTTGCCGGATTGTTGCTTGGTAGGTCCAAAAGATTCTGTCTGCGCCCATCGTGGAGAGAATACCTGAGGGAAACGATTTGTTGGAGGGTGGGGGTTAGGTTGGGAGATATTCCATGATAAAAAAATGTTGCATATAATTACATATTGCAATTCTTTTAATATTTTGCAAAAACATGTATTTGGTCGGGGAGACATTTTTGTTTACAAAAACAAGAAATGAAATAGATCTTAGTTGAAAGCATACACTACAACTGTACACTGATGTTGTGTGTGCACTGGACGTTCTAGTTTTACATTTTATGTTTATTTTTTAGGAAAGTTGTACCATGCACGAAATTTAGATTTTGGTTTGTTCATGGGGTAAGTGAGAATAAAAATAGCATAACTTAAATTCATGAAGTAAATAAAGTCATTTTTGAAATATTACCAGGATGAATTTGAAGTAATATTAAGTAAAGATCCTTTGCTTTTAGATAAGGTACAACCTCAGTGTATTCGATACGTGGTTTTAACCGATACTTTTTAACAGCGAAAATCATAACTGAGACCACATACGTATGTCGTTACCAGGAAAGTGTCGTTTGTTACTGATGTCATTGTAAAGAGGTTCTACTGTATTTGATCTTACAACTAAGAAATCAAACCTTGTTTCGGTGCAACAGGAGTAAATTAAGCAGGGAGCATACGGTACTTGATATTAAAATAATTCTTGATATTATGTCGCAAAATAAACAACAATTTTTGTTTTTGCAATTTTGATTTAAGCCTGTCTAAATCAATTTAGCTTTTGAGTTGTGTTTTATTTTACAAAGAGAAGAGTGATTTGAACAACAAAAAAACTTTATAAAAAATGATCGCCATTCAGATGGAATGCAAAAAACGACAGTTGGGACGTAACCACAGCGCTGCGACCCATGATCGTGAACTTGGATTTCCAAAAAGGGGGCAAAACGGTTTTCAAGGCCGTACAGTATGCTGGCTATGTGGGTATTATCACGGGGATGAAACCGGTAAGACTCTCACCTGCACCTCTCAGTGAAATCCTCCCATTTCAAATAGAAAACCAAATATCAATATACCCACAAGTCTAAACCCGCGCATTTCTCTTCTGACTCAGCTGTTAATATGAGACATCACGAAATAAAACCACGCTTGGTCCAAAAGTCATAGGGTTTCTGTGTGGCATTGTGGTATGGATTGCCATACGAACTTAATTTTAAAATTTAAAAGTAACGCACTTAGCAAACTTTAGCTTTTTTCGTGTTGTGTTGCCATAAACATATTCTACCATACTTTTGTATTTTTTATTTATTTTTGAATCTTTTAGGGAGTGTTTACTCTATCAATGAACGAAAGGTTCAACATTGACGGTGGTTTTATTGGTAAGACAATGTGCTAAGTATACCAAAAATTAGTAATTCTTACTTCACTGGTTGCTAAAATAAGGCCAATCCATTGTTCAACAGCTTATAATTAAATACGGGTCCATATGTGATTTGTTTGTTTGTTTGTCTGTTGTTTTTTTTTTGTCTTTTTTTTTTTTTGTAAACTGCATTGGCACCCAATCCAAACCTAACGCTGTAAGCACCAAATCCTTTCAAGTTCTTATTCATTAATTTTTCTTGGATTTTGCTGTATCATAAAAAATGTCACAAACGTAAACAAATATTCTGTGGTCAATTTTGGAAGAGCTTAATATTTGAAGCCTTCCATCTGAGGACGAAATACTGTGAACTTTACATGCGGGTCTAGTCGTATCGAGTGCAAAATACAGTCATAAAAATTTTCTGAGCATAGCGTGATTTTTCCAGATTTCGTCTCCTTCAGATCTATCATTTTCTTATATTCAACTCGACCATATGTGAAAATTCTCCCTCTTTTTTCTACAGCTGCTCTGGTTTGATATATATATATATATATATATATATATATATATATATATATATATATATATATATATATATATATATATATATATATATATATAGACGCCATCGCTCATTTACTGATGCCACTTTACTTTGTTATTTCACGAGGACCATTTAAGCTAAAACAGTGAGTTTAGTTTAAAGAAAGTATTTTTATGCGTTCAGGTATCTTTGAATGGATTATTGGCATGAGAGCGGGCACGTATTGGGTGAACTTCTTGACACGTGACGTGCTCGAGTATGCCGCCAGTTACGCTGACGCCAGGGAGAAGCTGGCGAACACGACCATCCTGGCGCCAGCCTACTACATCCTCGGCGGCAACTCAACCGGCCAGGTGGCGTTCATAAACTTCCGGTTCTCGAATAAAAGGCACCGAAAGTTGCAGTCGAACGGGGAATACCCACACCCCCCTCGCTCATCTCAGCGGTATCGTAGACATATTGGCTAGGTGTACTGCATCTTGGTTACCATGTTAAATCAAGTAGAAAGTACCAAGTATTTATAGTCTGTGTATTCTTTTTGAATATTCGGTTTTGATGTAACTTAAGAGCGGCATTTCGTATTTCTGTGTATTCCGTAATAAACTAATTCGTATTATATTTTGTGAGCAAACAGTTGCTGTTGTTCACCAGTATGTTTTTACTGAGCCTTTTGTTCACCAAGCCACCGCACAAGCCTTGGTAAGTAGGCACAGCAGTGCAGTTTTGGAACGAGGCGATTTCATTTCCAGGGTTGTATCATAACACGTAGCAGAGAGAAGGCCCTGGATGTGTGGGATCTAGGCACGCGCAACAGCACGTGGTACCTGCTGGAGACCAACTACGACCACTGGAAGGCCCCCTTCATTCTGGACGACCGCCGCACGCCCGGAAACAAGTGTATGCAGAAGATGACGCAACAGGTAGTATACTTATATGTTGGTTTTTGGTCAAAAATGCTCCACATTATTACACACAGTCACACCCACAGAGGACAGAAAAAGTGTCAAGAAAAATAACGACAGAAAGTGTCAAAGTGTAAGAATGGAAAAAAAGGCAAATGAATACTGAGAAAACAAACATGTAGATACAAGGCCATGAAGAAAGTATTTCATGAAATATCTGCATCGACAAGGCCCTTAACCACGTGTGCTGCTTTGCATCAGCTTCCATTTTGAGCAGACGTGGGTGATTTTCTCTCTGTTTATACATTTCTGTGGAGACACCAATGCGCCACACAGATTAACAGCTGTGCTATCAACAGTTCTACCCGTCCCGTATAGTAAACATACAAGTTGATATCACAACGACCGTCACTTTGCACCACCTGTGGCATTAAGTGGACTTTTGAGGGGGAGAGGGGGGAGGCAAGTAGGGACGGAGGGGGATGAGTTGGAAAGAGATGGAGAGCGGGAGGGAGGGAGCCGGTTGGGGAGGGGAGAGTGGGATGGGAGCAGGCATCGGGGAGCAGCTAGGCAGACAAGGCAAGGGGTAGGGTGACGGAGCGAGCAAGAGCAGGAAGGGTATTAGCCATTAATAAGAGGTTTTTCTGTTTGACTTAGAACGTTGGATTTGCCGGCATATTTGATGTCCTGTCTTCAGTACCAGTGCTAAACAAGGTACGCTTTGTTTTCAATACATCATTTGTAACGAGTTAGAGCGAGTAATAAAGATAATGTGCAGATTTTACTCACCGTAGCATGTGGTTTCAAACATTTTTTGAGATGAGATTTAGCATATCTGTTTGAGTTTTGAACTGGTTGTGACGAAATAACGCGATGTAGCAGACCAGAATCTGATTATTGAATGGATTTAGTGTTTTGCTAAAAGTTCGAATTGATGCTTCGGAAATGCCGATATAAGTCCATTTGTTGTTGTTTAAGCAGTTTTACAGGAACGGGTTTTGTTGTTTTTCAGCTGACGACGTACACCGCTCTGATGCAGGTGAACAGTGGCAAGGTGGAGACGTACCTGCAATACTGTGATGACGTCACAACGTGTACGCCGTGGTAGGGCGACTTGCCAGAGCCACCCTCCCCACAGTGGGTGTACTGTGATACGATTCTGCAACGTAGATGGACTCTCCAAATGTGCAATCAAAATTTTTTTTTACTTTTGCGAAAGTTGCAATTGCCGCGTTTTTTATCACTCAAGTTTGTCACTTTTTTTATCAGTGAAATGGAACTAAATCATTGATTATGTAAGTCATTTGCATTTCATTGTGCTCATTTTTATATTTCTTTTGAATTATATATTATATCAAAAATAAGGACAAACATAGGTTAGTCTGTCTTGTTAAGTGTTTGCTTTAATAAAAACATGCCACCCAAAGACGTGCCTTCGAGGTACCTGTGTAAGTTTTGATTTGCTCTAATCCGCCAACGAGGCTGTGAGCTTCTCAGCATGTGGTTTGTATGTACTTAATGTCAAGATTTATATCGCAGCTGTGTGTATCGTGTCAAGTATAATGATTCAACATGTACCGTTTGTACACAATACTCTCGTAACAAGGAATATAAAAGGCAATATGTGATTGATCCAGGGGCTAGCGAAGGACTGTTGTGCAGGGAACCTATTTTTATCTGTCTGTATACATCAGCAAAGTCAGTTCAAGAATGTCTTCACATGGTAACTAAGTTCTGGAAATGTCGCACAGAGCTATAGGCGAAATTTGGTATCGCTGTTGACGAACTATCGTGGTGGTGTTTAGCTGTAGAAATTCCTCACCAGGGTAGATTCTAAGCTCCGAATGTGGTCTGTTTACAAATGGATATTTTTGATTAACAGTGCTCCAGTGTTGGGCCATCTTTTCATGCCGCTTCATTGTAAACGGCAGAATCCAGGAAACTTGATATCACAACATACTTGTATATTGGACTACATTAAAACCTTACAAGATCTTTTCAGATCAGTCGACTTTGTTGGGCTGATCTTGCCATAGCAGTAACTTCTTAAAAAATATATATTTTATTTTCAAATGCCTTTGCTTTCAGATTTGCCAGTAAAACGTTGTTGTCTCGTATTTTAGGACAATTTACCAAAATTTGCGAAACTTAAACATGTCTTGAAAGTTTTTTTTATGAATGGTCCCTTCCGACAGTTTTGGCAGGCGAAAAAAGCGCAAAAATGGTGGGATTTCTTTTTTTTTTTTAAACTGTTTCTCTGTTTTTCTACCAATTAGAACGAATTGCTTTCAGATTTAGTCTGACGGTGTCCTGGTTGGTCCTGTCTGTATCTCTCTAAAGAAAAAAGGCCAAATCGGCGCCGGTGGCTGACGTAAGCACAACATCTGCCAGCTGTTGATAGAGCTGCGCTGATACAGTGTTTGATTGTTCAGTGGCTCGTCCCCTGTTTAGCTGTTTCTCTTATATTGAACGTCTATAGGAAAGTCGAAGTGTCCTGGCAAAACATTCTATTATTATACACGGATTGTGTCCAGATGGTGCTTTACCAAGCTTTAGCGTGACCCAAAATGATTTTACAGCAGTTTTATTGTGATAGGAACTCAGTGTAATTTTTGTTCTCGGCTGGTCTCAATGACCCTGGACATGTTTGTTTGATGACAAATGTACTGTTTAACTGCGATATTTATCGTGATACCCTAATTTTTACAAATAAATAAAATTTTCAGAATGAAATTAGTCGTTTTCTTGTATACCAGTATCGTCCACACTCAAGAAAGGGCTTCTGATAGCATTTCATCTAGGAGGTTAGTGTTTACACAGTGTATTATGCACCACCAATGCACTGTGCTAGGGTACTTTTTCAGACTGACTAAAAGGTTTGATGAATTGAGCTTGTCCTTAATTGAGGTTGTCCTCCTTAAGGCAGGTTTTACTGTACATGTATCTGATGTGTTGAAATTTATTTTTCAGCATATTTATGTTGTGCTTAGATACACGTATGAATGTATCTAACTATTCTTTATCCATGTCGAAAGTGTGCTAGTAGGGTTAGCTCATTCGACCGCGATTCTTGACTTGGGTTTTTAGCTATTTTCAACTTTCAGTACTGCTCTGAATTCAACCTCAAGTTCTTGTGAGACTAGTTTTCTTTTAACCGGCTTTGAACAAGCCATATCTTTTTAACAATGCCTTTAGGAGCAGTTACGTGAAAGCTGTTTCCTATAAACAGATAATCAGTAATTGAGTGAGTAACAATTACAATGCATATTTATACAGATAAGGATTAGTTATGACCCAAGAAGACAACGGAAAGATGGGTAAAACAGGGACCTTAAATAAACAGTGATGAAATATGGTCAATAGAAAGTGATGTGCATATGTTACAGCGAATCTGTAAAACCAGCGAATCTATAGATTCGCTGAAAATTTCAGCGACTCACTTAGCGAATCTGTAGATCCGCTGAAAATTTTTTTCACCTTAAAAATTATACAGATTCGCTGAAATTGCCTGACCAGTCATCTTTGCCGACAGGATTACTTGTGTTGGTAGATATTTGAAATTTAATTGCTTTTATGTGACTTCTTTACTCCAGAGGTGTTTTATACACCTTTTTCTTGTTTTTTGGGGTATGGGAGATATTGCAGTGGGAACTTTTAAAGTTAAACATATTTTCATTTAACTAGCTTTAAAATGCATTGTTGAAATGTGAATTTCTAGTCTCAAATGAGAAACAATATTGGAAAGCGTACGAAAATATATGCTATCAATATTCACAAAGGCTTATATTAAGTTTCTCTCTTTGTGTTTTACCAGGAATGACACAAAATGACCTTCAATAGGTTGGCGGTGTCGTTAAACCAATCAAATAACTAACTAACTAACTCTTTGTGTTTTCGTCTTTCATAAAAGTGATCACAGCAAATCTTAATACTATTGTTTCTAATTGCAATCATTACTCCCCTTCTGAGTATCATTCAAACTGCCATTATCCAAACAGCAATTATTTTACCGTGAGTGCAACACAAAAACCCCTTTACCTCCGGGTGCTATATAAATTGCAATTGAATGACGGTACGCTTATTCAATCAATGTTAATTTTCGATGCTCCGCATACTAATAGAAAATTTTCAGCGAAACTACAGATTCGCTAAGTGAGTCAGCGAATCTGCAGATTCTCTGAAATTTTCAGCAAATCTATAGATTCGCTGTAACACATGCAGCACATGTACACGTATACTCAAAAAGGGGTTGCGTAAGTGGTCAAATAAATTTTGTCGGGCTGGTCTTATCACACCAAGAAGGGCATCCGTTGTCTGATTGTACATGCGTGCGTGTGTGCGTATGTACATATGCAAAGTTTTACTTAAAATGCTTCGTCTCCTTCGCTTTTGATTGGATTCCTTTCCAATTTTGCACAAATGTTCTCGTTATGGTCCTGTCTTGAAGAATTACTTTTTTGGCGATTCGCCAAAAATTGGCATAATGGGGGTGGAGGGAGGGGCAATTTTATAATTTGTTGGTAGCCAATTGTCAAAATTCTGATTGGATTCCTTTTATTGGTTTTCTAATAGCTTCTCCCACATTTTAATTGCATTCCTTTCCAATTTTGTGCAGTTGTTCTCTTGATGGTTCTCCCTTGAATTTCTTTTGGCGATCGGCCAAAGGTTGGCAAAATGGGGGCATTTCAATTTTTTTGGTTGCCAATTTTCAAAATGCTTCTTCTCCCGCAATTTTGAAAACTGTTTTTTGGCGATCCGCCAAATATTGGCCAAATAGGCTACATTGTTTAGTTTTCTAAACGCCTCTTCCACAATTTTGATTGGATTCCTTTCCAATTTTGCACAAATGTTCTCGTAATGGCTCTTTCTTGAAAACTTTCTTTTTTTTGGCGATTCGCCAATTTTGTACTATTGTTCTCTTATTCCTTCTCTCTTGAAAAGTTACATTTTTTGGCGGTCAGCCTAAAATTGGCCAAATGGGAATCAATTTTTAATTTATTGGTAGCCAATTGTCAAAATGCTTCTGCTCCTACAATTTGATTGGATTGCTTTGCAGTATTGCAGAAATGTTCTCGTGACGGTTCTCTCCTGAAAAATAACTGTTTTTAGCGATTGCTAAAAATGGCCAAACGGGGTCATTGTTTAATTTATTGGTTGCCAAGTCTCTAAATGCTTCTACGTTTTAATTGGATTCCTTTCTAATTTTATCCAAATATTCCTTTCATGGTCTTCTCTTGAAAATGTTTTTTTTTTTCAATCCCCCCAAAATAGGTCAAACGAGAGCATTTTAAAATTTATTGGTAGCCAAATGCTTCTCCCACAATTTTGATTGGATTCCTGTCCAATTTTGCACAGTTGTTCTCTTGGTGGTTTTCTCTTGAAAACTGTTTTTGGCGATCCGCCAAATATTGACCAATGGGCTGCATTGTTTCTTCCACAATTTTGATTGGATTCCTTTCCAATTTTGATGACTCTGTTAAAAAGTTTCTCTTTTGGCGTTCCGCCAAACATTGACCAAATGAGGGGCATTTTTTAATTTATTGGCAGCCAGTTTTCAAAATGCTTCTTCTCCCACAATTTTGATTGCTTTCCAATTTTGCAGAAAGGTTCTCGTGGTGGTTCTCTTATGAAAAATAAGTCTTTTTGGCGATTTGTAAAAAAAAAATTGGCCAAATGGGGCATTGTTTAATTTATTGGATGCGAATTCTCTATATCCTCTAACGTTTTAATTGGAGTCCTTTCCTATTTTGTGCAATTATTGTGCATGGTTATCTCTTGAATGCCCCCATTTGGCCAATCTTGGCGGATCGAAAAAAAAGTATTTTTTTCAATCCGCCATTATTGGCCAAGTAGGGGCACTAAAATTTTTTAGCTGTCAATTTTCAAAATGGTTCTCCCACAATTTTGATTGGATTGTCTTTCAATTTTGTGCAGTTGTTCTCTTGTTGCTTCTTTCTTGAGAAATTACTTTTTTGGGGATCGGCCTAAAATTGGCCAAATGGGGGCACTTATACGTTTTTGTTAGCAATTTTCAGAACGCTTCTACTCCCACAATTTAGATCAGATTGTTTTTAAGTTTTGTACATGTGTTTAATGTGTAGGCCTCTGTTGAAATTTTTTGGGATCCACCGAAAATTGGCTAAACGCAAAGCACCTTCAAACTTTTTGTAGCCAATTTTCCAAAGTTTTGGCAAAAAGGGGGTCATTCATTATTTGCTTTATTAGCTTTCAAATGTTCCGTCTCCCGCATTTTTTATCAGATTCGGCTCACAAATGGCAAAATGGGGGGGGGGGGAAGGGGGCATTTGAAAAATATTCAATGGCCAATTTTCAAAATGCGTCTTCTCCCACAATTTTAATCGAGTCCCTTTAAAAATTGCATTCATTTTCAATTTTCAACAAGCGGGTTTGACTACCACTTCTTGGCGATCATGCAAGCCTATTGATACATGATTCACTATATCTCGGCAGGTCACAATGTCCCTGGATTTTCTTGTTTAAACGTCTGCTTGTGGAAATTATACAAGTGTGTACACATAAGAAATTTCTACCCTGAGTATGTACTCAAGTAAGCATATAATGAATATTGACTGTAGGTTTCAAACGAGGCACGCAGTGTGTGTCAGTTTTAACCTTAAGTATTTAAGTGAAGATGCCAAGATTCCCATTTCAAATTATCCGTCGTACAATACACTAAAAACTACCTGTTGGGACTCAAAATCAACTTCGAATAAACCGAATGTCGAATTAAACATGTTTGAATTAACCGACTCTAAATGCATCTATAACATTGAAGGAAAAATGGGACCGGAAAAACACTTCGAATGAAGCGTATTTCGATTTCCTTGTTCCATGTAAACGTGACGGACTACATTTTTTCACTCATCTCCCCCTCTTTCCCCTCTTCTCCCCTGAAAGAACCAAACTGTGTGGATCGATGTGAGTTTGGCATTTCAGCCGGCCTGCCAAATGACGAGTTGATATGCGGATCCCCTCCCGAGGCAATAGTAGAATGGTGGCCGCCCGTAAGGTGAGTTGATTAGACCTGGAACAGGTGTGCTTGTTCAGGTGCGGTACTGCTGGGAAGTTCTCCAAATTAAAGTTTACATACCTGCCCTACAGACGGTGTGCTAACTTGGTCAATGGAATCCACACCGTTTGAAGTTCCAACCAATTGATGTGGCGGTTCTTCATTCGATCTGACCAGGGGCCCTGCCAAATGCTGCTTTGGAAATAAATTTCCCACCGACAGAGATGCATCTGTTTGAACCTCTAACTCTAGGAGGGGGATGTGAGGAGAGAGTCCTTTCGCTCATGATCCGAGAGTTGCACCATCAAGTTAGTGCTCGGTATACCACCTCGGGCACAATCATCGCAGCTTTGGGATATCCTTCCCCCACGCGCCTGATTTCTGCCTGAAACTGTCGGTAATGGAGCTTGCCAAGGGTGACTGTCTTCTCTGTTGCTACTGAGCAACCGAAAAGAGCCTCAATCTTGGCCAAACTTACCTCTGATCCAGGCTTGATGCTCGGATTGGCAGTCGGATCTTTTTCTGGCGCTCTGGGGTTGGGTAAGCCTGCGCTCGGCTTAGATCCCATTTCTGCTATGACTTGCTGCGTCTGCTCCCTTGCGTACCAATCCTCTGTCATGTAATAAAGTACTTGGAGCTTTTCTTAGCCTCGGTTTGGTCGTGGAGAGGTATGGATGAGGCGCGACCTTATGGGTCGCGCTTGGATGGTAGTGCACATCCCTCACTGAGCCAATGCACAACTCTCTTTGGATCACCCATCTCTGGCCAAGCTGGACAGAACTTGTCTAGTCTGCCTCCTACGGCCGGTAGGCCTTGGAGGCCTTGGTAACCTTGTACTTCCTGAATTTGAAATAGTATCTCTCAGGGACGTGACCTTCCTATCTGAGAAATACTTTGGTTGGTTGCTACCCGCACTGCTGCGAGGCTTGTAGAGGTATCTTTCCGTTGCTGGATATCTTGGCTTTCTTCTTCGGAGAAGACTTCGCCCTTAGCGCTGGACCTAGACCTGTCCTGGTGCATCTGCTATGGATGTCTACGCTTCTGAGGCCGTAAGGGTGAGTCGCCACGAGGGTTAAATCCTGCCACAAGACCCTGCTTTCCTGGCTCTTTCTTCTTCTTCTTCTTCTTCTTCTTCTTCTTCTTCATCTTCTTCTTCGCCTTCTTCTTCTGGGGAAACAGTTCTCGCTGTCCCAGGATTGGGGTGTGGCGAAGCTTGCGAAGACCTTTCACATTTGACCAGCAATGCTGTAAAAGGGAATCGCCTCACAGAAAAAAACCATCGAAGTAGTAACATAAGTCGCTAGTTTAACCACGTCTCTAGTTGCCAATACCAGACACCAGGCGCCTGATAGCCACTGGGTCCATCACGGGTAGGTCATTCAAAAGCGTCTTTAGGGGCGTATGATATTGAAACGACATCATGTTTAGGACGTGCCTCGCTAATCCCTGCGTACTCGACCAACGGCATATCCGGATGGGGTCCACCCTGTGCACTTCTATGGACGCTTCAGGGGGTACAAAGGATTCAGGTCGTCGGCGAATGAATGAAAGCGAGAAAACACTCGACCCTCGCCTGCATTTAGACGCTTTAACTCCTTGTAGCGTAAGGCTATCGCGTTGGCGACACCCTCACTCGTATTTAACATTTAACATTAAAAGGTGTCAGGCTACAGATATGTGGCCTGAGATTCCATCTGGACCGGTAGGCGGTCTCGCTCTGTCATTGGGGTCCCATATTCGACTGCTGCCAATCCGGCGATCTGCTGGATCACGTCATGGACAGGCACATCTTTAGCGACCAACATGACGACGGTGAACGCGTTTCGTCCTGTGCAGGCGAGAAATCTGGGGGCGACACTGCGTATCATGCTGCCTGGTCTTAAAATAGACGCTACCCTAAATAGCCCCCTCTCTGTCCCTGAGAATAGAGGAAAGCGGCGATGTCTGCAAGGATGCCAGCTCATCATCTTCATCACACTGCAAAATAAGAGACTTCGCCTGAAGGGGATAGTCTGGACAACTCACTCGCTAACCACTGTGACTTCGACGCACGCGTGGTCTCGGTCATCGCTGGTGGAGAACTAGGTTTGAGGAGTGGGTCAACAGGAATTGAGATTGGTAGCACAAGTGGTTCATCTAGTTGGTGTCAAACCGTGCCCACGGTGTGCTTGCGCCATGGTTTATCCTCGATCATGATCAGTGTCATCTAAAATTCCTGAATCTGCCTCTAGAGCTGTGTTTGCATTGGCTTGAGCGTAGACAGATTCAGCGAGTTTGTTTGCGATAGGCTTGGGGTATCACAAACCTGTGATGTCAGGACGGGGGTGGGGAGGAATACCGAAATTCCCTGGGATAGAGACTGAGTACAAGAACTCGGTCTCGTCGAGTGAACCTTTTTCCGCGTCTTGGTGCAACGGAGTCCAGGCTTTCTCAGAAGTCGCTGTTAGTTGGGCTTCTTTCACTTCCTGTTTCGATCACCGTCCGACAAGGCGCCCATCTCCGAGTGTACCGGGGAGGAAACTTAACCAAGGGTAAGAGAGCTTGCCTTGGCCATGGTATCCAATGGCAAGAACTACTCTTCGCCTAATGTTCTTAGTCCTTAGCTTATCCAAAGCGTCCCAGTCCTGAGGTAATAAATGAACAAATGTGTAGTGGATCACGCAGAGGAATGTCTCCTGCAACGATCACAGAGTGAGTGCGCGTTGATGACCGGCGAAAAATGGATGCAGGAAGTCTGGGTCTTGCCATGTTGCATACTGACTTCTGTTATTTCTGAAACAAAGCAAAAAGAGAGTGTATAGTAACTTGTCTGTAAATAACCAACTTTCACATTAAAGGCACTGAATATCTGTACTCAGCCAAGCTAAACACAGTTCAATGGTTGGTATTTGGTGATCTCCAGCCTGTGAGAACGCGATGTAACGCAGAAAAAGGTCAAGATGTATGTAGCTGTATGGAGACCAAGATCGATGTGGATATGTAACCGTCACCAAGCACCGAGCCCAAACCAAGACTCAGGCATCTAGAGGGTATCCTGTACCAAGGTCGAACCAAGCTCTAGTGTGTGCTCAGTACTCTTTACTGAGACAAGATTAAGCCTTGGTAAGTGGACGTTGGTACAGGGGTCTGTGGGATTCGAGTAAAGCCGCTTCTTTTGGGTCTATATACTGCAACGTGTCCTAAAAAGTAGCTTCAGATCAGGAGAAACACCAGCAAAATGAAATGACGTGTACCACTTAGCGGGTCGTCAGCCAGCACTCCAGTAAAACGATGGAGAACCAAACAGTAACACTCAGCGAGGAAGGAAACTTGTTAAAAAATCATATTCCCCAGAAGTGAACACACGAAGGTGAATTCAAGTAGGATGTGTCAATTACACTCACACTTCAATGCCAGATAAATAAACATATTATTCACAATAGAGATAAACATCTTTTACCTGGTAGCAGCAAGACAAAGTTGTGCTCTCCTAAAAATGCATGTGGTTAGTACCGCATGCAAACGAAAATGAGGCTTGGTACTAGGGCACGGACGATTCTGACTGGCTTAGATCTGGACCGGTACTAGGAGAAAATTTTTGGTCTCTACTGCGTGATTTTTTTAGAATCAAATGAGAAACCCGTGTAAAATTGGAAATAAGCGAGTTTCACGAAGTCATTTTATAAAGTTAAGGTTATCTCCTCGCTGCATTATTTCACCTTCTCGGTCAAGCCGTTCATCCTCTTTTTTGATGTTGGATAGACAGAGGGTATCTCCGTGATTCCTGGAGTAAATCTGATATACCTTATCCAGCAAACACTGCAATGTTAGAACAAAGTTAGATAACGCCGCACCGACGTCGGATCAACGTCGAGTTTTGGTTGATTATGTAAGTCGAAACAACTTCTACCTGCAAACATTGGATATGCGTCCATTATCGGACGCCTAATCAACGTTACGAGAACGTTGCAAACGGAAGTAGAAAACGTCTATTTCCCAACGTTGTACAGGCGTGAGGAGAAGGACGTTGTATAAACATTGAGAAAATGTCAACTCTAAGTCAAACTATCTCCAATACTTTGCATTCAGTCATTCGGATAGGAATTTTCATGAATATTTTTCAAAACTAAGCTTGATAAACATGTGCAATCCTGAAATTCATGTTTTACCTCGTCTTTTTCGCCTGTTTTCTGTCAATACTTCTTTTTCTGGCAAGCGATAACATAATGAGGAAGTTTGTTGTTTTATCACTCCCTACATCTATATAACGTTGATTGTTCGAAGTCTCTATAACGTCAATTTTCCTGCGCCTTTTCAACGTTGCACCAAAAATGATGATTAGACGTCGGAAAAAATGTGTGTGTCTTTGGTTGCGAAAGCAACGTTAGTTATATGGTTTTTTTAACGACACGACCAACCCTTTGCGGGTCATATTGTGTGCGAAAGCAACGTCTAATTACCGTTGCTTATGCAACGTCGTTTGAGCTCTGTGTCAAAGACTTTAATTAGACATTGATCTGTTTTTGATACCAAACATAGCCATAATACAAACAGATTCAATGTTGTAATTTTAATCCGGCAGACGTCGGAACCTCAAATCGACGTTAGATCGACGTCTGAATGTTTACTCGATAACTTTTTTCAGGATAATTTCACTCCCAGATTTATAGTAGGATTTTGCCAATGCTAGGCAATGTGGTTATTCATCCTCATAAAACAATCCGCTAAAGCATAAGGAAGCAGGATAAACCCGACTGAAGAATATAAGACATAGGACAGTATCCTTTTGGACAATACCCTAGTTAGGACATTACGCTAACGGACAAACCCATACTTTTTTGGAAAGTTTTCTCCGCTGATAAAAGGAAAGTGTGAAAATTTGTGTCTGATTATTTTTTAAGAATAAATATTCATCCTTTTGATAAATGTGCAGAAAGATTATTATCCTTATCTAGAGAGTATTTAGCCAAAGAGCACTTTATTATATGAATTATATTTTACTATATTTTATGAATAGATGAAAGATTTTTTATTTTATTCATATGTATATCAATTGAAATTTGTCTATGCACGTCCTAAATTGCATTTTGGCCAAGAAACCCCCATCGAATTGCCACTGTTGTGGCTGACTGTGCAAACTGCTACTTCATGATTATTTGTTATGGGATCGCACATAACATATTCATGTTACGTGAAATTTTCCAAACCACAGTTTAGCATAGTCGGTTAAGAGTTGGTAGATTTACCCGATGATCAGTTGGACAGTTTGATGTGATCATTTTGTGGGCACTGAAAAGCTATTGAAACTGCTGTAAAATTTTCCAGACATTCTTATACTCTGAGTTGCGATTTGTCTTGAATAAAAAATGTTTTACTTGATTATCTCTATTTATAAATGCGTTTTTCCTTGAAATATTTAATAATCACGTACGTTCTGAAACAGAACATAATTTTCTCTTGCAGTTCTTAGGCCCATTTCCCGTGTATCCATGTATCAGTCCCTCCGATTAGCTGCCAGCGGATACGTGTGTACTACGCGATCAAGTGCTCACAACTTTCCCTTTCTGTGGAGTTTTTCAAACACGCACCATTCCACCATTCTGTGTTCTCCACAAAAATTTTAGGAAAGAGCTAGAAGGTTTGTCTTTTTTATTTATATGATACATGGCCATCTAATTATAAGTATCTTAATTTTGCATCAATTCGGTTCGAAGGAAGCTTAGTTTTAGCACTGTAAAGTTCATGGGTTGTAGAAGCTGAACGTAGTCCCAAGAAATGCGCCTCTTATTCTTCACGTTCAGCTAGTTTTTCTTTGAGTGCGCACTGTGAAAGGGCAATATTCTTCACCATGATCTTTCTCTGACGGTTTTCTTTCGCCTCAGCTCAAGAAAAAAATGGGTGCGATGTAAAAGTGTGACCGTGTTCCTCCCACACGAACGATACATGTTGATGCCGTGATAGGTCAAAGGACCGTAGTGACCAGGAAAACGTGAACCATGAGGACATTGTGTGTCCCATGGAATGCCAAAAACAAGGATTTCAATTATTTTTCTCTGTTTTGAAGTGCATAATTCAGTATTACTCTCAATTAAATGAGTAATTTTTGTGGGATTTTGCTGGTGAACAACTTTCCTTGAAGGTAATATGAACACTGGGTACAGTTTTGCCTTATCTTTATATCCCTTCTTTTGATATTTTAGTACCCTTTAGATAGTCTTGAAGCTTCACAATGCAAGTCTAGTCGTTATCGAGACAATAGGCTTGAGTTAAGTGGGCAGTTTGGTCCAGAATCGCCTTGATAAGCCGTGAAATCAATAAAGTGTTATTTTTTATTTCGTTCTCGCCACCTGTACCCAAGACAGGGCTTCCATCCAGAGGAAGGTTGGAGGGGTTGTAACAGTGGCATGCGGTGCTGATTAGGTCGCCGGCTCTGTTAAAGCACCTATGCCCAAGCTAACTAAATGATGTTTCGCGGGTAACAAGAGTCCCCCAACCCCCAGGATTTGAATGGAAATTAATAAAGTAGAATGTAGTTCTGTGTTTTACTGAATTTCACCGAACCAGAGTCTTCTTCCCTCTTCCACTGAGTCACTGACTTTTACGAATAAATCGTAATTCGCATCTTTTCTTGCAGTTTAAAATAGCAGGTTTTCCAGTTCCACTCTTAAATCCCATCTCGGTGTGGATATAAGCAAATTCTGAGCTTCTGCGAAATAAAACTGTGGTTTCATTTACAACAGAAAACGAGTTTTTGCGAGTAATTTTCTAGAATTCTGCATATTCAGTAGTAGGTTTAGGAAATGTTGGACAACTCACTGCAAGAATTTCTTTCGGTTTTATAGTTGTTTTATTCACATATATTTTAAATATTCTACTGAAGTAAGTAAAAGTGATACTTATAGGTCACTCTAATGGCATACAATCAGCTTAAATCATTAAGTTACGGCAGATAACGCTAGACATAAACCCATTTACTGAAGAGTAATGAGCGAAGATAAATAAATTTTTCATTATACATGTCACAATTTTTATATACATAGCACAGTGGTTCTGTAGATTTAGCGGATCTATACAGTCGCTGACAATTTCACTTAGTGTATCTACAGATTTGTCAACTTTGCAGTGGATATCACTGAAATGATTGAAGTTTAATTCGAATAAATTTCATCGGGCAAGGGTTTATCAGGTGTAACTTTGCTGGCAGTTAAAGGTGCACAGCAAACAGATGTTAAAGTTTTAAGGCAAAGATAAAATGTAACTCGACGTGTCACTCCAGTGTCACTCGTAGTGTCGCCCTGGCACGAAATAAATCTAAGTTATTTTTCACATCTCTTAGTCTCAGATGAGATGCTGATCTCGTTAAATTTGCATATTTTGCTTTGTAGTTTTGATCAATAGCATTCGGAGAACGAGTAAAAGTTTTCTTTTGTATTTTCAATGGAAGGTGACGGTAATTAAAAGCATGATATTTAATTTCCACTTTATTATAATGTTAGATCTATACTTATTCAAAACATACGACAGAGGTCAATGCGTTGTCGGAATGGCTAAAAAGTTACGTCAGACATCAAAGGATCTGCATATTCGCTGGATTTTTCCGTGAAACTATAGATCCGCTAATCTAGAGATCCGTTGTAACATATACACAGTGTAACTACTTCAGTGCTTTATAATTATTTATTTATTTTTTTGCTTTTGGCCTGATTCTTAAGCTCAAGTTCTCCGTGCGTAGCATTCTATGTAGGTGTTTTTTTACTCGGGTGGGAAGGTACTGAAGTGAATCTCTTGCTGAGTCCATGCACTAGTTTTATTGCATATGTCATACAGAATACACCAAGTTCAAGCACAGTAAATATACTTGCTCCAAAACACAGGCCCAAACAGCCTCCAATATCCCCTGAACAAATAAACAAAACTACATAATTAGATACTAAAATTAATAAATTACAGACTAAGAATCGAATGCCAAAAACACCATATTTCACGAGTAAGGCTTTTACTTTTGATTGTTCTGATATCACAATAGTTTTGAGAATTTCAACTTTTAACACTTTGAAGCAACTAATTTTCAAATAGGAACCGATCTAGGTGATATTTTTCCAAACGAGTATTGAGCAGTGAAACAAAAATTAAATGTTACCCCAGGCATCACGAAATGAATAGGACTGGATCTGCCGTGTGGTAGTTAGAGTAAGATCTTTGAAGTAAATAGAGACTGCAATTGTGTCTGCCCTGTTAAAATACATGTAGATTAATATATATACATCGAAACTGATATACACCGACACTTGAGAGCAGCATTTCTTTGGTTATAAATAGATCCAAAATCAAAACATTATGCATCGTTGTAGCAAAACATTTTTTAATTTTTGTTTCCTGGTAGCCACATATGACGTCAACTTGTTTTATCTCCCAGATAAAAAATTAGAGCACAATTTTTTTGGAGAATCGTAACAAGTGGCATAGGCACAAAGCGACCCTGAAACTCTCATAGAGAGTGAAGGGATGTCAGTGAGGCAGCATACACAAGCAGTAGTAGGATGTCAGAAACATTTTGCAAGAAGTTAGCTTTTGCAATTATGCATTTCAGAAGACTTCTGAGATACGAAGTACAGCCTTGTGGCAAACAGATGTTTGGAAGAAGAGAAGATTATTTTTAGTAAAAACGAGTAAATCGTCATCTGTTTGAAAAGAAGTATAAATTAGATTATTTGATGTTCTTCGTGATTCGATCAAAAGGAAGAGGAAATACATCTATCCAGATTAACGAGGTATCTTATATCGTATCTAAAAGATGAACATTTCAATTCATCTACAAAAATAAATTTATTCAACATGTGTATAAGGAATTAAGTAACACGATTACTCACATCACTACCCTTAATATTCAATTGCAAATAATATATTCGAATAGTATTGTCCACTTACCAATAGGTGGACAACATTATTCGAATAGTATTCCTATAACCAAAACCTTTGGAAAAAGGTTTCATTTCGCACAAGAAACTGAGAAGAAACATAAGAAGGCTTGGCTTCTTACAAAAAGTAGCCAAGGCTTCGCTTTCCTTAAGACCGGATTTGCTTCTTTGCAAAACATTCATATTAATCTTAAAGCATACAGCTCGACATCTTTCGGATATGACGTATAATCAGTTGTTCAACTACAAAATGGCAGAACCATGAATACTAAGAAGCTTTTCGCCCTCAATATACTTACAAGAGTTGGCGTTGACGCTCTATGATCTGTGCCTCAATTTCAGATGTAGTCATTGACGTATACTGGCGATAGATTTCGTCTACATAGGGACTGACATATTTACTGCTTGAGATGGTCTCTTCAAATCCAAATTCAACACAAGGCTTTGGGCACGAACATTTCTTGCGACCGTCCTTGTGTGTTGAAAACAAATCTGAAAGATAAATATATTTATAGATGTAAAGGATAAATTTAACATAACATATATAAGGGTGCGTTTTTATATACGGTCTATAAAACGAAGAATTCAGACAAAATTATTTTGCTTAGAAAGATGAAATATGGAGCAGATATGTAAAAAAACTTTCAGTTTCAGATGAGCTGGAAATATAAAGATGAGCAAAGGTATATAGTTATTATTGTTTTACACTAAAACCAAACCATATCACTTTCAGATAAGGTGAAAATAATTATGGCATTTTATGAAATGATAAAAAATGGCTAATTGCTTTTCGCAACCGTTATGATGTGATTCAATAAAACCCCAACCATATCGCTGCTACATCTGGACTTAATACACTATGCCTTTCTTTCATGCAGTTATTCTAAGTTTAGAGTCCGGTTTGAAACAGTAGTTTAATTTTGAAATTGTATCAAACTATTAAAAGTATAAAAGTATGCTAAAATTTTGTCGAAGATCTTAATTGTGATAGTTGAAAATTCAATATTTTATGCTATATTTAAATTTCATTTGGGTTAATTATCTGACACGACTAGTGGACGGTATTTGGTTGTAAAAGAATCAATAGAAAAAGTTCAAAATATTGAGGATACCGTCTCAAAGACACAAAAGGATAAACATGTGGATAGCGCTGCATCCGAGCATACTGCTTCCAGTCATGACATTGAGTTCGAAGATTTAAGACAGCTACGACCACTAAACACCGGGTTGGACACTTTGATGTTAATTTTACAGGAGCAAGAAGCTGTACCTCCAGCAAGAAGAAATAAAATCCCACAAGAGTTGCAAGAGTTTTTCATAAAATAATGTAAGAAAAATATACCTCTTTAAACAGAATTGTTGTTTTGGTACTAAAACGAATCACATAAAGATAACATTAATTTACTGTTAATATCCGATGTATAAAACCTGCCAAATGAACTGATTTTACTTCTCTTCTTTACTGTTTCAACCTTTCGAACTTTCAATAGATATATTAGTTGTTTCAGTCCCATATTTTGTTGTGCTGCACTTCATGTTAATTCGGTGGTGACAAAGAAAGGATGTACATGCCCAATATAATAAATTCATACTGGATACCATGAAGCTTAATACGATGTGCACATAAAACGTAGAGAAGCGCTTTATCCTGTTACAAAGCACAATACTTAATATTCTGCCATCACATTTTAAGATTGTTATTCTCTTGCTTCAATTTCCTCCATAAAGAAGTTTGTAAAATGAAAAAAGATAATCATAAAAACATGGACAACACAGTCAGGGATTTCCATGTCACGTTTTTTTTAATGAGAGATAACACACAGTCGTGAAACTCAAGACACATGTTGTAACAATGTATCTGTTGCAATAAAATATAATAATACAAAGGGAACACTTATGTTTTTTACGAAATTATTTTCATCTGATACTGAAAGAGCTCTAAAAACTACTCCATGAGAAATGGTATTCTGAATGAATTTTTACGAAAAGGCATAATGAAAGTGAACTCTGAGACCTGATCGATAAACAAATGTGTTTAAAACGAAACATTCGAGAAAAATATGCTAAACAGTGTGATTAATTGTAAAACTTCTAATAGTTATGTTTAAAAATTTGATCACTCGATCATAGCACTATGTTCCCACTGTAATTTGAAGAGAGATATTGTGTACACTTTTGCTGCTTATGACAAAAAAATCACATTGTTTTGGAATGCCCTTAAAACTAAGTTATCGCACAAAACACATAGACCTTAAAAACTTGATGTCAACAAAAATTGTATATGTTGTTGATTTTACTATGCTTCAGACAAATTTGTATATCCATTTATGTAATCACTTTAGAACTGAAGTCTTTTCATTAACATTTCTCCATTTTTGGCAAATAATTTTATAAATGAAAAGGCAATGTACGTTGCATTGGACAGAAATTTTGTATTATTAGACAATACTGCACAATATTGAGTGTGGGTCGTAATTGTAAAACTAATGGAATATAGTTGATGAATTTTAAAATTCTGAAGTTGAAGGAAGAAAACAACAAGTTCACAACAGCAGAAAACTTTATATAATGTTGAATAACTGTATAAATATTGTTAATAGTACATATTGTACAACAAATATGACAGAAGGTAATGAAGAAAAAACGTTCATATGTCAGTCCGTGGAAATGTTGGGCAGCGGATTCAGAATCGACCGCGTCCATGTTTACAGAGTTTTCCGATAGCATGAATTCCAGTTTCACGAACACAATCAAGCTCAATCGATGTTAACTTGGGATTCCTTGCTAAGTGATTTAACATTTTGCATTCGCTTAGCTTAGGCTATCTGATCAAACATCAGTATCCGGTCCTCCATGCTGGCCCAGATTCGAACGTGAGACCTACCAGACAAACAGTCTGACTATTCAGACAATCATCTTCCCCTATCCCACTTTCTATTGGATTCATTTGCTCGGTCTAACCAATATATGATTAACAAATCTATACATAAACACACTTACAGTTTGCCACATTGCGACAGTTGTATTCTTCGTTGGTCAAGCATACGTGCCTGTTGCCTGGAAGAAAAGTTATCAAATCCACATAGAAGTTATGATCGAAGTATTAAGAACTTTGTGCTGCATTTTATGCTGATTCTGATCTGGAGCGCTGAAATTTAGGATAGAATATAGCTGAATGTGTTTCTGGTTTATCTGTTTCTATCGCCTATGCATTAAGTGTGGTTTGCTGCGTTATCGAAATCGAGCCGGCTCTTGCTCTTGATCTTAGTGTTGAAATGCAGAGATAGTCAGACATTCTTATTTTCAAAAGCTTGCTGATTTATTTGCTGAATTCGAAACGATCGTTGAGTTGAACAACGGAAATATGACTAACTGCGGATATAGGGGAAGGGGGTCTTTTCTGCCCCGCATACTCAAACATCCAAATATCCAAACATTGAAAGTGTCGTCTCAACCACCTGGGATGCTGTAAATAGGTCTCGTTTCTCAGGGGCAAATAGTGTTTATTTTGTTGAAAAATATTTTATAGCGGCAAAATAGTTTTCTTTGTCTTGTGAAGTAAGAATTGCGTTTGTGTATGTGTTTACCAGGGCATTTCAACTAATCATTTCTTTTTATTTTCAAATTCGTAATACCAAGATAAAAAGGATTAAATGGACTCCGAATGCTTCAACAAAGAGAAAATAGTGATTTATTATCGCTAAAACACCTTTGTTCTTATTATTTTTAAAAACTTCTTGCAAAAGATCAATAAACTACTAAAAATCATAAAGTACATCAGTATCATAACGGAGCGGCCACAGATAAGGGTCAATTTTTACAAATAAAAAAGTTTTCGATCAAAAAGGAATAAAGTATCTTCCCACTGGACTTTTTTAAGGTGAAAGCTTGGTCTTTCTTTCCTCAAACGAAAACAAAATGTACGGAGGGACAAAATAAAGTAAACGACTGAAAATTAGTATTCTGTTTAAACTACAGAGATTTTTTAGTCAATATTTTAACTACAGTTTCTACCCTGATTTAACCCAACCCAGTTTGTTTATGTTTTCTGGCATGCTTTTCAAGGTGTTTATTGGAGTTTTGACACATGGCATATTAATCCATGTTTAAACATTTTGTAATCACACTCGTATAGTCGAGGATTAGTTGCACCTGTGGACGTGGCGATCGCTTTAAAACAACAAGATGCCGCAGCTTCCATAACATTTTCGCGACCAAGCGATCGGCATGTTAGAGGCTGGGATGTCGTGCACAACGTTGTCAGACGTTTTTTTGGTGTTGCAAAAGCACCGCGTACAGTCTAGATGGATAGACCCAGAAGTGGTCGCCGGAGCGTTACGATGCTGCGCCCGGGCTGTCGTATTCGTTTAGTTCACCTACGAGATACTTGGGTGCACCAATAACCGAATAGGTGCAAAAATGGCTATTAGACGATTGCGTTCAAACGGACTGCGTGCACGTCGACTCCGCATTAGAATGGTACTGAGTGAGTGTAGGCGCCGTAAACAATGTTCGAATTTTGAAATGGCCGGCGTATAGCCCACATAAGAACCCTATAGAGCACGTATCAGACTACTGCCTGAATAGAAGGCTGCGCACAAGGATGCTGGCACCACACAACCATGCCCAGTTGAGATGGGCGTTAATTGAGGATGGTACAGATATTCTCAATATTGCATCAATATCGCATCACCAGATTGATAACATCGATGCATCGTTGGACTCAAGCACTGCGACAAGCTAACGGCTTGCATACCCACTAATTACCTCAAGGGTATTGGAAACTGGGAACCATTAAATAAACTTTGTCTTGATTTTGGCTGGATTTTATTCACAACGCTTTTCCGCATTAATATACACAATACAAAGAGACATGATTTAACACTGATGCCCCTAATTAAAATACAAAACTCCGCCCTTGACATAGTGCTACATACCGTGAAAAGGGGGCGGGAGGGTGGGACGCTTTATAAATCCGAGTAACTCTAAATCCTGATTTTAACCCGTAAGCCTTCTAACCAACAGCTATATACATGCAGCAATTCAGATTATAACATTTTAACTATCTCCGTCTTAACACTGGCGCGCTACACGAAAAGTGAGTACTCATTCAGGAGAAAGCCTGCAGATCCACACGATGCGCCACTCACATTATTTATCAGCCAATGAACGTTCCCGAATAACAAACAAGGACTGCCCCTTGCTGTAATTAGGGGATTTTATTTACCAACAAAATCCTTATAATGAGTAAGTTTCTGTGACATTACAATTCATGAAGAACCCAAATGTGGGTTCCAAATCAAAGTTCGAATTTAAAAAGGAACTGTAAAGCTTCGGTGTAGGTGGTTATTTCTGTTGTGAGGAATCTGATGTAGCCTTTCTTTGCTTTAATTTTTGGGAAAAAAACAAAAATCTCGTTGACCCTAAACTAGACAATTTTTGCAAGCGTTTACTTTCTATTATCCTTCAGTATAGTTTTTATAAGATCAAGAAACTGCGGGGGGGATGGGTGTTGACTCAGTTGGTCAGAGCTTCGAAGTCGGCCAGAGGTGGTGCATAGGATATTAATTTTCAATCCTATTACCCCTCACCTCAACGACCCATTCACCACGGCGACGTTGCATCAACGTTGGACAGCCGCCGCAGCCGACGTCGGATCAATGTCGGGTCTCTTATTGAAGCCAAAACAACGTCTACCTTTTTACTTGGGATAGACGTCGATTCCGACGTCTAATCAACGTTGGGTACAGATGGCAAATGGAAATCTTGTATAGCCACGGAGAAAGCGAAGTTGTATAGACTTCAGGATAATATTAATCTACAATGACACAAAGACGTTGATTAGACGTCTAAGAAAGTTGTGTTTTTGTAGCGACCAAAAGCACTTACTCAACATCTTTCCAAAGTTATGTCAGAGGCGTTTGTAGGGTGTTGATCTTTGGTAGCGACAACAACCAATCAAAGTACAACCAGAGTTTATGTTGTGGTTCTGTCGGGTCGACGGCGTAACCAAAAAAGCGACTTTGATTTGACCTTACTGGGGATTCAAATTATCGCCCATTGTGTCTTTTTTTAGCCATCACTTTAAAAAATAAAAAAAACTCCAGTGACAAGTATATGTAAACGTTTCTTCTCAAAAAAAATTTGCGGGGTTGTTGTCGCCGTTCTGCCCGATGGCCTCTTTTCCCCGAGTTCACTTACACCGTATTCTTAGAATATGTATGGCTGAAAGATCTTGACATCAAACTATATTTCATCACCTTTTTATTTTAATTGTTGATTTATTCATTAAAATATTCATTACATGCAATTATTTCCGAGTGTAGAACAATCTAATATCGAACATGTGAAGGGATGTTTTGTGATGTGCATGTGTTAATTGTTGGTAAAACTAAGTTTACTTGATGAATTACCTGATTCGAAGAACATCAAACAATCGCATTGGTTGTAGATGAAGTCCCGTTTGCACTTCAACATGCAGGCGTCCTCCGTGTACGAAGTAGGGTGCAGAGGATTGACGAAATCGTCTGATTGTGTGTTCAAACATTGCGTTCCCCACTCATCATAAATAAACTACGAGAGAAACAGTAAGCATTGGTCACTCCAGCGTATTGACCACTGGGCTGAAAATTGAGCCATGAGTTAACCATTTGTCAGTGCACTCAAGAAATTTTCATTATTGTAATTGTGCTGATGGAGGATATTGAATTGCATGATCTTCAGTCTACATTATCATTCAAATACATGAGATTGTGCAATAGGAACGTTCAATTCCAAGACGGATTTTGCTGTGTCTGCGAATTCAAATGAATCAACCTTACCTGAAGTGCCAATCGGTCGGCCTCTTATGCTTTTCATATTATTTTTTTCCTGCTGTCTGTATTTTATTTTACCAAATTTATATTGTAAATTTTTAAGCAGATTTCAAATGTTCTGTAATAAATTTCCTATGAAATGGAAAGAACTAGCAAAGATTTTTCACCTGAAATCTATTTTGATTTATAAAAAAAAATACTTTAGTGTATAAGTTTGAAGTTTTGTCTCTGACCAAAAAATCTTTCTCAAGTGTTTACGACAATCATCATGCGCTAATCATGTTAAGACCGGCTATACTAGTCGAATCATTTACAGGCGTTTTAAACTGTACTATGACGTAAGGATCTCCAACTCCGTCCTGGATTTCAAATAAAGAGGGAATTGCGCCTTCGGAACTATAGCCATGTTATTGAACTCAATGTACAAAATCTTAATTCTTTACCCTGCGTCGGGTTATGGCCACTCGAACGTCCGCTTTTGGTTGCAGCTGTATACCTCTGGTCAGCATTGATGGCGCCTCTTCTTCCATATGGACAGCAATCTGTTGAAATTAGTGTTTCCTGGATTTAACCTACTGTTGTTGTTATTTTTCTATCTGGTCTCTTAATATCTTATGCCTATATATGTGTACGCGCATCCCATATCTGAACTAGACCGAATTTCGCTACACGTAGCGAAATGACACCCACTTACAATGGTACAATCTATCTGGTCAAAGACACATTTTTCAGTCTTTCCACATAATTGTCACCTTCCGAATTATTATCATGAACAAGGACATCGAAATAAATATAATGTAATCTCAAATAATCAAATTCAGTTTTCTAACCATTTTTCAGATAATGGACCATTTCCGGTTTTTGACCTTGACCATGATGGAGGAGGTCAAGGTCACCGAGGTACCTCTTATATAACGTCTTTTAGGCCCAAAGGGTCGAAAATAAGCTCAAAATCGCTCTATCTCTAACCGTTTTCGAGATAATGGTCAACTTCCGGCTTTTGACCTTGACCTTGACGGAAGAGGTCAAGGTCACCGGGGTACCTCTTATATAAAATCTTTTAGGCCCAAAGGGTCGAAAATAAGCTCAAAATCGCTCTATCTCTAACCGTTTTCGAGATAATGGTCAACTTCCGGTTTCTGACCTTGACCATGACGGAGGAGGTCAAGGTCACCGGGGTTTCTCTTGTATAACGTCTTTTAGGCGTAAAGGGTCGAAAATAAGCTCAAAATCGCTCTATCTCTAACCGTTTTCGAGATAATGGTCAACTTCCGGTTTTAGACCTTGACCAAGATGGAGGAGGTCAAGGTGACCGAGGTACCTCTTATATAACGTCTTTTAGGCCCAAAGGGTCGAAAAATGAGCTCAAACTCGCTCTATCTCTAACCGTTTTCGAGATAATGGTCAACTTAAGGTTTTTGACCTTGACCATGACGGAGGAGGTCAAGGTCACCGGGGTTTCTCTTGTATAACGTCTTTTAGGCGTAAAGGTTCGAAAATAAGCTCAAACTCGCACTATCTCTAACCGTTTTCGAGATAATAGTCAACTTCCGGTTTTTGACCTTGACCATGACGGAGGAGGTCAAGGTCACCGAGGTACCTAACATATAAGATCTTTCAGGTCCAAAGGGTCGAAAATAATCTCATAATCGCTCTATCTCTAACCGTTTTCGAGAAAATGGTCAACTTCCGGGTTTTGACCTTGAAAATGACAGCGGAGGTCAAGGTCACCGAGGTACCTCTTATATAACGTCCTTTAGGCCCAAAGGGTCGAAAATAAGCTCAAAATCGCTCTATCTCTAACCGTTTTCGAGATCATGGTCAACTTCCGGCTTTTGACCTTGACCTTGACGGAAGAGGTCAAGGTCACCGGGGTACCTCTTATATAAAATCTTTTAGGCCCAAAGGGTCGAAAATAAGCTCAAAATCGCTCTATCTCTAACCGTTTTCGAGATAATGGTCAACTTCCGGTTTCTGACCTTGACCATGACGGAGGAGGTCAAGGTCACCGGGGTTTCTCTTGTATAACGTCTTTTAGGCGTAAAGGGTCGAAAATAAGCTCAAAATCGCTCTATCTCTAACCGTTTTCGAGATAATGGTCAACTTCCGGTTTTAGACCTTGACCAAGATGGAGGAGGTCAAGGTGACCGAGGTACCTCTTATATAACGTCTTTTAGGCCCAAAGGGTCGAAAAATGAGCTCAAACTCGCTCTATCTCTAACCGTTTTCGAGATAATGGTCAACTTAAGGTTTTTGACCTTGACCATGACGGAGGAGGTCAAGGTCACCGGGGTTTCTCTTGTATAACGTCTTTTAGGCGTAAAGGGTCGAAAATAAGCTCAAAATCGTCCTATCTCTAACCGTTTTCGAGATAATGGTCAATCCGGTTTTTGACCTTGACCATGACGGAGGAGGTCAAGGTCACCGAGGTACCTCTTATATAACGGCCTTTAGGCCTAAAGGGTCGAAAATAAGCTCAAAATCGCTCTATCTCTAACCGTTTTCGAGATAATGGTCAACTTAAGGTTTTTGACCTTGACCATGACGGAGGAGGTCAAGGTCACCGAGGTACCTAACATATAAGATCTTTCAGGCCCAAAGGGTCGAAAATAATCTCATAATCGCTCTATCTCTAACCGTTTTCGAGATAATGGTCAACTTCCGGTTTTTGACCTTGACCATGACAGAGGAGGTCAAGGTCACCGAGGTACCCCTTATATAACGTCCTTTAGGTCCAAAGGGTCGAAAATAAGCTCAAAATCGCTATATCTCTAACCGTTTTCGAGATCATGGTCAACTTAAGGTTTTTGACCTTGACCTTGACGGAAGAGGTCATGGTCACCGGGGTACCTCTTATATAACATCTTTTAGGCCGAAAGGCTCGAAAATAAGCTCAAAATCGCTAAAAGTTTTCAAGATAATGGCCAACTTCCGGTTCTTGACCTTGACCATGACGGAGGAGGTCAAGGTCACCGGGTTTTCTCTTACATAACGTCTTTTAGGCGTAAAGGTCAACTTCCGGTTTTTGACCTTGATCATGACGGAGGAGGTCAAGGTGACCGCGGTACCTCTGATATAACGTCTTTTAGGCCCAAAATCGCTCTATCTCTAACCGTTTTCGAGATAATGGTCAACTTCCGGTTTCTGACCTTGACCACTATGGAGGAGTTCAAGGTCACCGAGGAACCTCTTACATAACGTATTTTAGGCCCAAAGGGTCGAAAATAAGCTCAAAATAGCTCTATCTCTAACCGATTTCGAGATAATGGTCAACTTCCAGTTTTTCACTTTGACCACGACAGGAGGTCAAGGTGACCGAGGTACCTCTTGTATAACGTCCTTTAGGCCCAAAGGGTCGAAAATAAGCTCAAAATCGCTCTATCTCTAACCGTTTTCGAGATAATGGTCAACTTCCGGTTTTTGACCTTGACCATGACGGAGGAGGTCTAGGTGACCGAGGTACCTCTTATATAACGTATTTTAGGCCCAAAGGGTCGAAAATAAGCTCAAAATCGCTCTATCTCTTACCGTTTTCGAGATCATGGTCAACTTCCGGTTTTTGACCTTGACATTGACGGAGGAGGTCAAGGTCACCGAGGTACCTTTTATATGATGTCTTTTCGGTCCAAAGGGTCGAAAATAATCTCAAAATCGCCCTATCTCTAACCGTTTTCGAGATAATGGTCAACTTCCAGTTTTTGACCTTGACCTTGGCGGAGGTGGTCAAGCTGACCGAGGTACCTCTTATATAACGTCTTTTAGGCCTAACGTCTATAAGTGTCGAAAATAAGCTCAAAATAGCTCTATCTCTAACCGTTTTCGAGATAATGATCAACTTCCGGTTTTTGACCTTGACCATGGCGGAGGAGGTCAAGGTGACTGAGGTATCTCTGATATAACGTCTTTTAGGCCCAAAATCGCTCCATCTCTAACCGTTTTCGAGATAATGGTCAACTTCCGGTTTCTGGCATTGACCACTATGGAGGAGGTCAAGGTCACCGAGGTACCTCTTATATAACGTCTTTTAGGCCCAAAGGGTCGAAAATAAGCTCAAAATCGCTCTATCTCTAACCGTTTTCGAGATAATGATCAACTTCCGGTTTCTGACCTTGACCTCTAAGGAGGAGGTCAAGGTCACCGAGGTAACTCTTATATAACGTCTTTTAGGCCCAAAGGGTCAAAAATAAGCTCAAAATCGCTCTATCTCTAACCGTTTTCGAGATCATGGTCAACTTCCGGTTTTTGACCTTGAATTGACGGAAGAGGTCAAGGTCACCGAGGTACCTCTTATATAATATCTTTTAGGCCCAAAGGCTCGAAAATAAGCTCAAAATCGATCTATCTCTAACCGTTTACGAGATCATGGTCAACTTCCGGTTTTTGACCTCGACCTTGACGGAAGAGGTCAAGGTCACCGAGGTACCTCTTATATAAAATTTTTTAGGCCCAAAGGCTCGAAAATAAGCTGAAAATCGCTCTATCTCTGACCGTTTTCGAGATAATGGCCAACTTCCAGTTTTTCACTTTGACCACGACAGGAGGTCAAGTTCACCGAGGTACCTCTTATATAACGTCTTTTAGGCCCAAAGGGTCGAAAATAAGCTCAAAATCGCTCTATCTCTAACCGTTTTCGAGATAATGATCAACTTCCGGTTTCTGACCTTGACCTCTAAGGAGGAGGTCAAGGTCACCGAGGTAACTCTTATATAACGTCTTTTAGGCCCAAAGGGTCAAAAATAAGCTCAAAATCGCTCTATCTCTAACCGTTTTCGAGATAATGGTCAACTTCCGGTTTTTGACCTTGAATTGACGGAAGAGGTCAAGGTCACCGAGGTACCTCTTATATAATATCTTTTAGGCCCAAAGGCTCGAAAATAAGCTCAAAATCGATCTATCTCTAACCGTTTACGAGATCATGGTCAACTTCCGGTTTTTGACCTCGACCTTGACGGAAGAGGTCAAGGTCACCGAGGTACCTCTTATATAAAATTTTTTAGGCCCAAAGGCTCGAAAATAAGCTGAAAATCGCTCTATCTCTGACCGTTTTCGAGATAATGGCCAACTTCCAGTTTTTCACTTTGACCACGACAGGAGGTCAAGTTCACCGAGGTACCTCTTATATAACGTCTTTTAGGCCGAAAGGGTCGAAAATAAGCTCAAAATCGCTCTATCTCTAACCGTTTTCAAGATAATGATCAACTTCCGGTTTCTGACCTTGACCATGACGGAGGAGGTCAAGGTGACTGAGGTACCTCTGATATAACGTCTTTTAGGCCCAAAATCGCTCTATCTCTAACCGTTTTCGAGATAATGGTCAACTTCCGTTTTCTGGCATTGACCACTATGGAGGAGGTCAAGGTCACCGAGGAACCTCTTATATAACATCTTTTAGGTCCAAACGCTCGAAAATAAGCTCAAAATCGCTCTATCTCTAACCGTTTTCGAGATAATGGTCAACTTCCGGTTTCTGACCTTGACCATGACGGAGGAGGTCAAGGTCACCGAGGTACCTCTTATTTAACGTCATTGAGGCCCAAAGGGTCGAAAATAAGCTCAAAATCGCTCTATCTCTAACTCTTCTATCTCTATCCGGTTTTTGAACTTGACCATGACGGAGGAGGTCAAGGTGACTGAGGTACCTCTGATATAACGTCTTTTAGGCCCAAAATCGCTCTATCTCTAACCGTTTTCGAGATAATGGTCAACTTCCGTTTTCTGGCATTGACCACTATGGAGGAGGTCAAGGTCACCGAGGTACCTCTTATATAACATCTTTTAGGCCCAAAGGCTCGAAAATAAGCTCAAAATCGTTCTATCTCTAACCGTTTTCGAGATAATGGTCAACTTCCGGTTTCTGACCTTGACCATGACGGAGGAGGTCAAGGTCAAGGAGGTTCCTCTTATGTAAAATCTTTTAGGCCCAAAGGGTCGAAAATAAGCTCAAAATCGCTCTATCTCTAACCGTTTTCGAGATAATGATCAACTTTCAGTTTTTCACTTTGACCACGACTGGAGGTCAAGGTCACCGAGGTACCTCTTATATAACGTCCTTTAGGCCCAAAGGGTCGAAAATAAGCTCAAAATCGCTCTATCTCTAACCGTTTTCGAGATAATGATCAACTTCCGGTTTCTGACCTTGACCTCTATGGAGGAGGTCAAGGTCACCGAGGTAACTCTTATATAACGTCTTTTAAGCCCAAAGGGTCAAAAATAAGCTCAAAATCGCTCTATCTCTAACCGTTTTCGAGATCATGGTCAACTTCCGGTTTTTGACCTTGAATTGACGGAAGAGGTCAAGGTCACCGAGGTACCTCTTATATAACATCTTTTAGGCCCAAAGGCTCGAAAATAAGCTCAAAATCGATCTATCTCTAACCGTTTACGAGATCATGGTCAACTTTCGGTTTTTGACCTCGACCTTGATGGAAGAGGTCAAGGTCACCGAGGTACCTCTTATATAAAATTTTTTAGGCCCAAAGGCTCGAAAATAAGCTGAAAATCGCTCTATCTCTGACCGTTTTCGAGATAATGGCCAACTTCCAGTTTTTCACTTTGACCACGACAGGAGGTCAAGTTCACCGAGGTACCTCTTATATAACGTCTTTTAGGCCGAAAAGGTCGAAAATAAGCTCAAAAGCGCTCTATCTCTAACCGTTTTCAAGATAATGATCAACTTCCGGTTTCTGACCTTGACCTCTATGGAGGAGGTCAAGGTCACCGAGGTAACTCTTGTATACCGTCTTTTAGGCCCAAAGGGTCGAAAATAAGCTCAAAATCGCTCTATCTCTAACCGTTTTCGAGATAATGGTCAACTTCCGGTTTCTGACCTTGACCATGACGGAGGAGGTCAAGGTCAAGGAGGTTCCTCTTATGTAAAATCTTTTAGGCCCAAAGGGTCGAAAATAAGCTCAAAATCGCTCTATCTCTAACCGTTGTCGAGATAATGACCAACTTCCGGTTTTTGACTTTGACCATGACGGAGCAGGTCAAGGTCACCGGGGTTTCTCTTGTATAACGTCTTTTAGGCGTAAAGGGTCGAAAATAAGCTCAAAATCGCTCTATCTCTAACCCTTTTCGAGATAATGGTCAACTTCCGGTTTTTGACCTTGAACATGACGTAGGAGGTCAAGGTGACCGAGGTACCTCTTATATAACGTCTTTTAGGCCCAAAGAGTCGAAAATAAGCTCAAAATCGCTCTTTCTCTAAACGTTTTAGAGATAATGATCAACTTCTGGTTTCTGACTTTGACCTTGATCTCTAACCGTTTTCGAGATAATGATCAACTTTCAGTTTTTCACTTTGACCACGACTGGAGGTCAAGGTGACCGAGGTACCTCTTATATAACGTCCTTTAGGCCCAAAGGGTCGAAAATAAGCTCAAAATCGCTCTTTCTCTAAACGTTTTAGAGATAATGATCAACTTCTGGTTTCTGACCTTGACCTCTATGGAGGAGGTCAAGGTGACCGAGGTACCTCTTATATAACGTCTTTTAGGCCCAAAGGGTCGAAAATGAGCTCAAAATCGCTCTATCTCTAACCGTTTTCGAGATAATGGTCAACTTCCGGTTTTAGACCTTGAAAATGACGCAGGAGGTCAAGGTCACCGGGCTGTCCCTTATATAACGTCTTTTAGGCGTAAAGGGTCGAAAATAAGCTCAAAATCGCTCTATCTCTAACCGTTTTCGAGATAATGGTCAACTTCCAGTTTTTCACTTTGACCATGACAGGAGGTCAAGGTCACCCACGTACCTCTTATATAACGTCCTTTAGGCCCAAAGGGTCGAAAATAAGCTCAAAATCGCTCTATCTCTAACCGTTTTCGAGATAATGGTCAACTTCCGATTTTTGACCTTGACCATGACGAAGGAGGTCAAGGTCGCTGAGGTACCTCTTATATAACGTCTTTTATGTCCAAAGGGTGGAAAATAAGCTCAAAATCGCTCTGTCTCTAACCGTTTTCGAGATAATGGTCAACTTCCGGTTTTTGACCTTGACCATGACAGAGGAGGTCAAGGTCACCGAGGTGCCTCTTATGTAACGTCCATAAGGCCCAAAGGGTCGAAAATAAGCTCAAAATCGCTCTATCTCTAACCGTTTTCGAGATAGTGATCAACTTCCAGTTTTTCACTTTGACAACGACTGGAGGTCAAGGTGACCGAGGTACCTCTTATATAACGTCCTTTAGGCCCAATGGGTCGAAAATAAGCTCAAAATCGCTCTTTCTCTAACCGTTTTAGAGATAATGATCAACTTCTGGTTTCCGACCTTGACCTCTATGGAGGATGTCAAGGTGACCGAGGAACCTCTTATATAACGTCTTTTAGGCCCAAAGGGTCGGAAATTAGCTCAAAATCGCTCTATCTCTAACCGTTCTCGAGATCATGGTCAACTTCCGGTTTTTGACCTTGACCTTGACGGAAGAGGTCAAGGTCACCGAGGTACCTCTTATATAACGTCTTTTAGGCCCAAAGGGTCGAAAATAAGCTCAAAATCGCTCTATCTCTAACCGTTTTCGAGATCATGGTCAACTTCCGGTTTTTGACCTTGACCTTGACGGAAGAGGTCAAGGTCACCGAGGTACCTCTTATATAGCATCTTTTAGGCCCAAAGGCTCGAAACTAAGCTCAAAATCGCTCTATCTCTAACCGTTTTCGAGATAATGGTCAACTTCCGGTTTTAGACCTTGACAATGACGCAGGAAGTCAAGGTCACCGGGCTGTCCCTTATATAACGTCTTTTAGGCGTAAAGGGTCGAAAATAAGCTCAAAATCGCTCTATCTCTAACCGTTTTCGAGATAATGGTCAACTTCCAGTTTTTCACTTTGACCATGACAGGAGGTCAAGGTCACCCACGTACCTCTTATATAACGTCCTTTAGGCCCAAAGGGTCGAAAATAAGCTCAAAATCGCTCTATCTCTAACCGTTTTCGAGATAATGGTCAACTTCCGATTTTTGACCTTGACCATGACGAAGGAGGTCAAGGTCGCTGAGGTACCTCTTATATAACGTCTTTTATGTCCAAAGGGTGGAAAATAAGCTCAAAATCGCTCTGTCTCTAACCGTTTTCGAGATAATGGTCAACTTCCGGTTTTTGACCTTGACCATGACAGAGGAGGTCAAGGTCACCGAGGTGCCTCTTATGTAACGTCCATAAGGCCCAAAGGGTCGAAAATAAGCTCAAAATCGCTCTATCTCTAACCGTTTTCGAGATAATGGTCAACTTCCAGTTTTTGACCTTGACCATGACGGAGGAGGTCAAGGTCACCGAGGTACCTCTTATATAACGTCTTTTAGGCCCAAAGGATCGAAGATAAGCTCAAAATCGCTCTATATCTAACCGTTTTCGAGATAATGGTCAACTTCCAGTTTTTCACTTTGACCATGACAGGAGGTCAAGGTCACCCACGTACCTCTTATATAACGTCCTTTAGGCCCAAAGGGTCGAAAATAAGCTCAAAATCGCTCTATCTCTAACCGTTTTCGAGATAATGGTCAACTTCCGATTTTTGACCTTGACCATGACGAAGGAGGTCAAGGTCGCTGAGGTACCTCTTATATAACGTCTTTTATGTCCAAAGGGTGGAAAATAAGCTCAAAATCGCTCTGTCTCTAACCGTTTTCGAGATAATGGTCAACTTCCGGTTTTTGACCTTGACCATGACAGAGGAGGTCAAGGTCACCGAGGTGCCTCTTATGTAACGTCCATAAGGCCCAAAGGGTCGAAAATAAGCTCAAAATCGCTCTATCTCTAACCGTTTTCGAGATAATGGTCAACTTCCAGTTTTTGACCTTGACCATGACGGAGGAGGTCAAGGTCACCGAGGTACCTCTTATATAACGTCTTTTAGGCCCAAAGGATCGAAGATAAGCTCAAAATCGCTCTATATCTAACCGTTTTCGAGATAATGGTCAACTTCCGGTTTTTGACCTTGACCATGACAGAGGAGGTCAAGGTCACCGAGGTACCTCTTATGTAACGTCCTTTAGGCCAAAGGGTCGAAAATAAGCTCAAAATCGCTCTATCTCTAACCGTTTTCGAGATAATGGTCAACTTCCGGTTTTTGACCTTGACCTTGACGGAGGAGGTCAAGGTCACCGAGGTACCTCTTATGTAACGTCTTTTAGGCCCAAAGGGTCGAAAATAAGCTCAAAATCGCTCTATCTCTAACCGTTTTCGAGATCATGGTCAACTTCCGGTTTTTGACCTTGACCTTGACGGAAGAGGTCAAGTCACCGAGGTACCTCTTATATAACGTCTTTTAGTGCCAAAGGCTCGAAAATAAGCTCAAAATCGCTCTGTCTCTAACCGTTTTCGAGATAATGGTCAACTTCCGGTTTTTGACCTTGACCATGACAGAGGAGGTCAAGGTCACCGAGGTGCCTCTTATGTAACGTCCATAAGGCCCAAAGGGTCGAAAATAAGCTCAAAATCGCTCTATCTCTAACCGTTTTCGAGATAATGGTCAACTTCCAGTTTTTGACCTTGACCATGACGGAGGAGGTCAAGGTCACCGAGGTACCTCTTATATAACGTCTTTTAGGCCCAAAGGATCGAAGATAAGCTCAAAATCGCTCTATATCTAACCGTTTTCGAGATAATGGTCAACTTCCGGTTTTTGACCTTGACCATGACAGAGGAGGTCAAGGTCACCGAGGTACCTCTTATGTAACGTCCTTTAGGCCAAAGGGTCGAAAATAAGCTCAAAATCGCTCTATATCTAACCGTTTTCGAGATAATGGTCAACTTCCGGTTTTTGACCTTGACCTTGACGGAGGAGGTCAAGGTCACCGAGGTACCTCTTATATAACGTCTTTTAGGCCCAAAGGGTCGAAAATAAGCTCAAAATCGCTCTATCTCTAACCGTTTTCGAGATCATGGTCAACTTCCGGTTTTTGACCTTGACCTTGACGGAAGAGGTCAAGGTCACCGAGGTACCTCTTATATAACGTCTTTTAGTCCCAAAGGCTCGAAAATAAGCTCAAAATCGCTCTATCTCTAACCGTTTTCGAGATCATGGTAAACTTCCGGTTTTTGACCTTGACCATGACGGAGGAGGTCAAGGTCACCGAGATACCTCTTATGTAACGTCTTTTAGGCCCAAAGAGTCGAAAATAAGCTCAAAATCGCTCTATCTCTAACCGTTTTCGAGATAATGGTCAACTTCCGGTTTTTGACCTTGACCATGACGGAGGAGGTCAAGGTCACCGAGGTACCTCTTATATAACGTCTTTTAGGCCCACAGAGTCGAAAATAAGCTCAAAATCGCTCTATCTCTAACCGTTTTCGAGATAATGGTCAACTTCCGGTTTTTGACCTTGACCTTGACGGAAGAGGTCAAGGTCACCGAGGTACCTCTTATATAACGTCTTTTAGTCCCAAAGGCTCGAAAATAAGCTCAAAATCGCTCTGTCTCTAACCGTTTTCGAGATAATGGTCAACTTCCGGTTTTTGACCTTGACCATGACAGAGGAGGTCAAGGTCACCGAGGTGCCTCTTATGTAACGTCCATAAGGCCCAAAGGGTCGAAAATAAGCTCAAAATCGCTCTATCTCTAACCCTTTTCGATATAATGGTCAACTTCCAGTTTTTGACCTTGACCATGACGGAGGAGGTCAAGGTCACCGAGGTACCTCTTATATAACGTCTTTTAGGCCCAAAGGATCGAAGATAAGCTCAAAATCGCTCTATATCTAACCGTTTTCGAGATAATGGTCAACTTCCGGTTTTTGACCTTGACCATGACAGAGGAGGTCAAGGTCACCGAGGTACCTCTTATATAACGTCCTTTAGGCCCAAAGGGTCGAAAATAAGCTCAAAATCGCTCAATCTCTAACCGTTTTCGAGATAAAGGTCAACTTCCGGTTTTTGACCTTGACATTCACGGAGGAGGTCAAGGTGACCGAGGTACCTCTTATATAACGTCTTTTAGGCCCAAAGGATCGAAGATAAGCTCAAAATCGCTCTATCTCTAACCGTTTTCGAGATAATGGTCAACTTCCGGTTTTTGACCTTGACCATGACGGAGGAGGTCAAGGTGACCGAGGTACCTCTTATATAACGTCTTTTAGGCCCACAGAGTCGAAAATAAGCTCAAAATCGCTCTATCTCTAACCGTTTTCGAGATAATGGTCAACTTCCGGTTTTTGACCTTGACCTTGACGGAAGAGGTCAAGGTCACCGAGGTACCTCTTATATAACGTCTTTTAGTCCCAAAGGCTCGAAAATAAGCTCAAAATCGCTCTGTCTCTAACCGTTTTCGAGATAATGGTCAACTTCCGGTTTTTGACCTTGACCATGACGGAGGAGGTCAAGGTCACCGAGATACCTCTTATGTAACGTCTTTTAGGCCCAAAGAGTCGAAAATAAGCTCAAAATCGCTCTATCTCTAACCGTTTTCGAGATAATGGTCAACTTCCGGTTTTTGACCTTGACCTTGACGGAAGAGGTCAAGGTCACCGAGGTACCTCTTATATAACGTCTTTTAGTCCCAAAGGCTCGAAAATAAGCTCAAAATCGCTCTGTCTCTAACCGTTTTCGAGATAATGGTCAACTTCCGGTTTTTGACCTTGACCATGACAGAGGAGGTCAAGGTCACCGAGGTGCCTCTTATGTAACGTCCATAAGGCCCAAAGGGTCGAAAATAAGCTCAAAATCGCTCTATCTCTAACCCTTTTCGATATAATGGTCAACTTCCAGTTTTTGACCTTGACCATGACGGAGGAGGTCAAGGTCACCGAGGTACCTCTTATATAACGTCTTTTAGGCCCAAAGGATCGAAGATAAGCTCAAAATCGCTCTATATCTAACCGTTTTCGAGATAATGGTCAACTTCCGGTTTTTGACCTTGACCATGACAGAGGAGGTCAAGGTCACCGAGGTACCTCTTATATAACGTCCTTTAGGCCCAAAGGGTCGAAAATAAGCTCAAAATCGCTCAATCTCTAACCGTTTTCGAGATAAAGGTCAACTTCCGGTTTTTGACCTTGACATTCACGGAGGAGGTCAAGGTGACCGAGGTACCTCTTATATAACGTCTTTTAGGCCCAAAGGATCGAAGATAAGCTCAAAATCGCTCTATCTCTAACCGTTTTCGAGATAATGGTCAACTTCCGGTTTTTGACCTTGACCATGACGGAGGAGGTCAAGGTGACCGAGGTACCTCTTATATAACGTCTTTTAGGCCCACAGAGTCGAAAATAAGCTCAAAATCGCTCTATCTCTAACCGTTTTCGAGATAATGGTCAACTTCCGGTTTTTGACCTTGACCTTGACGGAAGAGGTCAAGGTCACCGAGGTACCTCTTATATAACGTCTTTTAGTCCCAAAGGCTCGAAAATAAGCTCAAAATCGCTCTGTCTCTAACCGTTTTCGAGATAATGGTCAACTTCCGGTTTTTGACCTTGACCATGACAGAGGAGGTCAAGGTCACCGAGGTACCTCTTATGTAACGTCCTTTAGGCCAAAGGGTCGAAAATAAGCTCAAAATTGCTCTATCTCTAACCGTTTTCGAGATAATGGTCAACTTCCGGTTTTTGACGTTGACCTTGACGGAGGAGGTCAAGGTCACCGAGGTACCTCTTATATAACGTCTTTTAGGCCCAAAGGGTCGAAAATAAGCTCAAAATCGCTCTATCTCTAACCGTTTTCGAGATCATGGTCAACTTCCGGTTTTTGACCTTGACCTTGACGGAAGAGGTCAAGGTCACCGAGGTAGCTCTTATATAACGTCTTTTAGTCCCAAAGGCTCGAAAATAAGCTCAAAATCGCTCTATCTCTAACCCTTTTCGAGATCATGGTCAACTTCCGGTTTTTGACCTTGACCATGACGGAGGAGGTCAAGGTCACCGAGATACCTCTTATGTAACGTCTTTTAGGCCAAAAGAGTCGACAATAAGCTCAAAATCGCTCTATCTCTAACCGTTTTCGAGATAATGGTCAACTTCCGGTTTTTGACCTTGACCATGACAGAGGAGGTCAAGGTCACCGAGGTACCTCTTATATAACGTCCTTTAGGCCCAAAGGGTCGAAAATAAGCTCAAAATCGCTCAATCTCTAACCGTTTTCGAGATAAAGGTCAACTTCCGGTTTTTGACCTTGACATTCACGGAGGAGGTCAAGGTGACCGAGGTACCTCTTATATAACGTCTTTTAGGCCCAAAGGATCGAAGATAAGCTCAAAATCGCTCTATCTCTAACCGTTTTCGAGATAATGGTCAACTTCCGGTTTTTGACCTTGACCATGACGGAGGAGGTCAAGGTGACCGATGTACCTCTTATATAACGTCTTTTAGGCCCACAGAGTCGAAAATAAGCTCAAAATCGCTCTATCTCTAACCGTTTTCGAGATAATGGTCAACTTCCGGTTTTTGACCTTGACCTTGACGGAAGAGGTCAAGGTCACCGAGGTACCTCTTATATAACGTCTTTTAGTCCCAAAGGCTCGAAAATAAGCTCAAAATCGCTCTGTCTCTAACCGTTTTCGAGATAATGGTCAACTTTCGGTTTTTGACCTTGACCATGACAGAGGAGGTCAAGGTCACCGAGGTACCTCTTATGTAACGTCCTTTAGGCCAAAGGGTCGAAAATAAGCTCAAAATTGCTCTATCTCTAACCGTTTTCGAGATAATGGTCAACTTCCGGTTTTTGACGTTGACCTTGACGGAGGAGGTCAAGGTCACCGAGGTACCTCTTATATAACGTCTTTTAGGCCCAAAGGGTCGAAAATAAGCTCAAAATCGCTCTATCTCTAACCGTTTTCGAGATCATGGTCAACTTCCGGTTTTTGACCTTGACCTTGACGGAAGAGGTCAAGGTCACCGAGGTAGCTCTTATATAACGTCTTTTAGTCCCAAAGGCTCGAAAATAAGCTCAAAATCGCTCTATCTCTAACCCTTTTCGAGATCATGGTCAACTTCCGGTTTTTGACCTTGACCATGACGGAGGAGGTCAAGGTCACCGAGATACCTCTTATGTAACGTCTTTTAGGCCAAAAGAGTCGACAATAAGCTCAAAATCGCTCTATCTCTAACCGTTTTCGAGATAATGGTCAACTTCCGGTTTTTGACCTTGACCATGACGGAGGAGGTCAAGGTGACCGAGGTACCTCTTATATAACGTCTTTTAGGCCCACAGAGTCGAAAATAAGCTCAAAATCGCTCTATCTCTAACCGTTTTCGAGATAATGGTCAACTTCCAGTTTTTCACTTTGACCACGACAGGAGGTCAAGGTGACCGAGGTACCTCTTATATAACGTCCTTTAGGCCCAAAGGGTCGAAAATAAGCTCAAAATCGCTCAATCTCTAACCGTTTTCGAGATAAAGGTCAACTTCCGGTTTTTGACCTTGACATTCACGGAGGAGGTCAAGGTCACCGCGGTACCTTTTATATGACGTCTTTTAGGTCCAAAGGGTCGAAAATAAGCTCAAAATCGCTCTATCTCTAACCGTTTTCGAGATAATGGTCAACTTCCGATTTTTGACCTTGACCATGACGAAGGAGGTCAAGGTCGCTGAGGTACCTCTTATATAACGTCTTTTATGTCCAAAGGGTGGAAAATAAGCTCAAAATCGCTCTGTCTCTAACCGTTTTCGAGATAATGGTCAACTTCCGGTTTTTGACCTTGACCATGACAGAGGAGGTCAAGGTCACCGAGGTGCCTCTTATGTAACGTCCATAAGGCCCAAAGGGTCGAAAATAAGCTCAAAATCGCTCTATCTCTAACCGTTTTCGAGATAATGGTCAACTTCCAGTTTTTGACCTTGACCATGACGGAGAAGGTCAAGGTGACCGAGGTACCTCTTATATAACGTCTTTTAGGCCCAAAGGATCGAAGATAAGCTCAAAATCGCTCTATCTCTAACCGTTTTCAAGATAATGGTCAACTTCCGGTTTTTGACGTTGACCTTGACGGAGGAGGTCAAGGTCACCGAGGTACCTCTTATATAACGTCCTTTAGGCCCAAAGGGTCGAAAATAAGCTCAAATCGCTCTATCTCTAACCGTTTTCGAGATCATTGTCAACTTCCGGTTTTTGACCTTGACCTTGACGGAAGAGGTCAAGGTCACCGAGGTACCTCTTATATAACGTCTTTTAGTCCCAGAGGCTCGAAAATAAGCTCAAAATCGCTCTATCTCTAACCGTTTTCGAGATCATGGTCAACATTCGGTTTTTGACCTTGACCATGACGGAGGAGGTCAAGGTCACCGCGATACCTCTTATGTAACGTCTTTTAGGCCCAAAGAGTCGAAAATAAGCTCAAAATCGCTCTATCTCTAACCGTTTTCGAGATAATGGTCAACTTGCGGTTTTTGACCTTGATCATGACGGAGGAGGTCAAGGTGACCGAGGTACCTCTTATATAACGTCTTTTAGGCCCACAGAGTCGAAAATAAGCTCAAAATCGCTCTATCTCTAACCGTTTTCGAGATAATGGTCAACTTCCAGTTTTTCACTTTGACCACGACAGGAGATCAAGGTGACCGAGGTACCTCTTATATAACGTCCTTTAGGCCCAAAGGGTCGAAAATAAGCTCAAAATCACTCAATCTCTAACCGTTTTCGAGATAAAGGTCAACTTCCGGTTTTTGACCTTGACATTGACGGAGGAGGTCAAGGTCACCGAGGTACCTTTTATATGACGTCTTTTAGGTCCAAAGGGTCGAAAATAAGCTCAAAATCGCCCTATCTCTAACCGTTTTCGAGATAATGGTCAACTTCCAGTTTTTGACCTTGACCTTGGCGGAGGAGGTCAAGCTGACCGAGGTACCTCTTATATAACGTCTTTTAGGCGTAAAGGGTCGAAAATAAGCTCAAAATAGCTCTATCTCTAACCGCTTTCGAGATAATGATCAACTTCCGGTTTTTGACCTTGACCATGACGGAGGAGGTCAAGGTGACCGAGGTACCTCTGATATAACGTCTTTTAGGCCCAAAATCGCTCTATCTCTAACCGTTTACGAGATAATGGTCAACTTCCGGTTTCTGACCTTGGCCACTATGGAGGAGGTCAAGGTCACCGAGGTACCTCTTTATAACGTCTTTTAGGTCCAAAGGCTCGAAAATAAGCTCAAAAAATCGCTCTATCTCTAACCGTTTTCGAGATAATGATCAACTTCCGGTTTCTGACCTTGACCTTGATGGAAGAGGTCAAGGTCACCGAGGTACCTCTTATATAACATCTTTAGGCCCAAAGGCTCGAAAATAAGCTCAAAATCGCTCTATCTCTAACCGTTTTCGAGATCATGGTCAATTTCCGGTTTTAGACCTTGACAATGACGCAGGAGGTCAAGGTCACCGGGGTGTCCCTTATATAACGTCTTTTAGGCGTCAAGGGTCGAAAATGAGCTCATAATCGCTCTATCTCTAACCGTTTTCGAGATTATGGTCAACTTCCAGTTTTTCACTTTGACCATGACAGGAGGTCAAGGTCACCGACGTACCTCTTATATAACGTCCTTTAGGCCCAAAGGGTCGAAAATAAGCTCAAAATCGCTGTATCTCTAACCGTTTTCGAGATAATGGTCAACTTCCGGTTTTTGACCTTGACCTTGACGGAGGAGGTCAAGGTCACCAATGTTCCTCTTATATAACGTCTTTTAGGTACAAAGGGTGGAAAATAAGCTCAAAATCGCTCTGTCTCTAACCGTTTTCGAGATAATGGTCAACTTCCGGTTTTTGACCTTGACCATGACAGAGGAGGTCAAGGTCACCGAGGTACCTCTTATGTAACGTCTTTTAGGCCAAAAGGGTCGAAAATAAGCTCAAAATCGCTCTATCTCTAACCGTTTTCGAGATAATGGTCAACTTCCGGTTTTTGACCTTGATCTTGACGGAGGAGGTCAAGGTCACCAATGTACCTCTTATATAACGTCTTTTGGGTCCAAAGGGTCGAAAATAAGCTCAAAATCGCTCTATCTCTAACCGTTTTTGAGATAATGATCAACTTCCGGTTTTTGACCTTGACCAAGACGGAGGAGGTCAATGTGACCGAGGTACCTCTTATATAACGTCTTTTAGGCCCAAAGGGTCGAAAATAAGCTCAAAATCGCTCTATCTCTAACCTTTTTCGAGATAATGGTCAACTTCCGGTTTTTGTGCTTGACATTGACGGAGGAGGTCAAGGTCACCGAGGTACCTCTTATATAACGTCTTTTTATGCCCAAAGTGTCGAAAATAAGCTCAAAATCGCTCTATCTCTAACCGTTTTCGAGATAATGATCAACTTCCGGTTTTTGACCTTGACCATTACGGAGGAGGTCAAGGTGACCGAGGTACCTCTGATATAACGTCTTTTAGGCCCAAAATCGCTCTATCTCTAACCGTTTTCGAGATAATGGTCAACTTCCGGTTTTAGACCTTGACCACTATGTAGGAGGTCAAGGTCACCGAGGTACCTCTTTATAACGTCTTTTATGTCCAAAGGCTGGAAAATAAGCTCAAAATCGCTCTGTCTCTAACCGTTTTCGAGATAATGGTCAACTTCCGGTTTTTGAGCTTGACATTGACGGAGGAGGTCAAGGTCACCGAGGTACCTTTTATATGACGTCTTTTAGGTCCAAAGGGTCGAAAATAAGCTCAAAATAGCCCTATCTCTAACCGTTTTCGAGATAATGGTCAACTTCCGGTTTTTGACCTTGACCTTGGCGGAGGAGGTCAAGCTGACCGAGGTACCTCTTATATAACGTCTTTGAGGCGTAAAGGGTCGAAAATAAGCTCAAAATAGCTCTATCTCTAACCGTTTTTGAGATAATGATCAACTTCCGGTTTTTGACCTTGTCCATGACGGAGGAGGTCAAGGTGACCGAGGTACCTCTTATATGACGTCTATTAGGCCCAAAGGATCGAAAATAAGCTCAAAATCGCTCTATCTCTAACCATTTTCGAGATAATGGTCAACTTCCGGTTTTTGACCTTGACCATGACGGAGGAGGTCAAGGTCACCGAGGTACCTCTTATACAGCGTCTTTTAGGCCAATCGAAGATAACCTCAAAATCACTCTATCTCTAACCGTTTTCGAGATAATGGTCAACTTCCGGTTTTTGACCTTGACCTTGACGGAGGAGGTCAAGGTCACCAATGTTCCTCTTATATAACGTCTTTTAGGTACAAAGGGTGGAAAATTAGCTCAAAATCGCTCTGTCTCTAACCGTTTTCGAGATAATGGTCAACTTCCGGTTTTTGACCTTGACCATGACAGAGGAGGTCAAGGTCACCGAGGTACCTCTTATGTAACGTCTTTTAGGCCCAAAGGGTCGAAAATAAGCTCAAAATCGCTCTATCCCTAACCGTTTTCGAGATAATGGTCAACTTCCGGTTTTTGACCTTGACCTTGACGGAGGAGGTCAAGGTCACCAATATACCTCTTATATAACGTCTTTTGGGTCCAAAGGGTCGAAAATAAGCTCAAAATCGCTCTATCTCTAACCGTTTTTGAGATAATGATCAACTTCCGGTTTTTGACCTTGACCAAGACGGAGGAGGTCAATGTGACCGAGGAACCTCTTATATAACGTCTTTTAGGCCCAAAGGGTCGAAAATAAGCTCAAAATCGCTCTATCTCTAACCTTTTTCGAGATAATGGTCAACTTCCGGTTTTTGTGCTTGACATTGACGGAAGAGGTCAAGGTCACCGAGGTACCTCTTATATAACGTCTTTTTATGCCCAAAGTGTCGAAAATAAGCTCAAAATCGCTCTATATCTAACCGTTTTCGAGATAATGATCAACTTCCGGTTTTTGACCTTGACCATTACGGAGGAGGTCAAGGTGACCGAGGTACCTCTGATATAACGTCTTTTAGGCCCAAAATCGCTCTATCTCTAACCGTTTTCGAGATAATGGTCAACTTCCGGTTTTAGACCTTGACCACTATGTAGGAGGTCAAGGTCACCGAGGTACCTCTTATATAACGTCATTTATGTCCAAAGGCTGGAAAATAAGCTCAAAATCGCTCTGTCTCTAACCGTTTTCGAGATAATGGTCAACTTCCGGTTTTTGAGCTTGACATTGACGGAGGAGGTCAAGGTCACCGAGGTACCTTTTATATGACGTCTTTTAGGTCCAAAGGGTCGAAAATAAGCTCAAAATAGCCCTATCTCTAACCGTTTTCGAGATAATGGTCAACTTCCGGTTTTTGACCTTGACCTTGGCGGAGGAGGTCAAGCTGACCGAGGTACCTCTTATATAACGTCTTTGAGGCGTAAAGGGTCGAAAATAAGCTCAAAATAGCTCTATCTCTAACCGTTTTTGAGATAATGATCAACTTCCGGTTTTTGACCTTGTCCATGACGGAGGAGGTCAAGGTGACCGAGGTACCTCTTATATGACGTCTTTTAGGCCCAAAGGATCGAAAATAAGCTCAAAATCGCTCTATCTCTAACCATTTTCGAGATAATGGTCAACTTCCGGTTTTTGACCTTGACCATGACGGAGGAGGTCAAGGTCACCGAGGTACCTCTTATACAGCGTCTTTTAGGCCAATCGAAGATAACCTCAAAATCACTCTATCTCTAACCGTTTTCGAGATAATGGTCAACTTCCGGTTTTTGACCTTGACCATGACGAAGGAGGTCAAGGTCACCGAGGTACCTCTTATATGACGTCTATTAGGTCCAAAGGGTCGAAAATAAGCTCAAAATCGCTCTATCTCTAACCGTTTTCGAGATAATGGTCAACTTCCGGTTTTTGACCTTGACCATGACAGAGGATGTCAAGGTCATCGAGGTACCTCTTATATAACGTCCTTTAGGCCCAAAGGGTCGAAAATAAGCTCAAAATCGCTCACCGAGGTACCTCTTATATAACGTCTTTTAGGCCCAAAGGGTCGAAAATAAGCTCAAAATCGCTCTATCTCTAACCGTTTTCGAGATAATGGTCAACTTCCGGTTTTTGACCTTGACCATGACGGAGGAGGTCAAGGTCACCGAGGTATCTCTTATATGACGTCGTTTAGGTCCAAAGGGTCGAAAATAAGCTCAAAATCGCTCTGTCTCTAACCGTTTTCGAGATAATGGTCAACTTCCGGTTTTTGACCTTGACCATGACAGAGGAGGTCAAGGTCACCGAGGTACCTCTTATGTAACGTCCATAAGGCCAAAAGGGTCGAAAATGAGCTCAAAATCGCTCTATCTCTAACCGTTTTCGAGATAATGGTCAACTTCCAGTTTTTGACCTTGACCATGACGGAGGAGGTCAAGGTCACCGAGGTACCTCTTAATTAACGTCTTTTAGGCCCAAAGGGTCGAAAATAAGCTCAAAATAGCCCTATCTCTAACCGTTTTCGAGATAATGGTCAACTTCCGGTTTTTGACCTTGACCTTGGCGGAGGAGGTCAAGCTGACCGAGGTACCTCTTATATAACGTCTTTGAGGCGTAAAGGGTCGAAAATAAGCTCAAAATAGCTCTATCTCTAACCGTTTTTGAGATAATGATCAACTTCCGGTTTTTGACCTTGTCCATGACGGAGGAGGTCAAGGTGACCGAGGTACCTCTTATATGACGTCTTTTAGGCCCAAAGGATCGAAAATAAGCTCAAAATCGCTCTATCTCTAACCATTTTCGAGATAATGGTCAACTTCCGGTTTTTGACCTTGACCATGACGGAGGAGGTCAAGGTCACCGAGGTACCTCTTATACAGCGTCTTTTAGGCCAATCGAAGATAACCTCAAAATCACTCTATCTCTAACCGTTTTCGAGATAATGGTCAACTTCCGGTTTTTGACCTTGACCATGACGAAGGAGGTCAAGGTCACCGAGGTACCTCTTATATGACGTCTATTAGGTCCAAAGGGTCGAAAATAAGCTCAAAATCGCTCTATCTCTAACCGTTTTCGAGATAATGGTCAACTTCCGGTTTTTGACCTTGACCATGACGGAGGAGGTCAAGGTCACCGAGGTATCTCTTATATGACGTCTTTTAGGTCCAAAGGGTCGAAAATAAGCTCAAAATCGCTCTGTCTCTAACCGTTTTCGAGATAATGGTCAACTTCCGGTTTTTGACCTTGACCATGACAGAGGAGGTCAAGGTCACCGAGGTACCTCTTATGTAACGTCCATAAGGCCAAAAGGGTCGAAAATAAGCTCAAAATCGCTCTATCTCTAACCGTTTTCGAGATAATGGTCAACTTCCAGTTTTTGACCTTGACCATGACGGAGGAGGTCAAGGTCACCGAGGTACCTCTTAATTAACGTCTTTTAGGCCCAAAGGATCGAAGATAAGCTCAAAATCGCTCTATCTCTAACCGTTTTCGAGATAATGGTCAACTTCCGGTTTTTGACCTTGACCATGACGGAGGAGGTCAAGGTCACCGAGGTACCTCTTATATAGCGTCTTTTAGGCCGAAAGAGTCGAAAATTAGCTCAAAATCGCTCTATTTCTAACCGTTTTCGAGATAATGGTCAACTTCCGGTTTTTGACCTTGACCATGACGGAGGAGGTCAAGGTCACCGAGGTACCACTTATATAACGTCTTTCAGGCCCAAAGGATGGAAGATATGCTCAAAACCGTCTGTCTCTAACCGTTTTCGAGACAATGGTCAACTTCCGGTTTTTGACCTTGACCATGATGGAGGAGGTCAAGGTCACCGAGGTACCTCTTATATAACGTCTTTTAGGCCCAAAGGGTCTAAAATAAGCTCAAAATCGCTCTATCTCTAACCGTTTTCGAGACAATGGTCAACTTCCGATTTTAGACCTTGATCATGACGGAGGAGGTCAAGGTCACCGAGGTACCTCTTATATCACGTCCTTTATGCCTAAAGGGTCGAAAATAAGCTCAAAATCTCTAACAGTTTTCGAGGATATGGTCAACTTCCGGTTTTTGACCTTGACCATGACGGAGGAGGTCAAGGTCACCGAGGTACCTCTTATATAACGTCTTTTAGGCCAAAAGGGTCGAAAATAAGCTCAAAATCGCTCTATCTCTAACCGTTTTCGAGATAATGGTCAACTTCCGGTTTTTGACCTTGACCATGATGGAGGAGGTCAAGGTCACCGAGGTACCTCTTATATAACGTCCTTTAGGGCAAAAGGGTCGAAAATAAGCTCAAAATCGCTCTATCTCTAACCGTTTTCGAGATAATGGTCAACTTCCGGTTTTAGGCCTTGACCATGACGAAGGAGGTCAAAGTCACCGAGGTAGCTCTTATATAACGTCCTTTATGCCTAAAGGGTCGAAAATAAGCTCAAAATCGCCCTATCTCTAACCGTTTTCGAGACAATGGTCAACTTCCGGTTTTTGACCTTGACCATGATGGAGGAGGTCAAGGTCACCGTGGTACCTCTTATATAACGTCTTTTAGGCCAAAAGGGTCGAAAATAAGCTCAAAATCGCTCTATCTCTAACCGTTTTCGAGATAATGGTCAACTTCCGGTTTTTGACCTTGACCATGATGGAGGAGGTCAAGGTCACCGAGGTACCTCTTATATAACGTCCTTTAGGGCAAAAGGGTCGAAAATAAGCTCAAAATCGCTCACCGAGGTACCTCTTATATAACGTCTTTTAGGCCCAAAGGGTCGAAAATAAGCTCAAAATCGCTCTATCTCTAACCGTTTTCGAGATAATGGTCAACTTCCGGTTTTTGACCTTGACCATGACGGAGGAGGTCAAGGTCACCGAGGTATCTCTTATATGACGTCTTTTAGGTCCAAAGGGTCGAAAATAAGCTCAAAATCGCTCTGTCTCTAACCGTTTTCGAGATAATGGTCAACTTCCGGTTTTTGACCTTGACCATGACAGAGGAGGTCAAGGTCACCGAGGTGCCTCTTATGTAACGTCCATAAGGCCCAAAGGGTCGAAAATAAGCTCAAAATCGCTCTATCTCTAACCGTTTTCGAGATAATGGTCAACTTCCAGTTTTTGACCTTGACCATGACGGAGGAGGTCAAGGTCACCGAGGTACCTCTTATATAACGTCTTTTAGGCCCAAAGGATCGAAGATAAGCTCAAAATCGCTCTATCTCTAACCGTTTTCGAGATAATGGTCAACTTTCGGTTTTTGACCTTGACCATGACGGAGGAGGTCAAGGTCACCGAGGTACCTCTTATATAGCGTCTTTTAGGCCGAAAGAGTCGAAAATTAGCTCAAAATCGCTCTATTTCTAACCGTTTTCGAGATAATGGTCAACTTCCGGTTTTTGACCTTGACCATGATGGAGGAGGTCAAGGTCACCGAGGTACCTCTTATATAATGTCTTTTAGGCCCAAAAGGTCGAAAATAAGCTCAAAATCGCTCACCGAGGTACCTCTTATATAACGTCTTTTAGGCCCAAAGGGTCGAAAATAAGCTCAAAATCGCTCTATCTCTAACCGTTTTCGAGATAATGGTCAACTTCCGGTTTTTGACCTTGACCATGACGGAGGAGGTCAAGGTCACCGAGGTATCTCTTATATGACGTCTTTTAGGTCCAAGGGGTCGAAAATAAGCTCAAAATCGCTCTGTCTCTAACCGTTTTCGAGATAATGGTCAACTTCCGGTTTTTGACCTTGACCATGACAGAGGAGGTCAAGGTCACCGAGGTGCCTCTTATGTAACGTCCATAAGGCCCAAAGGGTCGAAAATAAGCTCAAAATCGCTCTATCTCTAACCGTTTTCGAGATAATGGTCAACTTCCAGTTTTTGACCTTGACCATGACGGAGGAGGTCAAGGTCACCGAGGTACCTCTTATATAACGTCTTTCAGGCCAAAAGGATGGAAGATATGCTCAAAACCCGTCTGTCTCTAACCGTTTTCGAGACAATGGTCAACTTCCGGTTTTTGACCTTGACCATGATGGAGGAGGTCAAGGTCACCGAGGTACCTCTTATATAACGTCTTTTAGGCCCAAAGGGTCGAAAATAAGCTCAAAATCGCTCTATCTCTAACCGTTTTCGAGATAATGGTCAACTTCCGGTTTTAGACCTTGACCATGACGGAGGAGGTCAAGGTCACCGAGGTACCTCTTACATAACGTCCTTTATGCCCAAAGGGTAGAAAATAAGCTCAAAATCGCTGTATCTCTAACCGTTTTCAAGATAATGGTCAACTTCCGGTTTTTGACCTTGACCATGACGGAGGAGGTCAAGGTCACCGAGGTACCTCTTATATAACGTCTTTTAGGCCCAAAGGATCGAAGATAAGCTCAAAATCGCTCTATCTCTAACCGTTTTCGAGACAATGGTCAACTTCCGGTTTTTGACCTTGACCATGATGGAGGAGGTCAAGGTCACCGTGGCACCTCTTATATAACGTCTTTTAGGCCCAAAGGGTCGAAAATAAGCTCAAAATCGCTCTATCTCTAACCGTTTTCGAGATAATGGTCAACTTCCGGTTTTAGACCTTGACCATGACGGAGGAGGTCAAGGTCACCGAGGTACCTCTTATATAACGTCTTTTAGGCCCAAAGGATCGAAGATAAGCTCAAAATCGCTCTATCTCTAACCGTTTTCGAGATAATGGTCAACTTTCGGTTTTTGACCTTGACCATGACGGAGGAGGTCAAGTTCACCGAGGTACCTCTTATATAGCGTCTTTTAGGCCGAAAGAGTCGAAAATTAGCTCAAAATCGCTCTATTTCTAACCGTTTTCGAGATAATGGTCAACTTCCGGTTTTTGACCTTGACCATGATGGAGGAGGTCAAGGTCACCGAGGTACCTCTTATATAATGTCTTTTAGGCCCAAAAGGTCGAAAATAAGCTCAAAATCGCTCACCGAGGTACCTCTTATATAACGTCTTTTAGGCCCAAAAGGTCGAAAATAAGCTCAAAATCGCTCTATCTCTAACCGTTTTCGAGATAATGGTCAACTTCCGGTTTTTGACCTTGACCATGACGGAGGAGGTCAAGGTCACCGAGGTATCTCTTATATGACGTCTTTTAGGTCCAAAGGGTCGAAAATAAGCTCAAAATCGCTCTGTCTCTAACCGTTTTCGAGATAATGGTCAACTTCCGGTTTTTGACCTTGACCATGACAGAGGAGGTCAAGGTCACCGAGGTGCCTCTTATGTAACGTCCATAAGGCCCAAAGGGTCGAAAATAAGCTCAAAATCGCTCTATCTCTAACCGTTTTCGAGATAATGGTCAACTTCCAGTTTTTGACCTTGACCATGACGGAGGAGGTCAAGGTCACCGAGGTACCTCTTATATAACGTCTTTTAGGCCCAAAGGATCGAAGATAAGCTCAAAATCGCTCTATCTCTAACAGTTTTCGAGATAATGGTCAACTTTCGGTTTTTGACCTTGACCATAACGGAAGAGGTCAAGGTCACCGAGGTACCTCTTATATAGCGTCTTTTAGGCCGAAAGAGTCGAAAATTAGCTCAAAATCGCTCTATTTCTAACCGTTTTCGAGATAATGGTCAACTTCCGGTTTTTAACCTTGACCATGACGGAGGAGGTCAAGGTCACCGAGGTACCACTTATATAACGTCTTTCAGGCCCAAAGGATGGAAGATATGCTCAAAACCCGTCTGTCTCTAACCGTTTTCGAGACAATGGTCAACTTCCGGTTTTTGACCTTGACCATGATGGAGGAGGTCAAGGTCACCGAGGTACCTCTTATATAACGTCTTTTAGGCACAAAGAGTCGAAAATAAGCTCAAAATCGCTCTATCTCTAACCGTTTTCGAGATAATGGTCAACTTCCGGTTTTAGACCTTGACCATGACGGAGGAGGTCAAGGTGACCGAGGTACCTCTTATATAACGTCCTTTATGCCCAAAGGGTCGAAAATAAGCTCAAAATCGCTGTATCTCTAACCGTTTTCGAGATAATGGTCAACTTCCGGTTTTTGACCTTGACCATGACGGAGGAGGTCAAGGTCACCGAGGTACCTCTTATATAACGTCTTTTAGGCCCAAAGGATCGAAGATAAGCTCAAAATCGCTCTATCTCTAACCGTTTTCGAGACAATGGTCAACTTCCGGTTTTTGACCTTGACCAGGATGGAGGAGGTCAAGGTCACCGTGGCACCTCTTAAATAACGTCTTTTAGGCCCAAGGGGTCGAAAATAAGCTCAAAATCGCCCTATCTCTAACCGTTTTCGAGATAATGGTCAACTTCCGGTTTTTGACCTTGACCATGATGGAGGAGGTCAAGGTCACCGAGGTACCTCTTATATAACGTCTTTTAGGCCCAGAGGGTCGAAAATAAGCTCAAAATCGCTCTATCTCTAACCGTTTTCGAGATAATGGTCAACTTCCGGTTTTAGACCTTGACCATGACGAAGGAGGTCAAGGTCACCGAGGTAGCTCTTATATAACGTCCTTTATGCCTAAAGGGTCGAAAATAAGCTCAAAATCGCCCTATCTCTAACCGTTTTCGAGATAATGGTCAACTTCCGGTTTTTGACCTTGACCATGACGGAGGAGGTCAAGGTCACCGAGGTACCTCTTATATAACGTCCTTTAGGGCAAAAGGGTCGAAAATAAGCTCAAAATCGCTGTATCTCTAACCGTTTTCGAGACAATGGTCAACTTCCGGTTTTTGACCTTGACCATGATGGAGAAGGTCAAGGTCACCGTGGTACCTCTTATATAACGTCTTTTAGGCCAAAAGGGTCGAAAATAAGCTCAAAATCGCTCTATCTCTAACCGTTTTCGAGATAATGGATATTCCGGTTTTTGACCTTGACCATGACGGAGGAGGTCAAGGTCACCGAGGTCCCTGTTATGTAACGTCTTTTATGTCCAAAGCGTCGAAAATAAGCTCAAAAGCGCTCTATCTCTAACCGTTTTCGAGATAATGGTCAACTTCCGGTTTTTGACCTTGACCATGATGGAGGAGGTCAAGGTCACCGAGGTACCTCTTATATAACGTCTTTTAGGCCAAATGGGTCGAAAATAAGCTCAAAATCGCCCTATCTCTAACCGTTTTCGAGATAATGGTCAAATTCCGCTTTTTGACCTTGACCATGACGGAGGAGGTCAAGGTCACCGAGGTACCTCATATATAACGTCCTTTATGCCCAAAGGGTCGAAAATAAGCTCAAAATCGCCCTATCTCTAACCGTTTTCGAGATAATGGTCAACTTCCGGTTTTTGACCTTGACCATGACGGAGGAGGTCAAGGTCACCGAGGTACCTCTTATATAACGTCCTTTAGGGCAAAAGGGTCGAAAATAAGCTCAAAATCGCTCTATCTCTAACCGTTTTCGAGATAATGGTCAACCCGGTTTTTGACCTTGACCATGACGGAGGAGGTCAAGGTCACCGAGGTACCTCTTATATAACGTCTTTTAGGCCCAAAGGATCGAAGATAAGCTCAAAATCGCTCTATCTCTAACCGTTTTCGAGACAATGGTCAACTTCCGGTTTTTGACCTTGACCATGATGGAGGAGGTCAAGGTCACCGTGGTACCTCTTATATAACGTCTTTTAGGCCAAATGGGTCGAAAATAAGCTCAAAATCGCCCTATCTCTAACCGTTTTCGAGATAATGGTCAAATTCCGCTTTTTGACCTTGACCATGACGGAGGAGGTCAAGGTCACCGAGGTACCTCTTATATAACGTCTTTTAGGCCCAAAGAGTCGAAAATAAGCTCAAAATCGCTCTATCTCTAACCGATTTCGAGACAATGGTCAACTTCCGGTTTTTGACCTTGACCATGATGGAGGAGGTCAAGGTCACCGTGGTACCTCTTATATAACGTCTTTTAGGCCCAAAGGGTCGAAAATAAGCTCAAAATCGCTCTATCTCTAACCGTTTTCGAGATAATGGTCAAATTAAGGTTTTTGACCTTGACCATGACAGAGGAGGTCAAGGTCACCGAGGTACCTCTTATATAACGTCTTTTAGGCCCACAGGGTCGAAAATAAGCTCAAAATCGCTGTATCTCTAACCGTTTTCGAGATAATGGTCAACCCGGTTTTTGACCTTGACCATGACGGAGGAGGTCAAGGTCACCGAGGTACCTCTTATGCAACGTCTTTTAGGCCCAAAGGGTCGAAAATAAGCTCAAAATCGCTCTATCTCTAACCGTTTTCGAGATAATGGTCAACCCGGTTTTTGACCTTGACCATGACGGAGGATGTCAAGGTCACCAAGGTACCTCTTATATAACGTCTTTTAGGCCCAAAGGGTCGAAAATAAGCTCAAAATCGCTCTATCTCTAACCGTTTTCGAGACAATGGTCAACTTCCGGTTTTTGACCTTGACCATGACGGAGGAGGTCAAGGTGACCGAGGTACCTCTTATACAACGTCTTTTAGGCCCAAAGGATCGAAGATAACCTCAAAATCGCTCTATCTCTAACCGTTTTCGAGATAATGGTCAACTTCCGGTTTTTGACCTTGACCATGACGGAGGAGGTCAAGGTGACCGAGGTACCTCTTATATAACGTCTTTTAGGCCCAAAGAGTCGAAAATAAGCTCAAAATCGCTTTTTCTCTAACCGTTTTCGAGATAATGGTCAAATTAAGGTTTTTGACCTTGACCATGATGGAGGAGGTCAAGGTCACCGTGGTACCTCTTATATAACGTCTTTTAGGCCAAAAGGGTCGAAAATAAGCTCAAAATCGCTCTATCTCTAACCGTTTTCGAGATAATGGTCAACTTCCGGTTTTTGACCTTGACCATGACGGAGGAGGTCAAGGTCACCGAGGTACCTGTTATGTAACGTCTTTTATGTCCAAAGGGTCGAAAATAAGCTCAAAATCGCTCTATCTCTAACCGTTTTCGAGATAATGGTCAACTTCCGGTTTTTGACCTTGACCATGATGGAGGAGGTCAAGGTCACCGAGGTACCTCTTATATAACGTCTTTTAGGCCCAAAGGGTCGAAAATAAGCTCAAAATCGCTCTATCTCTAACCGTTTTCGAGATAATGGTCAACTTCCGGTTTTAGACCTTGACCATGACGAAGGAGGTCAAGGTCACCGAGGTAGCTCTTATATAACCTCCTTTATGCCCAAAGGGTCGAAAATGAGCTCAAAATCGCCCTATCTCTAACCGTTTTCGAGATAATGGTCAACTTCCGGTTTTTGACCTTGACCATGATGGAGGAGGTCAAGGTCACCGAGGTACCTCTTATGTAACGTCCTTTAGGGCAAAAGGGTCGAAAATAAGCTCAAAATCGCTCTATCTCTAACCGTTTTCGAGATAATGGTCAACTTCCGGTTTTTGACCTTGACCATGACGGAGGAGGTCAAGGTCACCGAGGTACCTCTTATATAGCGTCTTTTAGGCCCAAAGGATCGAAGATAAGCTCAAAATCGCTCTATCTCTAACCGTTTTCGAGACAATGGTCAACTTCCGGTTTTAGACCTTGACCATGACGAAGGAGGTCAAGGTCACCGAGGTACCTCTTATATAACGTCTTTTAGGCCCAAAGGGTCGAAAATAAGCTCAAAATCGCTCTATCTCTAACCGTTTTCGAGATAATGGTCAAATTAAGGTTTTTGACCTTGACCATGATGGAGGAGGTCAAGGTCACCGTGGTACCTCTTATATAACGTCTTTTAGGCCAAAAGGGTCGAAAATAAGCTCAAAATCGCTCTATCTCTAACCGTTTTCGAGATAATGGTCAACTTCCGGTTTTTGACCTTGACCATGACGGAGGAGGTCAAGGTCACCGAGGTACCTGTTATGTAACGTCTTTTATGTCCAAAGGGTCGAAAATAAGCTCAAAATCGCTCTATCTCTAACCGTTTTCGAGATAATGGTCAAATTAAGGTTTTTGACCTTGACCATGATGGAGGAGGTCAAGGTCACCGAGGTACCTCTTATATAACGTCTTTTAGGCCCAGAGGGTCGAAAATAAGCTCAAAATCGCTCTATCTCTAACCGTTTTCGAGATAATGGTCAACTTCCGGTTTTAGACCTTGACCATGACGAAGGAGGTCAAGGTCACCGAGGTAGCTCTTATATAACCTCCTTTATGCCCAAAGGGTCGAAAATGAGCTCAAAAACCGCCCTATCTCTAACCGTTTTCGAGAATGGTCAACTTCCGGTTTTTGACCTTGACCATGATGGAGGAGGTCAAGGTCACCGAGGTACCTCTTATATAACGTCCTTTAGGGCAAAAGGGTCGAAAATAAGCTCAAAATCGCTCTATCTCTAACCGTTTTCGAGATAATGGTCAACTTCCGGTTTTTGACCTTGACCATGACGGAGGAGGTCAAGGTCACCGAGGTACCTCTTATATAGCGTCTTTTAGGCCCAAAGGATCGAAGATAAGCTCAAAATCGCTCTATCTCTAACCGTTTTCGAGATAATGGTCAACTTCCGGTTTTAGACCTTGACCATGACGGAGGAGGTCAAGGTCACCGAGGTACCTCTTATATAACGTCCTTTATGCCCAAAGGGTCGAAAATAAGCTCAAAATCGCCCTATCTCTAACCGTTTTCAAGATAATGGTCAACTTCCGGTTTTTGACCTTGACCATGACGGAGGATGTCAAGGTCACCAAGGTACCTCTTATATAACGTCTTTTAGGCCCAAAGGGTCGAAAATAAGCTCAAAATCGCTCTATCTCTAACCGTTTTCGAGACAATGGTCAACTTCCGGTTTTTGACCTTGACCATGACGGAGGAGGTCAAGGTGACCGAGGTACCTCTTATACAACGTCTTTTAGGCCCAAAGGATCGAAGATAACCTCAAAATCGCTCTATCTCTAACCGTTTTCGAGATAATGGTCAAATTAAGGTTTTTGACCTTGACCATGATGGAGGAGGTCAAGGTCACCGAGGTACCCCTTATATAACGTCCTTTAGGCCCAAAGGGTCGAAAATAAGCTCAAAATCGCTGTATCTCTAACCGTTTTCGAGATAATGGTCAACCCGGTTTTTGACCTTGACCATGACGGAGGAGGTCAAGGTCACCGAGGTACCTGTTATATAACGTCTTTTAGACCCAAAGGGTCGAAAATAAGCTCCAAATGGCTGTATCTCTAACCGTTTTCGAGATAATGGTCAACTTCCGGTTTTTGACCTTGACCATGACGGAGGAGGTCAAGGTCACCGAGGTACCTCTTATATAACGTCTTTTAGGTCCAAAGGATCGAAGATAAGCTCTAACGGTTTTCGAGATAATGGTCTACTTCCGGTTTCTGAGCTTGACCTCTATGGAGTAGGTCAAGGTCACCGAGGTACCTCTTATATAACGTCTTTTAGGCCCAAAGGGTCGAAAATAAGCTCAAAATCGTTCCATCTCTAACAGTTTTCGAGATAATGGTCAACTTCCGGTTTTAGACCTTGACCATGACGGAGGAGGTCAAGGTCACCGAGGTACCTCTTATGTAACGTCCTTTATGCCCAAAGGGTCGAAAATAAGCTCAATATCGCTCTATCTCTTACCGTTTTCGAGATAATGGTCAACTTCCGGTTTTTGACCTTGACCATGACGGAGGAGGTCAAGGTCACCGAGGTACCTCTTATATAACGTCTTTTAGGCCCAAAGAGTCGAAAATAAGCTCAAAATCGCTCTATCTCTAACCGTTTTCGAGATAATGGTCAACGTCCGGTTTTTGACCTTGACCATGACGGAGGAGGTCAAGGTCACCGAGCTACCTCTTATATAACGTCCATTAGGCCCAAAATGTCGAAAATAAGCTCAAAATCGCTGTATCTCTAACCGTTTTCGAGATAATGGTCAACCCGGTTTTTGACCTTGACCACGACGGAGGAGGTCAAGGTCACCGAGGTACCTCTTATATAACGTCTTTTAGGCCAAAAGGATCGAAAATAAGCTCAAAATCGCTCTATCTCTAACCGTTTTCGAGATAATGGTCAACCCGGTTTTTGACCTTGACCATGACGGAGGAGGTCAAGGTCACCAAGGTACCTCTTATATAACGTCTTTTAGGCCCAAAGGGTCGAAAATAAGCTCAAAATCGCTCTATCTCTAACCGTTTTCGAGACAATGGTCAACTTCCGGTTTTTGACCTTGACCATGACTGAGGAGGTCAAGGTCACCGAGGTACCTCTTATACAACGTCTTTTAGGCCCAAAGGATCGAAGATAAGCTCAAAATCGCTCTATCTCTAACCGTTTTCGAGATAGTGGTCAACTTCCGGTTTTAGACCTTGACCATGACGGAGGAGGTAAAGGTGACCGAGGTACCTCTTATATAACGTCTTTTAGGCCCAAAGAGTCGAAAATAAGCTCAAAATCGCTCTATCTCTAACCGTTTTCGAGATAATGGTCAAATTAAGGTTTTTGACCTTGACAATGACGGAGGAGGTCAAGGTCACCGAGGTACCTCTTATATAACGTCTTTTAGGCCCAAAGAGTCGAAAATAAGCTCAAAATCGCTCTATCTCTAACCGTTTTCGAGATAATGGTCAACTTCCGGTTTTTGACCTTGACCATGACGGAGGAGGTCAAGGTCACCGAGGTACCTCTTATATAACGTCTTTTAAACCCAAAGGGTCGAAAATAAGCTCAAAATCGCTCTATCTCTAACCGTTTTCGAGATAATGGTCAACTTCCGGTTTCTGACCTTGACCATGACTGAGGAGGTCAAGGTCACCGAGGTACCTCTTATACAACGTCTTTTAGGCCCAAAGGATCGAAGATAACCTCAAAATCGCTCTATCTCTAACCGTTTTCGAGATAATGGTCAACTTCCGGTTTTAGACCTTGACCATGACGGAGGAGGTAAAGGTCACCGAGGTACCTCTTATATAACGTCTTTTAAGCCCAAAGGGTCGAAATTCAGCTCAAAATCGCTCTATCTCTAACCGTTTTCGAGATAATGGTCAACTTCCGGTTTTTGACCTTGACCATGACGGAGGTGGTCAAGGTAACCGAGGTACCTCTTATATAACGTCTTTTAGGCCCAAAGGATCGAAGATAAGCTCAAAATCGCTCTATCTCTAACCGTTTTCGAGATAATGGTCAAATTAAGGTTTTTGACCTTGACAATGACGGAGGAGGTCAAGGTCACCGAGGTACCTCTTATATAACGTCCTTTAGGCCCAAAGGGTCGAAAATAAGCTCAAAATTGCTGTATCTCTAACCGTTTTCGAGATAATGGTCAACTTCCGGTTTTTGACCTTGACCATGACGGAGGAGGTCAAGGTCACCGAGGTACCTCTTATATAACGTCTTTTAAGCCCAAAGGGTCGAAATTCAGCTCAAAATCGCTCTATCTCTAACCGTTTTCGAGATAATGGTCAACTTCCGGTTTTTGACCTTGACCATGACGGAGGAGGTCAAGGTAACCGAGGTACCTCTTATATAACGTCTTTTAGGCCCAAAGGATCGAAGATAAGCTCAAAATCGCTCTATCTCTAACCGTTTTCGAGATAATGGTCAACTTCCGGTTTTTCACCTTGCCCATGACGGAGGAGGTCAAGGTCACCGAGGTACCTCTTATATAACGTCTTTTAGGCCCAAAGAGTCGAAAATAAGCTCAAAATCGCTCTATCTCTAACCGTTTTCGAGATAATGGTCAACCCGGTTTTTGACCTTGACCATGACGAAGGAGGTCAAGGTCACCGTGGTGCCTCTTATATAAGGTCTTTTAGGCCCAAAGGATCGAAAATAAGCTCAAAATCGCTCTATCTCTAACGGTTTTCGAGATAATGGTCAACTTCCGGTTTCTGAGCTTGACCTCTATGGAGTAGGTCAAGGTCACCGAGGTACCTCTTATATAACGTCTTTTAGGCCCAAAGGGTCGAAAATAAGCTCAAAATCGTTCTATCTCTAACAGTTTTCGAGATAATGGTCAACTTCCGGTTTTAGACCTTGACCATGACGGAGGAGGTCAAGGTCACCGAGGTACCTCTTATGTAACGTCCTTTATGCCCAAAAAGTCGAAAATAAGCTCAAAATCGCTCTATCTCTAACCGTTTTCGAGATAATGGTCAACTTCCGGTTTTTGACCTTGACCATGACGGAGGAGGTCAAGGTCACCGAGGTACCTCTTATGTAACGTCTTTTAGGCCCAAAGGGTCGAAAATAAGCTCAAAATCGCTCTATCTCTAACCGTTTTCGAGATAATGGTCAACTTCCGGTTTTTGACCTTGACCATGACGGAGGAGGTCAAGGTCACCGATGTACCTGTTATGTAACGTCTTTTATGTCCAAAGGGTCGAAAATAAGCTCAAAATCGCTCTATCTCTAACCGTTTTCGAGATAATGGTCAACTTCCGGTTTTTGACCTTGACCATGACGGAGGAGGTCAAGGTGACCGAGGTACCACCTATGTAACGTCTTTTAGGCCCAAAGGATCAAAAATAAGCTCAAAATCACTCTATCTCTAACCGTTTTCGACATAATGGTCAACTTCTCGTTTTTGACCTTGACCATGACGGAGGAGGTCAAGGTCACCGAGGTTCCTCTTATATAAGGTCTTTTAGGCCCAAAGGGTCGAAAATAAGCTCAAAATCGCTCTATCTCTAACCGTTTTCGAGATAATGGTCAACTTCCGGTTTTTGACCTTGACCATGACGAAGGAGATCAAGGTCACCGAGGTACCTCTTATATAACGTCTTTTAGGCCCAAAGGGTCGAAATTCAGCTCAAAATCGCTCTATCTCTAACCGTTTTCGAGATAATGGTCAACTTCCGGTTTTTGACCTTGACCATGACGGAGGAGGTCAACGTGACCGAGGTACCTCTTATATAACGTCTTTTAGGCCCAAAGGGTCGAAAATAAGCTCAAAATCGCTCTATCTCTAACCGTTTTCGAGATAATGGTCAACTTCCGGTTTTTCACCTTGCCCATGACGGAGGAGGTCAAGGTCACCGAGGTACCTCTTATATAACGTCTTTTAGGCCCAAAGAGTCGAAAATAAGCTCAAAATCGCTCTATCTCTAACCGTTTTCGAGATAATGGTCAACTTCCGGTTTTTGACCTTGACCATGACGGAGGAGGTCAAGGTGACCGAGGTACCACTTATATAACGTCTTTTAGGCCCAAAGAGTCGAAAATAAGCTCAAAATCGCTCTATCTCTAACCGTTTTCGAGATAATGGTCAACCCGGTTTTTGACCTTGACCATGACGAAGGAGGTCAAGGTCACCGTGGTGCCTCTTATATAAGGTCTTTTAGGCCCAAAGGATCGAAAATAAGCTCAAAATCGCTCTATCTCTAACGGTTTTCGAGATAATGGTCAACTTCCGGTTTCTGAGCTTGACCTCTATGGAGTAGGTCAAGGTCACCGAGGTACCTCTTATATAACGTCTTTTAGGCCCAAAGGGTCGAAAATAAGCTCAAAATCGTTCTATCTCTAACAGTTTTCGAGATAATGGTCAACTTCCGGTTTTAGACCTTGACCATGACGGAGGAGGTCAAGGTCACCGAGGTACCTCTTATGTAACGTCCTTTATGCCCAAAAAGTCGAAAATAAGCTCAAAATCGCTCTATCTCTAACCGTTTTCGAGATAATGGTCAACTTCCGGTTTTTGACCTTGACCATGACGGAGGAGGTCAAGGTCACCGATGTACCTGTTATGTAACGTCTTTTATGTCCAAAGGGTCGAAAATAAGCTCAAAATCGCTCTATCTCTAACCGTTTTCGAGATAATGGTCAACTTCCGGTTTTTGACCTTGACCATGACGGAGGAGGTCAAGGTGACCGAGGTACCACCTATGTAACGTCTTTTAGGCCCAAAGGATCAAAAATAAGCTCAAAATCACTCTATCTCTAACCGTTTTCGACATAATGGTCAACTTCTCGTTTTTGACCTTGACCATGACGGAGGAGGTCAAGGTCACCGAGGTTCCTCTTATATAAGGTCTTTTAGGCCCAAAGGGTCGAAAATAAGCTCAAAATCGCTCTATCTCTAACCGTTTTCGAGATAATGGTCAACTTCCGGTTTTTGACCTTGACCATGACGAAGGAGATCAAGGTCACCGAGGTACCTCTTATATAACGTCTTTTAGGCCCAAAGGGTCGAAATTCAGCTCAAAATCGCTCTATCTCTAACCGTTTTCGAGATAATGGTCAACTTCCGGTTTTTGACCTTGACCATGACGGAGGAGGTCAACGTGACCGAGGTACCTCTTATATAACGTCTTTTAGGCCCAAAGGGTCGAAAATAAGCTCAAACTTGCTCTATCTCTAACCGTTTTCGAGATAATGGTCAACTTCCGGTTTTTGACCTTGACCATGACGGAGGAGGTCAAGGTCACCGGGGTGTCTCTTATATAGCGTCTTTTAGGCGTAAAGGGTCGAAAATAAGCTCAAAATCCCTCTATCTCTAACCGTTTTCGAGATAATGGTCAACTTCCGGTTTTTGACCTTGACCATGACGGAGGAGGTCAATGTCACTGAGGTACCTCTTATATAACATCTTTTAGGCGCAAAGGGACGAAAATAAGCTCAAAATCGCTCTATCTCTAACCGTTTTCGAGATAATAGTCAACTTCCGGTTTTTGACCTTGACCATGACGGAGGAGGTCAAGGTTACCGAGGTACCTCTTATATAACGTCTTTTAGGCCCAAAGGGTCGAAAATAAGTTCAAAATCGCTCTATCTCTAACGGTTTTCGAGATAATGGTCAACTTCCGGTTTCTGAGCTTGACCTCTATGGAGGAGGTCAAGGTCACCGAGGTATCTCTTATATAACGTCTTTTAGGCCCAAAGGGTCGAAAATAAGCTCAAAATCGCTCTATCTCTAACCGTTTTCGAGATAATGGTCAACTTCCGGTTTTAGACCTTGACCATGACGGAGGAGATCAAGGTCACCGAGGTACCTCTTATATAACGTCTTTTAGGCCCAAAGGGTCGAAAATAAGCTCAAAATCGCTCTATCTCTAACCGTTTTCGAGATAATGGTCAACTTCCGGTTTTTGACCTTGACCATGACGGAGGAGGTCAAGGTGACCGAGGTACCTGTTATGTAACGTCTTTTATGTCCAAAGGGTCGAAAATAAGCTCAAAATCGCTCTATCTCTAACCGTTTTCGAGATAATGGTCAACTTCCGGTTTTTGACCTTGACCATGACGGAGGAGGTCAAGGTGACCGAGGTACCTCTTATGTAACGTCTTTTAGGCCCAAAGGATCGAAAATAAGCTCAAAATCGCTCTATCTCTAACCGTTTTCGAGATAATGGTCAACTTCCGGTTTTTGACCTTGACCATGACGGAGGAGGTCAAGGTCACCGAGGTACCTCTTATATAGCGTCTTTTAGGCCCCAAGGATCGAAGATAAGCTCAAAATCGCTCTATCTCTAACCGTTTTCGAGACAATGGTCAACTTCCGGTTTTCGACCTTGACCATGACGGAGGAGGTCAAGGTCACCGAGGTACCTCTTATATAACGTCCTTTATGCCCAAAGGGTCGAAAATAAGCTCAAAATCGCCCTATCTCTAACCGTTTTCAAGATAATGGTCAACTTCCGGTTTTTGACCTTGACCATGACGGAGGAGGTCAAGGTCACCGAGGTACCTCTTATATAACGTCCTTTAGGCCAAAAGGGTCAAAAATAAGCTCAAAATCGCTCTATCTCTAACCGTTTTCGAGATAATGGTCAACTTCCGGTTTTTGACCTTGACCATGACGGAGGAGATCAAGGTCACCGAGGTACCTCTTATATAACGTCTTTTAGGCCCAAAGGATCGAAGATAAGCTCAAAATCGCTCTATCTCTAACCGTTTTCGAGATAATGGTCAACTTCCGGTTTTTGACCTTGACCATGACGGGGAAGGTCAAGGTCACCGAGGTACCTCTTATATAACGTCTTTTAGGCCCAAAGAGTCGAAAATAAGCTCAAAATCGCTCTATATCTAACCGTTTTCGACATAATGGTCAACTTCCGGTTTTCGACCTTGACCATGACGGAGGAGGTCAAGGTCACCGAGGTACCTGTTATGTAACGTCTTTTAGGCCCAAAGGGTCGAAAATAAGCTCAAAATCGCTCTATCTCTAACCGTTTTCGAGATAATGGTCAAATTAAGGTTTTTGACCTTGACCATGACGGAGGAGGTCAAGGTCACCGAGGTACCTCTTATATAACGTCTTTTAGGCCCAAAGAGTCGAAAATAAGCTCAAAATCGCTCTATCTCTAACCGTTTTCGAGATAATGGTCAAATTAAGGTTTTTGGCCTTGACCATGATGGAGGAGGTCAAGGTCACCGTGGTACCTCTTATATAACGTCTTTTAGGCCAAAAGGGTCGAAAATAAGCTCAAAATCGCTCTATCTCTAACCGTTTTCGAGATAATGGTCAACTTCCGGTTTTTGACCTTGACCATGACGGAGGAGGTCAAGGTCACCGAGGTACCTGTTATGTAACGTCTTTTATGTCCAAAGGGTCGAAAATAAGCTCAAAATCGCTCTATCTCTAACCGTTTTCGAGATAATGGTCAACTTCCGGTTTTTGACCTTGACCATGATGGAGGAGGTCAAGGTCACCGAGGTACCTCTTATATAACGTCTTTTAGGCCCAGAGGGTCGAAAATAAGCTCAAAATCGCTCTATCTCTAACCGTTTTCGAGATAATGGTCAACTTCCGGTTTTAGACCTTGACCATGACGAAGGAGGTCAAGGTCACCGAGGTAGCTCTTATATAACCTCCTTTATGCCCAAAGGGTCGAAAATGAGCTCAAAATCGCCCTATCTCTAACCGTTTTCGAGATAATGGTCAACTTCCGGTTTTTGACCTTGACCATGATGGAGGAGGTCAAGGTCACCGAGGTACCTCTTATGTAACGTCCTTTAGGGCAAAAGGGTCGAAAATAAGCTCAAAATCGCTCTATCTCTAACCGTTTTCGAGATAATGGTCAACTTCCGGTTTTTGACCTTGACCATGACGGAGGAGGTCAAGGTCACCGAGGTACCTCTTATATAGCGTCTTTTAGGCCCAAAGGATCGAAGATAAGCTCAAAATCGCTCTATCTCTAACCGTTTTCGAGACAATGGTCAACTTCCGGTTTTAGACCTTGACCATGACGGAGGAGGTCAAGGTCACCGAGGTACCTCTTATATAACGTCTTTTAGGCCCAAAGAGTCGAAAATAAGCTCAAAATCGCTCTATCTCTAACCGTTTTCGAGATAATGGTCAAATTAAGGTTTTTGACCTTGACCATGATGGAGGAGGTCAAGGTCACCGTGGTACCTCTTATATAACGTCTTTTAGGCCAAAAGGGTCGAAAATAAGCTCAAAATCGCTCTATCTCTAACCGTTTTCGAGATAATGGTCAACTTCCGGTTTTTGACCTTGACCATGACGGAGGAGGTCAAGGTCACCGAGGTACCTGTTATGTAACGTCTTTTATGTCCAAAGGGTCGAAAATAAGCTCAAAATCGCTCTATCTCTAACCGTTTTCGAGATAATGGTCAACTTCCGGTTTTTGACCTTGACCATGATGGAGGAGGTCAAGGTCACCGAGGTACCTCTTATATAACGTCTTTTAGGCCCAGAGGGTCGAAAATAAGCTCAAAATCGCTCTATCTCTAACCGTTTTCGAGATAATGGTCAACTTCCGGTTTTAGACCTTGACCATGACGAAGGAGGTCAAGGTCACCGAGGTAGCTCTTATATAACCTCCTTTATGCCCAAAGGGTCGAAAATGAGCTCAAAACCGCCCTATCTCTAACCGTTTTCGAGATAATGGTCAACTTCCGGTTTTTGACCTTGACCATGATGGAGGAGGTCAAGGTCACCGAGGTACCTCTTATATAACGTCCTTTAGGGCAAAAGGGTCGAAAATAAGCTCAAAATCGCTCTATCTCTAACCGTTTTCGAGATAATGGTCAACTTCCGGTTTTTGACCTTGACCATGACGGAGGAGGTCAAGGTCACCGAGGTACCTCTTATATAGCGTCTTTTAGGCCCAAAGGATCGAAGATAAGCTCAAAATCGCTCTATCTCTAACCGTTTTCGAGACAATGGTCAACTTCCGGTTTTAGACCTTGACCATGACGGAGGAGGTCAAGGTCACCGAGGTACCTCTTATATAACGTCCTTTATGCCCAAAGGGTCGAAAATAAGCTCAAAATCGCCCTATCTCTAACCGTTTTCAAGATAATGGTCAACTTCCGGTTTTTGACCTTGACCATGACGGAGGAGGTCAAGGTCACCGAGGTACCTCTTATATAACGTCCTTTAGGCCAAAAGGGTCGAAAATAAGCTCAAAATCGCTCTATCTCTAACCGTTTTCGAGATAATGGTCAACTTCCGGTTTTTGACCTTGACCATGACGGAGGAGGTCAAGGTCACCGAGGTACCTCTTATGCAACGTCTTTTAGGCCCAAAGGGTCGAAAATAAGCTCAAAATCGCTCTATCTCTAACCGTTTTCGAGATAATGGTCAAATTAAGGTTTTTGACCTTGACCATGATGGAGGAGGTCAAGGTCACCGAGGTACCCCTTATATAACGTCCTTTAGGCCCAAAGGGTCGAAAATAAGCTCAAAATCGCTGTATCTCTAACCGTTTTCGAGATAATGGTCAACCCGGTTTTTGACCTTGACCATGACGGAGGAGGTCAAGGTCACCGAGGTACCTGTTATATAACGTCTTTTAGACCCAAAGGGTCGAAAATAAGCTCCAAATGGCTGTATCTCTAACCGTTTTCGAGATAATGGTCAACTTCCGGTTTTTGACCTTGACCATGACGGAGGAGGTCAAGGTCACCGAGGTACCTCTTATATAACGTCTTTTAGGTCCAAAGGATCGAAGATAAGCTCTAACGGTTTTCGAGATAATGGTCTACTTCCGGTTTCTGAGCTTGACCTCTATGGAGTAGGTCAAGGTCACCGAGGTACCTCTTATATAACGTCTTTTAGGCCCAAAGGGTCGAAAATAAGCTCAAAATCGTTCCATCTCTAACAGTTTTCGAGATAATGGTCAACTTCCGGTTTTAGACCTTGACCATGACGGAGGAGGTCAAGGTCACCGAGGTACCTCTTATGTAACGTCCTTTATGCCCAAAGGGTCGAAAATAAGCTCAATATCGCTCTATCTCTTACCGTTTTCGAGATAATGGTCAACTTCCGGTTTTTGACCTTGACCATGACGGAGGAGGTCAAGGTCACCGAGGTACCTCTTATATAACGTCTTTTAGGCCCAAAGAGTCGAAAATAAGCTCAAAATCGCTCTATCTCTAACCGTTTTCGAGATAATGGTCAACGTCCGGTTTTTGACCTTGACCATGACGGAGGAGGTCAAGGTCACCGAGCTACCTCTTATATAACGTCCATTAGGCCCAAATTGTCGAAAATAAGCTCAAAATCGCTGTATCTCTAACCGTTTTCGAGATAATGGTCAACCCGGTTTTTGACCTTGACCACGACGGAGGAGGTCAAGGTCACCGAGGTACCTCTTATATAACGTCTTTTAGGCCAAAAGGGTCGAAAATAAGCTCAAAATCGCTCTATCTCTAACCGTTTTCGAGATAATGGTCAACCCGGTTTTTGACCTTGACCATGACGGAGGAGGTCAAGGTCACCAAGGTACCTCTTATATAACGTCTTTTAGGCCCAAAGGGTCGAAAATAAGCTCAAAATCGCTCTATCTCTAACCGTTTTCGAGACAATGGTCAACTTCCGGTTTTTGACCTTGACCATGACTGAGGAGGTCAAGGTCACCGAGGTACCTCTTATACAACGTCTTTTAGGCCCAAAGGATCGAAGATAACCTCAAAATCGCTCTATCTCTAACCGTTTTCGAGATAATGGTCAACTTCCGGTTTTAGACCTTGACCATGACGGAGGAGGTAAAGGTGACCGAGGTACCTCTTATATAACGTCTTTTAGGCCCAAAGGGTCGAAAATAAGCTCAAAATCGCTCTATCTCTAACCGTTTTCGAGATAATGGTAAAATTAAGGTTTTTGACCTTGACAATGACGGAGGAGGTCAAGGTCACCGAGGTACCTCTTATATAACGTCCTTTAGGCCCAAAGGGTCGAAAATAAGCTCAAAATCGCTCTATCTCTAACCGTTTTCGAGATAATGGTCAACTTCCGGTTTTTGACCTTGACCATGACGGAGGAGGTCAAGGTCACCGAGGTACCTCTTATATAACGTCTTTTAAACCCAAAGGGTCGAAAATAAGCTCAAAATCGCTCTATCTCTAACCGTTTTCGAGATAATGGTCAACTTCCGGTTTTTGACCTTGACCATGACGGAGGAGGTCAAGGTCACCGAGGTACCTCTTATATAACGTCTTTTAGGCCCAAAGGATCGAAGATAAGCTCAAAATCGCTCTATCTCTAACCGTTTTCGAGATAGTGGTCAACTTCCGGTTTTTCACCTTGCCCATGACGGAGGAGGTCAAGGTCACCGAGGTACCTCTTATATAACGTCTTTTAGGCCCAAAGAGTCGAAAATAAGCTCAAAATCGCTCTATCTCTAACCGTTTTCGAGATAATGGTCAACTTCCGGTTTTTGACCTTGACCATGACTGAGGAGGTCAAGGTCACCGAGGTACCTCTTATACAACGTCTTTTAGGCCCAAAGGATCGAAGATAACCTCAAAATCGCTCTATCTCTAACCGTTTTCGAGATAATGGTCAACTTCCGGTTTTAGACCTTGACCATGACGGAGGAGGTAAAGGTGACCGAGGTACCTCTTATATAACGTCTTTTAGGCCCAAAGAGTCGAAAATAAGCTCAAAATCGCTCTATCTCTAACCGTTTTCGAGATAATGGTCAAATTAAGGTTTTTGACCTTGACAATGACGGAGGAGGTCAAGGTCACCGAGGTACCTCTTATATAACGTCCTTTAGGCCCAAAGGGTCGAAAATAAGCTCAAAATTGCTGTATCTCTAACCGTTTTCGAGATAATGGTCAACTTCCGGTTTTTGACCTTGACCATGACGGAGGAGGTCAAGGTCACCGAGGTACCTCTTATATAACGTCTTTTAAGCCCAAAGGGTCGAAATTCAGCTCAAAATCGCTCTATCTCTAACCGTTTTCGAGATAATGGTCAACTTCCGGTTTTTGACCTTGACCATGACGGAGGAGGTCTAGGTAACCGAGGTACCTCTTATATAACGTCTTTTAGGCCCAAAGGATCGAAGATAAGCTCAAAATCGCTCTATCTCTAACCGTTTTCGAGATAATGGTCAACTTCCGGTTTTTCACCTTGCCCATGACGGAGGAGGTCAAGGTCACCGAGGTACCTCTTATATAACGTCTTTTAGGCCCAAAGAGTCGAAAATACGCTCAAAATCGCTCTATCTCTAACCGTTTTCGAGATAATGGTCAACTTCCGGTTTTTGACCTTGACCATGACGGAGGAGGTCAAGGTGACCGAGGTACCACTTATATAACGTCTTTTAGGCCCAAAGAGTCGAAAATAAGCTCAAAATCGCTCTATCTCTAACCGTTTTCGAGATAATGGTCAACCCGGTTTTTGACCTTGACCATGACGAAGGAGGTCAAGGTCACCGTGGTGCCTCTTATATAAGGTCTTTTAGGCCCAAAGGATCGAAAATAAGCTCAAAATCGCTCTATCTCTAACGGTTTTCGAGATAATGGTCAACTTCCGGTTTCTGAGCTTGACCTCTATGGAGTAGGTCAAGGTCACCGAGGTACCTCTTATATAACGTCTTTTAGGCCCAAAGGGTCGAAAATAAGCTCAAAATCGTTCTATCTCTAACAGTTTTCGAGATAATGGTCAACTTCCGGTTTTAGACCTTGACCATGACGGAGGAGGTCAAGGTCACCGAGGTACCTCTTATGTAACGTCCTTTATGCCCAAAAAGTCGAAAATAAGCTCAAAATCGCTCTATCTCTAACCGTTTTCGAGATAATGGTCAACTTCCGGTTTTTGACCTTGACCATGACGGAGGAGGTCAAGGTCACCGAGGTACCTCTTATGTAACGTCTTTTAGGCCCAAAGGGTCGAAAATAAGCTCAAAATCGCTCTATCTCTAACCGTTTTCGAGATAATGGTCAACTTCCGGTTTTTGACCTTGACCATGACGGAGGAGGTCAAGGTCACCGATGTACCTGTTATGTAACGTCTTTTATGTCCAAAGGGTCGAAAATAAGCTCAAAATCGCTCTATCTCTAACCGTTTTCGAGATAATGGTCAACTTCCGGTTTTTGACCTTGACCATGACGGAGGAGGTCAAGGTGACCGAGGTACCACCTATGTAACGTCTTTTAGGCCCAAAGGATCAAAAATAAGCTCAAAATCACTCTATCTCTAACCGTTTTCGACATAATGGTCAACTTCTCGTTTTTGACCTTGACCATGACGGAGGAGGTCAAGGTCACCGAGGTTCCTCTTATATAAGGTCTTTTAGGCCCAAAGGGTCGAAAATAAGCTCAAAATCGCTCTATCTCTAACCGTTTTCGAGATAATGGTCAACTTCCGGTTTTTGACCTTGACCATGACGAAGGAGATCAAGGTCACCGAGGTACCTCTTATATAACGTCTTTTAGGCCCAAAGGGTCGAAATTCAGCTCAAAATCGCTCTATCTCTAACCGTTTTCGAGATAATGGTCAACTTCCGGATTTTGACCTTGACCATGACGGAGGAGGTCAACGTGACCGAGGTACCTCTTATATAACGTCTTTTAGGCCCAAAGGTTCGAAAATAAGCTCAAACTTGCTCTATCTCTAACCGTTTTCGAGATAATGGTCAACTTCCGGTTTTTGACCTTGACCATGACGGAGGAGGTCAAGGTCACCGGGGTGTCTCTTATATAGCGTCTTTTAGGCGTAAAGGGTCGAAAATAAGCTCAAAATCCCTCTATCTCTAACCGTTTTCGAGATAATGGTCAACTTCCGGTTTTTGACCTTGACCATGACGGAGGAGGTCAATTTCACTGAGGTACCTCTTATATAACATCTTTTAGGCGCAAAGGGACGAAAATAAGCTCAAAATCGCTCTATCTCTAACCGTTTTCGAGATAATGGTCAACTTCCGGTTTTTGACCTTGACCATGACGGAGGAGGTCAAGGTTACCGAGGTACCTCTTATATAACGTCTTTTAGGCCCAAAGGGTCGAAAATAAGTTCAAAATCGCTCTATCTCTAACGGTTTTCGAGATAATGGTCAACTTCCGGTTTCTGAGCTTGACCTCTATGGAGGAGGTCAAGGTCACCGAGGTATCTCTTATATAACGTCTTTTAGGCCCAAAGGGTCGAAAATAAGCTCAAAATCGCTCTATCTGTAACCGTTTTCGAGATAATGGTCAACTTCCGGTTTTAGACCTTGACCATGACGGAGGAGATCAAGGTCACCGAGGTACCTCTTATATAACGTCTTTTAGGCCCAAAGGGTCGAAAATAAGCTCAAAATCGCTCTATCTCTAACCGTTTTCGAGATAATGGTCAACTTCCGGTTTTTGACCTTGACCATGACGGAGGAGGTCAAGGTCACCGAGGTACCTCTTATGTAACGTCTTTTATGTCCAAAGGGTCGAAAATAAGCTCAAAATCGCTCTATCTCTAACCGTTTTCGAGATAATGGTCAACTTCCGGTTTTTGACCTTGACCATGACGGAGGAGGTCAAGGTGACCGAGGTACCTCTTATGTAACGTCTTTTAGGCCCAAAGGATCGAAAATAAGCTCAAAATCGCTCTATCTCTAACCGTTTTCGAGATAATGGTCAACTTCCGGTTTTTGACCTTGACCATGACGGAGGAGGTCAAGGTCACCGAGGTACCTCTTATATAGCGTCTTTTAGGCCCAAAGGATCGAAGATAAGCTCAAAATCGCTCTATCTCTAACCGTTTTCGAGACAATGGTCAACTTCCGGTTTTCGACCTTGACCATGACGGAGGAGGTCAAGGTCACCGAGGTACCTCTTATATAACGTCCTTTATGCCCAAAGGGTCGAAAATAAGCTCAAAATCGCCCTATCTCTAACCGTTTTCAAGATAATGGTCAACTTCCGGTTTTTGACCTTGACCATGACGGAGGAGGTCAAGGTCACCGAGGTACCTCTTATATAACGTCCTTTAGGCCAAAAGGGTCAAAAATAAGCTCAAAATCGCTCTATCTCTAACCGTTTTCGAGATAATGGTCAACTTCCGGTTTTTGACCTTGACCATGACGGAGGAGATCAAGGTCACCGAGGTACCTCTTATATAACGTCTTTTAGGCCCAAAGGATCGAAGATAAGCTCAAAATCGCTCTATCTCTAACCGTTTTCGAGATAATGGTCAACTTCCGGTTTTTGACCTTGACCATGACGGGGAAGGTCAAGGTCACCGAGGTACCTCTTATATAACGTCTTTTAGGCCCAAAGAGTCGAAAATAAGCTCAAAATCGCTCTATATCTAACCGTTTTCGACATAATGGTCAACTTCCGGTTTTCGACCTTGACCATGACGGAGGAGGTCAAGGTCACCGAGGTACCTGTTATGTAACGTCTTTTATGCCCAAAGGGTCGAAAATAAGCTCAAAATCACTCTATCTCTAACCGTTTTCGAGATAATGGTCAAATTAAGGTTTTTGACCTTGACCATGACGGAGGAGGTCAAGGTCACCGAGGTACCTCTTATATAACGTCTTTTAGGCCCAAAGGGTCGAAAATAAGCTCGAAATCGCTCTATCTCTAACCGTTTTCGAGATAATGGTCAACTTCCGGTTTTTGACCTTGACCTTGACGGGGGTCAAGGTCACCGAGGTACCTCTCATGTAACGTCGTTTAGGACCAAAGGGTCGAAAATAAGCTCAAAATCCCTCTATCTCTAACCGTTTTCGAGATAATGGTCAACTTCCGGTTTTTGACCTTGACCATGACGGAGGAGGTCAATGTCACCGAGGTACCTCTTATATAACATCTTTTAGGCCCAAATGGACGAAAATAAGCTCAAAATCGCTCTATCTCTAACCGTTTTCGAGATAATGGTCAACTTCCGGTTTTTGACCTTGACCATGACGGAGGAGGTCAAGGTGACCGAGGTACCTCTTATGTAACGTCTTTTAGGCCCAAAGGATCGAAAATAAGCTCAAAATCGCTCTATCTCTAACCGTTTTCGAGATAATGGTCAACTTCCGGTTTTTGACCTTGACCATGACGGAGGAGGTCAAGGTGACCGAGGTACCTCTTATGTAACGTCTTTTAGGCCCAAAGGATCGAAAATAAGCTCAAAATCGCTCTATCTCTAACCGTTTTCGAGATAATGGTCAACTTCCGGTTTTTGACCTTGACCATGACGGAGGAGGTCAAGGTCACCGAGGTACCTCTTATATAGCGTCTTTTAGGCCCAAAGGATCGAAGATAAGCTCAAAATCGCTCTATCTCTAACCGTTTTCGAGACAATGGTCAACTTCCGGTTTTCGACCTTGACCATGACGGAGGAGATCAAGGTCACCGAGGTACCTCTTATATAACGTCCTTTATGCCCAAAGGGTCGAAAATAAGCTCAAAATCGCCCTATCTCTAACCGTTTTCAAGATAATGGTCAACTTCCGGTTTTTGACCTTGACCATGACGGAGGAGGTCAAGGTCACCGAGGTACCTCTTATATAACGTCCTTTAGGCCAAAAGGGTCAAAAATAAGCTCAAAATCGCTCTATCTCTAACCGTTTTCGAGATAATGGTCAACTTCCGGTTTTTGACCTTGACCATGACGGAGGAGATCAAGGTCACCGAGGTACCTCTTATATAACGTCTTTTAGGCCCAAAGGATCGAAGATAAGCTCAAAATCGCTCTATCTCTAACCGTTTTCGAGATAATGGTCAACTTCCGGTTTTTGACCTTGACCATGACGGGGAAGGTCAAGGTCACCGAGGTACCTCTTATATAACGTCTTTTAGGCCCAAAGAGTCGAAAATAAGCTCAAAATCGCTCTATATCTAACCGTTTTCGACATAATGGTCAACTTCCGGTTTTCGACCTTGACCATGACGGAGGAGGTCAAGGTCACCGAGGTACCTGTTATGTAACGTCTTTTATGCCCAAAGGGTCGAAAATAAGCTCAAAATCGCTCTATCTCTAACCGTTTTCGAGATAATGGTCAAATTAAGGTTTTTGACCTTGACCATGACGGAGGAGGTCAAGGTCACCGAGGTACCTCTTATATAACGTCTTTTAGGCCCAAAGGGTCGAAAATAAGCTCGAAATCGCTCTATCTCTAACCGTTTTCGAGATAATGGTCAACTTCCGGTTTTTGACCTTGACCTTGACGGGGGTCAAGGTCACCGAGGTACCTCTCATGTAACGTCGTTTAGGACCAAAGGGTCGAAAATAAGCTCAAAATCCCTCTATCTCTAACCGTTTTCGAGATAATGGTCAACTTCCGGTTTTTGACCTTGACCATGACGGAGGAGGTCAATGTCACCGAGGTACCTCTTATATAACATCTTTTAGGCCCAAATGGACGAAAATAAGCTCAAAATCGCTCTATCTCTAACCGTTTTCGAGATAATGGTCAACTTCCGGTTTTTGACCTTGACCATGACGGAGGAGGTCAAGGTCACCGTGGTACCTCTTATATAACGTCTTTTAGGCCCAAAGGGTCGAAAATAAGTTCAAAATCGCTCTATCTCTAACGGTTTTCGAGATAATGGTCAACTTCCGGTTTCTGAGCATGACCTCTATGGAGGAGGTCAAGGTCACCGAGGTACCTCTTATATAACGTCTTTTAGGCCCAAAGGGTCGAAAATAAGCTCAAAATCGCTGTATCTCTAACCGTTTTCGAGATAATGGTCAACTTCCGGTTTTAGACCTTGACCATGACGAAGGAGATCAAAGTCACCGAGGTACCTCTTATATAACGTCCTTTATGCCCAAAGGGTCGAAAATAAGCTCAAAATCGCCCTATCTCTAACCGTTTTCGAGACAATGGTCAACTTCCGTTATATAAGAGGTACCTCGGTGACCTTGACCTTCCCCGTCATGGTCAAGGTCAAAAACCGGAAGTTGACCATTATCTCGAAAACGGTTAGAGATAGAGCGATTTTGAGCTTATCTTCGATCCTTTGGGCCTAAAAGACGTTATATAAGAGGTACCTCGGTGACCTTGATCTCCTCCGTCATGGTCAAGGTCAAAAACCGGAAGTTGACCATTATCTCGAAAACGGTTAGAGATAGAGCGATTTTGAGCTTATTTTCGACCCTTTTGGCATAAAGGACGTTATATAAGAGGTACCTCGGTGACCTTGACCTCCTCCGTCATGGTCAAGGTCAAAAACCGGAAGTTGACCATTATCTTGAAAACGGTTAGAGATAGAGGGATTTTGAGCTTATTTTCGACCCTTTACGCCTAAAAGACGCTATATAAGAGACACCCCGGTGACCTTGACCTCCTCCGTCATGGTCAAGGTAAAAAACCGGAAGTTGACCATTATCTCGAAAACGGTTAGAGATAGAGCGAGTTTGAGCTTATTTTCGACCCTTTGGGCCTAAAAGACCTTATATAAGAGGAACCTCGGTGACCTTGACCTCCTCCGTCATGGTCAAGGTCAAAAACGAGAAGTTGACCATTATGTCGAAAACGGTTAGAGATAGGGCGATATTGAGGTTATTTTCGACCCTTTGGGCATAAAGGACGTTATATAAGAGGTACCTCGGTGACCTTGACCTCCTCCGTCATGGTCAAGGTCAAAAACCGGAAGTTGACCATTGTCTCGAAAACGGTTAGAGATAGAGCGATTTTGAGCTTATCTTCGATCCTTTGGGCCTAAAAGACGTTATATAAGAGGTACCTCGGTGACCTTGATCTCCTTCGTCATGGTCAAGGTCAAAAACCGGAAGTTGACCATTATCTCGAAAACGGTTAGAGATAGAGCGATTTTGAGCTTATTTTCGACCCTTTTGGCCTAAAGAACGTTATATAAGAGGTACCTCGGTGACCTTGACCTCCTCCGTCATGGTCAAGGTCAAAAACCGGAAGTTGACCATTATCTTGAAAACGGTTAGAGATAGGGCGATTTTGAGCTTATTTTCGACCCTTTGGGCATAAAGGGTTAGAATATAAGCGAAAATAAGCTCAAAATCGCTCTATCTCTAACCGTTTTCGAGATAATGGTCAAATTAAGGTTTTTGACCTTGACCATGACGGAGGAGGTCAAGGTCACCGAGGTACCTCTTATATAACGTCTTTTAGGTCCAAAGGGTCGAAAATAAGCTCGAAATCGCTCTATCTCTTACCGTTTTCGAGATAATGGTCAACTTCCGGTTTTTGACCTTGACCTTGACGGGGGTCAAGGTCACCGAGGTACCTCTCATGTAACGTCGTTTAGGACCAAAGGGTCGAAAATAAGCTCAAAATCCCTCTATCTCTTACCGTTTTCGAGATAATGGACAATTTTTCTCTAACGGAATTCAATATACAAAAGTCACATGACCTTGACCTTGACACTTAATGTCGAGATTCCATCCATGATGTTACTGCCTACTGACACCGTACACGTGTTGAAACAAGGATTTGAGCGCTATTTACAGCAATTTTTTGTGATGGAATAGGTTTTTGAAAAAATATTTTGACCTCAATTTGACCTTGATCTTGAAGGTCAAGGTCAAAAAATTTTGAGGATTTCACGACATCTTATTACCCTCTATCTCTGTGCTAAATTTCATCGTCCTACGTCAAATAGCCTAGGAGGAGTTTTCTGGAAACCAATTTGAGGTAAAAAAACTTTGACCTCAATTTGACCTTGACCTTGAAGGTCAAAGTCAAAAACATTTGCGGATTTCACGACATCCCATCACCCTCTATCTCTGTGCCAAATTTCATCGTCTTACGTCAAATAGCGTAGGGGGAGTTTTCTGGAAACCTCCGTGACGCAAAAAAAATGGGAAGGAACTAGACCGAATTTCGCTACACGTAGCGAAATGACACCCACTTGCAATGGTACAATCTATATGGTCAAAGACACATTTTTCGGTCTTTCCACATAATTGTCAGCTTCCGAATTATTATCATGAACAAGGACATCGAAGTAAATATAATGTAATCTCAAATAATCAAATTCAGCTTTCTAACCGTTTTTGAGATAATGGACAACTTCCGGTTTTTCACCTTGACCATGACGGAGGAGGTCAAGGTCACCGAAGTACCTCTTATGTAATGTCTTTTAGACACAAAGGGTCGAAAATAAACTCAAAATCGCTCTATCTCTAACCGTTTTCGAGATAATGGTCAACTTCCGGTTTTTGACCTTGACCATGACGGAGGAGGTCAATGTCACCGAGGCACCTCTTATATAACGTCTTTTAGGCCCAAAGGGTCGAAAATAAGCTCAAAATCGCTCTATCTCTAACGGTTTTCGAGATAATGGTCAACTTCCGGTTTTTGACCTTGACCATGACGGAGGAGGTCAAGGTCACCGAGGTACCTCTTATATCTAAATCCGTTTTCGAGATAATGGTCAACTTCCGGTTTTTGACCTTGACCTCTATGGAGGAGGTCAAGGTCACCGAGGTACCTCTTATATAACGTCTTTTAGGCCCAAAGGGTCGAAAATAAGCTCGAAATCGCTCTATCTCTAACCGTTTTCGAGATAATGGTCAACTTCCGGTTTTTGACCTTGACCATGACGGAGGAGGTCAAGGTCACCGAGGCACCTCTTATATAACGTCTTTTAGGCCCAAAGGGTCGAAAATAAGCTCAAAATCGCTCTATCTCTAACCGTTTTCGAGATAATGGTCAACTTCCGGTTTTTGACCTTGACCATGACGGAGGAGGTCAAGGTCACCGAGGTACCTCTTATATCTAAATCCGTTTTCGAGATAATGGTCAACTTCCGGTTTTTGACCTTGACCTCTATGGAGGAGGTCAAGGTCACCGAGGTACCTCTTATATAACGTCTTTTAGGCCCAAAGGGTCGAAAATAAGCTCGAAATCGCTCTATCTCTAACCGTTTTCGAGATAATGGTCAACTTCCGGTTTTTGACCTTGACCTTGACGGGGGTCAAGGTCACCGAGGTACCTCTCATGTAACGTCGTTTAGGCCCAAAGTGTCGAAAATAAGCTCAAAATCCCTCTATCTCTTACCGTTTTCGAGATAATGGACAATTTTTCTCTAACGGAATTCAATATACAAAAGTCACATGACCTTGACCTTGACACTGAATGTCGAGATTCCATTTTTGTGATGGAATAGGTTTTTGAAAAAATATTTTGACCTCAATTTGACCTTGATCTTGAAGGTCAAGGTCAAAAAATTTTGAGGATTTCTCGACATCTTATTACCCTCTATCTCTGTGCTAAATTTCATCGTCCTACGTCAAATAGCGTAGGAGGAGTTTTCTGGAAACCTCCGTGACGCAAAAAAAAATGGGAAGGAACTAGACCGAATTTCGCTACACGTAGCGAAATGACACCCACTTGCAATGGTACAATCTATATGGTCAAAGACACATTTTTCGGTCTTTCCACATAATTGTCAGCTTCCGAATTATTATCATGAACAAGGACATCGAAGTAAATATAATGTAATCTCAAATAATCAAATTCAGTTTTCTAACCGTTTTTGAGATAATGGACAACTTCCGGTTTTTCATCTTGACCATGACGGAGGAGGTCAAGGTCACCGAAGTACCTCTTATATAATGTCTTTTAGACACAAAGGGTCGAAAATAAACTCAAAATCGCTCTATCTCTAACCGTTTTCGAGATAATGGTCAACTTCCGGTTTTTGACCTTGACCATGATGGAGGAGGTCAAGGTCACCGAGGTACCTCTTATATAACGTCTTTTAGGCCCAAAGGGTCGAAAATAAGCTCAAAATCGCTCTATCTCTAACGGTTTTCGAGATAATGGTCAACTTCCGGCTTTTGACCTTGACCATGACGGAGGAGGTCAAGGTCACCGAGGTACCTCTTATATAACGTCTTTTAGGCCCAAAGGGTCGAAAATAAGCTCTAAATCGCTCTATCTCTAACGGTTTTCGAGATAATGGTCAACTTCCGGTTTTTGACCTTGACCTCTATGGAGGAGGTCAAGGTCACCGAGGTACCTCTTATATAACGTCTTTTAGGCCCAAAGGGACGAAAATAAGCTCTAAATCCTTCTATCTCTAACCGTTTTCGAGATAATGGTCAACTTCCGGTGTTTGACCTTGACCTTGACGGGGGTCAAGGTCACAGAGGTACCTCTCATGTAACGTCGTTTAGGCCCAAAGTGTCGAAAATAAGCTCAAAATCCCTCTATCTCTTACCGTTTTCGAGATAATGGACAATTTTTCTCTAACGGAATTCAATATACAAAAGTCACATGACCTTGACCTTGACACTTAATGTCGAGATTCCATCCATGATGTTACTGCCTACTGACACCGTACACGTGTTGAAACAAGGATTTGAGCGCTATTTACAGCAATTTTTTGTGATGGAATAGGTTTTTGAAAAAATATTTTGACCTCAATTTGACCTTGATCTTGAAGGTCAAGGTCAAAAAATTTTGAGGATTTCACGACATCTTATTACCCTCTATCTCTGTGCTAAATTTCATCGTCCTACGTCAAATAGCCTAGGAGGAGTTTTCTGGAAACCAATTTGAGGTAAAAAAACTTTGACCTCAATTTGACCTTGACCTTGAAGGTCAAAGTCAAAAACATTTGCGGATTTCACGACATCCCATCACCCTCTATCTCTGTGCCAAATTTCATCGTCTTACGTCAAATAGCGTAGGAGGAGTTTTCTGGAAACCTCCGTGACGCAAAAAAAAATGGGAAGGAACTAGACCGAATTTCGCTACACGTAGCGAAATGACACCCACTTGCAATGGTACAATCTATATGGTCAAAGACACATTTTTCGGTCTTTCCACATAATTGTCAGCTTCCGAATTATTATCATGAACAAGGACATCGAAGTAAATATAATGTAATCTCAAATAATCAAATTCAGTTTTCTAACCGTTTTTGAGATAATGGACAACTTCCGGTTTTTCATCTTGACCATGACGGAGGAGGTCAAGGTCACCGAAGTACCTCTTATATAATGTCTTTTAGACACAAAGGGTCGAAAATAAACTCAAAATCGCTCTATCTCTAACCGTTTTCGAGATAATGGTCAACTTCCGGTTTTTGACCTTGACCATGATGGAGGAGGTCAAGGTCACCGAGGTACCTCTTATATAACGTCTTTTAGGCCCAAAGGGTCGAAAATAAGCTCAAAATCGCTCTATCTCTAACGGTTTTCGAGATAATGGTCAACTTCCGGCTTTTGACCTTGACCATGACGGAGGAGGTCAAGGTCACCGAGGTACCTCTTATATAACGTCTTTTAGGCCCAAAGGGTCGAAAATAAGCTCTAAATCGCTCTATCTCTAACGGTTTTCGAGATAATGGTCAACTTCCGGTTTTTGACCTTGACCTCTATGGAGGAGGTCAAGGTCACCGAGGTACCTCTTATATAACGTCTTTTAGGCCCAAAGGGTCGAAAATAAGCTCAAAATCGCTCTATCTCTAATCGTTTTCGATATAATGGTCAATTTTTTTTTTGACCTTGACCATGACGGAGGAGGTCAAGGTCACCGAGGTACCTCTTATATAACGTCTTTTAGGCCCAAAGGGTCGAAAATAAGCTCAAAATCATTCTATCTCTAACCGTTTTCGAGATAATGGTCAACTTCCGGTTTTTGACCTTGACCATGACGGAGGAGGTCAAGGTGACCGAGGTACCTCTTATATAACGTCTTTTAGGCCCAAAGGGTCGAAAATAAGCTCAAAATCGCTCTATCTCTAACCGTTTTCGAGATAATGGTCAACTTCCGGTTTTTGACCTTGACCATGACGGAGGAGGTCAAGGTCACCGAGGTACCTCTTATATAACGTCTTTTAGGCCCAAAGGGTCGAAAATAAGCTCAAAATCGCTCTATCTCTAACGGTTTTCGAGATAATGGTCAACTTCCGGTTTTTGACCTTGACCATGACGGAGGAGATCAAGGTCACCGAGGTACCTCTTATATAACGTCTTTTAGGCCCAAAGGGTCGAAAATAAGCTCTAAATCGCTCTATCTCTAACCGTTTTCGAGATAATGGTCAACTTCCGGTTTTTGACCTTGACCATGACGGAGGAGGTCAAGGTCACCGAGGTACCTCTTATATTGCGTCTTTTAGGCCCAAAGGGTCGAAAATAAGCTCAAAATCGCTCTATCTCTAACGGTTTTCCAGATAATGGGCAATTTTTCTCTAACGGAATTCAGTATACAAAAGTCACATGACCTTGACCTTGACACTGAATGTCGAGATTCCATCCATGATGTTTCTGCCTACTGACACCGCACACGTGTTGAAACAAGGATTTGAGCGCTATTTCCAGCAATTTTTCGTGATTGAAGAGGTTTTTGAAAAAATATTTTGACCTCAATTTGGCCTTGACCTTGAAGGTCAAGGTCAAAAAATTTTGCGGATTTCACGACATCTCATCACCCTCTATCTCTGTGCCAAATTTCATCGTCTTACGTCAAATAGTGTAGGAGGAGTTTTCTGGAAACCTCCGTGACGAAAAAAAAAACAAAACAACAAAAAACAAAAAAAAAAAAGGAAGGAATAAACAGCCGGAATTCTTTGCAAACCATACCCATTTGCAAACTATGTTTGCAAGTGGGAATAAACAGCCGGAATTCTTTGCAAACCATACCCATTTGCAAACTATGTTTGCAAGTGGGAATAAGTGGATGTGTCTGGGCACAGAACAGCTGTGAAAAACACTGGTCTCAAAAGAAACTCTTCGATTACGCGATGCCAGGCAGTTTTCAAACTAAAAACACAATCTTTTAAAGCTTGATTGAATTTTTACGTTCATTGGTCACTTTTGATCAAAGCGCATGCATGAGAAGCCTATCGTAAATACGTTTCCAGGATGGCGGGGGGGGGGCAGAAATGTTGGGCTGATTTTTATTTTGGACGATAGATTGCAGTAAACCAGTTATTGAGCTTTAAAGAAGAATAACACAAACTGAAATAAAAAATTTAGAGTAGGGTTGATTTTATTCTGTATGTCTACTTTGCACAAATAGCCTTACCGTAATCCCTTCTTTGTAGTTGTTGATTGGTGACAAGTAGTAATCGGACGATCCGAGGGTAGCATGAAACTGCAAGCCATGGTCACTTCCAGAGTCCTGCACTAGTCGCCTAAGATTTTTTGAGTGTCCTTTAAAAGTGTAGCATACCCCCATATCCGTGAGCATTCGTCTAAAATTTGCGTTTATCGCGTCAGCCCTGAACTCGTAATCTCCAAATTTGCCAAAGTAAATGAATTGCTCCAGTGGTTGGGCGCTGTCCAGAAGCAATTCCCGGAACAACGTTTCGTTCGCATCTGTGAAGTTTGGCATAGTTGACCACTCGGTGAAGTTCTCACCATCTATGATTATAGACCGAAGAGCTGAGTCAGTCTGGTTGTACAAAAACCATTCCAAAAACAGGAATTTGATGAGGGGATTTTCTCTTACAAACGAACGGCGCACCTGGTTGCTATTACATATAGTGACACTAGGAAAAGGTACCCCATCAGCTTCTGCGAATGAGACACGTGTTTCTGTCATCAGCGATGGTTCGGCTATTTTCGAGAAGATTCCAATCAGGAAGAAGATTAAAGTTCCAGAAGATATAAGTAAAGTTACTCTCCAAAACACTCTGGAAGAAATTAAAGGCATTCTTTATTTATTCAGTTTCTTTCATTTTTGTATTTTACAAGTAAAAGGACAATTTGCGTTCTTCACTTTCCTTCTGGTAAACACTAGCCACTAAAAAATAAACGGACACTCCTATCCCCCAAGAAACCAATCAGAGCGAGAGAATTCTGTAGTATTACCTCCCTGACGACATTCCCTTTAAGCTCCCCATGTGGTTACAAACCCACCCATGCCTGTTGTGGTAGAGACGATCGGCAGAATAGGCTATAAGTGGAGTAAGCTTTTACTCGCGAGAGCTGTTTTATGAAAGAAAACGACTTTTAATTTGTAAAAGCTTCGAATTCGCTTTTCTCCACTTTTAGATGGATAAGGAAAAGAGGAAAAAAGAAAACTCACGACTAAGTTCCACTTATTTTAATACTTCCAATAAAATGGATCAGGGGGAACATTCTCGAACCGAACGTGGAAAAAATTAAATGATCACACAATCACACAATCCTTTGGCACTCACAAGCAGTGTTGTAGGTGTCCATGAACATCATCATGAAGGACGACAGAATGACAACATCCCTTTTCGCCAGCGGTAGATTCCAGAAGTTTAGAGGAGACCGGATCACTAACACACGCAAGCTCGAACGCCTTTTCCTCAAGGCTTTTAACGTGTGGTCCTGGAACGACATGGCGTTAAGAACATGACGGGAAAAAGTCTCAATGGTCTTCTCATCTTTTTCACTAAGGGAATGTCTAAGTCGTTGCGCAATGATGGCATCCACACTATCCGCTTTTGGATATGATCGTCGGACGAACTAACGTTTTATTTCGTAAAACGAGCTTTTACGAGTAAAAGCGCAATTCGCGTTCTCCACTTTTAATAAGTTCCCTTCCAGTAACATTTACCACGCAATATAAAAAAGAACTTTTTGAGGTACCGTTCAAGATCACTTATCCCTTCCATCCATCCTTCGACCAATCAGAATGCCCGAGACGTCGTCTGCTAGTCTCGTTGAAACGACATTCCCTTTTTAGCCCTAAACGGCGGTAAAACACGCCCAGGCTTGTTGGGGAAGGATGGGATGGGTTAAAATCAAGTTAAAAGTGGAGAACGCGAATTGCGCTTTTACTCGTAAAAGCTCGTTTTACGAAATAAAACGTTAGTTTTACTTCGCAAAAGCTTTGAATTCGCTTATCGCCACTTTTAATGGGACTTGACTCCGGAGCAGGGGAGCCTGCCATTCTTGAACTGCCCAAAAAGGTCGCGAATTACACTATGGCTTGCAAAAGTTCGTTGTTTTAATTAAGGAGTGCTGGGCACTCGCAGCAGAAGAAATAAAACTTGTCAGTTAAGTTTTGATTCTTTTAATGATTTCCTAAAAAAAGTCCGGAAGAGTACCATTCCGGTCTTTTAACATAAGGTAAAATCAGAAATAAAATAAAATATCACAGCAACTGTCAGTTGAGATGAGAAAGACATCCAACCATGCCTTCATCTTTGAGAACTATCACCATCCCCCTCCAACCGCCAACCGGATGGATCCCTACCTCAAGTTCTCACTATTAACTTGCTATGTATTCATGAACAATTAAGTTTATTAGCAACACTACAATACGATCGTAAATCCATAGGATTTACGCAAATAAACTCTTTGACACTTCGAGTAACGAGACTGAAGTGCCTTACAAGACATGCTAATCATACTTGGAAAAAGAGAGACTCTGTTGTCAAACTTTCTTTCCCCAATTTTTTTCTAATTTACCACGTTTATTTGAAATAAACTTGTAAAGATTGACTAGATAGCTCTAAAACTACTGTAAATCGCCATAAAATGAAATACAGACAAATTTTCAGCTAATTTATGACTGTTTCCCTTTATGGGGCCGTTATGGTCCCATAAGCCCATAATGACACTATGGTACTTTATATCATGAACCAATAGACCGGTCTTTCAGCCTTCCAGACACAAACGAGTGTATGGTCACTGTGGAACGTGTGGGACCGACACGGCTCCTTTCTTTCTGAAAGACTTGAAGAAAGGAGTTCAAAACTTAAAACCCGAGTAGCCGTAAGGCCGAAGACTGGGCTGTACTCACTACACATACTATCATGAACACTTCGGAATATATAGAATGCTTAATTAAAAATAATCGTCCAGTGTTTGCCCGTAGCATAATATAAGCATGGAGCCGAAACAGTCCGAAGGACCTTAGCGAAAAGCGAAATGTCCAGAGTAAGAAGGGGAGTCCTTCTTGCAGGTTGTTACTTTCGTGGCTTGTTGTTGTTGTTGCTGTTCCCGTTACGGCCCTTGGAAAAGTTGCTTTTCTGCTTGCCCTTGTTCTTGAACTTGGGGGATGCAGATCTACAACAGAAACCATCAGCCTTTAATGGTAGTTTCTGAAGCCACGAAAGGTCCCAATGAATATAGACAGACAATTCATCTTGTGAAAAGTCTTTCAGATAATATTTAACAAAAGAGTTGGAAGAAGACCAACAACCTGTTTCAATATATCTGAAAGGGACACATTACGTACGGCCTTGAGGGAATTAGCTACTTGCCTTACCTGATTGGCTTTGACGTTAAGTTCCCCTGACGGGTTCGGGTCAATTTGTGCCTCGTCATAGGCTGCCAAAATGATCTTTTCAATATAATTCGAAATAGATTGTTTCGAAAGATCTTTGTTAAATTTCGGCATAAAAGAAATGATGAGTGCCTTTTGATTTTTTGTTCTGTAGGACTCTGACATTTCTAAATACTTACGCAGAGCCTTGACGGGACACAAAGAAATCAAGCCGTCGGCATCGGGGTCATCTGGTAGGGGTGGAAGGGTAATGTGATCGAACGTTCCCATCCCTTGGGTCATGATATGGGTTTTTCACATGAATCCTGCTCTGGGTAGTAGGGTGACCTTCTCCCACTTGCCCTTATCTTTATTTACCTTTTTGTCTAGGGCGTGAATTTCACTTCTTCTTTTGCCCGACGCTAAGGCCAATAAAAACGTGAATCTTAATGTTGCATTTTTAGCTGAAATCACGTCTTTACTAAAAATGTCTGGGCGTTGGAGATACCGCAAGACTAAAGATAAATCCCACTGCGCTATGTTGGATGGGCAGGGTGGGGAATTTACTTTAAAATGTCTTACTAGTTGTGAGAGGGATGCATCTTCGCCCGGGTCGTAGCCTGTGGATGCTTTGAGTCTTGATCCTATAGCGGCCCTATAGCCCTCGATGGAACCTACCTTTAATTTCTCATCTGTGAATAGGTGATCGAGCAAGTTCGCTACCACTGCTGGGCTAGCCTGAAACCGGTCCAGCTTAGAAATGCTATACCAGGTAGCAAACTTATTCCACTGAGACCTGTAAACCTTGGCCGTAGAGCCCTTGTGACTGTTTACTATTTTCTCCCTCACCTGTTTAGAGAAGCCCTTGTTCCTCAAAAAGGACTGGTCAGACACCAAAGGTGCAGATTCAGTAAGTGAGGGGAGGGGTGGAAGTGTTGCCAGTGAGGTTGTGGTAGCAACTCGGTGTGGCATGGGATCTGTATCGACCTCACTATCTTGTAATGGAGTAGGAGGGCGAACCATGGGGCTTCCGGTGCCAACGGGGCAATGAGCAAAAGATACGGTGGTTTTAACTCGATTACTCTTTGCAGGACTTGCCCTACGATTGCTTGTGGGGGAAAGGCATACAGCACTTCGTCCCGTGGCCACTGACAATTGAGGGCGTCGACTGCCCAGGCTGCTGGGTCTGGGCAAGGGGACACGTACCGGGGAAGTTGGGCTGTCATAGCGTTTGCAAACAGATCCAGAGTCGGGATAGCCCACGGAGACTGATGTGTCACCCATTGAAACGACCGAGGGGATAGGCACCATTCGGTGTTGATAACTTGACCCTGTCTGGAAGCTAAGTCCACTAAGACGTTTAGTTTCCCAGCCAGGTGACGGGCTGAAACGGTCACCTGTTTCTCCCGGGCCCTTTTGAGAATCTGAAATGCTAGTTTGGAAAGGGACCGTGATTTGGTACCTCCCTGCTTGTTGAGGTACGCTATGGCTGTGGAATTGTCTAACCGAAATAGGACTGCCTTGTTTCTGAGTTGGTTAGTCAGTTTGGTCAGGTCAATCCATACTACCCGGAGTTCCAGCCAATTTATGTGATAGGTCTGGAGCGAGGGTGGCCACTTGCCCTTCCATACCTGACCATGCCAATAAATTCCCAACCCCGAGTGGGATGCATCGGTCTGAATCTCTATCTCTGGGGTGGGGGGCTGAAATGGCATTCCTTCGGACATGATTTGCACATCGCACCACCGCTGTAGGGCTTGTAGGGTTACCTGTGAAACCTGCATCTTTGCTGTGGTTGAACGACCCTGATGCAGTGCCCATCTCACGTGGCTTTGGAATGGCCTGTAATGGAGACGGCCCAGAGGGACTGTCTTTTCTGTTGCCACTAAAAGACCTAAAAGGGATTTCATGGCTTGTAGTCTTACCTTTTTCTCGGGGGGGGGGGAATTATCTCCTATGGCTTTCGTAATTTTCTGGTAGCGTTCTGGCGTAGGAAACACCCTTGCTATTGCCAGGTCCCTAAATTCCCCTAGAAAGGTAATTGACTGTTTGGGAGTTAGTTCGGATTTGGCCAGGTTCACTACTAGACCTACCTCTAGTGCCTTGTGAACTAACGTCATTGTTTGGTTCTCGGTTACCTGTCTGTCTTGATGTGCCAGGAACCAATCGTCTAGATACTGAAAGACTAACATCCCCTCCAGACGTGCGCATGTTTTCAACACCTTCATGACCTTGGAGAAAACGTACGGAGCCGTAGCTAGAGCGAAGGGAAGTGTCAGAAACCAAAAACGTCTTTTCCCTACTTGAAAGGCTAGGAACTTTCTTGCCGAGCGGTGCAGAGGGATATGGAGATAAGCATCGGAGAGATCTATGGATGTACCCCACATCCCTTCCCGTAATGACCCTTTTATCACCTGGGTCGTGTCCATCTGAAAGGTTACCACTCGAAGAAAACCGTTTATGGGGGAGAGGTCGATTACTCATCTCCATCCCCCGGATTTCTTGGGGACCAGAAAAACCCTGCTGAAGAGACCCGTTTGATTCTCTGGCATTTCCTCGATAGCTTGCTTTTGAGTCAAGCTCAACAACATTTCCTGGAGAGCTAGATTCTTTTCTGACCCCTTGGGGTAAGAGGTGACCAGTTGCTTTGGCGCATGGGCGATCAGGGGAATAGGGCACTTGAGCCCGTTTTTGTCTCGTTTGAAAGGTAGGGAGTAACCCCTCTTCAGCCAACGCACTATCCTTCGAGACACCCCCATTTCTACCCATTGTTGCCAAAACTTTCCTAGTCTCCCTCCTACGGGCAAGGAGGCGTTTAAGGAGAGTAAATTTTCCAATTCTTTTAAGTTTGTTAAAGTATCGCCAGGAGACGAGAGAGTCTCGTGACGGTACTTTGATTGGTTGCTACCTGAACGACTGTGGAGACGGGCCCTCTGTCTTGCTGCCGGAGTTGGGTTTCGGTCTCTGGACAGGGGGCTGTTGTGGTTGCGCACTCGGTTTTGCCTGTGCCGGCGAGAACTGCTGCGGTCGCTTCCTCTTCAATTGGCGCTTGAAGGAGGAGCGAGACATCCTGGACATAAGGGCATAGTCCTGCGAAAGTATCGACTTTCCTGGTTCACCCTCTCTATCTCGGCGGGAGGAAATAGTTCCCGTTCCCCCAGAATAGGGGCATGGCGCAGATCCCGTAAACCTTCGACACTGGACCAGCAGTGCTGGAGAGAGGCGTCTCGACGTAGGTAGACCATTGATGTCATCAAAAAGGTGGAGAGTTTGACCACGTCTCGGGTAGCTAAGGCCAGGCATTCCATCAGTTTAGAAGACACAGGATCACTGAGGCGAAGTTCTTCCCAACGAGACTTCAGTGCCTTGAGCATGTGATCTTGAAATGACATAATGTTCAGGATGTGACGAGAAGACGCCTCAATGGTCTTGCCGTCTTTCTCCACTAACGGAATGTCCGAGTCACTACGTACTGTAGGCATCCAGACTACGCTTCCCGGGTTCTTCCAGTGCATCCAGAGGTATTTTCTCATCCGCTGACCGATATGGGCCTGGTCGTACTAGGCAGTGTTTAGATACGTGGAATCGTGACAGTTTACGGCCCTCGCCAGCATCCATCTTCTTGAATTCCTTCGTGCGGACCGTAACAGCATGAGCAACGCCCTCGCTGGTGGCTAGTGCGATTAAGGAGTCCTGTTTTGGTGGAGCGGCCTGATACGAATGGGCAGATGCTCTTTATCTAAATGTGGGGAGCCACAGTAGACCTCTGCTAAGCGGGCTATATCTTGAATGGCATCCCTGAACGGTACATCTTCCGGTGCGATCGTGGAAGCGGAACTCGAGGGGGTTGCATCTTCGACCGACGGGGCAAGGTCTGGTGGAGAGGGAGTTCGGATGGGGCGTCTGCCCGCTGCTGCTGGGTCTCTCAAAAGTCTTTGACCCCGGCCTTGGGACCGTACCTGATCCATTACCTGTAATGGTAGATGGAAACGGGAATGCCCTGGTGTGCCCTCGGATTCTCTTTCCACGTCTTCAACCTCCGACTCCTGTTCATCAGATGCTGCTTCTGGGAGCTGAGATTGTAATAGTTGTGACATTTGTGGTTCCCCGGATGGGGTGTAAATTTCCTTCTCTCTGTTGCTTGGAACTGGCGAGAGGGGAAGTTTCCATTGGCCCGATTTCTTCGTCCTCTTCTAGCAATGCAGAGACTTGGCCCGAAAGGGGCACGCCCACGGAATCCTCCTCACTGATGGTGACCGTCTCGGGAATGTCCAAGTTGGAGTCCAGTGGGAGGTGAGGTAGGGGCGGGCCCGACATCGCTGCCACTGACTGCTCCTCCGGAGGAGGGCGAGAAACCGTAACTGATGGTTTGGGCTTCTGATTTTGACTAAGCAGATTCTCCTGCTTCTGTACTTGATGCTGTAAATCCAAAAATTGCTTTTGCAGTTGCGATTGCATGGACAAGAACGCTGAAAAATCACTCGGGAGACGCTGTAGCCGGGGAGGGGGGATAAATCCTCTCGCGGGGGAATGCCTAGCTGGCCTGAAACCACCGAAAGAACTGTTCCCGTATCCCTATGTGTCACAGTCACTTGTTCCATAGACGGAGACTTGAATGCCCCCTCCGGTCTGCCAATGGTTTTCACTCTGGGAGACGATACCCATGCTTCACGGAGAAGATTCTTTCCCTTCCGGGATATCCAATTCTGCTACCGTCTCAGTAAACGCACGTCCCTTACTCTTGGATTTTTTATGTCTCTTAGATGAAGTAGTGGCATCCGATTCTGCACCAGTGTCAACGTGCACGGGAGTGGAGACCTGGCCTAATATAACAGAGCTAGCCTTTTTCATGGTATCCTGAATGAATTCACGAGTAACAAACGAGGCTGAAGAGAGAAACTTGCGCTTATCCCTCCTGCGTTCGTTCTTGGTCCTATTCCGTAACAGGGCCTCCCAATCCTCTGGGGTGAGATGTAGACACTCGCCACACGGGCTGTCTTGCTTGCACAGAGGTATTCCGTTGTTCCGTCTGCAGCGATCGCAGATGGAGTGAGGGTTACACGCAGTTGGAGAATGAATACACTGAGGCAGCAATAGTGGAGACTGTAGACTGGCCTCTGTCATATCTGAAATGCAAGCAGAGGAGAAACAACCGTAAGAACATGTAGCAAACGTACCTAAAATACTACATTTCTCGGTGTTCTGCTTCGAATGCAAGCTTTACCCCTCCAGGCTGTGTTTACAATCGCCTAATCACTGCAATGACTCGATGGGATGCTGAAAAGAGATGCTTCCTGGAACGGAAAGAGTTCCAGGACCGTAACGGGCTGGACCGTAATGGACCTTCCCGTTTCGGGCATGGATCTCTCTTGCCTCAGATGGTGCCCTCAGACCATCGGACCGTAACGGGCAAAAAATCCCGTTGGACCAGAATGGTCTTCTCTCACCTGTGACCTTATTACCACAACGGGAAAACGGTCCCGGCAAGGAAAAAGACCCTCAGACGTCACAGAAAACGTCTCTTTTTGTCGAAAAACGCTGTCAGTCTTGCAGAACCTGCTCTACGAAGACTGAAAATCGACCCATGGAGTACAGCTTAAGCAAAAACTGGCCATTTCCGCGTTGACACAGATGGCTGGTAAAGCTTGGAGTCTAAGCAGGCACAGCAGCCTGAAAAGATCCTACTCCTAGACGAAATGAGGTGGAACTGGTCAGTTCCTCGATCTGAAAGAAAGTGGAGAAAGAGGCGCACTTTCCAGGACCAAGAAAATGTCTCCGCGATCATGCAAACTCAACCGAACTAGACCGAAGAACAAAGTGTCGAATTTATATCACTTAGGCTGCATAAATTTATCCTAACGCACAATAATAGATAAAATAATCCATTAGGTAGTAAATTAAGTAAAATATGAAGCAATTCGCACCTTAACCCAGTTCCCTTGCTGCAAAAAACCGGCAGCACACAGAATGGCGTGTTGTATAGACGCCACGCAAAAAGGGAATGTCGTTTCTACGAGACTAGCAGACGACGTCTCGGGCATTCTGATTGGTCGAAGGACGGGTGGAAGGGATAAGTGATCTTGAACGGTACCTCAAAAAGTTCTTTTTTACATTGCGTGGTGAATATTACTGGAAGGGAACCCATTAAAAGTGGAGATAAGCGAATTCAAAGCCTTTGCGAAGTAAAACAAAGCTTTACGGATGGAAGCGAGATAGCGTGCCGCCTTCGCGTCCAAGCTGGATCACGATGCCTTATGGGTAACTGTTACCTGTTCAGTAAGGGACTGAAGCTTAGAGTCCAATTCGGGTAACGACTTGATGGAATGTGACTGTCAAGTAGTCCGTGTCTTGCGGACTGCCGAGCGCTCTTCCCCTTCGGGGATATTCAGTTCGGCAATAGAAAGCCTTCGTTGATTTAGCTTTCTGGGACTTCCTATGGGGTTGCTGCCGCATCCGACTCAGCTCCAGCATCCACGCGGACTGGTATCGAGGCTTGACCCAGTATGACAGAGCTCGCTTTACTCATGCTCTCTTCCTGAAATTCCTTTTTGTGATGAACGAGGAGAAGAGAGTTTTGCGTCTGTCTGTTATGTGGTCATTGTTATCCCGATCGCAGACTGGCCTCTGTCATGGCAGTAATGACCAATGTAAAAAAACATCTTAAATTGCATTAGAACAAATTTAAACAATTCTAGACGAAGGGAGAAGCTTTTATTCGTAATTTCTCGTTTCACGGAAAGTCCGGTAAGGGATGTGTCAGGAGGGGACGGGTTTGACCATGATAATTATGGACTGATAGATCCTCGACCATAGTAACAGGCAGTTAGAATTCCCTCACTCTGGTTGGTTGTTGGATAGAGAGCGGGATAGGACTGTTCAAATTGTTTTTATTGCGTGGTACGTATTTAACGGAAGGGAACTCATCCAAACGTGGAAAAACGTGAATTCAAAGCTTTTGCAAAATAAACGCCCCTGTTTATTTATTTTAATTCAAAGGTTTCACAGTATTTTATACAACTTTGTGTTAAGTTAAATATAATTAAATAGCTAGTTTACACGAACAAAAAAGCAAGAAACAAGCATTGCAGTTTTAGATCTTTTGCTAATGCGTTTGATAAAGCCAGCCTCTCCGAGTCTTTAATTTAGCGGAAGTTTAACCAAAACAAAAAATTAAATATATAGTTATATGGGCGTTTGAAAGTGATTAAGGAAGGGTCTGAAATGAAAAAAAGTCTTACTCGCAGTCGCATACAGGTCTTGAGATAACAGCGGAATATATACATTTGACGAGAGAAAAACGCAAGAGTGTGAAGCGCTATTTTCACGAAATACCAAACATCAGAAGATCGAAGCATCCCGCAAATTGGACCAATTTTCGTCAGACCCGAAATTCTTAAGGAATTATTAAGGAACCCCGCAAATTGAAGCAAAGGACCATTTGTGCCAGTCTCAAATGTCATTTTGAACCCCGCAAATCGGACCGACCTCAGAATAAACATGGCAGGGGTTGATTCTCAAGTTATGCAATGTTGCTTTCATTGAGGCTCGATGCATGTAATTTGGGTGAGGATTAGAACATATTCTATATTTAAAACATAGTTGGGGATTTTTCTGTTGTCTTTAGCGTATTTTTTTTTCAGTTACGTACTCACGCTAATTTTCAAGTCATTATCAGAATGGCGTCTTTGAATTTCGTCGCCCCGATGGTCTGATTTCTTTTTCAAACCCAGAAGTAAGGTATAAACGACAATTCTGGGTCAAGCTTAGAGTGTAAATCGACATTTCTGGTCCAAGCCCACCCGTCCGCTCGGTGAAGGTCTGACCTTGGACAATTGGTGAAGGTCTGACCTTGGACCGTTATTTATCCGTTTCAGACAATTCTGAACATTTTTGGTTTTTGACCTTCTGACCCCCTACTCTGCATGCAAGTAGGGTATAAAAGACAGATCTGCTACTTTCCACAGCACATAACTTCTTCAGCACTTGAACGATTGCAACCATTTCGTCAACAGGTTTCTCAACAACAAGTTGCCTTTGAAACTAAAATGGAAGGACAAACAGTGATAGCTAATTTCAAGATCAATGCTACGCTACCGTAAGCGTAGCAGTTGAAGATGGCCAGCATCGTTGATTCATTAGAATCAAGCGAAATAAAAAGTGGATGGAATTCTCGGCTCTTCTCTGGAAGAAAATGATAAGTTGGAAAAGCTGCGCATGATTGACTTCAAAATACATTTAACAAAATCAAAGCGCTTAGAAGTGATTACATTCAACGACAATGTCTGCAAGATCTATGTTAGCATGTACGCAGATCTCAATTTGAAGGGAAAGATTACACTTCATACATCGACTTCAATGAGGAATGGGCAATGCTACTGGACGTAATGCCACAAATAAACAGCGTGTTACATGAGGCTTCATCATCAACATTCAGTCTTTTGCTTGGTGAGGCGTGTACGGAATGTCATATTTGGGTGACAGCAGTCCAGTTAACTGAGCATAGACAGATAAAAACTAATCTGACCGAGAAACAACTGGCTGAAGTGGAGTTGAGTAATGGAATGTGCAGAACCAGATTGAATTAATATGTACATATTGCGGTGCTAAAGGATATGTAGAAGATGATGATTGCCACTGCCACAGATTTGACTGCAAGTTATGTGAACCTGAAAACTTTTGCGATAAATATTTTGCTATGAGAATGAGTTTTTTCATTTCAAGTTCATATGGCAACGTGGAAAAACTACTTAGCCAATATTTACTTTCAACCTAAAATCCCTGGAGCATTTGCAGGAACCAAGTAAGTTATAGAAAGTACTGAAACAAAAACAAACAACCTGTAACATATTCCAAATTAAAAATTTGTTACAAGACCAAGATGCCTTTATTTTACTTCAACCAGTGAAATATAGATTTAAACGACAACGTATCATAACCCGTGGTATTGATGATATGTGGTATGTTAACTTGACAGATGTAGCTAATATTGCACAACACAATCACTCTGTACTCATTGTCAATGATATCTTTTCCGAACACTTGTGGGTACAACCTATTCCAGACAAAAGTCATACGAATGTCATTCAAGCCTTCCAAAAGATTTTTCGAGAAACAACAAGAAGACCTAGAACATTGAAGTCAGATAATTGAACAGAATTTAAGAACAGATGTGTAAAGCAATTTCTAAAGAAAGAAGGTATTCATGCATATGCTACTAAGAATGAGACGAAAGCTGTAAGAGTTAAACGTACTCTGAAAGGAATGACGAATCGCTGTTTTCTACATAGGCCAACGTGTCGATATTTAGATATTTTGCACGACTTAGTTTGCAACTATAATCATAGACATCATGGATCCTTACCAAATGGATTATCACCGGTAGACATTACTAAGAACATTGAATCCAAAATGTGGAAACAAATGTATATTGATAAATTGAAATTGAAATCCAAGAAAAGGCGAAAAACCCTACAAGTTTAACATTGGGCAACATGTTCGCATTTCATACTTGAAATATGTATTTCAAAGAGATTACCATATAAAATGGAAAAAGAAGTGTTCCTTGTCATACATCGCAACAAGAAGCAAGGAATAGACTTATATCGTGTCAAAGACTTCTTAGACCAAGATAATGATGGTCATTTTCATGAAGAAGAACAACAAGGTGTTACAAAAGAAATTCAATCCATATGTAAAATCGAAACAGTTTTGAAGACACGAAAAAGACGAGGTTTGAAAGAATTATTTGTCAAGTGGTTAGGATGACCAAAGACATTTAATAGTTGGGTTAAGAAATCTGAAATGCAAGCACCACTTACATGTTTAGTTTCTGGACCAACAGGTAGTGGAAAAACGTCTCTTGTGAAATCACCCATTGAACAAAAAGTTTCATTTCAATCTAAAACAGAATCACACTCATCATTGATGATCTCATGACCAAATGTCAGAGTGACGAACGTATGACCATATTGTTTAGTGTTGGAAGTAGTCATAAAAATCTAAGCATTATATTCATCATATACAATCTATTTCACCATGGAAAGGAACTGCGTAATATTAGTTTAAATACACATTCCATTATTCTCTTTAAAAATCCAAGGGATAGTCAACAGATAAGTACACTGGCTCGGCAAATGCATCCAACGAAATCTCAGTTTCTCATTAAGGCATATCAAGATGCTACCAGTGAACCTCATGGTTGTTTATTTATTGATTTAAAACCAAAGACAGAAGATAAGTTGCGTATTCGCACAGGTATTCTATCAAATGATACACATTATGCTTATGCGAATAAAGTAGTGTATGAAGAAGAATTACAACAGTTTGGTATTGAACGTCAAGATGTCTAGACGAATTCAAACAAATCGTCCATTTCTTCAGTAACTAACAGTAGTTCTATACGACTTAAATCCTTGTTGAAGCAAGCTACAAAAGATGAATCAGCCAGTTTTTTCAAACATGTTTGAAAATATTGCTTGTACCATTAAAGTCACATATATATAAAAATTTAAAGCGTGAACAACACACCATTCAAGAACTGACTGATAAGAAAATGTCCCTTAAGCATAAAAAGAAGTTGATTAATCAAAAAGGTAGATTTATTGGATCTCCATTCCAGGAACTGCACTTCCATTATTAGCTCAATTGTTATTAAAAACGAAGCATGCATTGAAAATAGTCCTTATTTCTGAATCAGAATATTATTATCAAATCAACCTTGAAATGACGGTATTAAAGCTAAAGTGAATAAACTTTTAAACGAAACGAAATCGTGAAACTGCAACGGAAATGTCTCAACCTCTCGGTCGTCATTTACGAACAATTCAGTCACAACAACGAATGTCTACTGCATCAGCTAATGCAGAAAAGACAAAAAAGTCACAACAGTTAACATTTCTAAGCCATTTTTAACCTATATATCATGTGAAAGTAACTTTTGGCAGAACTTAAGAAACATGGTAAGATGGATAGATAAAATAAACTTGTGTTGAAAACTGGAGATGTAATTGAAAATTCCAACATTATTGATTTACTGAAAGAAACATTGGTTGCTACAAGAAGAAAAGAACGACAAGAACCACCAAGAAGCTTGAAGCAGTATATTGAGGAAATGGTAGACGCTAATATTCCAAAAACTGTTTTGGCAAAAAGACAACTCGTGAAAATATTACAAAAGAGATAAAACAGCGCAAACAAAGGCAGTTTCGAGAAGGATGGAAAATTTTAACATGGTTTAAAGAATAATGGTGTTGTGGTAAAGAAAATGAAAATAAAATCATATTCCTGTAGAAATAAGATGTGTAAGTGCTTGTTGTTAAGGAGAATTAGTAGACAGCAATGCAGATTATCCAGGCAGTGTGGATGACATGTGCCGTGCATGAAGTACTGTATATACACATCCAGTCCATCCATGCGCATATACGATATAGCCGTCATGGAGTCAACAAGTTTTTATGTTACTTTACCAAGTAATGCTAGTATGAACTATTATCCTACTAACAAGGCCTCTAATTATCAATTTCGTTTACCTCGTACATTATATTTGAAAGGAAAATAGGAAATGGCCTTAGGTGAAATTCAATACCCACACATATGGACGACAATGAAGCCAGGAATAGACTATATTCTTGATAATCGATCATCATTAGATACGTTTTATGAAGTTGCCATTCCATAGATTACTCTAGATGCATACCTGAAATATGTACTGCATTAAATGAAGAATTACGAGATCTATTATCACAAACTCTATTGGGTTAAAGTATAATAAAATTAGACGGAGAGTTTCTCTTATTTTAAGAAATAATTATGATATTTTCTTTCCTACTCGATAATCTGAGATTCTAGGATATATGCCTTCATTTTCGACAAAAAGCATTATGAAAGCATATAGACGCGATTCATCCGCATATTGCAACCATTTCCTTCATCATGTATTGTAAATAAACTTGCCAACTCCCCTATTGTTTGTTTTTGCCTTTTGTTTGTTTTTTCCATGTCAAGCTTGGTTAGGTTTATCTACAAGGATGGGTTCACTTAACCAGAGATTTACAAAAAATGCGTCCCTGGTAAAGTCAGTGCGTCCAACGCACTAATTTGTATGCACTCAGCGGGTGCAGTGTTTAACATGCGTCCCTGGTAAAGTCAGTGCGTCGCAAGCATTAATCTGTATGCATAATTTTTCCTTTTTTTCAAAGTTTAAGCGAAAGCCTAGGAGCTTTATCATTTTGAAATATGGGTAACAGAATAAGTGCCTAAATAAAAACCAAAAATCGAAAAAGTTTTGTCATTTTGGTCATTTTTGGCGAATCGTCAGAACAAGAATGCCCAAGGACATCACAACCAGCCGCGCCCAACGCAAGGAGAGTAAAAGACTTTACCATCTCATTGTTGCTTACAAAATTATACATTCAGCTGTTGTATAAATAAAATATGACTGCACCAAAGATATTTATTAAGATGGATCCCTGTCTAAATATATGACCCTCTTTCCCATTCCCCATCAACAAAATCGGATAAAAACTAGTTAATGTAATCACTAGGCTGGAATTTTATTTATTTATTTATTTTTTATGTTTTTTTATTTTTTGAAATGAAGATACTTGTGTTAACGGTCACTTGTCATTCTATTTTATTGCAAAGACAAAATGACAGGAATTCACCACTAACGCACCGCAAAGCAACTGTCATATTGTTATAGATACAATTTTACTAAACAATAAAGGGAGACATAGCTTTCTCTCTCCTTTTGACTTTTAATTTGACCCGTTACTCAAGCACAACTGACTTTAAGGATCAGGCCGGATCCTTTTCGTGAAGTTGGGGGGGGGGAGGAATTTCAACTTCTGACACCTTAAGTTTAAAAGTTTCAGAAAACCCAAAGCTTAACAGTTATTTTTTTTCGAATTTAGGGGGAGGGAGTCGCGACCCCTAAACCTGTTCCCTCCCCTGGATCCTCCACTGAGATTTTTCTTTGCAGCGTCTCTCGTGTAATCAGCCCTATTCGCAACACACACAACTATTGATCGACTCTAAATGCTTAGCACACATAGGAACTACAATGCTAAAATAGGTCATGGGGAAATCACAGGCTTCTGTTAGCACTGCATTAAGACACGCATACATAACACGGCTGTTTCTACAGATTCAATCCGGTCAAAAGTAACTTGTGTTCGTGTGTGTCGGGATGGGGGTGGGGGCAGGACAGGGAGAAAAGGGAGGGGAAAGGATGGGCAACAAAGAGATGGTAGATTCAACTACTGCTGCACAGATATTGTATATATATGTAAAAAATATGTACCAAAATATACAAATTTGTGACAATTTTCAAAGTCCCATCCTTTTTGGTCGATGGCGAAACAAGCAGTTTTCCGTAAGAGGACTGTTTACAGGTTCTACAAGTGTAATTAACGAAGATCTAACCAGGAGAATATGCATTGTGAAAAAAGTTTCCAAAAATTTTCCGTCATTTTGACCTTTTTTGACCGGTCGCAAAATGAAGTAATTTTCCGATAAAGAACCATCTCGGAATTGTACGCGTATAATATCAAAGTGATCCAACCACAACTGTAGGAGAGGATTATTTTAAGTTTTTTTACCATCATTTATACAAATTTCGGATAATTTTCAAAGTCCGCTCATTTCGGCTTTTTCGGCCGATCGCGAAAAAGTAAATTTCCGAGTACCACTTAGAGATTGTACATGTGTAATACCAAGAACATCTAACGAAAACTGTAGGAGGAGATGCATTTTGAAAAAATGTTAACCAAAATTTTCAAAGTTCGGATTTTTCGGCCGATCGAGAAAAAAATAATTTTCCGGTAGAAAACCATCTAGAAATTATACATGTGTAATATCAAGAAAATCCAACTAAAACCGTAGGGAGAGATGCATTTTGAAAAACAAAATTGGAACAATTTATTTTTTGGCCAATTTGGTCAATTTTTTTGTCAAATACCAAAAATTGGTTTATGACTGGGGAGGAACATACCTAAGGAACAATCGTATATAATATGAAAAGACTCCCCTGTTAGTTTTCGAGAAAATATTGTCTAACACACACACATACATACCGCCGACGGCAAAAAGTGATGAGTAAAACCCTTCTTCGACAAAGTCGAACCTGGGCTAAAAAGGCTGCAAAAGATGTGGTTAAAGACGTGGATGGTCGTGTAGCTCAAGACGTTGTTGGGGCTATTGATAAACGAAGTACATAAAGGAAAGTTGTTAGAAGGCAAAAGAAAGTGAAAGGAGCAACATCAAAGTTATATTTCGGAAATAGAAAAAATTTCAATAATCCATGATCATTCTTGTGAATGCAATCTTTCTCCATTGGAATGATTTCACATACTCCCAACGCAAACTGCTGTAGAAAAAGTTATAGTGTAGACTATCAATCACTCACTGCCACTAGAGATGGTGCTCCAGTAGAATTTTATGTTCCGGCTAGTGCAGAAGAATATTTAGATTTAAAGAACAGTAGACTTCATGTTGTATGTGGCATTGTAAAGCGTGATGCAACAGTTTGTGGTGTAGATGATAGCGTAAAATCCATCAATGATTAGTTTAATGAATTGTGGTCCAATATTGAATTATTTCTGAATGATCGATTGATTTCACATAGCAACAACTCCTATAGTTATGCCAGCATCATTTCCTACCTCATTCATGACTCGAAAAAAAATTCTTAATTCTGAGCGCTCTGTGTGTCTCATCTATAGAGATACTGCGGGATCAATGAATTCTCCTGCAGTAAAAAGGGACCCAATCATGAGAAGTGTATAACAGATTTTCATGTAAATAATGAAGGTGGTGAAATACCTGAAGCAGAAAATAATGGTTTAAATAATCGTCATTGGTATACGCATTTATGCTTACAGATGCTTGAACAGGATCGTTATCTGCCCAATGCCATGGGTATGAAAAAAGGTATTCAGCTAGAACATACAGATGCATTGATGAAAAATCCTGCCAAGTTTCCTATTACCAGAAAAGAATGTAAAATTTTAGCCATTCCCGCTGTCCTTCAGTCTTTTGTGAAGGATAACATCTTTTTGGGTCAATTACTAAAAACGTATTGTCATTGGAATGGTTCATAATGAAGCCTTTGCTGGAACAGTGTTGAGAAATCCATACAATATTTTAATCTTAACTACATGTAACTTTGCACTGATGGTGAACCAGTCCTATCCAAACCTTTCAAGCTTGACATTAATGAGGAAAAATTTCTCGATGTTTTTGAAACTCTTTACAAATCTTTTGATAAATTGAATGGGTAGAAAAGTTCAATCATTAAACAGGAATATTGTCCTAGAGGTTGTGCTTTATTTTCTTTCGACTTATCACCTGATTAAGACCATTACGCCCTTATCAAGCATGGAAACTTGTGGGCTAGAAATGAATTTTGCCAATGCTTTGCAAAATACGGTCAATGTCATAGGCTATGCTGAATTTGACATATGTGCTAATCGTAGTATTCAATTTGATTATCAACTATGAATACAAAGCAGATGGATGCCATATTGACCCATGATGTCATGAAAGACTTAATCCACAGAGTGTTCCCTGCGGATCAACCGCCAGCACTACAGCAAGGAACCCATGTCATCAACACAGACAATCACGATGAATCTGGCGAACATTGGGTTGCCGTGTACTTTGACGAAGTTGTGGAATATTTTGTCTCTAATGTCAGCTATAAATAATCGTTTGGAAAACTTTTTAAGTAATGAGTATGTATATAATTCCATACCATTACAACAGCCCATTTCCAATATTTGTGATTTTAATTGTGCATATTATATATTACATGGCGCTTATTACATTTTAGTGATATATTTATCCAACAATGTATATTTTGTAAATGATTAATAATGTCACACTGGTGTCATATCATTATAATAAGGTCCCTGCCGCGGTGTTAATTCACCCGTAAATAATTCAAATAGAGGGTCCCTGGCGAGGTGTTATTTTACCCGTAAACCTTTTCATTTTCATATTTTTTAATTCTTAAGAAAGAGTCCCTGTCGGGGTGTTAATTCACCCGTAAACCCACCTTTTCATTTTCGTATCTTTCATTCTTAAGAAAGAATTCCTGGCGAGGTGTTAACTCGCCCGTAAATCTTATATCATATATCATATATTAGTGATAAAAAAAGTGTTTATTTTTCTTTGTAATCATATACATTTATACATTGATATACATAATATCGTGTATTTTTTGTAGTTATGTATTATAATCAAGTATTGTTTGATAAAAAAATAAAAAGGTGAAAAGCATCATATGTGTTTTCTTATTTTATTGAACATCACAAATATTTCAAATACATATTATGTTAATATTAAGTATCATGAATGTTATCACCCCGTTTGTAAATGTTATGAAAAGTGACATAACATTGTTCCAATCCAATTACTTTCACATCAACATGGTTTGATAATGTCAGTTCAATTAATCCTTTCGTAGTCTTTATCATAGTCCACATATTAGGCGTAAAGTCAATTTTCTTTGAACCACGTATTGATTGTACATGTCCATTTGGTTCAAAGCTAAGTTTAAAGTCTTTGCCAAGTATCAAAAACTTGACTCCAATGTTCTTCATTGAGGGTGATGAAATCATAGCATCCGGTAAGCTCGTCATAATGCTGAAACTGTATGTACTGTTCACCGTCTCGTTCAATGACTCTCATACTAAGATCTTCTGAGACTTGTAGAAAAATCCTGGTATTGGTAAAGATTCAAAATAACCCTTCACCAAGGCTTGATCTTCAGGAGATAGAATAATGTAAGTTCCAAAGTAAAAATCGTCAGTTCACCTAAGTGATCTAGAGATAGTGTCACGTTTGAGTTCATGATGATAAATAAATTCTGCTTCTAAATTCCACAGCATTTATATGTACCAATCTGCTGAAGCACGTGATCCACTGACGTCATTTAGTTCTTCAGCATTTGCCATTCTTTCAATGACAACAAAATTCCCTTCTTGGTAGGATATAACCTCCCAGATGCATGATTTGTAATATATTCACGAATGTTAACCATCACTTGTTGTTGGTATTTTACCAGTTTAATATATGTTTCTCCATTGATGGGTTTAATATCCGGTAAATCGTCTACACTCATCATCTTCATAGACTTTACAGTGGTGGCAGGTCCTCGCTTGACTTTAGGCTCTGTCTTAACCTCCATTTTTCTTTTTTTCCAAGGCGGCATGGTAGCTGGTAACTCATCTCTTTTCATCTTTCTAAACTGTGTTCACCTTTGAAGCTGTTGTATTGGTAATGACATCAACTCAGACTTTACCATGGGTATTGTCTCAGGCTTTGCTATAGGCTTTTCTGCAGGTAGTGTCTCAGATTTTTCTCTGGGCATTGCCGCAGATGGTAACTGTTGTTCACTCTTCAACAGTTTTATACAGAATGACTGCTATGTCTGAGGGCGGGCGCCTTTTATGTTCTATAAGTTGAGACTGGGAGGCAAACGAGACAAGTAATAAGTCCTCTTTCTTTATGAAAGTTTCCACACAAATGTTTCTCAAATCCATCTAAGTTTGGCAGTAATACATGACACCATGTACATTTCACTTCTTTATTTGGGGTACTCATGTTGTCACTTCACTGTCCTGATGGAAAATTGTAATAGTTTTGATAAATAACGTGATCAATGGCATTATCAGTGAAGGAGTTGTTCTTCTAAACAATTCGTTAAATAATCTACCACCTGATTGTAGACCCATTCATCAGAATGAATAAAGTAAAATGCGGAATCAAAGTCCTCTACAACTTCTATTCCAGTTCATTACACTTTTCAATAAACTTGTTGCATAAATAAATTGGATTAATGTTGTAGTGCGCAATTATCCGTTTGAAAATAACATCCACACTTTACTTAGAAAGATAAAGTCTTGCTGAATATTTTGGTGAAAGAATGGTTCAAACTGCTCCAGTAGTTTCAAAGTTATTTGCTGTTAAAATTGCGATATACATGCAAATATGCAAAAATCATATTTTCCACCAGATGAAGGGGATGAGAAGGTCTAAAAACCAAAAATGTTAAGAATTGTCTGAAACGGATAAATATGCAAAAATCTCAAATTAGAGAGGGATGGGGGTCAGAAGATAAAAAAATGTTCAGAATTGTCTGAAACGGATAAATATGCAAAAATCTCAATGTAGGGGGTGGGGGTCACCGAAGGGGGGGGGGGGTTTCCAGACGTTCACCAGAAAGGGGGGGGGGTCAGGTGGCCCAGAAATGTCGTTCTATATTCTAAGCTTGGTCCAGAAATGTCGTTACACCCTACTTAAGCTGTATAAAATCTGGCAGGCTGACTTCAAACGTGGGGACCTTTTGCTTGCTAAGCAAGCGTCTTAACCACTACCCCGCGTCGGCGAACTGATAGAATGACACATTTTATAAATCTTATCGTACATATATTCCAATAATCAATAGCATGTCCAGAACAACCATGCCGACCTGGCGCTTGAGTTGTAAATGATTGTTTGTCATTTGTTAGGCTTTAAGATTTAAATGCCAAACATGAAACGTTTATCAGCTTTTTCCTAGAAATTTACGTATTTTCGTTGCTACACAACTTGGTATTTTCTGACAACAGAATACACTGTTTATCATCTTTTAACCGTGAAAAGACTTATTTTAGAAAAGACTTATTTGAACAGAAAGATAACATGGCACTGCAATGTTTCCCTTTACTTGAGTGCAAGGAGCATAAAAAAGATAATTAAGAATAAAATCGAAAGCTCAAGACAGAATCTGTCATTACAGTATAAGGTAGAAATAATTAAATAGAGTCAGGTAGAAAGTCAGAGACAGCTTGGGAAAAACGTGTGACTGATTTTTTTTTCTATTTCTGTTGATGAGGTCTTTGGCCATATTTTGAAGTTGTATTCCAAAGCGTTTTCTGTTTATATCAAAACTGGTAAGCAAAGCGATCAAAATGAAAAATGGGCCTTTCTTATGATCTGTCATGTGTGTTACATTATTATAGATTATTAAGCACTCGTATGTGCTCCAGAAATCGGACCACCCCGGAAATCGGACCTCTTTCGCTCACTCGTAAATGTCCGATTTTCGGAGTTCTTGGTATATAATTTATTTCGATAGGCGTTCGGATATGGCCATATGAAAAAGCTGAAATATCTTTACCCCCGGCGTTTTATAGGCGTGGAGGACACAGAAAAACAAACAAACAAACAACCTTGTGTTGTCGGTCACACAGAAATGACAGCCATGCCAAACGTAAGAATCACTTACTATGGCAACAATAAGGGATCACTTACTTCAGGAGCAGTAAATAACCCCAGGCAATAAAAACACTGCTATATCAGTGTCTTTTATCATAAATTGAACAGGCAAATAATTAACGATACTTATTTGAACTGTCAAATTATACGATTGCCATATTTAATACGTAATAAAATGATCACACATGACGTTTGAGATCATTTCACTTTAGTCAAGTAAGAAAAAATAGTTTTGTTTCTCATTGCAGTTTTTAAAATATTTGATTCGACAGAGGAGGTCTTTATCTTTCTCAAAAAAACAAAAAACAAATAAACAAACAAACAAACAAACAAAATCCGGTAGGATCAAACTTTTTATGTCTTATTGGTTTTATAAAACGTTTAAGGGTGTTGTGATGTGACACTTCATCATTAATTTATAAATTACCACTTTGAAGCGTTTGATTATTTCTTGTATGAAAATGTGGGGGCTGAAGATATGGGCGAATAATTTTAGGATCACTTTTTTTTGTTTGCAATTTAGTGACCCAGCCGGGACGGAGGGCCTAGGTCCGCCTTATGCAATCCGCTTCAGCAAAAAAAGGAGGGGGGGGGATGGGGCAAGTCACCATAAAAATAGTAAGAAGAATTATAAGTGAATTACAGTAAAACCCCGGATATGGACACCTCTCTATTATGGAGACCCCTGAATTATGGACAGCATTTTTCAGTCTGTTTTAAAACACCTTAGACTTGTGTTATATCTAGACCCCTCTATTGTGGACACCCCTCTATTCAGAATTAGGGACACTCTTTGTACTCCGTAAGTACAGTTACACATTTAAAACAACCCCTCTATTGTGGACAGTCAAATTGCTGTCCATAAGTTGTACGTTGTATAAACAACCCCTATCAGCTTCTTACTCAGTAGTGTTTGTTTTTTCACTATTGTTATCTGTGAGTTTTGAGTACATTATATTGAACACAGTGCATGTAAAGACAATAGGGCTTATTACAAAAGATGTTATACTACTTTAAAGCTTTATACTACTAAACCCTCTTGACATGTGCTCCGTCTATTAAAATTCGTACACAAGAACAAGTAATTCATTGTCTTTATACTCAGTTAAGATGTTATACAAGGTGTTAAGTCTGAATATCGGTGATGTGAAAAGAAAACGGAACGAACTTTCGCTATCTGATAAAGTTAAAACAATCAAAGCCAGTGATGGAAAAAGTGTAAAAAAATAGCCAGAGATTTTAGCTGTAGTTGTCAGATAGAACAGGATCTCGAAATTAGGGACACCCCGCCATTAGGGACAAAGTTCTTCAGTCACTTTTTGTCCCTAATAGCGGGGTATCACTGTATATAACACGTACATAAACACAAGTAAATAAATTTAAAAAATAGTAATCAATAAAGTAAACATATAGCCTGATAAAAAGATAAGTGTAATATTACATTTCTTAAAATATATGAGTTGTAATGCATTTTTTAAAGAAATATTTTCTGACAGAAATGTTACCTTGAAAGGGAGAGGGGGTGAGATAATCAGGTAAAAAGATCCCAGGGAATGGGCCAGGATTGAAAGTACCGGGGAAGGGGCTGGTGCGACAAGAGTGGGGGGATGTCCCGAGGAACAGGCCATGGAGGGGTGCTTTCTGGTTTATAATCTGCTTTGTTATGGGTTAAATCTGTACATGAACAGGCTGCCTATTTTCTCTTTGGAAATTTTGATATAAAATGGCAGTTATCTTCTTTTGAGAATTACACAATTCAAGGTCTAGAAAATTCACCTCAACACATAGAACGTTTAACTACAAAAATCAAATCTTTTATTTGTTCAAATTGAAAAGTCTGTTTTATTTTTTTTCACTATGCAAAAATAAAAATTTAATGATGAATCGGCCTCAATATGCAACACAGCATTAATGATGTCTAATAACAAATGCCAAAGAAATTGATAAAACAATTAAAATTGTTAATTTTCGACCAAAGACACGCTATACCTGCCAAAAAATGGTCCTTTCTGTACCGCATTCTTCAGACCATGAAGTGACGTACTTTCTGAAAATTCCGTCAAAGAATCTCCGTCAACAGCTTTTTGAGACATTTTAAAACAATATTGTGATTAGTAATAATAGCAAAGACCTGTTTGATTAACCTCCACGGTTTTATAAAACCGTTTTGGACTGGTTTAATGATAAACATAAAGCATAATAAGCCAATAAAAAAAAACTCCAGGCGCAGTTTCTATATAAAAGCTATTCCAGAAATATCATTTGTTTTATCTGAAAATAACTAATATTTATCTTCCTAATAATAATAACAACATAATATCCCGTAACTGCAGATAAAACGTCGCGAATAGGAGTGCAAAAACATACGCCAACATAGTTAACAACACAGTTATACCAATGCGAGTTAACTACTGGTGTGTTTGAACATTTTTATCATCCCAGTATGTCAAAAGCAATCGGATGGAAGATATTTGTAAAGGTGACTGTTCCACTTTATTTGTTCTATAATTGATGAATAAATTGCAATGCCATTTTCCATTTCCCGGGCCTAAAAGATAGCACTAAAAATTTCATGCCAAGCACGTGACTGTTGTATTGAAACAGCCCATCCGTAGGATGGGCCCATCCAATAACAGCGACGTATTGATTTAGCCCATATTCCTTGTTTTGCGCAGCTGTAGATTTACCACATATTTGGTCATTGAAACAGCACATCTTTTCGTCTCCCCTTAAAATCGGAACATTGTAGAAGGTCGTCACAAAAACTGTGTAAATTATCTGGCAATTTGTTATATAAGTGTTCGTTATATCAAAGTTGTACAAAATAAGTGTGTGCAACAGTAGAACACACTAATTAGATAACATTTTATCTTAAAAATTCAACGAGATTATGCCGCAAAAAAGTGAAACACACCAAAGCACACTTTAATACTTCGAAAATTATTTCTCACGCTGAACCGTATTGTAATAGCCCATCCGGCATACTGGTGAAACACATTAGGACAAACTTTACAATGAATATAGAGATGGGCTATTCCAATACGATTTGCTATGCAAATGGCGTCTTCAAAAGTCAAACACACCAATGCATATCCTAACACTTCGAAAATTATTTCTCACGCTGAACCGTATTGTAATAGCCCATCCGGCATACTGGTGAAACACATTAGGACAAACTTTACAATGAATATAGAGATGGGCTATTCCAATACGATTTGCTATGCAAATGGCGTCTTCAAAAGTCAAACACACCAATGCATATCCTAACACTTCGAAAATTATTTCTCACGCTGAACCGTATTGTAATAGCCCATCCGGCATACTGGTGAAACACATTAGGACAAACTTTACAATGAATATAGAGATGGGCTATTCCAATACGATTTGCTATGCAAATGGCGTCTTCAAAAGTCAAACACACCAATGCATATCCTAACACTTCGAAAATTATTTCTCACGCTGAACCGTATTGTAATAGCCCATCCGGCATACTGGTGAAACACATTAGGACAAACTTTACAATGAATATAGAGATGGGCTATTCCAATACGATTTGCTATGCAAATGGCGTCTTCAAAAGTCAAACACACCAATGCATATCCTAACACTTCGAAAATTATTTCTCACGCTGAACCGTATTGTAATAGCCCATCCGGCATACTGGTGAAACACATTAGGACAAACTTTACAATGAATATAGAGATGGGCTATTCCAATACGATTTGCTATGCAAATGGCGTCTTCAAAAGTCAAACACACCAATGCATATCCTAACACTTCGAAAATTATTTCTCACGCTGAACCGTATTGTAATAGCCCATCCGGCATACTGGTGAAACACATTAGGACAAACTTTACAATGAATATAGAGATGGGCTATTCCAATACGATTTGCTATGCAAATGGCGTCTTCAAAAGTCAAACACACCAATGCATATCCTAACACTTCGAAAATTATTTCTCACGCTGAACCGTATTGTAATAGCCCATCCGGCATACTGGTGAAACACATTAGGACAAACTTTACAATGAATATAGAGATGGGCTATTCCAATACGATTTGCTATGCAAATGGCGTCTTCAAAAGTCAAACACACCAATGCATATCCTAACACTTCGAAAATTATTTCTCACGCTGAACCGTATTGTAATAGCCCATCCGGCATACTGGTGAAACACATTAGGACAAACTTTACAATGAATATAGAGATGGGCTATTCCAATACGATTTGCTATGCAAATGGCGTCTTCAAAAGTCAAACACACCAATGCATATCCTAACACTTCGAAAATTATTTCTCACGCTGAACCGTATTGTAATAGCCCATCCGGCATACTGGTGAAACACATTAGGACAAACTTTACAATGAATATAGAGATGGGCTATTCCAATACGATTTGCTATGCAAATGGCGTCTTCAAAAGTCAAACACACCAATGCATATCCTAACACTTCGAAAATTATTTCTCACGCTGAACCGTATTGTAATAGCCCATCCGGCATACTGGTGAAACACATTAGGACAAACTTTACAATGAATATAGAGATGGGCTATTCCAATACGATTTGCTATGCAAATGGCGTCTTCAAAAGTCAAACACACCAATGCATATCCTAACACTTCGAAAATTATTTCTCACGCTGAACCGTATTGTAATAGCCCATCCGGCATACTGGTGAAACACATTAGGACAAACTTTACAATGAATATAGAGATGGGCTATTCCAATACGATTTGCTATGCAAATGGCGTCTTCAAAAGTCAAACACACCAATGCATATCCTAACACTTCGAAAATTATTTCTCACGCTGAACCGTATTGTAATAGCCCATCCGGCATACTGGTGAAACACATTAGGACAAACTTTACAATGAATATAGAGATGGGCTATTCCAATACGATTTGCTATGCAAATGGCGTCTTCAAAAGTCAAACACACCAATGCATATCCTAACACTTCGAAAATTATTTCTCACGCTGAACCGTATTGTAATAGCCCATCCGGCATACTGGTGAAACACATTAGGACAAACTTTACAATGAATATAGAGATGGGCTATTCCAATACGATTTGCTATGCAAATGGCGTCTTCAAAAGTCAAACACACCAATGCATATCCTAACACTTCGAAAATTATTTCTCACGCTGAACCGTATTGTAATAGCCCATCCGGCATACTGGTGAAACACATTAGGACAAACTTTACAATGAATATAGAGATGGGCTATTCCAATACGATTTGCTATGCAAATGGCGTCTTCAAAAGTCAAACACACCAATGCATATCCTAACACTTCGAAAATTATTTCTCACGCTGAACCGTATTGTAATAGCCCATCCGGCATACTGGTGAAACACATTAGGACAAACTTTACAATGAATATAGAGATGGGCTATTCCAATACGATTTGCTATGCAAATGGCGTCTTCAAAAGTCAAACACACCAATGCATATCCTAACACTTCGAAAATTATTTCTCACGCTGAACCGTATTGTAATAGCCCATCCGGCATACTGGTGAAACACATTAGGACAAACTTTACAATGAATATAGAGATGGGCTATTCCAATACGATTTGCTATGCAAATGGCGTCTTCAAAAGTCAAACACACCAATGCATATCCTAACACTTCGAAAATTATTTCTCACGCTGAACCGTATTGTAATAGCCCATCCGGCATACTGGTGAAACACATTAGGACAAACTTTACAATGAATATAGAGATGGGCTATTCCAATACGATTTGCTATGCAAATGGCGTCTTCAAAAGTCAAACACACCAATGCATATCCTAACACTTCGAAAATTATTTCTCACGCTGAACCGTATTGTAATAGCCCATCCGGCATACTGGTGAAACACATTAGGACAAACTTTACAATGAATATAGAGATGGGCTATTCCAATACGATTTGCTATGCAAATGGCGTCTTCAAAAGTCAAACACACCAATGCATATCCTAACACTTCGAAAATTATTTCTCACGCTGAACCGTATTGTAATAGCCCATCCGGCATACTGGTGAAACACATTAGGACAAACTTTACAATGAATATAGAGATGGGCTATTCCAATACGATTTGCTATGCAAATGGCGTCTTCAAAAGTCAAACACACCAATGCATATCCTAACACTTCGAAAATTATTTCTCACGCTGAACCGTATTGTAATAGCCCATCCGGCATACTGGTGAAACACATTAGGACAAACTTTACAATGAATATAGAGATGGGCTATTCCAATACGATTTGCTATGCAAATGGCGTCTTCAAAAGTCAAACACACCAATGCATATCCTAACACTTCGAAAATTATTTCTCACGCTGAACCGTATTGTAATAGCCCATCCGGCATACTGGTGAAACACATTAGGACAAACTTTACAATGAATATAGAGATGGGCTATTCCAATACGATTTGCTATGCAAATGGCGTCTTCAAAAGTCAAACACACCAATGCATATCCTAACACTTCGAAAATTATTTCTCACGCTGAACCGTATTGTAATAGCCCATCCGGCATACTGGTGAAACACATTAGGACAAACTTTACAATGAATATAGAGATGGGCTATTCCAATACGATTTGCTATGCAAATGGCGTCTTCAAAAGTCAAACACACCAATGCATATCCTAACACTTCGAAAATTATTTCTCACGCTGAACCGTATTGTAATAGCCCATCCGGCATACTGGTGAAACACATTAGGACAAACTTTACAATGAATATAGAGATGGGCTATTCCAATACGATTTGCTATGCAAATGGCGTCTTCAAAAGTCAAACACACCAATGCATATCCTAACACTTCGAAAATTATTTCTCACGCTGAACCGTATTGTAATAGCCCATCCGGCATACTGGTGAAACACATTAGGACAAACTTTACAATGAATATAGAGATGGGCTATTCCAATACGATTTGCTATGCAAATGGCGTCTTCAAAAGTCAAACACACCAATGCATATCCTAACACTTCGAAAATTATTTCTCACGCTGAACCGTATTGTAATAGCCCATCCGGCATACTGGTGAAACACATTAGGACAAACTTTACAATGAATATAGAGATGGGCTATTCCAATACGATTTGCTATGCAAATGGCGTCTTCAAAAGTCAAACACACCAATGCATATCCTAACACTTCGAAAATTATTTCTCACGCTGAACCGTATTGTAATAGCCCATCCGGCATACTGGTGAAACACATTAGGACAAACTTTACAATGAATATAGAGATGGGCTATTCCAATACGATTTGCTATGCAAATGGCGTCTTCAAAAGTCAAACACACCAATGCATATCCTAACACTTCGAAAATTATTTCTCACGCTGAACCGTATTGTAATAGCCCATCCGGCATACTGGTGAAACACATTAGGACAAACTTTACAATGAATATAGAGATGGGCTATTCCAATACGATTTGCTATGCAAATGGCGTCTTCAAAAGTCAAACACACCAATGCATATCCTAACACTTCGAAAATTATTTCTCACGCTGAACCGTATTGTAATAGCCCATCCGGCATACTGGTGAAACACATTAGGACAAACTTTACAATGAATATAGAGATGGGCTATTCCAATACGATTTGCTATGCAAATGGCGTCTTCAAAAGTCAAACACACCAATGCATATCCTAACACTTCGAAAATTATTTCTCACGCTGAACCGTATTGTAATAGCCCATCCGGCATACTGGTGAAACACATTAGGACAAACTTTACAATGAATATAGAGATGGGCTATTCCAATACGATTTGCTATGCAAATGGCGTCTTCAAAAGTCAAACACACCAATGCATATCCTAACACTTCGAAAATTATTTCTCACGCTGAACCGTATTGTAATAGCCCATCCGGCATCATACTGGTGAAACACATTAGGACAAACTTTACAATGAATATAGAGATGGGCTATTCCAATACGATTTGCTATGCAAATGGCGTCTTCAAAAGTCAAACACACCAATGCATATCCTAACACTTCGAAAATTATTTCTCACGCTGAACCGTATTGTAATAGCCCATCCGGCATACTGGTGAAACACATTAGGACAAACTTTACAATGAATATAGAGATGGGCTATTCCAATACGATTTGCTATGCAAATGGCGTCTTCAAAAGCAAAACACACCAATGCATATCGTTTTATAACCTTAAGTTTTTCTTCTAAAACTTGTTTCAGTTCGTTGAAATTGTAAAGGTAAAATGTTATGTGAGTAGTGTGTTCTGCTGTTGAACACACTACTTATGTACAGCGTTAGTATAACGAACGCTTATATAACAAAATGCCAGGGAATTTACCCAGTTTTAGAGACGTCATCTACAGTGTTCCGATTTTAAAGAGACAACTACGCAAAACAACGAATATTGGTTAAATCGCTGTTGTTGGATGGGCCCATCCTACGGAAAGGCTTATTCAGGACAACACTATCTTTTGAAAAATTTGGTACGGTATACAATGAAAACACAATAGATACCTTTCATGTATTTTATTCATGAAATAATAAAAATTACAAAAAGTTCCATTTGAAACATCAGTCTTGAAATATTTTGTTAAAATAATACTAAATAGATGCTGTTATGTATGCACACAAACCACATACATGTTTACTACTGAAATCACAGCCACTTAAAGTGTTACAATTATAATGGGTTTTGCCAGTATAAATAAGTATTCATCTGTCACGAGTCATGTTAAAGAAGGTCATCACGCAACGTTTGTATAAACCTTCATCTTTATATATTTCAGCATGAGTTACTCTTGCCACATCAAGCTTCAGTTAGAACAAAGTAAAACATCAATTCAATTTATGTCACAAGCCGATTATTCTTATCAATATAATCCTTTCTTGCTTTGCTATATAAAAGAATCCGTTTTACAAAACTTAATGCATAACTAAAAAATGAAAGAAATCTGTATTGTGTAATGTCCATCTTAATCATAAAATTTGCTTTCGATTAACATGAAACATAAAGAATGAATGTGTATATAATGTTATTTACATTTACACATGCATTAACCGATCAAACACCTCTCCATTTTATGAAGATATGTGAATTATAAAAAAAAATCAAATAGTTCTTGCAACTTTGTTTCGCGTAATTAACGTTCACTTACAGTTCTTACAGTACGACAGCTTTAATATTGGAAATGTTTCATTATTTGCCCGTTTTCAGGGACCAAAACTCCCATACTCATTGTTCCAGGATTGGTAACGGTTCAAGTCTTGCTCTGAAACACTAGCGCGAACTTGCTTGAAGGCTTGTTCGAAGTCGTCATATTCTATGGCTCGAACCTGCGACATAGAACATAATTTATTTTGGCAATCCAATTTTTATGTAACTGAAGATGCAACAGAAAATAAGGGAATGATAATCTAAAAATGAAAAAGGGCATCCGAGCTATTTTTTATAAATTACATTTGATATGAAGAACACAATAACTTCAATCTGTTTGCAATAATGAGCATAACTTGTGGACATAAATTTCTTAAAACATCGAACAATATGATTTGTACAGCAGATGTATCTCAAATAAATCTCACATCTTGTGGATCAATGGTCAATATGTCTTGTGGGTTTATGCATCGCAGTGGTCCCAGAGCCGCTTCACGGCAAAGGCAAGCCATGTCTGCCCCCGAGTACCCTGGGTGTTAAACATAAATTAATGTAACTAAAGTTCATTTAAGCCAACCTGTCAAATATTTAAAGCACAGTATTACCTTATGTTTCATAGCCAATTTATAGGCTGAAGTTTTCCACAATACAGAGCATGCCTTCTTAATGCGTCTAATGCAGACATGTCGTTTACAATTGCATTATGTATAGTAGGAATTATTGAACTGATGACAACGTGACATTACCCTTTGATCTGTCAACAATAGCTTGTACATGTTTGTCTTCCAAGGCATGTTTCTCAGCTTTCAGTTCGTTTTGAAGTATGACACAACGTGCATCACCGTCAGGCAAAGAAATATATAGCCTTTTAACAAACCGGCGTCGAGCCGCTTCATCAAGCTCTTGTGGCCTGTTGAGAAATAAAGGTATCTCGCATTATGTTGATGAACAAAGCTTACTTAACAATTTCATTTTTTTCAATTTCAGTGCTAATAATGGATATAATATCAAATACTATACATAATGACGTTAACATTTATCGGTAATCTTGTAACATTACCACGACTTTAAACAGATATGTGCTTCCAAAGCGGGGCATAACAGTCTGCAATAACATTGCATATTAAGTGAAGAGTGGGGAAATTGACAAAAACATACAAAGACAAACCTATTTGTTGCACCGACCAGTAGGAGCCGATCTGTTTCGGTGGTACTTGCACCATCCTAACAAAGAAAGATATACAATGTCTTGTGCTTAATTTCTCTGAATAAACTCTTCATATTTACAAATGCATGATAAAATGATTAAGTGACCATTTAATAAGTGTTAATTTTGAAATACATACCAGTTGCACAAGGAATTCTGTTTTCATTCTTCGAGAGGATTCATGTTCCCCACTGCTTCGTTGGGTTAGTAATGAATCGATTTCATCAATGAAAATGACAGACGGTTGGTGTGCCCGCGCCACACAGAAAAGAGCCTTGACCATTTTCTCTCCTTCACCAACCTAAAAGAATGGAATAACAATATTTCACAACAACATTAGTAAAGCAACACAATTTTAATAATTATCATGCGACAATCATTGCTTTCTTTTAAAAATAAAGAAATACTTCATAAGAAAATAGTTACCCATTTTGAGGTAAGGGAAGAGGCACTGATGCTAAAAAATGTTGCTCTCGCTTGATACGCAATGCACTTGCCTGCAAAAATAGTTAAGCGTTATTGACAAAAACGAAAATCACTGCAATAAAATATAACGTTAATATTCCAATTTACTTTCTTTAATGAACAACAATGCCACATTTTAAGTCTAAAATCTTTCATTAAAACATATTAATAATACCAAATTAAGCACTACAGACCGATTAAGGTTTTCCCAGTTCCTGGTGGGCCAAACAGCAGGAGACCTTTTGGAGGAGCTCTTAGACCAGTGAATAAATCTCTAAAAGTAAACACAGTGTGTATTATAACTAAAAGCAATATGGTTAATATTTCTCTTACAGCAATTTTGCATTACAGTTATTTTCCTTCAAGAAGCTCTAAGAATTAAGTAACAGTTAAGTAATACCACTCTTTATGTATAATCAACCATTTTTCAGTCTCGTTCTAATTTCATTTGAAATGAAAAAATGAAAGAAATACTGACGGTCTTTGAAGCGGCCAAATGATTGTTTCTTGAACTGTTTTCTTAGCAAAGTGTAGTCCTGCAATATCTTCCCATTGAACTGTTTGACTTGTCTCTATAATCTGTAACATGAAATGAAAATTTCTTGATTTCCGACATCTGGGCATCAAACTGAGAATTATACAATATTTGTAATATCATGATAGAAACAGTATATCTACCTCAGATTCTATGCGCGTTATCAGATTTGTGTCAATGCCGCTCAAAAGCTTTTCGCATCGTCGCTGCTGTTGTTCTTCCTGTAAAATTGAATTATCCTAATTTCATTTCCCAGCAAAACATATTGTTTCATTAATAACTTATATAGTTGTGAAGATTCATTAGTTGTGAAAGCTAAGTTTGTGAAACAATATTGAACCAACATTACCTCATCTTCACGGGTGTTTCTTTGCACGTTCTCTTGCATGCCAATGCGGAAGATTGATTTCGAGAACTTTCTTCTTTTGGGAAAGGGTTCCTTTTTGCAAATGAAAAATATATAAATTTGAGTAAAATGGGTACACATTTGGTCTTCTAAATTGTAGTGCAGTATCCAATATTTCTACAACAATGTTACTTTTAAACTTTAACTAATCTCTACTTCGGATAATATACTGACTTCAAAGTCACTACTGTCGTCATCGTGAGGCTGAGAAGACGGAGGAGAGACGGGGGGAGATGTTTGTGACTCTTGAACAGCACGCTGCACAACAAAGAAAAATTGCAATATGATAAATCACATATTTTCACACGCCGATCTCTAAACACTTGCTACTTTCCTAAAGATTTTTTATCGTTTCATTTGTCGTTGTATTGCTTTTCATGCTATCTCTGTAGTTGCTAAAATACATGATATTACAGTTCGCACACAGCATATTTGACACGTATTAGGACTCGTTAAGTTTTAAACTGCACTTCTAATATATTTGTAAATTATTGCAATGTCTTGTGCAGATTAAAGTTCTTAAATGTCCTATTGGAAATAATTATTCAAGGAATTACTTTTACAGAAGACGGGTCTGAATTTTTCTCTTGGTTGATTTCCAATGTCTCATGGGAGCCCTTTACGTTTTTAAACATTCAATATTGAAAAAGACTGTAAATAATATTTCAACTGAATAATCATGAATGCTTTTCTGATAAATGATATTTTACTACTGGTACCACTGAATGTATAACGATTCAGTAAGCTATCATTAATTGTCCATTAGTAATACCATGATGCAAACATTAAGCATATCATATCAAAGGCTTACATGGTCTTACACTAACATCTTGAAAGAGGATTTCTTGTTTTCACAAATATGTTACCATTTGTCAAAACATTGCCTGAACGTACCTTGCTCACGCTTTTGCTCGGATGGCCTGAATCATACTCTCCATCATCTTCCACCTATTTTTTTAGTGTACAAAACCCATTAATCAATTATATTTTTAATAATTTTAATAATAGTTTAATCTGTATTGCATAACAATTTGTGTTAACTATTAATTTCTAATTTAAAAAGGGGTGATATTATTCGCTCTAAATACCTCAGTTGGTTGCAGAGCTACAGTGTCGTCAAATGTTCCAGCCATGTCTTCCGATGATACAGTTACAACAAGCTGTCAAATCAAAAATATACTTATTATTTTTTATAAAAATTCTTATATATGCCCTATATCTATACTATATTCAATAATCATTTAGCCACAGGATGCAACATGGGAATTTTTTCACCTGATCTTCTAGGAAAGTACAACCCTCTGGTTCATCTGAGGAAACGTAGAAAAGACAATCTGTTTGAAAATGTGAAGGAACATATGTCTAATATAGGTAATAGGTGTAAAGGTATAAATAATAAGTAGAATAGTTAAATCGTATTTTAGTGACTTTGATTTAGCTCTTAAATATATTCTAATTAAATATGACTTTAATATAAAGAAAGTAATTAAATATCCAATTTAGGTCCAAGTTATTACTTTAAAGGATACATGCACGTCCGCCAAGCTTTTTATGCACAATCCTTGTTGCAAGTTGTCTTCTCGAGCTTCCGTCATATTCAAACCTGAATTAATTTAGATTAATAAGCAACAAAATATTCAAACAATTTCTATTAAATATTCTTTAAATAATATTTCTTCAACAGCAAAAACAGGTCTGAAAAGATAACTAACCATAATCCATTTTCTGCCACCAAAGCGGTGAAATGGTGCGCCTCTGTACCATAGCATATTGCTGCAGAAAGGACATAATCGAAGTGCTTGTCTATGTTAAACTTTGAAGGTTGCATCTTGATAGGAACAGCTATTTCTCGTCTTAAACCAGACACCTGAAATGCAAAATAGTAAAATATCTGAATTTGTTTTAATAAAAGTATAATAGGACTTGAAACATTAACACATCTATGCACATGATGTGAAAAGCGAAAAAATATGTTACCTCAGTGTCGTTCAAGCCACATAGGTGAATGGTCAGATGTGGTGGGAGAATGACATCTTTTTCAAGCTGTAAAGAACAATAACAACTTTAAATATAACTGGCAGTTGAACACATCATATATGTAACACCATTTTATAATAATTGCTTTGACATATTTGTTTCTTTGTTTTGTCTTACGTGTTTCAATCTGTTTTCAATGGCTACTTCCAGAGTGCCGTAGAAAAGATGAGCATTTCGATTCACTTCTGAAAATGTTGGCACTCGGAGCACCAGTTCGTTACCTATAAATGAAAGACTAATATAAGAAACACAATAAATATGCAGTTTTGCAATATACATTTCCTTATGACCTTTAGTACAGAATCCCCAGTTTGCAATAGTAATTAACACAAATTTACGTTTTAAATTAATTTGAAATAACATTTCAAATATAAAACCGGAATAAAAAGTACTGAACAAGCAGCTGTGGGATAGGGATATAGGGCAACAACCAATAACAGCATGCAAGAACAAACATTCTTAAGTAAGTTTTACCGATAGGCATAATGCCAATGTCAGCTCTTAAACGGCCTGATGCAAATGCATCAATCTAGAAAAAATGTTATAGCTTCTGAAAAATATTTATTATTACTTTAAAGCTAAATCCAACAAAACACATATTTTTTAACTCTTTTTAAACTGTTACGTAGATTTCATTTTATGAAAATACTGTTAAATAATTAAGTCAAATAATAGTATATCATTACCTCTTCCAAGTCGAGCAACAACTTCTGCACCATAACTTCATAAAACTCAACGGCATCGTTGGCATTGCCTGTACCGGGCCTTGCTTCTCCATCCCATTCCATGTAGGTGAGAAGTTCACAAAATTTGGTATGCAACTCACATCTTCGTTCCTCATACTGAATAAATGAGAAATTTATCAGTGCTTTTTGTTTATTTCTTCGTTGTTGAAAGAAGAGCACAGCGCCATCTTAATAAGAAATTTAGGAATAGTGTAATGCCTACCCCAGAAGTTGCCTGGCTTTTCTCCAGATATTCTTTATTCACTCTGAAAAGGCTTTCTATTTTCTCCACAAGTGGGACTTCAGGCCAGATGCAAGCAGTTTGTAGCCACCATGGTTGAGCACGCAGAGAACACAGCACTGATCCAGCGTAGCAATTGTTCGCGAATTGGACAATTCCGTGTAAGTTATCGCCTGAAATTGCACCAATACCTTTGAATTATGATTTAGGAATTTTCACTTATGATGCACAATCACAAATGACACAAATCGTAGTTCAAAGATATCTGTAGCCCTTGGTCGAAAAATATAAGAGCAATTACCCTGTTCTGCAGGCGATTCTTCTTTGTCTAAACCACAAGAAGCTAATTCTGCAGTATTTTGGCAATGTATACAAGAGCATTTGTCATAACACGGTCTACCATTCTTGTAGCATGAACACTTCATAGATGTGCATGGATTTCTACCCTTGCATTGGCAACGTTCAACCTTCATTGCCTTCGTCCCTTTGTACAAAAATATAGCTGCCTTGCCCAGTGACATCTGCAAATGATGATCAGAAGCTACGTTTTAGCCAGCAGCGACAAATTTAAAACCCTATAAAATGTTTTAGCATTAGCATTGGTAATGCTCCTAATTACACATAAATACATATCAATAAAACTATTACCGTACATACTTTTCTTCTATTCTCAGCACTGGCTTGCACCGGAGTTGAGGTAAGCTGTGGTGTGGCAGCTGAACAGTTTAATACGTCCTTTTCGACGTGCGGCAGCATCTCAACTGCTTCATTATGTTGCTGTGTTTCTTTGGCTAGATTTCGAAGCTTTTTACATTGAACATGGGGCCATATACATGCTAGTAATTGAGGTCCATGATCTTTGATGTTCCCCAGATCTCCACAATCGGATATTATTTGTAGAATGTCAGCACGAACATTGTTTGCAATGAGGGAATGGTCACAATGGGGACTTCGGTAATAACGCGCAATCCAAAAAATAAGCGAAAGTATGTGAAGTTGCCGACCGCAAGAGAGAGACAGAAACTGGTCCACCCATTCCATAACACGGCGTTCAGTAACAGTAGGCTTGGCAGCTGTGAATAAAAATAAAAATATGAGGCTTGAATAAACACATACTGTACAGGATAGTTTTTTTATTATTACTTCAATTCAGCACAATAGCGAATCATAACGATACTTAATGTAGCAAAGCATACCGTTAATCAAGAGCTCCGGTGCATTTAGCAATTCGTGATACGATTTCCCTGTCATTTCAAGTTCTTCATTAGCTGTATTCTTATTAATAAGGTAGTCGTCGGCTTCTGTATCTGAAATGACCACTTATAGATATAAGAATTTTTAAATAAAAATGAAAGCAACAAGGTAAATTCACTCACAATTGTATTTTAATACTTCAAATGTATAAAATGTTTTGTCATATAAATTATTTCAGCGCTCTCTTTATGAAAGATTAATAAAATAACCTGAGCTATTTAGGCTTGGACTTTCTTGTGTTCGTGATGAAGGCCTTACTACCTTTCCCGTGTCTAAAATAACAAAACAATGCAGATATGTCAAAACACGATTTTTCATATGGTACTTCTTCCTCAATTTTTCAAGCTTATACAAAGGTTATTCATATTAATATACATAAACATACATATTTATATAAATATAAACAGAAGAGGCAGGAAATGCATATTACATTTATTGAATTTCTGCATATGAATAGGTGTTGTTATGTCCACTCCGGTTTCTTGAAAATCCTTATCAAGTGCTTCTAAGCACAGTGTGTTGCTGCTGCTTACTCCAGTAACTCGAACCGCAACATTAGGTGGTTGACCTTTCTGGCGTAGCTTTTTTTGGAGGGGAACTACGCCAACATCCCCAATTTTTACTTGAGTTGTCTGAAATAGACAATAAGAGTTACCCTGCCAATTCATGAAACGTTTTTTAATTTTGCTGTTTAATATTGTTAATAATCTATTAATTTATGTAGATAGTTAAAGAATTATTATCTATAAAATATTCAAATATTGAATACTAAAATATACTGTGGATGTCGATCCTTTTGTTATTTTCTGTTCCGCTAGCATAACGGCGGCAGTGCTGGACAGTCCAACATTATCCACCATACTTTGCATGCGTTCCCAGGCCAGCCTAGCAAAAACATAATAACTTCAATAACATAACAGTCTTGGCCGTTTCGGTACAAGTAAATACACGTTTAAACATTTTAATAGACCACAACAAAAAGAATATATGTTAAAAAGGTGCTAAAGTCAAGAACAAAATATGAATTATAACTAATTACTCAGTAAATTCTGGTGCTGGATCAGTGCACTCCATTGACTCCAAATTTAATGAATGAAGGTTGCTTGTAATATTGATGCTACGGCTGCGGTCAATATTTCCTGGTTGCCAGACTTGTAAGGGTGTTAACGTGCTCCCCTTATATGACAGACTACTGTGTGGAGTGTTGCTAAAAAGATACAATTTATGCATTTCATGTATTGCATAATGAACACAAAGAATTAAAAATAAATGTCTGTTAAAAACACTGTTATTACAAAAACCCATGTTATTAATATCAACAGATGAATTGTAGATAAAGGACAATTTACTTGTATAAGTACACAGCACTGTCAACTGCCTCTTCGAAAGTTAGGTCTTTGGATTGCTGTAGAATATAGGAAATTTTGGGCTTTATTGTTGCATGGAACCTCTCATAACGGCCACCGTGCTGTGGTGTATATGGCGCTGACTTCTTCAAAGCCACTCCCATTGTCTTCATTAAAGCGCTAAAAACATGAAATGACAATGTAATACTTGTAATATAAAATGTTCTGAGATGTAATCGGTGTTTTCTCAATAGATATGTTTTGTAAAGTTTAAGAACATCTTTAAGCTTTGATCTCTTTGAAACTGCAACTACACTTACGTTAAAATCTCGCTGGTAAACTGTGGACCGTTGTCACTGTGAAATTCCTTTGGTATACGGCCAAGATGCATAAAAAGTCTGCGCAAAATGCTTGAAACATTGTCAGCTGTAGTGGAATTCATTGGAAAAACCCAACCAAACCTGTAAATAAGAAATTAAAAAATGGAATGTTTGCAAATGTAACTTAGTTCACTTAATCAATATTGCCGTTGTTTTCATTTCCTATTGTAAAGTGCGAAGCGAAAGATGACGTACCGACTAAAGAAGTCGATGACGGTCAGCAGATTTACATCATGTCCCTCGTGGTTAAATACTGTGATGTCCACTCCAACTCGTTGAAACGGCATGTAGATTTCAATTGGATTGTTATGCACCTGTCGTTTGTTGCTAGTCTAAACAAGGCAATAATTTTATTCCTTCAATTTCAGCCCATAGTTTTTTTCTCGTCAAATTTAACTGATAGTTCAATTAATATTTCATAGCTAATTTTAAGTTGCCAGTTGGTTATAATTTAGTTAAATGAAGAACGGTTTACTTTTGTAAGCAGGCACGTGTGGCAGTCCTTAACGGCTTGGTTGATATCTTCGAAAAGAATTCCTACGTATTTGAGCCTCATCTGAAGACAGTATAAGCAGCCTGTATAATACAAATTTTAGCAGGAAATATAACTTTACGTTACTCAATAAAACTTTAGCACACCGTTTTACAAAGGACCAATTTGTAAATGCAAACGTTCTTACACATGATGCAAGTTTAGTTATTCCAAGATGACCCATCTGTTGGTGTTCTTTCTGAGCAATTTCATAGCCATTCTCGGACGGCACCACGGTAAGTGCTATCTGTTGCCCCGTGCTTTTGTCTGTAATCTTCCCCATCAATTTGTTTTCTTCCACATACATATTGAACTTTTCCACGATCTGGATCATATCACGTCTAAAATAGACAATAGTTCTAATGATATTTGTAGTCAATATTTCTTAATTACGTTGATATGTTCCTAAGATTTGTAGTCTTGTAAGGACAGATTTATATGTTATGTGTCATGTGTTTACCTTCTTCCAGGGACAGCCTTCTTTTCCTTCTTGCTGTTGTCATCCGAAATAACATATGCATTGCAGCTGAAACCCTTTTGGATGGATAAAGCAACAAATACTGGATGATTCCAATTTGGTTGTTTTTCTAAGGCCAGATGCTTATAGGCTTCAATATGTTCCTTTGTAATTCTCATCTCGATTGCCTGTTAACATGTTGTACATGTTAATTAATACATAATTATATTAAAGTTATAATCACTTTTAAAAACAAGCAAAGAATTTCAATGTACATAAAACTATAAGCTTTTAAAATTCTTTCAAAAGTTAGTCAGTCAAGCAAGATTTCGTAAAACAATACCATTTCTTAAAAGCTTTAAACTTTATTCGATCTTGTTCTTTAATGTCTTATATATATTTTATAACATGATAAAGTAATAGTTTATCAAGTAACGTTTTATGCTGGTGATGTGCAGGTCGTATTTGTGTTGCTTATATATTCCATTTTGTTGTGCTGGTTGCGGTAATGATCTTATTGGTCGTGGTAGTGGTTTTCCTGTTGTTTATGGAAGTGTTACTCTTTTTTAAGATTGACCAACCGAATTTTACAACCGTCGCCAATTACGGAGATTTTGGCCTATTTAAAAAAGGTTTTTCAGAGAACACTGCTTCAAATCTAGAAAGTAGATGATGGAAAATGTAATAGCCTTGGCCTTTCAAGGATTGCCCAAACTTTTGAATTTTGGTTTACAGCATAAATCTTATAATATTTTACAGAACATTGATTTTTAGCCCTCAGCCAATATTGGCTGAAGGCAGAACATGAGATATCGCCCGGACAAGAAAAAGTTTAAAGGTCACGTGACAAATTGAACCCCCCGTTGCACATCTACACCTTATATACTTTCTTGCTGTAAGGTTTGGTGGAGATCCGATGAATAGCTTTTTAGATATCGTCGGACAAGAAATAAGGTTTAAGTGCGACGGTCGCGTAACAGGTGGAACCCCCCGTTGCACATCTACACGTTATATCCTTTTTTCTGTAAGGTTTGATGAAGATCCGATGAATAATTTTTGAGATATCGCCACGACAAAGAAAAAGTTTAAAGTGCGACGTTCACGTGACCGAAAGGTCATGTGACAAATCAAACTCTCTGTTGCACATCTAGACCTTATATACTTTCTTTCTGTAAGGCTTGGTGAAGATCCAATGAGTAGTTTTTGAGATATCGCTCCGACAAAGAAAAAGTTTAAAGTGCGACGGTCACGTGACAGGAAGGTCACGTGACCGATTGACCCCTCGTTGCTCATCTGCACCTTATATACTTTTTTCTGTAAGGTTATGTGAAGATCCAATAAATAGTTTTTGAGATATCGCCCAGACAAAGAAAAGGTTTAAAGTGCGACGGTCACGTGACCAGAAAGGTCATGTGACAAATCAAACTCCCTGTTACACATCTAGATCTTATATATTTTCTTTCTGTAAGGTTTGGTGAAGATCCAATGAAAAGTTTTCAAGATATCGCCCGGACAAGAAAAAGTTTAAAGTGCGACGGTCACGTGACCGAAAGGTCATGTGACAAATCAAACTTTCTGTTGCCCATCTAGTCCTTATATATTTTTTTCTGTAAAGTTATGTAAAGACTCAATGAATAGTATTTGAGATATCGCCCAGACAAAGAAAAGTTTAAAGTGCGACGGTCACGTGACGGAAAGGTCATGTGACGAATCAAACTCCGTGTTGGACATCTAGACCTTATATACTTTCTTTCTGTAAGGTTTGGTGAAGATCCAATGAAAAGCTTTTAAGATATCGCCCGGACAAGAAAAATTTAAAGTGCGACGGTCACGTGACAGGAAGGTCACGTGACCGATTGAGCCCCTCGTTGCTCATCTGCACCTTATATACTTTTTTCTGTAAGGTTTGTTGAAGATCCAATGAATAGTTTTTGAGATATCGCCCAGACAAAGAAAAGTTTAAAGTGCGACGGTCACGTGACGGGAAGGTCATGTGACAAATCAAACTCCCTGTTGCACATCTAGACCTTATATACTTTCTTTCTGTAAGGTTTGGTGAAGATCCAATGAAAAGTTTTTAAGATATCGCCCGGACAAGAAAAAGTTTAAAGTGCGACGGTCATGTAACAGGAAGGTCACGTCTCCAATTGAACCCCTCGTTACTTATCTATACTTTATATAATTTTTTCTGTAAGGTTTGGTGACGATCCGGTGAATAACTTTTGAGATATAGCCTGGACAAGAAAAGTTTTAAGTGCGACGGTCACGTGACCGGAAGGTCACGTGCCAATTGGATCCCCCATTCCCCGGTGCATATCTACATCTTACATACTTTCTTCCTGTAAGGTTTGGTGAAGATTCGATGAATACTTTTTGAGATATCGTCCGGACAAAAAGAGTTTACGGACGAACGGACGGACTGACAGACGGACAGACGGACGGACAGATCGATAACAATAGCCAACATTGGCTGAGGGCTAAAAATTGGATAAGATTTGGCCGATTACAAAAATAAAACATTTTCTCAAATAAATACAGCTAAATAACATTTCTGTACAATATTGAGAAAACTCAAGGGAAACTGTGGAAATGGAAAAAAACTGATATTCATGTAATAAATGCCCCCCCACCTTTGTACAAATTTTGCGTGGCATGGATAACTGACAGTTGTTACGCTCTTTTCAATTATTTCTAATTGAAATTTATCCGAAGATAGACCTAAGTCTACTTGCTTCAAATAATATACCGAGCAGCTCAACTTGCGCTATGATTTGCACAGGGAGCATCCACCACGGCCGCTGTACTATATGGCCCACGGCAGGCACAACCCCCCGGGTCCTTTTTTTTCTTTTACGAGACCCCCCGGCCATCCATTAAAAAGACCCAATTTTAACAAAAAAAAAAGTCGAAACAGCGAAAACGCCCATTTGTAGAAGGCTGCACTCACAATATACAGCAAAAAAATGGGTGGGGGCATGGATATAACCGGGATGGAGGCCGGCATATACCCACAAACCAAATGAGCGCCTTCAAAACTAGGACATTGAGGCCCTGCAGATGAGAAATTCACCGTGTTTAGGTATCGAGAACAGTCAATTTCGTTCTCAGCACAGAAAAACTGTGAAAATCCCCTAAGCGAGGGAGTGGGCGGAACAGTCGGCGGTGTTTTGATCAATTTATTCCAAAAGCGCAAAAATACCAAAAGGAAAAAGAACAAAAAAAATATGCGCAATCCAACTTGACTTTACCAGCTGCCCTGCAAAAGGACACTGAGCTGGGGTCAGTAAGGAATTTTTGTCGAGTCTCTATACCGTACTCGAAAAAATATTTAAATATGCCTCCTGTATCCTGACAAGCAAAACGTGAAGTATGTCTGATATGTACTTTAAAACTCAACAGCTAAAACCCAGCAAAAAAAACGCACTTAGTCACTGAGAGATCACAGCGACAAGTGTGGTTTTCACAGGCAAGTGCAGGGAAAGTACACATGCAACGCACTGAAATAGGGAAGGAAGTGCCATAATGCAAGAGGGGGGAGGAAGAGAGAGAGAGAAGCTTTGCTGAGATTATAGCTGACTTTTCCATCAAAATAAATAATGTTAAGTGTGGTTGTTTGTTACAAGCAAAATGGTAAGAGGATAATTAAATGTTAAAAATGTTCTCGGATTTTTTATTTTCTACATTTTTGACAAAGAAATATAACGGCCCGTCCCATTACACGATCTTAACACATATGTTGTTTGAAATGACATCGGCAGTGTAGTCGTGTAGTCGTGTTTGATGGGGAGAAACTGTATGTGCTGTTTCAATAGCCTCTGTATTGATTTAGCCCAGCCATTGGATGGGCCCATACAATGATGTGGTGTTTCAATGCTGGGCTGTTTCAATGCTACAGTGACTCATTCAGGAAAACCAGCCACCCGAATTACCCTGTCGCTTAAAATGTATCGATTGATTATCTCTCTCTTTCTTTCTCTCTCTCTCTCTCTCTCTCTCTCTTTCTCTCTCTCTCTCTCTCTCTCTCTCTCTCGTCAGGTATGGGTGGTAAGCAGGGAACTGAAGGAAGTAAAGAAAGCAAGAAGATAATAAAGCAAAAGAGATAGCTTTTTATATACTGCTTTTTTACACAATTTTGCTCAAGCCGGTTTACGATGGGCCCATATAAAGACATTATTTCACACAAGGAGTGGTCAGGATTTGGAGTATAGAACTTATAATTATGAACCACTAACATGAACTAGAGAGAAATTTGCACAGCGAATTAGACCCCACTTGGAATGATAACTTAAAATGGAAGGTGGTAGATAATATTGCTGTTTGTTAACAAATTTTACATGTCTGAATGTAGAACATCCTCCTACATACTACCAACTATACCGGTAACGTCAAGGTCAAAAAGTTGTATCAGGTTCACCACTCCAGATGACCTTCCATGCATGTGCTTAGTTTGGATGGTCTAGCTTCAGCGGACTTGGGGGAGATGTCTGGAAACCGATTGCTCTATCTCTTACCGTTTTCGGGATAAAGGCCAGCTTCCGGTTTGGAGCTCGAAAGTGACCTGTAAGTGAATGACACCGGAAGTTATACCTTACGCAACGTCGTATAGGGGTGGAGGTCGAAAATGAGGTCAAAATTGCTCTATCTTTTACCGTTTTCGAGATAAAGGCTAACTTCCAGTTTCAGGCTCAAAAGATTTTTTTTGCAAATTCGGTTAGCTACAATATCCCTTAGCAATTATTATTATTATTATTATTATTATTATTATTATTATTATCACTGCTTTTTCTCGTAATGCGCTCTTCAAGAACATTATAAAAGCGCTACATAACATAGATAAATTTAACATGCAAGAGTATTTGTATCTAACATCAAAAGTTTACATATAAACTAAAATAAAAATCTTAATATATAATACTGTTTCTAAAATGCAATGTAATACTGATAGTCAATAATGATAATGCCAATTTAAATATTAAATGCCATTTTAAAATAATGCGTTTTCAATAGTTTTTTTTAACATATCCAGTGAGTGTACAGATCGCAATTCTTTTGGTAGCGAGTTCCATAGCCTAGGTGCAGCCACTTCAAAACAACGCAGACCAGCAGAGGCAAGTCTGAACCGAGGCTCTACAAGTAGAGAACATTCAGAAGATCTCAATGACCGTTTTGGCTCGTATGGCACTAGCAATTCACGTATGTACTGTGGGCCAGCATTGCGCAAAGCTTTGAAGACAGTCATGGTTACTTTGTAGTCAATGCGATGTTTGACAGGCAACCAATGTAGACTCTGTAACACAGGGGTGATGTGTTCCCTACGGGGGGCCAGAGTTATCAGGCGAGCAGCTTCCTTTTGAACCTTTTGCAACTTACGAATCTGAACAGCTGGCATATTCACATACAGACTGTTGCAAAAATCAAGAGGGGAAATGACAGCTGCATGAACAACGGTCTTCGTAGTTTCCAGTGCCAAACAGTCCCCCAATAACATATCTGCATTTTTTACAACCTCATTTATCTGTGTCTCCAACTTGAGCGATTCATCAATCATGACACCAAGGTTGCGTGCAGATGAGGAGCGTTGAATAGTCGAATTCCCTACGAGTATACTGTCTACCATTGCTTTGCCACGATTTCTATGCGTTCCGATGACTAAAAATTCAGTCTTTGACTCATTTAGTTTTAGTCGATTTGTACGCATCCACGACGAGACATGAGAGATGGCAGCTTCTAGTTGTTCAACGGCTTTCTGAACATCTTGAGTGGAAGATGGACAGACAGCCTTCCATTTGAAAGCAATGTGTCCTATGTCGACATAGCAATATAAAAATAAACAAAATGCACATTTTTTAAAATTATTTTGAATCTCATTTGAAATGCTACTGCTCTTAGATTTTAATCGGACTCTTAACACATTTGTTGTTTTTGTTACATTAATGAAAATAATGGTAAAGGTAATAGATATACCCAGACAGTTTTATCACATTGCAATACTCATCGATGTTTTCTGTTGTGGGTTCGATTCCCACAGAGTGCTTCTATAACGATTTCTTATGCAACTAACAGGCGATCTCTTGTGGTAGCACCGCGCGTAACTATGCCCATTTAAGCCATATACGATAGATATAGTTAACGTTTATTTTGGTGGTGAAGCCGCATGCTGCAGCTGTACAACCAGTTTCCAAAATATTTATATCCAATTTGTTTGAGGTCAGACGATTTTATCGGGGTGGTTTTCTGTGGGCATCCGTCTTCCCTATCTGCGTATGTATGAAAAAATATGTAAACTTTTACTTAAAATGTTTCTTCTCCCACAGTTTTGATCAGATTTCTTTTAAATTTTGTGCGAATATTCCCTAAGTGGTCAACTCTGTGAAACATTTTTGGCGATTCATCACAAATTATCCAAATGACATCACTTCAAAACTTTTTGTAAGTTATCTTCTTTCAAAATGCGTTAGCTCATGCAGTTCAAGTGGATATCTACTATATTATAGAATAATACTCTTCAGATGATCTTTTCTTTGAAATATTTTTGTGCACACCCAGAAATTGACCTCGTTTCTGTTCGAAAGTAAGGATCAAGCTTTTCCTTTTCTGCAAGTACTTTGAATCGGATTACTAATTAGTTTTGGATCCGTCAAAGGTCAGGCATATGCAAGCCTTTAAAAATTTCAGTAACCAGTTTTCAAAAAGTCACTCTACTTTTTAGCGTTCCTACAGGTCTTTCACTGGTCACAATGTCCTTGGATAATCTAGTTTTAAGATGCCAAAAATTCAACCATTTCGCATGATCTGACCTAAACTATAGGTCAAGTTACACTTAACACAGTATTATTTAGAATAAGAATAAGAAATTTTAAAAAATTTATTTGCATTTTCAATTTTTCATATTTTTCTATTGATTTGGCAAGAAAAAAAGTTGTTTATATAGTTTGCAACATGCAATGATGAAGCAATGAAAAAATCGATTTATTGGTAGTCTATTCCAGAATAGCCTACCAGAAAATATCTGGTTTCTTATTTACCTGAGAGTTCATATTTTAACTAAAACCGTGTTACTTATAAACTTTTGATGTCACAACTTAATGTCATCTTCTCTTTATACTACTTCTTTCCTGTGAGGAAATTCTGGTAGTACCTGTTAACCATTTGCTGGTAATATGTTCTAGTCTAACACTTATCTTGCTGTGTTACCACTGGAGAGTGTCAGTTAAGAAATCGCTATGCAAGCACTCGTTGGAAGTCGAACTCACAATAGCAAACAGCGATAAGTACTGACTACAACATATATTTATGACCCCTTTCATTTTCTTTACTATTTTTTCACATTACGCCATTTTTTAAATAGTTTCAAACAAAAAGTTTCAAGATGCCTCCGTATGGTCACTTTACGGGCGGTGAGCCAGTAAAGGTAGTTTTTCAAGACAGAACTATTTTGGAAACAATCGTACAGAATTAGAAAGAAAGCCGACCAAATTGTGGAAGAAGAAGCAACTTGAAAACTGGCTGGCTACCAACCAATAAAAAATACCCCTTCCAATTTCGTCAATTTTTAGTGGATCGCCAAAATAAAAAAAGTAATTTTTCAAAAGATGCCTGCTTATACATTTATGGAAATTTTGAAGGCAATCTAATCAAAGTTGTGAGAGAAGAAGCATTTTGAAACTTAGTCAGGAAAAATTTTTAAATGGCTCTCATTTGACCATTTGCCAAAAGAGTAAGTTTAAAGAAAGGCCTGTCTAGAGAATCCGACACATACGTACACATATGCATGCGTGCATACAGACGACGGATACCTCCACTGCTAATGTGATAAGAACGGCCCGAAGAAGTCGTCTTGTCTGCTAAACCTTGTTAACTTACTACATTACCAGAGTTTCCTGGTTAAAATAGGATAGTTGCCCCATAAATTCTGTCTTTAAAGAAAAGGTTTTAACGTACAAATGAGCTTTACAAAGTTCTCATTTCGATATCGCTGGGCACCATATATCACCCTGGTAAATTGACACACGAGAGGATCGATGAGGAAATGGCACAGTGAAATCCAGTGCGTTAACGTTACAATTAAATTCTTTACATGTGAAAAAGAAAATCTGTTATTGTGCTTACTTTTCAACTGTTGAAAGTTAACACTGGAGCCGAAAAGTTACAGAACACCAAATTTTTCGGGTACAGTGCAAAGTTGAAGGGCGCATGGATTAATCGAGCTCGGTCGCTTTACGATGCTTGCTGGTCTCACGCACTGGGAATTCCGCGAAAATAGTACTCATAAAGAGAGGAACTTTTTCTGAAAATATCCATCCGCTCTGTGTTTATACATTACATATAGATCTCATTAGAGGTCAGCTGTTATATAAAAACGGTTAAATTGTTATTTACATATAAAACATTGCCGTCATACACACATAGGATTACATTTTGCGTTTCCTTTCTAGTATCAAATAACTTTTCTTCTAAGTAGGTGTTTGTTATAATTTTTGGGCAATGTCGTTCTCATGGGACGTGAATTGAATTAAATTCTGGCCCACTGGTATCTTCCGGAAAAAGTCATACCTGCGAAAATACAGGATATAGACACAGAGCAGATGGATATTATAAAAAGTAGTTCCGCTGTTTTGTGAGTATTATTTTCGCGGGATCCCCAATGGGCTTGCAGAGTGAAAAGGTATTATACACAACAGGCTGAATCCCTTGAGACGTTGTTGCTAAACATATTTTAAAAAGGAGTTCCTCTCTTTTATGATGACTAATTCGCGGAATTCCCAGTGAGTCTGTGGAATAAAAAGATGCAGTTAGTGGTCATGAGGGAAGGATACGGGGAAAACTGAAGAAGAGTAAGCACTTGGGGTGGCTGTTAGTGGAAATAGGGGGACACGCCGCACCAGTTTTGGGGTAGGGGGACTGGGACGGTCAAAAAATGGTTGGGCAAGATTTGGATGTAGTTGAGAGAGGAAATAGAGGTGAAGGGAATTCAGGAGGGGAGATGGGATGCGGGAAGGTGGAATGATCCGCCAGTGGTATTGCTTTTAGAGGACTCGATGGTGGGAGATGGGGGTATGAACTTCGACGAAAGGTTAGAAGGGTGGACTAAGGCATCAGTGGCGGTTAAAGGGGTTGGAGGAATGACATGTATTGGAACTAGGGCGCGGGCGCGGGGTACTGTCAGCATGGGATTTAAGAGAGGAATTGGAGAGGAGGGATTGTCAGTAAGTTGCGGGGTTTGCTTTGGACGAATGACTTGGGGGACATAACGAAGGGGGAAGTTGGCTTCGAGAGGAAAGTGAGAGGAATTGGGGATGGACTAATTGACAATCTTATAGCAGTAAGAGGTGGGTTGCAGGGACTTTTGAAGAGGGATGCGTTCTGTGTGTGGGGAAATTTTTCCGTACGCTAAGGGTAGAGGGGGTTAAGCGATAGGGAACTGGATATTGTGAGGAATGGGTGAATGAAAAGGTGGTGCATTACTGACAATTACAAGGTTAGAGGGTGGCAAAATTCCAGGAGTTTCTGGCGGGAAGATGGGACAGGTATTTGGGGGATGGGTTGCACTTGTCAGATGAGGGACTAGATGTTTTAGCGCGGTGGGATTGGAGTGCAACCACAGAAAGAAATGTTAGGGGCAGGTGGAAGGGGGAGTGTGGAAGATAGAAAGTCAGGGGGTGAAGGTGGGGAAGTCGGGTAATAGCAATGAGTTTGGTGAAACAGGGAGGGGTGGACAGGAGAAGAGGTGGGGAGCGTCCCCAGCCGCTCGAGGAAATGGACTACAAAAAGTATAAGGGTGAGTGTACATTGTGGACTGGTAAACGTTTGTGAGAATACCCGAGGGAGAGTGGGTGAGATAAGAATGGCAACTCGGGAGATGCAAATTGAAATTTTTGCTTTCACAGAGACTGGACGGGTGGGATCACAACAAGGGCACAACAAGGTATCAAGAACAAGGTACAAGGTATCACAACAAGGTATCAGAGGTGTATTCATAAATGGAACGGGAAGGGATGAATTCAGCAGAGTGGGGAGGAATGGGGTGGTTATACTCGGAAGCGATGGAAATTCCAGGTGTCACCGCGGTGTACAATGATGCGCACATTACATGGCTGAACGTCCGAGTGAGAGACAACAGATGGTCGCTAGCAGTCATACTGGGTGCAGAATGGAATTGGGAATAAAAATTCGAACTGGATAAATTCATCGGCTGCGGAGGCACTTCACACTGATCTGGAAATCTTAAAAACAAGAGTTATATGATGGAAGTTGGTTCTAGAGGGTCGTTGCACAATTCTTAATGGCAGGGAGAATACAGTGTGAGAAGGGGCAAAAAAAGTAGGTGATAGGGTATGTCTTAGTGGAGGACAGATATGCGAATACAGTGGTTGACCCCAACCTTATAACGTGGGAGATGATCTCGGATGTGATACACGGGGAGGGTTTGTTAAATGGTACACAGGAATATACTACAGGGGTCGACAATACCACGAAAAGGGATCGGGATGAAAAACCTCGCACGAGATGCAAATGGATGATAAACGGGGAAACGGAGTGGGCCCTGTTCGAGGGCAGAGTGCACCAGGAGCTAGAAGGTCGGTTGACTACGTACCAAGAGAGGGCCATTGAATGGGAAAAGCAGATTGACAGAATGGTGAGGGGTGGAATGAGAAGGTGCAGAGAGCGAAAATTGGGATTGGGAAGGTCAACGTAAAGGTGGGAAGGAAGGGTTGCCATTAGCAATTAGAAGGGTTGCTAGGCGGAGACAAAAGCAAGAAGAAAATGAACAAAGCCATAGGAGAGGTGATGAAACGCAGAAAGGAAAGGAAAGGAAGAAAAAAAAGCGTTGTTGGAGAGAGGTAAGAGACGATTTTACGCAAAAGTTGGATAACACGCTGAAAGGATTAAACACATTTTGGAAATATTGGAATGCGCTGAAGGGGGGAAGCGCGAGCAAAGACAAACCAGGGCTGATAAATTCAAATAACAACGTAAAATATGGCAAGGAAGCAAACAAACATCTGACAGATCACTTGAGGCAGTTAATCGAGCCAGAGGAAGGTTGTTCCAGTGGGGAAGATGTCGGAGAGCAACATGGTAATGGCACCCTGAAACCAGAGGGGTAACTGTAGAGAAAGTGGCGGTAATAAGGATGGTGTTACAGAACGGAAAAGCCGTAGGGGCAGACAAGATCTCCAATGAATTTATGAAAAGGGGAGGGAACAGAATGCGGGAATCACTAGTGATTTTGTTCGATAAAATACGGAGGTCAGGGTATTACCACAAGTATGGAAGCAAGCGAGGATACAAATTTTTGCATAAGGGAGGCGTGAAAAGGAGACTTGATAATTAGAGAGAGATAAGTATAGTGTTCAATGTGGGTAAAGTGTTTTCTAAGGTCATTTGTAGTCGGATGACCAAAAGCGTAGAGGGGCGCAGACTCCTCTGACAATTCCAGTATGGTTTTAGGAAGGGGAAGCGGGCAATAGATGCGGCGTTCATACTGCCGGAAATCTTGGAGTTTCGCAAGAAATCGGCGAAGCAGGTGAGTCTGATCTTCTTGAACGTGAGAAACGCATTCCAAAGGGTGGATAGGAGTAAGCTTTTGCCAGTACTAACGTAGTTGGAGTATGGGGAGAAGTTTGTGGATCTAATCAAAAGTATGTACACAAAGGTAACGGCAAAAGCGTCGCTTGGTAATGGGGAGTCGGACTTGATCCAGAGGCGAGTTGGGTTAAAACAAGGATGTGTCTTGTCTCCGCTACTATTCTCACTGTACATCAAGGAGTTGGGAGATAAATTACTAGAGAGTGGGAGGGGATTCCATTGGTAAGTATGGAAATACCGGTTCCGTTTTTGCGGATGATATGGTGTTGGTTGGGAGGGATGGACCACTCTTAAGGAAATTACTGGATATAGTGGGAGGGATGGCAAAGTAGTACAAAATAAAATTTAACCATTTGAAGAGTAAGGTAATGGTCGGTTGGAGGGCGATGTGAAAAAAGAAGTGTGGAAACTAGGGGAAGAGGAACTTCGGAAAAACAAGAAGGTAGTGATAAAATGGCGGAAACAGATTTGTATAGGTATTTAGGAATTTTTCTCAAAATTCGGGGTCGAATATGAACCGGGGTATTCTGCTCGGTAAAAGAAGGAAGCTAGCGGCAGCGATTCGGGGATTTAGTGTGGGACTATAAATCCAGATAGGTATGGAACGGATAGATGGGAGAAGTTAGTCCTGAGATCAGGACTGTACGTGGTGGAAGTGGTAGCTCCGACGAAACGTTGGTTACAGCAGATGAAGTAAGAACAATTAAGGATGGCTAGATTAATAGTTGGTGGGTCAATAACAGCATGTGCTGAAGCGCTAAGAACACTCCTGCCTGGTCCTGCACAAACCATTTAGTAGCGCGAAACCTGAATTGGATAAAAATTCTTGAGCGCAACAAATAATGGAAGCGATACGTGAACTTCGGAAGAATAGAAGCAGTCGATGGGATCGGCAGATTCGAGCGCTGCTAGAACATACATGTCTGTTCTGGATACCGTTGGTATAAAAGATAGAAAAAAACTACTATTATCGCTCACCGGAAGTGACGTCATGAAGGGACGTCATCATGTGCCCCCTCCCCTCTGTATATAATGTATCTACAACATACATGTATATTTTAGATACGGTTGGTATAAATGATAGAAAAAATTCTGAGTCAGAATGCACCCGTGTATTTTGTAATGGACACTGTGTGCGCGTTCTAAACACGTCATAGAGTTTCGTGATAGCGTTTCGTAATAAAAGCGCATTTCCGTTTTCTACTTCATACTTCATGCAACAGTTTTTCCCCAACCCGTTATTCTCGTCAAACCCCTCAAACCTGTTATTATCGTCCATCTCCCGCAAATCTGCTATTATCGTCCACCCCCATGTGATCAATGATGTGATAGATGGGTATATAAGGTACATATGACAACTTCAACAGCTCATTGCTTCAAAACGATTGAACCAATTTCAACCATGTTTTCAACAAAGTATTCAGTAAGACTTTAAATTTATATTGATGAAGTCAGTGATGATGTCATTGATGACGTCATTTACTAAAAACTTCAAACGAGCATTATTTTACAACTATTAGGTCGATTTTAACCATGTTTTCAACAAAGTATTTAGTAAGACTTTAAATTCTTTGATGACGTCATTTTACTAAAATATTTCAAAAGACATAACTTTAAAACTAGTGGGTCGATTTTATTCAACAAAGTATTTAGTAAGATTTTAAATTGATGGCGTCATTGATGACGTCATGCACTAAACATTTGAAACGAGGAAAACCGTAAAACTACTGGGTCGTTTTTAACATTTTTTACCAAACTATTCAGCAGGACTTATAAAATTTAGTCAAATAAGTCTATTGCTCTTCACCTGTTTCACTCTTTTCCACCTCACTGTCCTCATCCACGTCACTTTCTTCGTCGAGCCTTTCATCATTCTTCACCTTATCTAGAAGCTCTTCTTTCTTATAGCCGCTTTATTGCCTTTGTTATTCTTATTCTGAAATCTTTGCTTGAAAATTGTCATCATGGTCATCATATACTTCTTGGACCATATCATACCAAACAGAGCCTTTTTCTGACTCACTTTCAAAACTGCTGTCATATGTTTGAACAAAGCTTCTTGGCTGTTGCATAATAACCACATTCTATACATGCATGTGTATTATTTTCAGCCATGTTGACTCTTTGATGTTCAAAAGAAGACTCATCTAAAGTTTACGTGATAGGCATTTTTATAGGGGTTTCTAATGTCTACTTTCCATTCTCCTTCCATATGCTCGCCTGTATTCACTTCTGAAGTGTGTGCATGCATTAAGTGTCTTTTAGGACTTTGTGGCCAATTGTAAGATTTCGAACAAATATTGCATTGATTCCACATCCAGTTCTCAAATGAGAAAAAAGTCTTTAAATGTGTATATATATATGACATCAACAACGACAACAACAATGGCAACAACAACAACAGTGGCAACAACAATAGAAACAATAACAACAACAACAACGACAATGGAAACAATAACATTACCAACAACGGCAACAGCAACAACAATTTCCATAACTACAATGACAACAACAACGGCAACAACAAAAATGGCAACAGCAACAACAACGGCAACATGAATGACGTCATCAGCGACGTCATTAATAAAATGGTTGAAATCGGTTCAGTAGTTTTGAAGCAATGCGCTGTTGAAGTTGTCATATCTGTCTTATATATCCATCTATAACGTCATTAATCACATGGGGTGGACGATAATAACAGGTTTAAGAGGGTGGATAATTAAAGGTTTAAAAAAATAAACTTTTACTAAGCATAAAACGGAAATGCTCTTTTGTAACGAAACGCTATGGTGAAACTCTATGACGTTTTCAGGGCGCACACACAGTGTCCATAACGACATATACGAATGCATTCGGACTCAGAATTTTTTGTATCATTTATACTAACCGTATCATGAATAAACATGTACGTTCTAGATAAATGAAATACAGATGGAGAAAGGGCACATGATGACGTCTCTTAATGACGTCACTTCCGGTAAGTGATGATAGCAGTTTTTCTATCATTTATACTAACCGTATCCAGAACAGACATGTATGTTCTAGATACGTCACAGTGGGGGTGTGGTATCCAGAAAAGACACCCTCCCCCTACTATGGGCCAAACGGACGGAGTTCCTGAAACTGAGAGATGGACAAGAGGATGAGGAAGGCAGGGTGGTTTGTACTGAAATAATGCAAGTGGCAGATCGGCACACTATTGGAGAAAAGGGGTCCTGGAATCAAAAGTAGGGACGCATCAGAGTGACCATTGACAGACAACACAGGGGGTTCTCATCAAAGATGAATGCGACAGTGTTGTCTCTTGTAGCAGTGTCACTCCTCTTGCGGGACCATTTTGGGTCAGACTGAGAGGCCGGGGGACCGTTGGGTCAGGTGCAGTCAATGAATCACTCAAACACAACAGACCGAACCACCGAAAGAGGTTGGCTGATGAGCAACAACGAAACCTCCGTGAGATTGATAAACCGGAAATTAGTTTCTCACCTGTTGTTTTGAGTAAACAAAGCAGGTCAAGGTGTATGAAAATATGTTTTTTGTACATGTTTTAGCTAGTATTGGTAATTAAGCAACATGGCAGGTATAACTAAACAAGTAGTGTGTATTGCTTAGATTAAGAAACCGTTGCAAATGCGTTTGAAGCAAAATCTCTAATTATCGCCCAATAAGTGGCTACACCTAGAGGAATTTTGAATAAGCCAAAGAGAAATTTGAAATTTATTCGAAATCTCTATCATTCTTTCATTTTTTACCCGGTTATTTTATTCGAAACGCAGGAATTTTTGCGCATTTTTATTGGGAACGCCCAAAGTATGATTTGGCTTATAAAAGCCAATTCGTACTTTCGGATCCTTCCGATCGAGCTGTCGTTTCGATTGCAGTTTTTTGGCATAAATTATAGAGAAGGGATGAGAGAAAAAGATTAAAATTTTAATTTTCTTTCAACATGCACACTTTCGAATTTTTAAAGCCATCATATGATCTTTTAACCGCTTATTGTCCAATCACATAATAACATACGAGTCGTAGCTGTTTACTTTTGGTCCGCACCACTTACAGTTGTATAGATCAGCAATCGTGGCGTTCATTATTGCGAAAAATTGCCGGTATTTTCGTCAAAATAGGCACACGTACAAATTGTAAAAAGTAGAGGATATTGCTGTATCACAACCTCTTGGTGTTTGTGTAAGTAAATGAGCTGCAATCGCTACGAAAGAAAGGTTTTATTATTTATAAGCAGTTGGTTCGTGATTCTTCCCCTCCCAACCCGGCGTGAACTTGTATAATAAAATATTTGCGAATATTCGGTCTTACAGGCTCTAATAAGGTTAATCCTACTGTTAAATAAACGTTTGCCATGGCAGATAAAGTAAGATCTCTTATATTTACAGTAAATACAAGGCATCAAGTGGGCTCCCACTACGAAGTTATAATATAAACAAATACCCTGATAATGGTTAGGAAATGGCGTAATATCGCCATCTATGCCTACTCCGGTACTGCCCAGAATTGAGTGAAAATGTAGACAATGCGATCTAAATGGGAAGTGAACGAAATACATCACCTACTGGTGTGCCCGGCATTCTCTACACTCAGGCAGAAAGATACACTGATGAAATGTGCAAAAAAGTCAACCTCGTAGCTTTTCTCGATTTACTGAGCTGTATATCAAGCATATTAAGTATTCCATGGGGTCCTTGGTCGATTCGGCGCTTTACCGATTCGGCCCAACCGATTCGGCCCTTTGTTAAAGTCTATTCGGTACCAACTTGGATGATAATAATGTATTTTTTCCGATATTTAACAGTAATCCTCTTTTATCCCCCGTGAACTTGGATCGACCATGGCCTATTGCAATATTAATACTGCGAGGGCGCTTTCGTTATATTTATACAACAAACAAACTGACACCTAAACAGCCACTGTTTTGGTTTATTTGCATCTCATAACACACTACATTTCACACACCACAGATCTGACACTGCAAAATAAATATAAACATCTGATGTTCGGTTAACATAAAATGTAATAAAATGTCCTATAGTCTAAACGGGGACACACCACATTTTACACACCACAACTCTTAAAATAGGTTAATTTTTTTTGTACTCTCCTCAAGTAGTGCATGCTTTCCCAAGCTCTTCATCAAAACTAGTAACCGTGATAAAAAATAAACTAAAACATAAATTAAGACTAAGCGAAAATTATCACTTTTCCCGTCAGTAATCTACTCATTTACTCAACAATTTATTGATTAGGACCGTAAATACGCCCAACAGCCTTGAGAAGTTTTGAAGCGGATCTGGTGCCGTTCTTGTATTCTTCCCATAGATTGGGGATTTTTGATGACACAGCGTTATATCTTTTGCTCCGGTGCTGAATTGCAGTTAAAGGCAGACTCATTGTCTTTTATTTACCGGAGATCCGACATTTACATATGTGACGTGTTCAGCTGTACCTTTCATCACAATATAAAAGCCTTTATCTGGCCTCTTTTATCAACAGAATAGACTAAAGTTCATTTTTACCCCAACCCTCCTTCCCCCTCAAAAAAAGAAAAAAAAAAAGAAAAAGAAGAATAAAACGTGGTGCCGAATCAACCAAAAAGGGCCGAATCGGTAAAGGGCCGAATCACCCAAACCCATTCCATGAAATAGTAACCCCCTCTGTTTCCTTAGAAATATACTTTGTTCATTACAGTGTATGTTGTAAATTATGTATCTTACAAGACTGTACAGTGAAAGTGGTGCCAAAAAAATACATCCATTTTTTCCCTTGTATTTTGTCGGGCACTGAATAAACAATTTGACTTTGAAAAGTTTAGGCGGTTCCACCGATTTGATTAGGGATAAAATTTTACAGACATGAGAAAAAACAAAAAATGGGAAAAAATTAAACAAAAAATCAATTTGCCAGAAACATATTCGTAAGTGGGTTGTAAAAGGGGCAGAATAATATGTAAAGTAGTTCTTTAAATGTAATGAGATGGCTTTTAAATTTGGAAGGGCGTATGTTGAAAGAAAATGAGATTTTCCCCTTGTCATTTCTTTCCAATTTATCCCAGAAAATGCAGTCAAACGAAACCTGTATCGAAAAGGTCTGAAAGTACGAATTGGCCCGGTGTTAAAAATATCTTATAAACGGTGGATTGATTGTAAATTTGTTCAGACATTGCAGTACGCTAACGACTGAATTAGCGTTCAGATGCCGATGCATGCACCTGTGAAGAAAGTCATTGATTATAGTACAAGAATACAGAGGAAGGTGCATTATTTGGAAGGGGCTATCGAGTCATCCAAATGTAATGCAGATGAACCATAAATAATCATAAAGATTTACAAAACAATGAACAAACGCTCTAGAGTAACGTGCCTGGACGGTAGTCGAGTTGGTGTATCTGACTGCCGTTTGTAAACTTTGTCAGAACTTGACAAAAAATAATGCTCCTTTTTTTTTTTTTTTTTTTTTTTTTGATTCGTGACATTCATTTGCCTGTCACTTGCACATGGACATCGCAGTTGTTGAATGTCGATATCTTTTCGTATGTGCAGACAATTACCCAGTTGACCTAGTTTACCTGCAGAGTTGATGTCATGACCCACTTTAATTCGCGCTTTGATTGATTAGCACAGACGAGATTGTTGACAAGCATGGGACTGATTAGGCTTATCAAAACACACCTTGGGTGGACCGTGCTGTGCAGTGATATCCGTAAAACTGGCGCCTTTAGGACGGGAAAAAATTCATATGCAGAGGCGTTCCTCCAAAAAGGGGCGGATTATGGAAGAAATAGTAGAAGATTTGTGTCCGCATTCGAGGTTTGTTCTAAATGCGAGGTGGTCGCTAGTGGAGGTTTTACTGTTACTTGTGTGTTTCAGAGGACGTGTTTGGAAGAACCCCGTTTGGCTCAATCATTGCGACCGTACTGTGTTGCCTGGGAGTGGGTCTTTACTGTGGTACTCTTCATCGAGCGCTAGACATCACGCTTGTGGGCATTTTTGAAAACCTGTTTTACTTTAGAGTAGAATGGTAAGTATTTATAGTGCTAATGTAAAAAAAATCAAATAAAATTTGTAGGGATTCTATAGGTTTGATTTTGTAATATGTAACGGCTCATAATGCTAATGCGAGTTAAATATGTTGTTAAATATAACACGCACTGGTTTTAAACTTTATGCACAGGGATCTTTGTTGTGACAGATGAGTTATAATACCAGCTGTGCAAGTGTTTCGCTGTCTTTCTGTTAGGCTGGAAACCATACAGATCCTGTTCATCGTTCTGGCGGTGGTGATGGGCCTTTTAGCCATCATGTTTCTCATCTTCGGCATACTTGCCACTGGGGCGACACGTCAGAACATCTACTCCGGCGCGAAGTGTATCATGGGCGGGCGAATTTCTGCTTTGTTTGTAAGTGTTTTCATGCTGTTGTTTACTTTCAGCAGGGTTCGCGTTGGCGGGGTTTTTGTCCACTTTTTGGGCATTTTTTACGAAGTGACTCACTTTTTCGGAACCCACCGAGTCTTTCTGAACCCAATTGAGTCACACTTTCCTTTTTTGACTCACTTTCCTGAGAACCCAGTGCGAACCCTGACTTCAGCTTCTTTTTTTTTATTTCAGTCTATTTTTAGTCCTTCTAGAAGGTGAAAGGGAAGTGGTGAGTGGGGGTGTGACCATACGCGGTCGGTTTTCGGTTACGGTGCGAACCGTAGCACCCCTATTGGTGAGTAACCCCTTCCGCAATACCCTCATGTCTTGTCTGTGGTTATTCCATTGTATGCTTTACAATGTTTGTGTTTTGAGGGTAAGTTAGTTCATTTTGTTTTAGCACCTATCACGTGACCAACAAACAAGTGCGCGTGAATGGATTGCTGTTTGCGTCAAATATTGGAAAATATAGTAAAATACTTACACCGTGTTAATAATTAGAATCATAATGTACTGAAATGTATTGCTTAAAAAATGGTGTTGTCATGGTTCATAGAATCTCGAAACTGACTTGACTTTCATAAATACTTGAAGCTGTTATTTTTAACATTTTTGGGCTTATAAGAGACATCTTGACTGTTTGTTGCAGTTCTTAATACTGACCTATGTGTGCAATTTGGTGTGGATATGTATGACGTCAGTGATGGCCATGCCGATCATTATATTCGCCATGCTGTGGTCCGTATGTGTGCATGAGATAGAAGAACAGCCAGAGTGGTACTACGATACGTATTGTCTTAATCTTAGCAGGTTTGGTGAGTATCGATAGACCGATATTCGTTCATTTAGCGATAAAAATTAAAACTTGTGCGTTTCATGAATTAAATCTTTATTCAGACATTTGGACCTTTTATCACTCAGCCCTGCCCCTGTCTGTATTTGTAAATAAAGCATGTAAATATTTATCATACACCTTATGTCGCACGGAGAATACGCCCTTTTCTGTCCACAATTTGAATGTCAATAACTTCCTAAATCAGTGGTCGGACTATGTTGTGATTTTTATGCACTGGATCGTAGAGTGACTCCGAAATTCTTCTGTCCTTCCTTAGTCACGGGGCTATCAAGTGTGAATCAGAGCTTGCCTTTACACCTGCCGTCCAAGAGGGGCGGGCAATTCAAAATTAGACAAACGTCCTGTGTGTGTTGCTCTTGCCATTAAAAATTAGCACCCCGGACACTTTAAACACCATTTCCACTTTTAATAGTTACTTCAAAATTGTAAATGAAATATACAATGAATATGCAGTTGGGCTAAACTGAATTGAGTGCTAAATGTTACCTTGATCTCCAAAGGGAAATCAGACGGCAGTGGTCGTGAAAAGATAGACGGAAACATTGTGCAAAAAACTTGAGGGTTTTAAACTAAAGGGCCCTTGTACATTAGTTATATAATTTTATCTCAGAGTACGTGAAGCCGGTGTGTAAGATAAGATTGTCACTTTTAAAGAAAAAGACAAAACGTGGGTCAATAGAGTGAGGTCCACATGAATAGGCTTTTGTGCAATTCGCAAGCACAACTACGTTGGTTGTTTTGTGAGAGCTTATATAGCAGCGGTTGTGTAATGGAATATGGTGTGTATAATTAGAGTTTAATGTTCTTACAGTAAACAGAAATATATGTGTAAAACACGTTAAAATTTAGAAAAAAATATCAGTTTTGTGTCTTTCTTATCGCTTTTTTTCTTCTGTCAAGGCAATATCTTAATAATTCTGTATGCAAAACATGCTTTGGACATGTGACTGAAGAAGGGTGATTTTATCAAGTTGTTTTCTGTGGTCATTTTTTTAAAGTTGACTTTTGTCCTGTTTCTTATAAATGTAACATTATAAAATATTAAATTTTAGGTATATACAGAAATTACACAGAAGGGGTGGATAAAAATGCCATATGCGGAGAAACTGATTTAGATACATTTTGCAAGCATGTGAGTCACAAGTCTACGTTACATTCAGAATAACGTAATCGCTGAAAAAACTCCACAAATTGAATCGTTTAAACAATGCGCAGTTTTATTCGGTTCAGATATATTTGCTTCACGTTTTATGTTCAGCTAGAAAAGAACCTGCGTTAAAAAAAAAAAAAAAACATAAAAAACCTCCATATTGAATATTGACTGAGATAGAACTCGGCCCAAGTGAAATAGAATCCAGCTCTTAAACGCACGCAACTGCAGTCTAATTGACGGACAACAAAACAATTTGTTCAAGAAACCTACTTTTTTAACTTGTTGAAACTGCGCCGAGTTGTTCTTTTTTTTTTTCTTTTAGGGATGAATTGTCTCAAATGTTTGGAATGCCGTTTTAACGTTTGGTGCTTATTTTTGATATCAAAATATAATTAAAGATATAAATAAATCAATGCAGATCTCAATAATTTATATTTTGCTATCAATAATTGAATTTTAGATGGCATAAATTTATTTTTGAGATCAAAAAATCAATTTTACAAAATTAAAATATCTTAAGGGAGCCACGCATTTAAATGAAATATAACGAATCGTCCATTGCTTCTTGTTTGTACAGAAAAAAATTTAAAGAAAGACTCCATATACAAGGACCAGTCAGTATTTATTTGCAGATGTATGTTTCTGAATTTTTAATTTAAAAAAGTAGACTGATATTTTGATATCAAAAATCAATTTTTTAGATCAAAAAATCATTTGCAGATTTCAAAATACAAATTAAAAAAGTATCATTTATTGAGCTCAGAATTTATATTTTGCTCTCAAATAATTCATTTTTGCTGTCAAGAATTGAATTTTTGATCTCAAAAAATCAATTTTAGATATCATTAAATAATTTTTGATATTAATGAATATTTCTTGATATCTCTAAATATTTATTGATATCAAAACTTATTTTTTGAGATCAAGAATACATTCAGAGATATCAAAATTGCAATTACAGTTGATATCAAATTCCCCAATAAATGTGAAAGTGGCATTCCATAGAAATGCCCAAATACCGTTGATTGTTGTGCTTATATTTGGCAGGTAAAAGATGCAGAACCTATGTATATATTAGCATTTTGTGGATCTCTGCTCATTGTACTGGGCCTCGTAAGTTGAAAATTTTACTTTTTCCCTTGTTCTAAACAAATGCAGTGCACACCGTAGCGGTGCGGTGCATGCGCTACTATCGCAATGATGCTGCACAATCACGATAAGCCATTTATAAGTTTGGTGTTAATTTTTGTGAAAATTGACGGCAAAAAACACTGAAAAAAAAAACAAAAAACGATCATTAAAATTGCAGTGTGGCACCATCGTGGTTGACAAAATAGTTAACTGTTTGAAGTTTTGTTTGTTTGGGGCGGAATATCTTGCGAAGTGACAGATTTTATTTCTTGTATGTAATTTTGTACATTTTTTCAGATATATTTTTTGTTTTGTTTTTAGGGGGGATTTTTTACATTTATATTTGGCATTTATTGTACCGCATTTGATATATTATTAAAGCCCCCTTTTTGTTGGCGGGGGTGGGGGGGGGGGAGGGGGTGGTATTATCACTAGATTTCCATGCTTGTCTGTTACGCTGATCTGGCGCAAATCGAAATTTACTAGTATAGCTCAGTTTTTAAGACTCGTCGTACAATGAATACAACATTTTCTTTTCTCAAAATTTTATGCATATTTCGTGCAGTGTACACAGTGAGACTTTATCTGGAAGGTTTGAATAAAAAGCTCATGTATAAGCACTGCGAAAAGTACTACTTGAAAAAATAAAGATTTGCTTGTGAAAGTGTTAGGTCTCAGCGTGGGAAAAATTGTATTATCTACGCTAGATATAATTTGTTCACGATGCCCTATGTATGGACTTGTTTTCATAGTGTTTTGGAGTTTATAAGTGGTAGCGATATCTTATCTGTGATAGTTTTAGTGGTTATAAAACGCAATTAATGCTAGGAAGCATTCTTCACTTTCAATTTGCTTCTATCATTTTTTACTTACATTTTAAATTTCTTAGGTCTGTTTTCAAATTCTAAAATTAATACATTTCCACAAGCTGTTTGTTAACTTTGTTTCTTAACAGAGGTTGTGTGTTTGCGTGTTTTATTTAAATTATCTTTGCCAACAAGTTGAAAAACAAAACGATAAAAAAAGGCAATACAAAATCGAAATTAAGCTGTACTGGAAAGCTTAAATACCGGCCAGTGAAAAGAGAAGATGGTGAAAGTAATCGTGAGCTTTTGGGTGTGTTTGCAGGTGTCATTTACAATGACTTTGACCGTCAATATGTCGAAGATTAAAACGAGTAAAGAGTTGACGGAATATCGCAATGTTATGACTTTGGATCCCGATATCACACACTACACTGCTAACAGTTCATGTTAATTAAGTCACTGAGACCTATCACTTGGCAGGCAGACTTTTCACTCCAGTCTTGACTAATATGGTATTAACACCATGGGTGAATTTCTCAACCAAGGTTTAGACCTGGCCTCCTGGAACTTGAATATTGAAAACCAGGTCTAAATTCAGTTGATAAAATCTCCCTTTATGTCTGTTCGGAGTTTGAAATTATGTCGCCGGTGGCGGGAACCGTGCGTCATTCAACCCTTTCCTCTCTTTCACATCTTTCTCAAACCTTGAGTTCGTGAAAAGACCGATCGTTCCTATTGGTATAGTAATTTCTTTTATGACTGTATTTTCAGGCTTCGAACAGGCAACGGTTTGCTTTTTAATTAATATACAAATTTTAGTTGTGTTTATTGTTATTATTATTGCTTTAGTTTATAATCTTAAGTAGTTATTAAATCTCTTTTAACACATGTGAGAAATCAAAGTGTAATCTTGGCAATGTATTTAGGTATATATATAAAAAAGAGAAAGACTTGGATTGAAATAAGATGATGAATTTTTTAAATTAACGAATAATAATCGTTAAAAAATATAAAGACATTGATTATTGAATACCATTTGTCTTTAAAGGGGCCAATGACAAAATATAAACTTTAAGTGTTTTTTTTTTTTTCGGATAATCCAGTGTTAAAAAAATACATATGCAGTATGTTTATTGAAGAGATGAGGAAAATAAAAATCAGCTAAATAAAAAGTTAAATTTGTGAAACAAAAGAAATGACACCCGTTAAACTGAAACAACATTTAACACACCATATTTCGTTTCGTTCGCAAATTTGCGTGTGGACGCAGTCTTGGATCCCTGCAGCAGACAAAATTTACGCCCACGCCAAGCGATTTCGTCACAATTTAACTAATATTCATATTGAAATGTGTTAAGAAATACATGTTTTGCATGTAGTCTCTTTTTAACGTATTGCGTCAGTCAGAAATAGCATGGGCTGCAATTTATTGAAGTCCAATCTACTTTCCAAGAAAAGGGGTGACTCCAGCGTTGCTTCACACTTTGTCACTACGAGGAACGAAGCAGTTGGCTTTTAAACTTCGGGCCGTGTATTTTTCAACGTGCTTGTTATGTCTAAAATAATTGTCTATGCACATTATTCAAATTTATTTGGTCCTTGTATTGTTTTTAATGATGTGCGGATTTAGAAAAATACCTTTCTTCGCTGCCCATCTTGTCACCGTTGCACACCACAAATTCGAAAACTGGATTTCAACTAGGTATATAAGACAGAAATGTTGTTGGCACTAACGAGGTCCGGAGCCATTGCTTCAGTCCCCACCTACGTAACGTGGGTACCCACGTATGTGGAATTGGCCAGGATATTACCTGGAAAGATACCTGCTTCTCCTGGGCAGGGACAGAGTATTCTCTGACATAAAGCCAGGAGCACCCCTTACTCCGGGAAGTTTGCCCGGAGAGAGTAATGACAATGGCGACCATTTGACCTCACTTTTTTGCCAGTGCAATCCCATGACTGACCTTTTGTTGAGTAGTAAAATTGGCCTGTTACAGTAAAAGAGGTACCGTGGACGTAAAGTTCCACTTTTCAGAACTTTACTCAGAAACAGTTACATTTTACATTATTTCAATTATACTAAAACATTTAACATTCTTATATAGTTGCAAATAACCTGTGGGGATCGAGTTGGTTCAGTTGAAAAAAAAAAAACAACAAAAAAACATACACTCATCCAAAGAAGGGATTGTCGGAGCCAAAAATTACTAAATCCTAAAAATGCAATTGAGCCACCCATAAAAATCCATCATTCACATTTTTATTATGCCAAAAAAATGGACAGAGGGGAAACCAAGTACTGCTGTGATATCTGGTGGAGAATAAAATCTTATGCATTGCGTATGCAGGCCCCGTAACTACGTTGTATGTGTCCATGGAAAGAATCCTACCCTGTGGTACTGCACGGCCGTAGCCCACCCTCCCCCCTCCCAAAAAAAAAAAAAAAAATTGGCCCCTACCCGCCCCAAAAAAATCTGGTTATGGGCCTGCTGTATCTCCGGGCTATATCTCCGAAAGTATTGGTTGGATTGTTTTAAAATTTCACAAACGGACAGAGCAGATCTTGAATGTGCACAGCTCTAATTTAAAAGATTATATTTCTGTTTTTATGGGTGTAAGGCTGGACATGGAGGGAGTGTCCAGGGTGTTTAACCTGGTGTGCATTTTTTGTGGGGTGGGGGGGGGGGGGGGACTCGACCTCCGTGCAGTGGAGAGTTGGATCCCGTTACCATGTCGTGCAGTATCTGCAAAAAAGGCTAAAATTGCCGCGTACAAAATTTAAACTGCTTGAAACAAAAGTACATATTGTTAAGTGCACATATTTTAAGAAAGTGACTGCAGCACTGAAATAATATTTGGAAAGTACATTAAAGGCACCTTCGGTATCTGAAGCAAGTAAGAAACAAGATATTTTTGGAGGCTATTCCGGAATAGACTACTGATAAATCAAATATCAAATATAAATCGAAATCTTTTTATTACCTCTTTATTTTAGGTTGTAAACTATATAAACAGTTCATTTTCTTGCCTTAGAAGTGAAAGTAACAAAAAATACTGTAAATAAATAAAAATGGATCACTTTTTAAGATTTCAAATATAGGTAGACTATTTAACTACCAACATTTTGAAAAGCAACTGAACATCAGTTTAATTTTCAAACATTTGCAGCTTTCCTTTGAAAAAATGTCAGAATTTACAGTGTTTTTTTTTTACTCTATGTTATAAGAAAGGTAAACAACTTTCGAGTTTTGAGGCATTTGATTTATCAGTGGCTTATTCCGGAATAGTCTTATTTGCTTCAGAATTCGTATTTTAAATAACAGTGTTTTTATATGGATTGCGAATGAACACAAACGAAGAAGAACATATTGTAAGACAGTCCTATTGTGTGAGTGAATAACGCATCCAGGCTCTGTACTTTGGAATTTTACATACATTGGGGCTGTTCCTTGGAAACTTGCAGAACTTAACGTTTTTGGCCGATTTATTTTTCTTTGCTTAAATTTTGCGAGCAAACGAATATTTCGCCTCATTGTAGACCTTATTGACGCCTGTAGTACTTACAGCTCGGAATGTTGTACTTGTAGGATAATTAGAATGCTGGAAAATGTAACTATTTTGGCGAAACGTTCTGGAAAATGAAAATTAGTGTCCGTAATGCGTACTACTATAGGGAATGAAGCATTAGGAAGGCTTAGAGATTGCAATGATGGTGCCACAAAAATATGCAGAATCGTCTGTCCTAAACAAGACTGACCTACACCGAACTTGCAATGAATACATTTTGTTTTTGAAATGCATTTACATTTTAACTTTTAAATAGGTTGGAAACGTTCTACACATTTGGTAAATGCGAGTTGATTAAAACAAATGAAAGCAATTAATTTTTTTATTAGATGTTATTTTGAAAGGAAAAACTTGATCACTCCCTGGCTGGCCGTTTCTTGGCGCAGTCGCACCAATGTCTTCTTAGATTCTTTTTAATTTTTCTTTTTTTTTTTGGTTGTTGCAAAAATAAATAAATCAAATCAAATAATAAAATAATAAAATTTTAAATTATCATTTCCATATTGGAAAAAATGTCATAAGAGATTAGGATCTGCGTTCCTTGACAGTTAGTTTGACAGAAATATTTAGCGGAATAATGTATCGTTTGGTGTCACCATGGTCTGTCTTGCCTTGTTGTAGGTGTCGTTTCTCATGACCTTGACAGTGAACTATCATAAAATAACCACCTCAAAAGAACTGACCGAGTATCGCACCGCGGTCGATATTGACTTCGAGGACTCGATGGTGATGACCAATAGGAACACCACTACGAACTCGGCACTATCGCGGAGCGCCTTCGCCGGGACCAGCTCTAACTACTCCAAGTATTAGGAATATTTCAAGTATAGAAAAAAAAGTACCTTCGCCAAATGTGGAATGTTTTCTCGTCACCGTTGTAGCTGCCGTGAAATAGGCCCTGGTCTATTTGCATCTGAGATTTCTCGTGGATTAATTGCTATTGTTGAGAGAGCTCTTCTAAATCAGTTCTCTGCTGACTGGGTCTGGATGGTAGCGTTCAGGCCAAGTCCCACGGGAAACGTCTTTGGGAACCGACCGGGGAAAGTTTCGGATTTTATAATCGCGATTCAGCAGTCATGAGAGGGATATCGTTTGAATAGTTCTGTTGCCGTCCGTTTTGGCCTTCAACTGGGAATTTTGTGGGATGAGGACTGAGTGACGTCCCGTCTTGATATCAAAAGTGTTCTGGGCAACTTCAAATATTATATAGTTTCATCAGAAAAGTATTAGCTGAAGGCATTAAAATTTGTTTTATGGAGAGTGCTTTGAAATTTATTAACCGTCGGAGAACAACGTGCTCAGTTGAAGTAATATTTTAATGTAAGTTTTACAAAAGCTAATGGAACTATATGTTTCACAGCAAAGCAGACATTTATTTGATATTCGCCAGTGTATTTTAATACCGAAGTGTCTACAGGAAGTAGTAGCTGTATATATATAAGATGCAAAAGTATTTAAAAAGCTTCGTTGTAGGGTAGTTATTAAAACAGGTTGCTTATAAAGACTGAGAAACGATACAACATAAAGCAAGACCCGCACAGTTACAGAGAAAATTTCTGTTATTTATTATTATTATTATTATCATTATTATTACTATTATTATTATTTGTAACGGCGGGATAAAAGTGTAGGAATTTGTTTTGTACGGGCTTCGTAGCAAACGCCCAGATGTGATCCAGGAGCATCTGCTTTTCACAAGATGCAGCCTTTCCCAGTGGCGTTCCTAGAAAAACAGGGATCTATTCTCTCTCTCTCTCTCTCTCTCTCTCTCTCTCTCTCTCTCTCCTCTCCTCTCCTCTCCTCTCCTCTCCTCTCTGTCTCTCTCTCCTCTCTCTCTTTCTCTCTGTCTCTCTCTGTCTCTCTCTCTCTCTCTGTGTCTCTACTGTAAAACCTCCATATAGGGATAACCTTTGTTTGGTGGGGGTGGGGGGAGCTTTGTGAGCCGGAAAAGACTCACTGTTCAGAAGTGTCCCCTTAATAGAGGCGAATTATGGAAAACATAAATACATTATTATGGTACCAAAACAAATATTTTAAGATGTTTTCTTGCAAATGCAGATGTTTTTTTAGGTATCTTAACAGAGTCACAATGTGAGTGTCTCAGAAAATATTTATTATAAAATATCTACAGATAAAAAACATGCTTATTGAGTAAAAAATATAACAATAAACAAATAAATAAATAATATAATCAGCACTTCTGACCTCCCGTTGAATTTTTAAAATATGTCTCAAATAGAAAGAAAGAAAGAAAGAGAGAGAGAGAGAGAGAGAGAGAGAGAGAGAGAGAGAGAGAGAGAGAGAGAGAGAAAGAAAGTAAGGCGTTTTTATGTCAGCTTGTACAAACTGATCGAACCAGGTATCTGTCAGATGTATTTATTAAATACAGGGGTAAGTGACAGGAAATGGGCGTCTCGTTTCGCAGACAATTTTACTTCCGTTTCTTCAATCAGTCGCGTGAAACAACGTGCAAATAGACAATTTATGATGTTTTATGTCGTAGTGTCCGGTTCTTATTGAATAATGTAATAAACAGACAGAAGAACCTGCGTGATCGTATTTCAAGTCACTTGCGACAGAAAGCAAAAGCGTTAGTGTTTTAGCTTCACACATAATGTGTTAAATGTCGTCACATCTGTTCAATATATTTTAGCATTTCCTTAGCTTGTTTTTACATTTTGTTTGCAAGGCACTTTTTTTTTAATGATTACACCGAGAGCTGCTGTGTCATGTGAACATTCTATGGAGGAATAAAGCTATTCGATTAAGTCACGACACGTATCGTAGTCATTCCGTATGACAGGCTTGCAGATTCATAGTCATTCCACATGGTATATTTTTGTTAGATTAATTCAAAGAGCTTATTTTTAAGCCGCTCAAGTGGGCTTTTGTAAAGTCATTTCATGAAACACATTTTGTAAAATTATTCCTGAGAGCGTCTTATTTTATAGTCATTCCACAAAGTATATTTTTGTAAAAATTTTATAGCTGTTGTGTAGACTGTTTTCCGTCAGTGTTGACATAAGCACCAGTAATATCGGTCTAGTTTTAAATGCAAGTTCATCTTTTTTAGTGGGCACATAAATTGATTCTGAAAGTGTTGTGTGTTCTAATCATACGATTCTGTTGGAAGCTGTTTGAAATGGCTAGTAGCACAGATTTAGATTGAATATTCGGGTTACGTAATTGTAATTTTTTGGTGAGGATTTGCAAGGTTATTTTGAAACATTTGTTTTAACTGTTTTGGTGCACGGTATTTGACAGGGTTCACTCAGCGATTGCTGCTCCTCTTCCGTCGTTCTTTGTGACGTTATCTACACTTCGCTATCAACCGTTTCACTAAAAAAAAAGAGTCTTTTGACTGCGATGCTGTATTTACAAAATATCTTCTATGTTATTTTGCTTTAGACTGAATTCTTATTTGAATGCCACCCCTCCCCCCCCCCTCTTCCTCTGTGTAGTAACCCTGCGCCCTGTATGCCTGTCGAATGAACGAGCAATACTTGTAATTTGAGAACTGGTTCTAAGAATTTTTTACAGCCACTCTAATATTGATTCAGGATGCACTTTTAGATATGTAGGGCAGTGGAATTATCACGTGGTGTTTTTATAATGTGTTGATGTACAGAAATTTGAAGAAAATTTATAAAATTTTCTACAATCTCTTCTTTTGTTTTATTGCAGCAGTTGTCCCCTAGGTCTCTCTTTTCATTAAACACGCGCAAAAATATGTCAGTGCGGCGTTCACTGTAAATCTGCCAGTCTTTATAATGTTTTTGTTCGTGGTTGAAATTATTAGCCATAGTTTCATGATAGTATTTTTAGCTTAATTCTAATTTCATCGCAACTACATCCTGTATTTGATTATTCCTTTTTTTTTACCCACTGTTATTTTTTTTGTGACACGAAAAAAAGGTAAACAAATTTTGAACGTTGTATATGGGAAATAGGATAATATTGACCTACTGTTTCTGGATGTTACTTCTTTGCTTTTGGTCGACACCCGACACGCAAATTTTAGTGATAAGAAAAATGTTCTGCTCTGTCATTGTCTATTTTCAATGATGTTTTACTACCATTCATTGTCCACGGTGTCTGTAGGCATTCAATATTTGTGTTGAGTCATATATTTGGCTTCATTCCTCGATTGATTCCTGGACGTGACCGATATCATTGCCATATCGAATTTCACAAAATGTGCCACAAAATAATAGCACCGCGTCTTCACCCATGCCATGGTAATAGATCTTTTTTTCTTTTTTGGCAATCAGATTTACAGAATTAGCACCAATTTCCTCCCGTCAACACGCTTGCTGTGAGCTAACAAGTAATGTCATCAGGTTGGTTTACTATTGCAAAAATTCCCAAAAAGACAGTAACATGAAGATAACCACTTTCAATCCACAGTTTTACAGCCACTAGAGACCGATGGAGCTGTAAAGTACAAGAAAATATGGTGCATCAGATCTAAAGATTTGTTCGGATAAAAAGGGGGCATTCTTTCTTTTAAGCTCAGTTATCTGGGAAAATTTATGGCGGAATTTTAGTCTTTCATCCTGTTCAACTTGTCATTGAGATCTGGGTTGCCATGTTGGGCTGTCTATACAGACGGTGGTTGGAGATCGCAGAGGATTCATTTTGAGTCTTTCGTTCATTCCATTTTCATAGTACACTGTTTATCACGATACCTCGTGAAATGCTGGTGCAAAACAATTGTTTATTTTAGCCGCTGGTCAAATGAAGCCATTTATGCGGTTGTTTTTTCCCCATTCAGTACATTTGTCGCACCAATTTTATTGCGACTGGCGTAAATCTTGTGCACATGGAGGTACCCATTTTTACGAGCCATCACCGTTACTTTTACCATGTGATCATCGTTCACGTCAGTTGCGCGTCGTCTCTATCAAAAGCGTTAAGAAAACAACACAATGCTCCAAGTGTATATCTGATCCTCCCCTCTGTGCACCCCCTCCCCCTCCCCCCCTCCCCACTCGGTAGAGTTGTCCATGGGTATTTGCTCCTGAGAGAATAGCGAAAAATGACCAAGGTGAGCTTCCATCTTGATGTGTCAACCCCTCCCCTCCCCCGCAAAAAAAAAAACTACGGTTTGAAGAAAACTGACAATAGCACCAACGGTACGACCATCGCCAGTCTGTCCCTTTATAACGTAAGAACACACGGACCATCTGTCGAACAGTTTAAAAAAAAAGGCCAGCGTATCTTTCGTTTTTGCGATTTGAATACAATTGGAAAGGTAAAATCGAATATGAATGTTGATCAGAAAAACATGAATGAAGTACATTGGTTCGTATAAGGCTGTGTAGTATATGATCAATGCAGAGAGCAGATTAAGAGGAGGGGGGTGGGGGGTCACTTGGTACTACGTTCTTTTTGCATCCCCTATGCAAGTGCATTCTGCTGACATTTGTCTTGTAAATATTAAGATGGTTATTTTCTTAATTAAATCTGTCCATCTATTCTCTTGAATCAAATGCGTCTTGAAATTGATCGCTGATCATCTCCCGCCAGACCCTGACCTGCCCGAAATGGGTTTTTTGGATAAAAAAATACCCCTCCGGGCCTCGCTCAGCGTGTAGCTTTATGCTGGGCACCATTGATTTTTACACCCACAGCAGACAGCGCCCAAAGACTCGGATTCAAGCAAGTTACCACTGCTAAATGAAATACCAGCACAGTCTCTGTTTTAACATTCTTGCTTTGGTTTGTCAGCATGGCTGAGTTCCAAGCGGCATAGGTCTGGCGTACATCCGCATTTTAATGGAGTAATTGTTCAATGCATAATGCATGTCTGGAAAGTCGGCACCTCCGGCAGCGTGGCTTTTGGAGAAAAAGAAATTCTTCATCAATTGCGATTAACAGCAAACGACACAATGATTGTAACCTGAATTCAAAACTGACATTTATTTACGTTTCGCATTGCAGCTTTTGCACCTCAAGCATCCATACATGTTGTTCAATACACACGATTGAAGGATGATGCTGTCCTCTAAGATTCTCATTACGAACACTGTTCATTTACCATCATTAGTTCATTGACGAGTAAAATGGTTGATTACGATCGAACAAAGGCACGGCACCGATGCATCAGCACGGGATTATGTCCCAAATAAATCGGTGTTTGCTTCGCAAGACAAATCAAAGTCAGCATTTAGCCAATAATGGGTAGCCTGGGATGCGATGTCATTCTTGGACCCATCCCAGCAGACATTCTACCCGCTTGATACGTTGTTCCGTCGTCGTTACAACGTTGTTCTGTATACTAATTTAATATAACTATTGTTCTATCTAATTTGGTTAATTGGATTGTCGCTACTTAAAAACGGTCAAATATGAACCCAACATTTAATGCATGGCATACCAATAATAATAAATAAGAAATAATTATTTCAATAATTAGTACAAGTCGGTAACTGTTGCTTAACATATATGAGATAACTTTCTGTGTGGAATTAGGCTAATAAGAGGAAAAAGATAAAAAACATGTAACTACTTTTCACAGTAGAAGTTAGGTTTATCCTGCACTTTTCAAAACGGCTTCCATTTACGACGAATCATCATGAGGGATGGTCGCTTAAGCGACACCAGAAAGCCGTAATATGACGTAGGATTGTGGTCTTATAGCTTCCTCTTTGTGGTGTCGGTTTTAGATGATTTTTGCGTCCTCGTTTTTATATCGGATCTTCGATGTCAAGACGACGTGATGTTGTATGTTATGAATCCATTGATACCTCCAGGATGCTTGCGACGGGAAAAAATACCCCACGGGGCAACAACATATTTTACATATTTTCGGTCGTTTTGTTACCAAGAAAACGATGTCGTTTTCTGATGGCTTTAGTGTTGTTGCTTTAGAGAATTCGATGTCAAAATATAAATTCAGACACAGCGACGTTCCACCGACGCCATAAAAACGTATCACATCCACCAAATATCTACTGGGAGTCTTCATTGGCTTCCTGCTGAGGGAACACAGACATTTTCACACTTAAAACAAAACATTAGAAAAGAAACACGCGAAATGAAATCTCATGAAAATAAAATAGAAAAATGATACACTCACACAAGTGCCAGATTTGGAATTTAATTGAAATGGATTGCAAAGAAAAGGGAGAGGAACCCCGTTACTGTGGGAGATAGAAGAAATGCTATCCAATGTTAATTAAAACATTATAGTGGTAGAAGAGATGAAGACTTTCAGCATCGCTTACACTGAAAAAGGTAATTTATTTGTATACTATAGTTGTGACATGGTCATAAAAGTAATGTGCAGTCTGGTCATGAGGATTGTGTGTCACTTGTGGCAGTTTTGGCAGATAATCAAAATTAATCAGCCTGTTTGGGGTTTGGGCGTTCAGACTGACGACATCCACAGCGATAGCCTTTTAGATAGTAAGAATTCTTAAAAGTAAAATCTTTTTTTTTGAAAAGAAGGCACATAAGTGAACCAAATTATAAGTTACCCAACAGTTGTTTTATGCGCTAGAATAGATAGTTTTATTTCTTTCACAAGATTCCTTACTGGTAGACCTGCGGTGTGTTAGACCTAAGATCCATTAGACCTACGCGGGAATTTTTAGGCTAGAGTTGGACCCACGCCCCGTTAGACCTACGCATGAGTAAACTTTTTATAGAGATGACGGTGTTGAGTTTTTATTTTTTTTGTTGAAATCCCCTGTGTGCATTTAAATGCAGTTGGCTAGTAGTAGTTGAAAAACGGGGGTTTGACAACAGGAAGTGACGTCATAGTGACGTCACATGGTGTTTTCGAACCCCCACGGGGTTCCGAAAACAGTGACGTCATATTGACGTCATATAGAGGTCAAATTGACGTTATATGGACGTCACATGGACGTTAATATGAACGTCATACTGACGTCACATGGTGTTTTCGAATCCCCACGGGGGTCCGAAAACAGTGACGTCATAATGACGTCACTGTGGGGAAAACCCGATCGATAAATTTCAGAGTGCACTCGTACAGAGTGTGGGGGAAAACCGATCGATAAATTTTAGAGTGCACTCGTTCAGAGCGTGGGAACGATCAATAAATTTCAGAAGGAATGGGATTTTCAGCAGGATAAAAGTGTCGCTCCGAAAACAGGAAGTGACGTCATAATGACGTCACGAGGTGTTTTCGGAGCCCCATGGGGCTCCGAAAACAGTGACGTGATTGTTTTCGAATTCGCATGGGTATTTTGAAACAGGTAATCGAAAGAGCGCGCGCCCGTTCAATGACGTCATGATGACGTCATCATGACGTTATAATGACGTCATCATGACATTATAATGACGTCATCATCATGACGTTATAATGACGTCATAATGACGTCACCATGACGTTATCATGACGTCAACATCATGACGTTATAATGACGTCATCATGACGTTATCATGACGTCATCATGATGTTATGGCATATTAAGACAGTTCTAAGCAGGATAACCCTAAATCGCCTGTCAATCATCATGACGTCATTAGTCACGTGACCTGTCAATCATCATTGGTCACATGACCTGTCAATCATGTGTGATGTGATTCCAACCGCATATGAGGAATATTTTCCTGCTGATTAACCTTCTGGCCTGAATGGCTCAGTTGGTAGAGCAGAGGACCCGTAAGCGGACCCATGATCTGAAGGTCGGTGGATCGAACCCGCCCTCGGGCATCACTTTCATATCATGGGTCCTCAATCTTAGAAGACCCCCCTCCCCCCCCCAGGATCAAGACATGACATGAATCGAACCCCCCCCCCCCCCAGGATCAACACATGACATGAATCGGACCCCCCCCCCCGGACCAAGACATGGCATGTATCGGACATAGTCATATAGCTATATGACTATGTAATTGCTATGTGAACATAATTAGTTTCAAGTATGTATGTCATTATCAGATCGTTCAACAGTCAAGCCGCGATAGCTCTCCATTGCGAGCGTTTGCTTAGCTTTTTCAGAACCAATCAAAGTGCGCCATACAAATGCAACTTGTTTCACTCGTTGCACTTTGTGAAACAAGTGCAACACGACTGTTGCACTTTGTGAAACAGGCTTGTTGCACTTGTTTCACAAAGTGCAACAGCAGCGTTGCACTTGTTGCACTTTTAACCAATGAGAATTCTGTTTACATCACACTTTCTAAAAACCAAAACAAAAACAAACAGGTGGTTGTTGGACAACAACGGCTGTTTCCAGTCACACGAGTGAATCTGCGCCAAAAAAAAATACACTCATTACTGCAAGATACCAGTGGATTGAAAATGATGCAACGATGAGGTATGTATGTTATATTCATGGGTCATTTGGTGGTTTCAAACCTTAACGTAAACGCATTGCTTATGCAATATCGGGACATTGTTGGGCGATAATATAATTATGTTCCACACTTCCTAGAAAATATTTTTGCGACACATGTAAATTTTGACACTTATGAAGAGATGAGACTGATTGGTTATAGTAGATATAAACTTTAGAAATTTAAAGAAAGAACAGCTCTCATTAAGCTAGGTCGTTGTTTCGGATCCTTCCCTGAGTTGTTTCGACTGCAATTATTTTGTTTCGGTTTTAAAGAAATGACAAGTGAAAAAATCTTGTTTATTTGTGCCAGTTTTTTTCTGTCATTTCTTTGCAACAACCGAATCCAGTCGAAACCATATAATTTTGCCACACGAACACCAACCAGGAAATAAAAAAAAAAACGTTTTCTCTTCCAGCACATAGGGTCTATATGCTACGTCCCTTAAGCAGTAAAAGTAGGAGGTTGCACTTTCCACCGCTGTGGTGATTGGAGCGAAACCCAACCGTCAGGCTTAAATTTATTATATCCATAAATCCATTGTACAACACTGAACACTTATTTAACCGAATTTCTCCACGATATTCTGTGTAACAACGTGGCAGTAATGTACAAAGCCGCACCACTTCGTAAAAATACTGTCCGCACCACCACCCGCCCGTGATACCTCATTCTGAGTGCCCCCCTCCAACCCAGAAATTAAAAAAAAAGACATTTTTGCTTCCAGTAGCGTTATTTAACCTCTTTCAATCTTCATGTTTGACAAGAGCATAGGGCCTACTGCTACGCTACTTATGCAGTAAAATTAAGGGGTGGCACTCCCTAAGGCTATGGTGGATGGGGCGAAACACAACTTTATATTACTAAATCCATTGTAGAACACTGAACACTTATTTAACCGAATTTCTCCAGATATTCTGTGTAACAACGTGGCAGTAATGTACAAAGCCGCACCACTTCGTAAAAATACTGTCCGCACCACCACCCGCCCGTGATACCTCATTCTGAGTGCCCCCCCCCTCCAACCCAGAAATTAAAAAAAAAGACATTTTTACTTCCAGTAGCGTTATTTAACCTCTTTCAATCTTCATGTTTGACAAGAGCATAGGGCCTACTGCTACGCTACTTATGCAGTAAAATTAAGGGGTGGCACTCCCTAAGGCTATGGTGGATGGGGCGAAACACAACTTTATATTACTAAATCCATTGTAGAACACTGAACACTTATTTAACCGAATTTCTCCAGATATTCTGTGTAACAACGTGGCAGTAATGTACAAAGCCGCACCACTTCGTAAAAATACTGTCCGCACCACCACCCGCCCGTGATACCTCATTCTGAGTGCCCCCCCCCTCCAACCCAGAAATTAAAAAAAAAGACATTTTTGCTTCCAGTAGCGTTATTTAACCTCTTTCAATCTTCATGTTTGACAAGAGCATAGGGCCTACTGCTACGCTACTTATGCAGTAAAATTAAGGGGTGGTACTCCCTAAGGCTATGGTGGATGGGGCGAAACACAACTTTATATTACTAAATCCATTGTACAACACTGAACACTTATTTAACCGAATTTCTCCAGATATTCTGTGTAACAACGTGGCAGTAATGTACAAAGGCGCACCACTTCGTAAAAATACTGTCCGCACCACCACCCGCCCGTGATACCTCATTCTGAGTGCCCCCCCCCCCCTCAAAACCCAGAAATTAAAAAAAAAGACATTTTTGCTTCCAGTAGCGTTATTTAACCTCTTTCAATCTTCATGTTTGACAAGAGCATAGGGCCTACTGCTACGCTACTTATGCAGTAAAATTAAGGGGTGGCACTCCCTAAGGCTATGGTGGATGGGGCGAAACACAACTTTATATTACTAAATTCATTGTAGAACACTGAACACTTATTTAACCGAATTTCTCCAGATATTCTGTGTAACAACGTGGCAGTAATGTACAAAGCCGCACCACTTCGTAAAAATACTGTCCGCACCACCACCCGCCCGTGATACCTCATTCTGAGTGCCCCCCCTCCAACCCAGAAATTAAAAAAAAAGACATTTTTGCTTCCAGTAGCGTTATTTAACCTCTTTCAATCTTTATGTTTGACAAGAGCATAGGGCCTACTGCTACGCTACTTATGCAGTAAAATTAAGGGGTGGCACTCCCTAAGGCTATGGTGGATGGGGCGAAACACAACTTTATATTACTAAATTCATTGTAGAACACTGAACACTTATTTAACCGAATTTCTCCAGATATTCTGTGTAACAACGTGGCAGTAATGTACAAAGCCGCACCACTTCGTAAAAATACTGTCCGCACCACCACCCGCCCGTGATACCTCATTCTGAGTGCCCCCCCCCTCCAACCCAGAAATTAAAAAAAAAGACATTTTTGCTTCCAGTAGCGTTATTTAACCTCTTTCAATCTTCATGTTTGACAAGAGCATAGGGCCTACTGCTACGCTACTTATGCAGTAAAATTTAGGGGTGGCACTCCCTAAGGCTATGGTGGATGGGGCGAAACTATCCAGCGCATTATATATATATATATATATATATATATATATATATATATATATATATATATATATATATATATATATCCATCCGTCTGTCTGTGGGTATTTGTGTGTGTGCGTGTGTGTGTGTGCGTGTGTGTGTGTGTGTGTGTGTGTGTGTGTGTGTGTGTGTGTGTAAATGACATATTTGCTTATTTGGCTAACACTGCACACTGTAACCGCTATGCTTCGATTTCCTTTCCAGTTCACATCTGCCTAAATCGCATAAAGCTAAAAGCGACAGCGTCTGGCATGCGCAGTGCAAAAGGTACGCCAGCACGGGAAAGTGGCCGACCCAACTGGGATATAAACCAAGTAGGCGAACTAAGAAGTGGTTCGACAAAGTTCAACTAGTAAGTATTATTTGAATTATATTTTCATTATCAATTGATAAGTGCATTTAGAGCCAAATAATACGTGTCATTTTAATTTTGGCATCAGCGCCTTTCATTAAGTAATGACAACGTAAACTTGTCATATGTACATATAATAATTATAAAAATGTCTGTATTTATGATATTTAATGGGATATTTTAGATTGAACAATTTGGTACTGCAAAATTTGGGGAGGGAATAAATCACGCTTTCAGAAATTAAGACATTTCATCAAGTATTATTTTGCAGATAGAGAAATGTCCGCTGACTGGAAATGCGGGGAAACAGGGTTCCCTTGCATCAGGCCAGTCTGTACAATGTATCTGCTCATTCCACACTGTGATAGAGGTAATACTGGCAACAAGTAAGAAATTTTACAGAAGGGATATTATTTAAAGATGCACGGTTACATTCTTACAAACTACAAGGCTGTTCATAACTTCTTTATAAGAAAACTTCTAAAATACTATTTGTTACATGAGATTATGTGTTTGATACTCCACTTATTTCAGAGAGCAGTGCCAGTCCAACCACAAGCACAGACAAGTGCAGCAAGCTTTACTGAAAGACAGTGGGATGCATACCGCAAACGGGTAGGCTTGCCATTTTATATGTCCTTTGTTTGTAAAATATGCGGAATACATTGTAAATGTTTCTGATCATTTTAATTACTTGTAACACGACCAACTATAAGCAATTATGTTTACATATATTTTCAGATGTCAGAATCGCCGATTCCCAGCTACGAACATGTTTCTTCCAGCCATGTTGTGTCTGCATCCACCACCTCGACAGTTACAAGTCAATCGGAATTACAAGCAGCAACTGCTTGTGAACAACCGATGACGGCCCCGACACCTCACACAACAGAACCACAGCCAAGCACAAGCGGTGCAATGCACGAGGTCGCATCTTCTCTGACCCTTCCAAACACGGTACTCTACTGCATTAAATACATTTTTAACAATAATGGATGTCCGATTGGGACTTTTAAATGGTTTTCTAGCCAATTTTCGTAAGGTATCTTTTTTCCACAATTCTCGTTTGGTCACCTTGGGGATCCTGTCTTCAATAGCTACCTTTTGTATCCGCCAGAAATTGCCTAAGTAGGGGGCATTGAAAAATTGAGAAGGCAATTTTCAAAATGCTTTTTCCCCCGCAGTTGTGACAGAATCTCTTTAAAATGTTGTACGAATGTTCCCAAGATGCTTCTTTTTCGAATTTTGTTCTTTTTGGCGATTCTGAAAAATTGGTCAGTTGGCGGTAGTTCAATTTTTAATGCGTTACCTGCAGCTGTTTGATTGGATTTATTCGAACCTCTAGGACATTACCCTTCGCATGATATCATCGTTAAAAATTCCTTTTTTGCCGACTTAAAAAGAAATCGGTTTCATGCTGCCGTTTGAAACATTACGACCATTTTAGGCGACGATACGGAAAGTCTATATTAATACTTAACTCAGTATATCTCGGCTGGTCATAATGTCCCTGGACATTTTTTTTTTTTTTTTTTTTTTTGGTGGATTGGTTTTTGTACGTAACATGGAGATGCAGTTCAAAGTTTATCTACAAAACAAATCAGAATATACGAAAAATTTCTTTGCGAACTTTAACTGTCAAAACTTTGTGCGAATCCTTAATCCATATCTTGAAAGGTGTGTCCAAGACAGTGGCCTGTTAAATTAAATGTTTGGCCGTTCACTGTTCCAGCCAAGTACAGTAACTCATCTTGATAGAGTTACTGCTTTGAAAGCTTTGGAAAACAAGGTATATGCATTGAGCATGTTATATTGTTTGTGTTATTACCAATGTTTTCCCGATAGTTGAGCGTCAATGAGTACCAGTTAAGAGTTAAAGCGTGACACAATACTCAAGTAAAATAATATAGATTTTAAAAAAGTCAACCTGTATCAGTATTTGTAGAATTATGCATCTTCAGTCAAGCTGAGATATTCAGGTTTTACTTTCTGTGTTTGTATATGATTCTCTGCTGCGTGCATTATATTTTGAGAACAAGAGTCCGATCGATTTTAACCTGCTTTCATGAGTGCTTTTTTATTTATAAAACACTACACCGGTCCGTTGTAATTTGAACGTTTGTTTAATACACATATGGACCGATGTTTTGGTGCAATGACCGCTATAAATTATATTGTTAGCATGTTACAATTAAATGCCATTAACACAACATTTCAGCGTTGATGTTATTTTCTTTTCATAGTCACTAACCGGGAAAGACTCGGTGACCCGAAGTGATTAACCGTTTCGTACATTAACTGATACTAACCACCTGAATAATAACTTTACAAGATAATTGTATAAATAAACAGAAGTTCCAGCCGGACATTCACTAACAAACCACCTAACTAACTAATCAGCTAGCATGGATCCACATATATTGATGTTCTGTGCGGTTCGACTATAACTTGTTTTTTTAGTTAGAAACCCACCCGATTGAAGTTGCAGATATTTCACCTTACCATGGAGTTAAGGATGAAAAGAAGTACGTCAGGTAGACCATAAAACAGATATCAAGTAAGCGTTTTATGATACTTTACGTTTGTTGTAGTTCCAATAATGAATGAAAAATAGAAATATCATAAAAATGTACAAGATATACAAGGCTGATGGGTAGACAATTGAATATATTAGTTAATATGATTAATATTATTTTAGTAATATTTCAGTAAGGTGCTGTATTTCATAGATGTCACATGTAACTTCGTTCTTGTGGCCCTTCCGGCCCCTGATATCAAATTAATCCATATGCCGGCTACTAACAATACGTTTTAGATCAAACGACCCTCAAGTCGGGCGTTCACTCCGAATATCAGTGCACAAAGGCCAAAAGCTGACACGGATGCTGGGGGTCAGCAAGTGAGTGTTTTGCTTTATCACTACACGAAAAAGTACATTCGGGCTGTTATAATATTTATTTCATCGTTGGCAATATGTGTGTCCCTGCTGAAAGTGTAATTTCTATAACATCTTTTCAGAAAATTGTCAAAAGTAAGCAATCTCAGATGAAACATTTGAAAGCTCTTAATTTTATGCATTTGCCATGTAATATAAGTAACTATAAAACGAAAATTGTTTTACATTTTAAGCTGATTTTTAGTTGCAGTTACCATACCTCTGGGCTGAAAACATTGATAAAAAAGACCACGTGTGGCTACTTAGGGAGATGTTTCAGTCCACAACATCGGCGGCTTCAAACAAGCAGTCTCTGGAGCTTGTTGACAACCTGAAGATGTGGTACCATCCACCACTGGTACCCAACACGTGGAGCCAACCCCCTCTTGTCTCCGTTTTCTTCCGCGACTCCATGTGTGTTTGGATGCCGTATAGGCTGTGGAAGGTAATATTTTATTTCCAGGATATCTAGAAATTAGCGATGACAACGGTCGTGACCAGTTGCATGGGCGGTCGGTTAAGCGACATGTCTCAGAAAATTAACGCGGTTCACTTTGATATTTTATACACATTGTAACTGTGCACCTGGGCGTTGTTTTGTGCTGCTAAAAATGGCTCGCATATTTGCCTTCGCCAAATATGTAAATGTCAGTAAATATTTTTTGGGTGCAAGGACTTCCGACTGCACATGTAATTAAAGAAACTTGTCTAGATTATAACAAAATTTAAATTCACTTTACCATAATCATTTCACAGGTGGCATTAGTATGTCCAAACACCGATTGTAAAGGCCGCAATCTCACAGGCGGTGGAGTGTACAAGCGGGCACGCCGCGTAATTGACCTTGATAAAACATACTATATGGTCACTGAACAACTGGACTGCCACACATGTCACAAAAAATACCTAGGGTGGAGCGAAGTAGTGATGTCTCAGCTAGATATCGGGCACCGAAGGCTATTTCCAGCAATTCTGACTCGAAAGTAAGATGATAAATAGAAGTACAATGAACTTATGTTTTAAAAGAGACCGCAAGTGTTATTGATCTCGCGGTAAATGATTCATGCGCCGCTGACTAATTTGAAATGAAATTTCTAGCCAGCTTTCTTTATGAAATTAAAAATATTTGACCTAAATGACATAATTTATGTCAAGTTGAGTTGTTTCTGTTGCAAACTTCGTTTACAACTGGGTATAAATTTGTACTTTTTTGTAAATTTCCGCTTGTTCCTTTTTTTTTTTTTTTTTTTTTTTTTTTTTTGGTTTTGTTAATTTAGCATTTTAATTGGGTCGCAATATGAAGATAATTTATTTTCACAGTTACGCATGTGACCTGCGTATCGTGCGGCTGCTGCGTGAGAGAGGACTGGGAAACACGACGACCAGAGTGGCCCATCAGATATGGGAGCAGCATTCCACGAACTGGAAGAGCAGGCAGCTCCATTTCCTGACAGAGGCAGCCAAATTCGATGGGATGCTCGGGACTAAAAAATTCAAAGCAATGCCGCCCTTCACAATACCACCTGGGTGTAAGTGGCTGTTGGCTGTGTACTGCAACGATATACTGCAGCGCATAGAAGAAGTTAAGGCCAACATAACTTCTACTTACGGCCAGATCCTGAAGTTAGATTCAACAAAGAAGGTATATTGTGACAAATGATTATTGATAGTTATGGAGCATGCGTAATATAATAGACATGTAGCGATAGATCCCACTTGTATCAAGGAATTTGCAAGCTTTACTTTGAGCTGAAAATGTCTTCTGCAGTAAATACTTTGTATGACTCTGATAACAACACGGCTGTAATGCACTTGATGAGTTTACTGTGTAAAGTAATGGTTGTTATAAATGTTTGTTATAAATGTAGATTACCAAAAAGCTGGCAGGCGAGTGTGCAGGGACGGCACTCTGGTGCTCCTCAGTGGGTAATGAAATGGGGCAGATATTGATCACGGTGATGACAGCAAGCGAGGGGAGCGGCCTAGAACAAATGTCTGATGGCCTAGTGAAAAGATACACAAATGCAGGTGTAGACCCGCCGGTACTTTTGTATGTCGACCGTGATTGCTGTGCTCTAGGTGGTGGCGTAGGGCAAACGAAGGCAATGTTTAGTGCCTGGAAACACATGGTAGTGAGGCTAGATATATGGCACTTTATGCGGAGGATAGCTGTTGGTGCGACCACCGAAGCTCATCCCCTGTTCGGTCTCTTCATGTCGAGGTATGTGAAATGATAAATTTTCCATTAACACTATTGTATAACTGAAACGAAATCATCGCATCGATTAATTCATGACAAAATACGGAGTAAAGAATTATGAATTAGACTGTTAACAGCGTAAAGGATGGCATGGGGTTGTAGTAGGCTTATAAACGCTGCACCAATACATGACACATAACACATTTCATTCAATGTTATCAATTCATATTACATTTTTCTTACAGGTTATCTGACTGTATTTTTATTTGGGATAACGAAGACGTGGGGAGACTTGTAGAAGCCAAGAGACGTGACCTGATAGCACAAGGCCTGGGCAGAGTGACAGCTGAGGACGCACGGCTGCGTCTCACTCTGCAGGAGCTCCGTCTGCACTGTAGGCGCGCAACTCGGGGTACGCTTGAGACCGTCCGCCTCATCACACAGTTGATAGATGAGCTCAGCGGTCCGAACGGGCGAGACACACTGGGGGTGCCCGTGCTTGACCCAACTCGCGTAGGGGTCATTTGGGAGACACAGCAAATGCATGTGAAATGCCTCCAGGATCCTCCCGACATTCAACTCTATACTGTGACAGGCTACATTACAAAGGGGGGTATGCAACTGCCAACTCTGCGATGTGCACGAGGGTCAACTTCTCTTGAATCCTTTCACCTACACGTTGCGCGATTTATTCCAGGTACTGAAATATTGGTGAATATCATTTGTTAACAAGTGCGTAATACAATACAGTGCAATCCGTAGATATTAAAATGTTGCATACCACGTAACAATCTAACGATGATAGTTTCTTATTTTAGTCGTATTTTTTAAAATAATCAAATGTTCAAATGAATATGTTATTGTAACGTCATTTACATAAGAATGCAAATTATTTTCGAACAGGGACTTCTGCGAATGCGACTCATTTTCAAGCCTACCTGTTGGAGGGTTTGAGCCGCTGGAATGAGGATCGTGCCAAGAAGGCCGTTGATTCTCCACAACCCGAGTTCAGATGCTACGATAAAGAACTAATACATGCCGTCAACGAACTCAGCCAGAAGGTGTACGGAAAGGCGGAGGATCCCAGTTTCCAAGCTCCGGGGAGATATACAGGTATGTAATGTCATTTCAGTAATTACGTTTTGAGTTTAAACATTAAGCATATGATTATCCTTTGCAAAATTTATTTAAAATGAGTGGAAATTAAAATGAATAAAAGTAAAATATGAGTTTAAATTATATATAATGACAAAATCTTTACGAATTTAATAAATTTGCCGTTGGTAAAAGTAAATAGTTGTTTGCCACGTTTAATTATCAAAGTATTATGTTACAGGTGAATTGATTGGGATGGATTATCTCCTGAATCAAACCGGCAAAAGCACTCTGTCAATGGCTATTGACGAAGAAGCTAACGAGGAAGACGAGGAGGACGACACGGGGACTGCTCTAGAGCAGCTTGACGGTGAAAACGAGCAAGATAAGACGTTATCGACACTTCAAATTACAGGTTATCTACCAAGCTGCCTGTGATTGCAGTATTTTGGAACAGTATGCCCAACATTAAAAACCTACAGACATTTACCAAAAAATTTGCGAGAGAACTTGTTAGATTAAGTTTGAGTTTTGAATTCTGTCATAGGCGAAGTAACCCATTGCATTTTCTAAACTAAGGCAACTGGAGCGAACGCTAATGACCCGATTAAGCCTCGAGTAGGACTGGTAATCTGGTAACTTCAGATTACCAGACGAGCGCTCTAACCAAGTGAACTAACCGCCACTCGCTGTAAATAAAATACAATTTCATTTAAAAGTAAGATCTGAATTTCTTAACAGTATTTTATTCTTTGTTGTTTGTGGCGATATGCAGGTATGCTACGGAACGCCCCCACATGTGCAGCACAACCCACTCGCTCGGCTGAAGAACCTGCGTCACCAGCGGCTGCACAAGATGCGAATAAACAGGAAGACGACGAATCTCCGATGAATCCGTCTACTTCGTACACTCAGGTAAAGAATGGAAAACATATGATAATAATGTCATAAATAACAGTTAATATTTTGTTTGCGTTTGATATGATATGTGTTTTTGTGTTGGTTTAGTGTTCAAGGTATCGTTAAGCGACTAAGATGGCTTGAGAAGCGCGCAATCGCTAAAGCAGCACGTTTTTGAAAAAAAAAAGAAAGAATGCAGAAATAGCACACAATAGATGTGATTGCTATTAAAGAATTTTATGCAATGATTTATTTACCGTGTAAATCTTAGACTTGTTTATTTATGTGTCAGGATTCTGTAGATGAAGAAAATGTTCGCGATTTCGCAGCTGTGGAGAACATGGTCCGGTACCTGCTGCAATTTCGAGACGAATCTCGGAATTTGACAAACGAACGCGCTGACGAACTCGTGCGGTTGTGGTGTGCCCTCAGCCCGTTTGACCGAACTAGGACATATTACCCCGCACGCCACCGCGAGAAACTGAAGACCGGGCGCTATCGTCGTAGCAAGGCAGCACATCAAGCCCCAGGAGCGGATAGCGTCAGAAGGTAAGTTCTGGCATTTATCCTAGATTGATTAATATATACGAGCGACACAGTCAACAGTGAGGACAGATACGTGTTTCCCGCAACAAATGAAAGGAATTTTGAACTATAACAATTGAGCCAGTAAGCAGTATTTATGATTAGATAATTGTAATTATATTAATATATGTCAATGGAAACATTATGAAGTCTTTTCTTGTTTTAATAGGAAATCTGTTACAACGGGAGTGGCCGCTAACTGGCCGTCTTGTAACAGAATTGTTGAAAACCTGTGCGTTCAGCTTTACATGCTACACACGTCGCCACAGAAATGCAAAGAAAAGTCAGTCAGCAGAGCGTCGCTGGTATTGCATGACTACAACTCAATCCGAGCAAAGGTGGTCAATAATGCGCGAATGATGAGGGAAACGTCTTTGCAGCTGTACGAACTTAATCTTGCAACACTTTGCCAGTGGTATGTAAATTTAGGTGATCTTATACGTCGATCATTTTTGTTCATTCAAAAGACAGTTGTTGCTTCTTGATGAATAGCTATTGCCATACCGTTATTAAGTAAAGGTTACTGTTTATTGCATATATTTTAGGTTTAACAAAAGACAACACAGGATGGACAAGAAGATCCTTTACCAGGGATTAAACCTCCCGTCTGCGATGCCTCGGAGCTCCTCCCGCCTCCTCCCTGCTAACCCACGACCGAGGAAGAGACCAGTTTATTTGCATGACCAGCATCATTTTCCAATGCCCCGAAACACCGCTGGTCTTGCAAAGGTCAGACGCAGGAAGGTAAAAAAGCTCTCAGAGGGCGCAAAGCGTGCACTTTTCAACTCCTCAAGCCCTAAGCGCAGCGCACAAGTACCAAAGCCTGTTGACCCGAAGTCTGCACCTGTTGTAGACGACCAGTCCCAGCCACTGACATTGACTAAGAAACCAGTACAGCTCCAGCTAACACAGCAGCCTCTGACTCTAGAATTCGTCAGTCCAAATGTATGGCAGCTGGTAGAATCACCAATACAATTAGTAGCCTCTGAGACAGGGCCCGATGTTCCGCAAGGGGAGCAAACTCACTTTGCTGCACCGATGATAGTTACACCGCAACCCGTACTGGAGGCAGAGCCAAAATATTTTCATGCACCGGTAGCAGCCACATCGCAACATCCAGCGCTAGCGGAACAAACTCGTCATTGTGCACCGATGACATCCACATCGCAACCCCCAGGGCAATCGAAGCCAGAATCCTTTCATGCGCCGGTGGCAACCACGTCGCGACATCCAGTATTGGCGGAGTCAACTCGTCCTCATGAACAAATGGCGCCCACATTGCAACCACAAACAGTACTTCAACCGGTGGCACACGATTCCCACCCTGTGGTTGCAGAATCACAACTGGTGGTTGTTCAGTCACAACCGGTAGTACGGCAATTTCAGGAGGCAGTTGCCCAAAGTACATCACGCACCACAGAGTGGAGACACCGTAAGGCGGGAATGATAAAACCAAGGAAGCCTTTAATGTGTGCTATGTGTGGAAATAGACGCCTTTCCACGAATGGACACAGCCAGTACAGGGGTGTGAAGTACTGTCCCATAAATTCAAATATGCCCTTAAAGGAATGGCTTGCGGGGATGCGAGAGCGAGATAAAGCGAAAAAGGGACAATAGATTACGGTGAACGAGACTGTCTATTGCGCATTGTAAATGTGCAAGGAAATGACATTGTTTAAATTTAAAATATTGTGTTTCCTGTGGAACTTTACTTGTGATGATAAAATGGATCAACAGCAGGAAGGACCAATCTTTCCATGCGCGTTGGACAAGTGAAATGTGCTTTATGTTGCATTTTAGTTTATTCTTTGCATATCACTCTGTATATTTAGTCTCAACCTGAGCTGTAGCCTGCCCTGATTATCCATTTCCTATGAGAGCTGACATGTAGATCACTTATCATGTCCCCCTGTTGAGTGGGGAGATTCTTAAGAATACACCCACTGCGTTCTCTTCCGTGCATGGCGTGAGAGGCGACTAAGCGGAATTTCTTTCTTTCTAACTCTTCTTTTACTATTTTCTCATTCTTACTTCTTTTTCCCAGTTCTTTCTTTAGCAAGTGCGTCTTAATATACCCATCCTAGTTGGTGACCCAAAAAAAACAAACAAACACTTATCATGATGCTTGGTGGATGTTATCTTAATTCTGACCTAAATTTAGGTCACAACAGCCGCCATGTCGTATTTTACATTTGGGATGGGGGCTGTATCATACGGTTATAATATTGTTAGCCTTCAACTCGGGCTTAAGTCCTTGAGAGGATATATGTTTGAGTTTTGTGTGTCCGTGTGAGCCCCTCGCTGTAGACTGTAGGTTTGTGTGTTGTCCGGCTGTCTCTGAGGCTCCTGTCCATCCGTTTACTTGGAATATATTTCAAAATAACCATGGCTTGGATTGTCAGTTCCGGTTTGGCGCGGTGCTCTATATATTTAAAATGTTATGCTCATTGTTATATGTCACTGTTACATTTTACTTGATAAAATTACTCAAATGGCAAAAAGAAGTAAGTGGTGACATGAGCATTGCGCGCTGGACAAGTTAAATATGTTTGCATTGCATTTTAGTTTACTTCTTTGCATAACGTTGTGTACACGGGCTTCAACCTTGAATGGTATATAGATTTGGGTGTTCTGTCCGTCCGTTCCTCCGTCCATAACCGGTTGTTACCGAGGCCGTAGGTTTTGGCGTTGACCGTCTGTGCGTCTGCCTATCTGCCAAGCCGTTTAGCTGTTCGCCTGACCGTCCGTCCATTTTGGGGATGTTTTAGTCCCCAGCTGGTGCTAGTTTCGGTTGTCTGTCCGAATGTTTGCCAGTTTGTACACCATAGCGGGTGCAACTCCCACCCTGATAATCTATTTCCTTTTATATTAAACCAAAGCCAAAGCTTTTGGCAAAATTCAGTCCGTGTTTGTGTACTCGTTTAGCCGTCCGTCAATTTGGAACAATTTTCAACTTCAAAATGGCTTCCAGACTGAATTTTCAGTTGCACTGTGCACCTGTGCTGTCTACGATAGGTTGTTTCATTAAGGCTGGAAACTTTGCTCAAAAGTCTGTGAAAGGAAGAGGATCCACGCTTCACCGTCTCCGCTATCCTGCCACTAACGCCCCTCTCACCGACCCCTCCCAAAAAAGGCTATTTTTTTCACTTTGTGAGGGCACGTGTGGTAAAAAATGTTATGAATGTGTTAAACGTTGCCAAATAGATAATTATCCTAGAGAAAAAAACGCCAAAAAAGTCCGAGACTCAAGTAAATAAGTAGAATGTGCATTTTCTTGAATGTGCAGTAGATATGAAAGCGTGCAACGTAGGACAAGAGTAATGCAGTGTAAAGGCTGTCCTTTACTTTGCACTTGAGTATAGTTTAGCCTATTATTGGGTGTATATGAGTAGAAACATTTCGCTTGTGAAATTAGTTCCATCAACACCTGCGTTCTGTTTACCCCCCCCCCCCCACCCCTCCACTCCATCACCACGGGTATTTGCCCCCAAGTGAAGGATGGGTTGTTTCAAAAAGTGTGTGTTTGTGATGGCAATTATCAAAGCAGATAGCATAACGGCTCCTTTTTAAAAATATTTTTCGCCTTTTTGCACAATGCCGACTGAAATGGAATGGAGATTATTTGCTTTGTGTGTGTCAATTCACTGATATATTTCACTGATGTTTTCATTGAACCCGTCATGTGACAGTGAACGGGACATATTTTATCGTGTCGTTTTTTTCTTTACCCTTTTGGAAAAGAAGGTTAAGAATAAATTGAATACAAATATGGAGAATAAAAAAAGCTTATCAATGATTCCTCTGTTCATTTGTCAAAGTGACAATGCTGTACAGATACATTTAGATCTTACACATTCCCTTACAACTTTCCCACTTTTCAGTCTTTCCCCCCACGACTTCCCCCGTTTCACTTTCCCACTTTCCCCCCCAGGCTGGTCAAACATTCCCCATCCTTAGCTCACTTGGCAGAGCAAACGGCTAGCAACCTGAGAGTCCCGGGATCGATACCACATCGGGGCAAACTTTTTTTTGGTTTTTTGTTCACTTTTATGACTCTGTGACATTATGTGACAACATGTGACTGTGACATCATGTGACTCTGTGACATTATGTGACTGTGACTGTTTTTTTTTTTTTAACATAATGGCTATATTTCTATGTCTATTTTCACTATTATTATGATAATATTTAATTAGTCATATTTCAATGGTTCTAACCACACAGCATAGGAATAAGTACATGTGTACAGAGTGTGGGGAAACCGATCAATAAATTTTAGAGTGCACTCGTTCAGAGTGTGGAGGAAACCGATCGATAAAATTTCAGAGTGCACTCGTTCAGACCGTGGGAACGATCGATAAATTTGAAAACATCAAAGGCCTAGACCGTGGGAACGATCGATAAATTTGAAAACATCAAAGGCCTAGACCGTGGGAACGATCAATAAATTTCAGAGTGCACTAATTCAGAGCGTGGGAACGATCAATAAATTTGAGAAGGAATGGGATTTTCCACAACTCTATGTTTTATGTTATAGTAGTTGGAAAATGACACTTCTAAAGCACATTTAACAAATGTAGGTTTTTATAACATATAATATATAAAATAAGTTTGAACATTTTAGCATGCTACTTAATTAAATGTTCTAAAGTTATAGTAGTGGAAAAATGGTGGTTCTAGACCAACTTTAACAAATTTAGCTTTTAACACCATATGATATATAAAATAAGTTTGAACATTTTAGCATGCTACTTATTTGAATATTCTAAAGTCATAGTAGTGGAAAAATGATGGTTCTAGACCAACTTTAACAAATTTTGTTTTTTGACAAAATATGATGTATAAAATAAGTTTGAACATTTTACCATGGTGTAGTAGGGTAAAAATAAGGGTTCTAGACCAACTTTAACAAATTTAGTTTTTAACACTATATGATAAATAAAATAAGTTTGAACATTTTAGCATGCTACTTATTTGAATGTTCTAAAGTCATAGTAGTGGAAAAATGGTGGTTCTAGACCAATTTTAACAAATTTTGTTTTTTGACAAAATATGATGTATAAAATAAGTTTGAACATTTTACCATGGTGTAGTAGGGTAAAAATAAGGGTTCTAGACCAACTTGAACAAATTTAGTTTTCAACACTATATGATAAATAAAATAAGTTTGAACATTTTAGCATGCTACTTATTTGAATGTTCTAAAGTCATAGTAGTGGAAAAATGGTGGTTCTAGACCAATTTTAACAAATTTTGTTTTTTGACAAAATATGATGTATAAAATAAGTTTGAACATTTTACCATGGTGTAGTAGGGTAAAAATAAGGGTTCTAGGCCAACTTGAACAAATTTTTGTTTTTTTGACAACATATGATGTATAAAATAAGTTTGAACATTTTACCATGGTGTAGTAAGATCAAAATCAGGGTTCTAAACCAACTTTAACAAATTTAGTTTTTTACACGTTTCAGACGATTCTACCACTTGGTTGGTTGGTTGATTGTTGGAAAATGGGAAGTGAAAATGTGGATAGTTATGTAGGAAAACTGCGCCCATTCAAAAGACGTGTTCGAATGGCAAGCCCATTTTAAAGACGTGTTCGAATGGCAAGCCCATTTTAAAGACGTGTTCGAATGGCAAGCCCATTCAAAACACGTGTTCGAATAATTTTTGAAAGATATTACGTCGTAGTATTGTTCAACAAATTGTTCAACATGTTCAACACGTTCAACATGTTCAACATGTTCAACAAGTTCAACATGTTCAACATGTTCAACAAGTTGTTCAACATGTTGTTGTTCAACATGTTGTTCAACATGTTCAACATGTTGTATATAAAGCTATGTTTAAAGACTTTCTCATCATTTGAATAGTGTAGGTTGAACCGAAAGGATGTATACATGCAACATTTGTTCGAAATCTTACAATTGGCCGCAAAGTCTTAAAAGATACTTAAAGGTTGCTCACGCTTCAGAAGTGGATGAAGAATCGGATATGGAAAACCCTGTAAAACTACCTTTCACGGAAACTTTAGATGAGTCTTCTATGGAAAGTCAAAGCGTCAACATAGCTGAAAAGAATGCACATGCTTGTACAGAATGTGGTGCATTGTACAACAGCGAAGAAGCTTTGCTCAAACATATGGAGCAGTGTGGTGAGGATGCTGATGACAGGAGTTCTGAAAGTGAGTCAGAAACAGACTCTGAAAGTGAGTCAGAAATAGACTCTGTTTGGCATGATATGGTTCAAGACGTCTACGATGACTATGATAACATATTTCAAGAAAAGGTTTCAGAATATGAAGAACAAGGACTTGAAGATGCGCGTGAAATAGCAAGTTATGACCTTCGACCCATTTATAAGCATGGACTAAAACAACTGTTTATGAGACTGTTCAACTATACCCAGCGTCTACAACAAAGCAAACATTATCAAAAGATTTTAGAGGACTTTAATTACTTTGTTGATAAAAAACATTACAAGTATTGAAAGGCATTAAAGGCGGCTATAAGGAAAAACAATGCATTCTTTGAAGAGCTACTAGATATGGAGGAGGAGGAGGATGGTAGCAGTGACAACAAAAGTGGCATGGAGTGAACAGAGTGAAACAGATGCAGAAAAATAGACTTATTTGACTAAACTTTATAATAAAGACTTTATAAATGTTGTAATATTTTATTAACTTAAGCGTTGTGTAATATATGTCTTGCTTTGCAACATATAAAGTCGTAAGGTTCCTGACACGGTTTTAATTGACCCGTAAACCGTATATCATATATTGGGTATTATAGTTAATTTTGTATTATTATGTATTATATTCAAGAATTGTATTATTATGTATTATATTCAAGTATTGTTTTATTATGTATTATATCCAAGTATTGTTTTATTATGTATTATATCCAAGTATTGTATGAGAAAAATAAAAAGTTGAAAAGCATCATATGTGTTTTTATTGAACATTACAAATATGTACAATTATGATAAAAACATTTCAAATACATATTATGTTAATACATGTGCAGAAGAACTTAACTTAAAATTTTATAACAACTGACTTCACATGAACATAGATAAAGTTAATTTCATAGTCTACATATGAAGACAATTTAATTTGAACTACATATCAAATGTACATGTCCATATGAGTCAAAGCTAAGTTCTTGTCAAGCTTCAAAACCGTCGGTCCAATCTTCTGCACTGTGATGAAATCACAGCATCCACTAAGCTCGTCATGCTGTTAAAACTGTATACAGTCATCTCGCTGTCTACTCAACCATCTTCTGACAGTCACTGCATTTATACAGATCCATTTTCTGAAGCATGAGATCCACTGACGTCATTTGCTTCTTCAACATGTGCCAGTCTTTCAATGACAACAAAATTCCCTTCTTGGTAGGATATAACCTCCCAGATGCATGATTCGTAATATATTTACGAATGTTAACCATCACTTTCTGTTGATAATTCACCAATTTAATATATGTTTCTCCATTAATGGGTATCATAACCGGTGAATCGTCTACACGCATCTTCTTCATAGTGGTATCAGCTTTACGCTCCGGTTCTCGCTTCACATTAGGCTCTGTCGTATTTTTTCGCATTTTACACGGCGGCGTCATAGCTGGTAACTCATCTCTTTTTATCTTTCTAAGATGTGGTCGCTTTTGACGCTGCTGACGTAACTTCGCCTTAGACTTTACCATGGGCATTGCCTTAGACTTTGCTGTAGGTATTGTCTCAGGCTTTGCTATAAAATTTTCTGCAGGCATTGCCATAGATGGTAGTTGTTGTTCACTCACTGCAGACATGTTCACTCTTCAGTATCTTGATACAGAATGTGTGTTATGTCTGAGGGTAGGTACCTTTTATGCTCTATAGGGAGCTGCCACACTTGAGGTTGGACACACTATGTCCTAAAATGTTTAGAAATAATTTTACCATATGCGACTTTGCAGCCAATTGTAAGATTTCGAACAAATGTTGCATGTATACATCCTTTCGGTTCAACCTACACTATTCAAATGATGAGAAAGTCTTTAAACATAGCTTTATATACAACATGTTGAACATGTTGAACAACATGTTGAACAACAACATGTTGAACAACTTGTTGAACATGTTGAACATGTTGAACTTGTTGAACATGTTGAACATGTTGAACATGTTCAACGTGTTGAACATGTTGAACAATTTGTTGAACAATACTACGACGTAATATCTTTCAAAAATTATTCGAACACGTGTTTTGAATGGGCTTGCCATTCGAACACGTCTTTAAAATGGGCTTGCCATTCGAACACGTCTTTAAAATGGGCTTGCCATTCGAACACGTCTTTTGAATGGGCGCAGTTTTCCTACATAACTATCCACATTTTCACTTCCCATTTTCCAACAATCAACCAACCAACCAAGTGGTAGAATCGTCTGAAACGTGTAAAAAACTAAATTTGTTAAAGTTGGTTTAGAACCCTGATTTTGATCTTACTACACCATGGTAAAATGTTCAAACTTATTTTATACATCATATGTTGTCAAAAAAACAAAAATTTGTTCAAGTTGGCCTAGAACCCTTATTTTTACCCTACTACACCATGGTAAAATGTTCAAACTTATTTTATACATCATATTTTGTCAAAAAACAAAATTTGTTAAAATTGGTCTAGAACCACCATTTTTCCACTACTATGACTTTAGAACATTCAAATAAGTAGCATGCTAAAATGTTCAAACTTATTTTATTTATCATATAGTGTTAAAAACTAAATTTGTTAAAGTTGGTCTAGAACCCTTATTTTTACCCTACTACACCATGGTAAAATGTTCAAACTTATTTTATACATCATATTTTGTCAAAAAACAAAATTTGTTAAAGTTGGTCTAGAACCATCATTTTTCCACTACTATGACTTTAGAATATTCAAATAAGTAGCATGCTTAAATGTTCAAACTTATTTTATATATCATATGGTGTTAAAAGCTAAATTTGTTAAAATTGGTCTAGAACCACCATTTTTCCACTACTATAACTTTAGAACATTTAAATAAGTAGCATGCTAAAATGTTCAAACTTATTTTATATATTATATGTTATAAAAACCTACATTTGTTAAATGTGCTTTAGAAGTGTCATTTTCCAACTACTATAACATAAAACATAGAGTTGTGGAAAATCCCATTCCTTCTCAAATTTATTGATCGTTCCCACGCTCTGAATTAGTGCACTCTGAAATTTATTGATCGTTCCCACGGTCTAGGCCTTTGATGTTTTCAAATTTATCGATCGTTCCCACGGTCTAGGCCTTTGATGTTTTCAAATTTATCGATCATTCCCACGGTCTGAACGAGTGCACTCTGAAATTTTATCGATCGGTTTCCTCCACACTCTGAACGAGTGCACTCTAAAATTTATTGATCGGTTTCCCCACACTCTGTACACATGTACTTATTCCTATGCTGTGTGGTTAGAACCATTGAAATATGACTAATTAAATATTATCATAATAATAGTGAAAATAGACATAGAAATATAGCCATTATGTTAAAAAAAAAAACAGTCACAGTCACATAATGTCACAGAGTCACATGATGTCACAGTCACATGTTGTCACATAATGTCACAGAGTCATAAAAGTGAACAAAAAACCAAAAAAAAGTTTGCCCCGATGTGGTATCGATCCCGGGACTCTCAGGTTGCTAGCCGTTTGCTCTGCCAAGTGAGCTAAGGATGGGGAATGTTTGACCAGCCTGGGGGGGAAAGTGGGAAAGTGAAACGGGGGAAGTCGTGGGGGGAAAGACTGAAAAGTGGGAAAGTTGTAAGGGAATGTGTAAGATCTAAATGTATCTGTACAGCATTGTCACTTTGACAAATGAACAGAGGAATCATTGATAAGCTTTTTTTATTCTCCATATTTGTATTCAATTTATTCTTAACCTTCTTTTCCAAAAGGGTAAAGAAAAAAACGACACGATAAAATATGTCCCGTTCACTGTCACATGACGGGTTCAATGAAAACATCAGTGAAATATATCAGTGAATTGACACACACAAAGCAAATAATCTCCATTCCATTTCAGTCGGCATTGTGCAAAAAGGCGAAAAATATTTTTAAAAAGGAGCCGTTATGCTATCTGCTTTGATAATTGCCATCACAAACACACACTTTTTGAAACAACCCATCCTTCACTTGGGGGCAAATACCCGTGGTGATGGAGTGGAGGGGTGGGGGGGGGGGGTAAACAGAACGCAGGTGTTGATGGAACTAATTTCACAAGCGAAATGTTTCTACTCATATACACCCAATAATAGGCTAAACTATACTCAAGTGCAAAGTAAAGGACAGCCTTTACACTGCATTACTCTTGTCCTACGTTGCACGCTTTCATATCTACTGCACATTCAAGAAAATGCACATTCTACTTATTTACTTGAGTCTCGGACTTTTTTGGCGTTTTTTTCTCTAGGATAATTATCTATTTGGCAACGTTTAACACATTCATAACATTTTTTACCACACGTGCCCTCACAAAGTGAAAAAAATAGCCTTTTTTGGGAGGGGTCGGTGAGAGGGGCGTTAGTGGCAGGATAGCGGAGACGGTGAAGCGTGGATCCTCTTCCTTTCACAGACTTTTGAGCAAAGTTTCCAGCCTTAATGAAACAACCTATCGTAGACAGCACAGGTGCACAGTGCAACTGAAAATTCAGTCTGGAAGCCATTTTGAAGTTGAAAATTGTTCCAAATTGACGGACGGCTAAACGAGTACACAAACACGGACTGAATTTTGCCAAAAGCTTTGGCTTTGGTTTAATATAAAAGGAAATAGATTATCAGGGTGGGAGTTGCACCCGCTATGGTGTACAAACTGGCAAACATTCGGACAGACAACCGAAACTAGCACCAGCTGGGGACTAAAACATCCCCAAAATGGACGGACGGTCAGGCGAACAGCTAAACGGCTTGGCAGATAGGCAGACGCACAGACGGTCAACGCCAAAACCTACGGCCTCGGTAACAACCGGTTATGGACGGAGGAACGGACGGACAGAACACCCAAATCTATATACCATTCAAGGTTGAAGCCCGTGTACACAACGTTATGCAAAGAAGTAAACTAAAATGCAATGCAAACATATTTAACTTGTCCAGCGCGCAATGCTCATGTCACCACTTACTTCTTTTTGCCATTTGAGTAATTTTATCAAGTAAAATGTAACAGTGACATATAACAATGAGCATAACATTTTAAATATATAGAGCACCGCGCCAAACCGGAACTGACAATCCAAGCCATGGTTATTTTGAAATATATTCCAAGTAAACGGATGGACAGGAGCCTCAGAGACAGCCGGACAACACACAAACCTACAGTCTACAGCGAGGGGCTCACACGGACACACAAAACTCAAACATATATCCTCTCAAGGACTTAAGCCCGAGTTGAAGGCTAACAATATTATAACCGTATGATACAGCCCCCATCCCAAATGTAAAATACGACATGGCGGCTGTTGTGACCTAAATTTAGGTCAGAATTAAGATAACATCCACCAAGCATCATGATAAGTGTTTGTTTGTTTTTTTTGGGTCACCAACTAGGATGGGTATATTAAGACGCACTTGCTAAAGAAAGAACTGGGAAAAAGAAGTAAGAATGAGAAAATAGTAAAAGAAGAGTTAGAAAGAAAGAAATTCCGCTTAGTCGCCTCTCACGCCATGCACGGAAGAGAACGCAGTGGGTGTATTCTTAAGAATCTCCCCACTCAACAGGGGGACATGATAAGTGATCTACATGTCAGCTCTCATAGGAAATGGATAATCAGGGCAGGCTACAGCTCAGGTTGAGACTAAATATACAGAGTGATATGCAAAGAATAAACTAAAATGCAACATAAAGCACATTTCACTTGTCCAACGCGCATGGAAAGATTGGTCCTTCCTGCTGTTGATCCATTTTATCATCACAAGTAAAGTTCCACAGGAAACACAATATTTTAAATTTAAACAATGTCATTTCCTTGCACATTTACAATGCGCAATAGACAGTCTCGTTCACCGTAATCTATTGTCCCTTTTTCGCTTTATCTCGCTCTCGCATCCCCGCAAGCCATTCCTTTAAGGGCATATTTGAATTTATGGGACAGTACTTCACACCCCTGTACTGGCTGTGTCCATTCGTGGAAAGGCGTCTATTTCCACACATAGCACACATTAAAGGCTTCCTTGGTTTTATCATTCCCGCCTTACGGTGTCTCCACTCTGTGGTGCGTGATGTACTTTGGGCAACTGCCTCCTGAAATTGCCGTACTACCGGTTGTGACTGAACAACCACCAGTTGTGATTCTGCAACCACAGGGTGGGAATCGTGTGCCACCGGTTGAAGTACTGTTTGTGGTTGCAATGTGGGCGCCATTTGTTCATGAGGACGAGTTGACTCCGCCAATACTGGATGTCGCGACGTGGTTGCCACCGGCGCATGAAAGGATTCTGGCTTCGATTGCCCTGGGGGTTGCGATGTGGATGTCATCGGTGCACAATGACGAGTTTGTTCCGCTAGCGCTGGATGTTGCGATGTGGCTGCTACCGGTGCATGAAAATATTTTGGCTCTGCCTCCAGTACGGGTTGCGGTGTAACTATCATCGGTGCAGCAAAGTGAGTTTGCTCCCCTTGCGGAACATCGGGCCCTGTCTCAGAGGCTACTAATTGTATTGGTGATTCTACCAGCTGCCATACATTTGGACTGACGAATTCTAGAGTCAGAGGCTGCTGTGTTAGCTGGAGCTGTACTGGTTTCTTAGTCAATGTCAGTGGCTGGGACTGGTCGTCTACAACAGGTGCAGACTTCGGGTCAACAGGCTTTGGTACTTGTGCGCTGCGCTTAGGGCTTGAGGAGTTGAAAAGTGCACGCTTTGCGCCCTCTGAGAGCTTTTTTACCTTCCTGCGTCTGACCTTTGCAAGACCAGCGGTGTTTCGGGGCATTGGAAAATGATGCTGGTCATGCAAATAAACTGGTCTCTTCCTCGGTCGTGGGTTAGCAGGGAGGAGGCGGGAGGAGCTCCGAGGCATCGCAGACGGGAGGTTTAATCCCTGGTAAAGGATCTTCTTGTCCATCCTGTGTTGTCTTTTGTTAAACCTAAAATATATGCAATAAACAGTAACCTTTACTTAATAACGGTATGGCAATAGCTATTCATCAAGAAGCAACAACTGTCTTTTGAATGAACAAAAATGATCGACGTATAAGATCACCTAAATTTACATACCACTGGCAAAGTGTTGCAAGATTAAGTTCGTACAGCTGCAAAGACGTTTCCCTCATCATTCGCGCATTATTGACCACCTTTGCTCGGATTGAGTTGTAGTCATGCAATACCAGCGACGCTCTGCTGACTGACTTTTCTTTGCATTTCTGTGGCGACGTGTGTAGCATGTAAAGCTGAACGCACAGGTTTTCAACAATTCTGTTACAAGACGGCCAGTTAGCGGCCACTCCCGTTGTAACAGATTTCCTATTAAAACAAGAAAAGACTTCATAATGTTTCCATTGACATATATTAATATAATTACAATTATCTAATCATAAATACTGCTTACTGGCTCAATTGTTATAGTTCAAAATTCCTTTCATTTGTTGCGGGAAACACGTATCTGTCCTCACTGTTGACTGTGTCGCTCGTATATATTAATCAATCTAGGATAAATGCCAGAACTTACCTTCTGACGCTATCCGCTCCTGGGGCTTGATGTGCTGCCTTGCTACGACGATAGCGCCCGGTCTTCAGTTTCTCGCGGTGGCGTGCGGGGTAATATGTCCTAGTTCGGTCAAACGGGCTGAGGGCACACCACAACCGCACGAGTTCGTCAGCGCGTTCGTTTGTCAAATTCCGAGATTCGTCTCGAAATTGCAGCAGGTACCGGACCATGTTCTCCACAGCTGCGAAATCGCGAACATTTTCTTCATCTACAGAATCCTGACACATAAATAAACAAGTCTAAGATTTACACGGTAAATAAATCATTGCATAAAATTCTTTAATAGCAATCACATCTATTGTGTGCTATTTCTGCATTCTTTCTTTTTTTTTTCAAAAACGTGCTGCTTTAGCGATTGCGCGCTTCTCAAGCCATCTTAGTCGCTTAACGATACCTTGAACACTAAACCAACACAAAAACACATATCATATCAAACGCAAACAAAATATTAACTGTTATTTATGACATTATTATCATATGTTTTCCATTCTTTACCTGAGTGTACGAAGTAGACGGATTCATCGGAGATTCGTCGTCTTCCTGTTTATTCGCATCTTGTGCAGCCGCTGGTGACGCAGGTTCTTCAGCCGAGCGAGTGGGTTGTGCTGCACATGTGGGGGCGTTCCGTAGCATACCTGCATATCGCCACAAACAACAAAGAATAAAATACTGTTAAGAAATTCAGATCTTACTTTTAAATGAAATTGTATTTTATTTACAGCGAGTGGCGGTTAGTTCACTTGGTTAGAGCGCTCGTCTGGTAATCTGAAGTTACCAGATTACCAGTCCTACTCGAGGCTTAATCGGGTCATTAGCGTTCGCTCCAGTTGCCTTAGTTTAGAAAATGCAATGGGTTACTTCGCCTATGACAGAATTCAAAACTCAAACTTAATCTAACAAGTTCTCTCGCAAATTTTTTGGTAAATGTCTGTAGGTTTTTAATGTTGGGCATACTGTTCCAAAATACTGCAATCACAGGCAGCTTGGTAGATAACCTGTAATTTGAAGTGTCGATAACGTCTTATCTTGCTCGTTTTCACCGTCAAGCTGCTCTAGAGCAGTCCCCGTGTCGTCCTCCTCGTCTTCCTCGTTAGCTTCTTCGTCAATAGCCATTGACAGAGTGCTTTTGCCGGTTTGATTCAGGAGATAATCCATCCCAATCAATTCACCTGTAACATAATACTTTGATAATTAAACGTGGCAAACAACTATTTACTTTTACCAACGGCAAATTTATTAAATTCGTAAAGATTTTGTCATTATATATAATTTAAACTCATATTTTACTTTTATTCATTTTAATTTCCACTCATTTTAAATAAATTTTGCAAAGGATAATCATATGCTTAATGTTTAAACTCAAAACGTAATTACTGAAATGACATTACATACCTGTATATCTCCCCGGAGCTTGGAAACTGGGATCCTCCGCCTTTCCGTACACCTTCTGGCTGAGTTCGTTGACGGCATGTATTAGTTCTTTATCGTAGCATCTGAACTCGGGTTGTGGAGAATCAACGGCCTTCTTGGCACGATCCTCATTCCAGCGGCTCAAACCCTCCAACAGGTAGGCTTGAAAATGAGTCGCATTCGCAGAAGTCCCTGTTCGAAAATAATTTGCATTCTTATGTAAATGACGTTACAATAACATATTCATTTGAACATTTGATTATTTTAAAAAATACGACTAAAATAAGAAACTATCATCGTTAGATTGTTACGTGGTATGCAACATTTTAATATCTACGGATTGCACTGTATTGTATTACGCACTTGTTAACAAATGATATTCACCAATATTTCAGTACCTGGAATAAATCGCGCAACGTGTAGGTGAAAGGATTCAAGAGAAGTTGACCCTCGTGCACATCGCAGAGTTGGCAGTTGCATACCCCCCTTTGTAATGTAGCCTGTCACAGTATAGAGTTGAATGTCGGGAGGATCCTGGAGGCATTTCACATGCATTTGCTGTGTCTCCCAAATGACCCCTACGCGAGTTGGGTCAAGCACGGGCACCCCCAGTGTGTCTCGCCCGTTCGGACCGCTGAGCTCATCTATCAACTGTGTGATGAGGCGGACGGTCTCAAGCGTACCCCGAGTTGCGCGCCTACAGTGCAGACGGAGCTCCTGCAGAGTGAGACGCAGCCGTGCGTCCTCAGCTGTCACTCTGCCCAGGCCTTGTGCTATCAGGTCACGTCTCTTGGCTTCTACAAGTCTCCCCACGTCTTCGTTATCCCAAATAAAAATACAGTCAGATAACCTGTAAGAAAAATGTAATATGAATTGATAACATTGAATGAAATGTGTTATGTGTCATGTATTGGTGCAGCGTTTATAAGCCTACTACAACCCCATGCCATCCTTTACGCTGTTAACAGTCTAATTCATAATTCTTTACTCCGTATTTTGTCATGAATTAATCGATGCGATGATTTCGTTTCAGTTATACAATAGTGTTAATGGAAAATTTATCATTTCACATACCTCGACATGAAGAGACCGAACAGGGGATGAGCTTCGGTGGTCGCACCAACAGCTATCCTCCGCATAAAGTGCCATATATCTAGCCTCACTACCATGTGTTTCCAGGCACTAAACATTGCCTTCGTTTGCCCTACGCCACCACCTAGAGCACAGCAATCACGGTCGACATACAAAAGTACCGGCGGGTCTACACCTGCATTTGTGTATCTTTTCACTAGGCCATCAGACATTTGTTCTAGGCCGCTCCCCTCGCTTGCTGTCATCACCGTGATCAATATCTGCCCCATTTCATTACCCACTGAGGAGCACCAGAGTGCCGTCCCTGCACACTCGCCTGCCAGCTTTTTGGTAATCTACATTTATAACAAACATTTATAACAACCATTACTTTACACAGTAAACTCATCAAGTGCATTACAGCCGTGTTGTTATCAGAGTCATACAAAGTATTTACTGCAGAAGACATTTTCAGCTCAAAGTAAAGCTTGCAAATTCCTTGATACAAGTGGGATCTATCGCTACATGTCTATTATATTACGCATGCTCCATAACTATCAATAATCATTTGTCACAATATACCTTCTTTGTTGAATCTAACTTCAGGATCTGGCCGTAAGTAGAAGTTATGTTGGCCTTAACTTCTTCTATGCGCTGCAGTATATCGTTGCAGTACACAGCCAACAGCCACTTACACCCAGGTGGTATTGTGAAGGGCGGCATTGCTTTGAATTTTTTAGTCCCGAGCATCCCATCGAATTTGGCTGCCTCTGTCAGGAAATGGAGCTGCCTGCTCTTCCAGTTCGTGGAATGCTGCTCCCATATCTGATGGGCCACTCTGGTCGTCGTGTTTCCCAGTCCTCTCTCACGCAGCAGCCGCACGATACGCAGGTCACATGCGTAACTGTGAAAATAAATTATCTTCATATTGCGACCCAATTAAAATGCTAAATTAACAAAACCAAAAAAAAAAAAAAAAAAAAAAAAAAAAAAAGGAACAAGCGGAAATTTACAAAAAAGTACAAATTTATACCCAGTTGTAAACGAAGTTTGCAACAGAAACAACTCAACTTGACATAAATTATGTCATTTAGGTCAAATATTTTTAATTTCATAAAGAAAGCTGGCTAGAAATTTCATTTCAAATTAGTCAGCGGCGCATGAATCATTTACCGCGAGATCAATAACACTTGCGGTCTCTTTTAAAACATAAGTTCATTGTACTTCTATTTATCATCTTACTTTCGAGTCAGAATTGCTGGAAATAGCCTTCGGTGCCCGATATCTAGCTGAGACATCACTACTTCGCTCCACCCTAGGTATTTTTTGTGACATGTGTGGCAGTCCAGTTGTTCAGTGACCATATAGTATGTTTTATCAAGGTCAATTACGCGGCGTGCCCGCTTGTACACTCCACCGCCTGTGAGATTGCGGCCTTTACAATCGGTGTTTGGACATACTAATGCCACCTGTGAAATGATTATGGTAAAGTGAATTTAAATTTTGTTATAATCTAGACAAGTTTCTTTAATTACATGTGCAGTCGGAAGTCCTTGCACCCAAAAAATATTTACTGACATTTACATATTTGGCGAAGGCAAATATGCGAGCCATTTTTAGCAGCACAAAACAACGCCCAGGTGCACAGTTACAATGTGTATAAAATATCAAAGTGAACCGCGTTAATTTTCTGAGACATGTCGCTTAACCGACCGCCCATGCAACTGGTCACGACCGTTGTCATCGCTAATTTCTAGATATCCTGGAAATAAAATATTACCTTCCACAGCCTATACGGCATCCAAACACACATGGAGTCGCGGAAGAAAACGGAGACAAGAGGGGGTTGGCTCCACGTGTTGGGTACCAGTGGTGGATGGTACCACATCTTCAGGTTGTCAACAAGCTCCAGAGACTGCTTGTTTGAAGCCGCCGATGTTGTGGACTGAAACATCTCCCTAAGTAGCCACACGTGGTCTTTTTTATCAATGTTTTCAGCCCAGAGGTATGGTAACTGCAACTAAAAATCAGCTTAAAATGTAAAACAATTTTCGTTTTATAGTTACTTATATTACATGGCAAATGCATAAAATTAAGAGCTTTCAAATGTTTCATCTGAGATTGCTTACTTTTGACAATTTTCTGAAAAGATGTTATAGAAATTACACTTTCAGCAGGGACACACATATTGCCAACGATGAAATAAATATTATAACAGCCCGAATGTACTTTTTCGTGTAGTGATAAAGCAAAACACTCACTTGCTGACCCCCAGCATCCGTGTCAGCTTTTGGCCTTTGTGCACTGATATTCGGAGTGAACGCCCGACTTGAGGGTCGTTTGATCTAAAACGTATTGTTAGTAGCCGGCATATGGATTAATTTGATATCAGGGGCCGGAAGGGCCACAAGAACGAAGTTACATGTGACATCTATGAAATACAGCACCTTACTGAAATATTACTAAAATAATATTAATCATATTAACTAATATATTCAATTGTCTACCCATCAGCCTTGTATATCTTGTACATTTTTATGATATTTCTATTTTTCATTCATTATTGGAACTACAACAAACGTAAAGTATCATAAAACGCTTACTTGATATCTGTTTTATGGTCTACCTGACGTACTTCTTTTCATCCTTAACTCCATGGTAAGGTGAAATATCTGCAACTTCAATCGGGTGGGTTTCTAACTAAAAAAACAAGTTATAGTCGAACCGCACAGAACATCAATATATGTGGATCCATGCTAGCTGATTAGTTAGTTAGGTGGTTTGTTAGTGAATGTCCGGCTGGAACTTCTGTTTATTTATACAATTATCTTGTAAAGTTATTATTCAGGTGGTTAGTATCAGTTAATGTACGAAACGGTTAATCACTTCGGGTCACCGAGTCTTTCCCGGTTAGTGACTATGAAAAGAAAATAACATCAACGCTGAAATGTTGTGTTAATGGCATTTAATTGTAACATGCTAACAATATAATTTATAGCGGTCATTGCACCAAAACATCGGTCCATATGTGTATTAAACAAACGTTCAAATTACAACGGACCGGTGTAGTGTTTTATAAATAAAAAAGCACTCATGAAAGCAGGTTAAAATCGATCGGACTCTTGTTCTCAAAATATAATGCACGCAGCAGAGAATCATATACAAACACAGAAAGTAAAACCTGAATATCTCAGCTTGACTGAAGATGCATAATTCTACAAATACTGATACAGGTTGACTTTTTTAAAATCTATATTATTTTACTTGAGTATTGTGTCACGCTTTAACTCTTAACTGGTACTCATTGACGCTCAACTATCGGGAAAACATTGGTAATAACACAAACAATATAACATGCTCAATGCATATACCTTGTTTTCCAAAGCTTTCAAAGCAGTAACTCTATCAAGATGAGTTACTGTACTTGGCTGGAACAGTGAACGGCCAAACATTTAATTTAACAGGCCACTGTCTTGGACACACCTTTCAAGATATGGATTAAGGATTCGCACAAAGTTTTGACAGTTAAAGTTCGCAAAGAAATTTTTCGTATATTCTGATTTGTTTTGTAGATAAACTTTGAACTGCATCTCCATGTTACGTACAAAAACCAATCCACCAAAAAAAAAAAAAAAAAAAAAAATGTCCAGGGACATTATGACCAGCCGAGATATACTGAGTTAAGTATTAATATAGACTTTCCGTATCGTCGCCTAAAATGGTCGTAATGTTTCAAACGGCAGCATGAAACCGATTTCTTTTTAAGTCGGCAAAAAAGGAATTTTTAACGATGATATCATGCGAAGGGTAATGTCCTAGAGGTTCGAATAAATCCAATCAAACAGCTGCAGGTAACGCATTAAAAATTGAACTACCGCCAACTGACCAATTTTTCAGAATCGCCAAAAAGAACAAAATTCGAAAAAGAAGCATCTTGGGAACATTCGTACAACATTTTAAAGAGATTCTGTCACAACTGCGGGGGAAAAAGCATTTTGAAAATTGCCTTCTCAATTTTTCAATGCCCCCTACTTAGGCAATTTCTGGCGGATACAAAAGGTAGCTATTGAAGACAGGATCCCCAAGGTGACCAAACGAGAATTGTGGAAAAAAGATACCTTACGAAAATTGGCTAGAAAACCATTTAAAAGTCCCAATCGGACATCCATTATTGTTAAAAATGTATTTAATGCAGTAGAGTACCGTGTTTGGAAGGGTCAGAGAAGATGCGACCTCGTGCATTGCACCGCTTGTGCTTGGCTGTGGTTCTGTTGTGTGAGGTGTCGGGGCCGTCATCGGTTGTTCACAAGCAGTTGCTGCTTGTAATTCCGATTGACTTGTAACTGTCGAGGTGGTGGATGCAGACACAACATGGCTGGAAGAAACATGTTCGTAGCTGGGAATCGGCGATTCTGACATCTGAAAATATATGTAAACATAATTGCTTATAGTTGGTCGTGTTACAAGTAATTAAAATGATCAGAAACATTTACAATGTATTCCGCATATTTTACAAACAAAGGACATATAAAATGGCAAGCCTACCCGTTTGCGGTATGCATCCCACTGTCTTTCAGTAAAGCTTGCTGCACTTGTCTGTGCTTGTGGTTGGACTGGCACTGCTCTCTGAAATAAGTGGAGTATCAAACACATAATCTCATGTAACAAATAGTATTTTAGAAGTTTTCTTATAAAGAAGTTATGAACAGCCTTGTAGTTTGTAAGAATGTAACCGTGCATCTTTAAATAATATCCCTTCTGTAAAATTTCTTACTTGTTGCCAGTATTACCTCTATCACAGTGTGGAATGAGCAGATACATTGTACAGACTGGCCTGATGCAAGGGAACCCTGTTTCCCCGCATTTCCAGTCAGCGGACATTTCTCTATCTGCAAAATAATACTTGATGAAATGTCTTAATTTCTGAAAGCGTGATTTATTCCCTCCCCAAATTTTGCAGTACCAAATTGTTCAATCTAAAATATCCCATTAAATATCATAAATACAGACATTTTTATAATTATTATATGTACATATGACAAGTTTACGTTGTCATTACTTAATGAAAGGCGCTGATGCCAAAATTAAAATGACACGTATTATTTGGCTCTAAATGCACTTATCAATTGATAATGAAAATATAATTCAAATAATACTTACTAGTTGAACTTTGTCGAACCACTTCTTAGTTCGCCTACTTGGTTTATATCCCAGTTGGGTCGGCCACTTTCCCGTGCTGGCGTACCTTTTGCACTGCGCATGCCAGACGCTGTCGCTTTTAGCTTTATGCGATTTAGGCAGATGTGAACTGGAAAGGAAATCGAAGCATAGCGGTTACAGTGTGCAGTGTTAGCCAAATAAGCAAATATGTCATTTACACACACACACACACACACACACACACACACACACACACACACGCACACACACACACGCACACACACAAATACCCACAGACAGACGGATGGATATATATATATATATATATATATATATATATATATATATATATATATATATATATATATATATATATATATATAATGCGCTGGATAGTTTCGCCCCATCCACCATAGCCTTAGGGAGTGCCACCCCTAAATTTTACTGCATAAGTAGCGTAGCAGTAGGCCCTATGCTCTTGTCAAACATGAAGATTGAAAGAGGTTAAATAACGCTACTGGAAGCAAAAATGTCTTTTTTTTTAATTTCTGGGTTGGAGGGGGGGGCACTCAGAATGAGGTATCACGGGCGGGTGGTGGTGCGGACAGTATTTTTACGAAGTGGTGCGGCTTTGTACATTACTGCCACGTTGTTACACAGAATATCTGGAGAAATTCGGTTAAATAAGTGTTCAGTGTTCTACAATGAATTTAGTAATATAAAGTTGTGTTTCGCCCCATCCACCATAGCCTTAGGGAGTGCCACCCCTTAATTTTACTGCATAAGTAGCGTAGCAGTAGGCCCTATGCTCTTGTCAAACATAAAGATTGAAAGAGGTTAAATAACGCTACTGGAAGCAAAAATGTCTTTTTTTTTAATTTCTGGGTTGGAGGGGGGGCACTCAGAATGAGGTATCACGGGCGGGTGGTGGTGCGGACAGTATTTTTACGAAGTGGTGCGGCTTTGTACATTACTGCCACGTTGTTACACAGAATATCTGGAGAAATTCGGTTAAATAAGTGTTCAGTGTTCTACAATGGATTTAGTAATATAAAGTTGTGTTTCGCCCCATCCACCATAGCCTTAGGGAGTGCCACCCCTTAATTTTACTGCATAAGTAGCGTAGCAGTAGGCCCTATGCTCTTGTCAAACATGAAGATTGAAAGAGGTTAAATAACGCTACTGGAAGCAAAAATGTCTTTTTTTTTAATTTCTGGGTTGGAGGGGGGGGGGCACTCAGAATGAGGTATCACGGGCGGGTGGTGGTGCGGACAGTATTTTTACGAAGTGGTGCGGCTTTGTACATTACTGCCACGTTGTTACACAGAATATCTGGAGAAATTCGGTTAAATAAGTGTTCAGTGTTCTACAATGAATTTAGTAATATAAAGTTGTGTTTCGCCCCATCCACCATAGCCTTAGGGAGTGCCACCCCTTAATTTTACTGCATAAGTAGCGTAGCAGTAGGCCCTATGCTCTTGTCAAACATGAAGATTGAAAGAGGTTAAATAACGCTACTGGAAGCAAAAATGTCTTTTTTTTTAATTTCTGGGTTTTGAGGGGGGGGCACTCAGAATGAGGTATCACGGGCGGGTGGTGGTGCGGACAGTATTTTTACGAAGTGGTGCGGCTTTGTACATTACTGCCACGTTGTTACACAGAATATCTGGAGAAATTCGGTTAAATAAGTGTTCAGTGTTGTACAATGGATTTAGTAATATAAAGTTGTGTTTCGCCCCATCCACCATAGCCTTAGGGAGTACCACCCCTTAATTTTACTGCATAAGTAGCGTAGCAGTAGGCCCTATGCTCTTGTCAAACATGAAGATTGAAAGAGGTTAAATAACGCTACTGGAAGCAAAAATGTCTTTTTTTTTAATTTCTGGGTTGGAGGGGGGGGGGGCACTCAGAATGAGGTATCACGGGCGGGTGGTGGTGCGGACAGTATTTTTACGAAGTGGTGCGGCTTTGTACATTACTGCCACGTTGTTACACAGAATATCTGGAGAAATTCGGTTAAATAAGTGTTCAGTGTTCTACAATGGATTTAGTAATATAAAGTTGTGTTTCGCCCCATCCACCATAGCCTTAGGGAGTGCCACCCCTTAATTTTACTGCATAAGTAGCGTAGCAGTAGGCCCTATGCTCTTGTCAAACATGAAGATTGAAAGAGGTTAAATAACGCTACTGGAAGTAAAAATGTCTTTTTTTTTAATTTCTGGGTTGGAGGGGGGGGGGCACTCAGAATGAGGTATCACGGGCGGGTGGTGGTGCGGACAGTATTTTTACGAAGTGGTGCGGCTTTGTACATTACTGCCACGTTGTTACACAGAATATCTGGAGAAATTCGGTTAAATAAGTGTTCAGTGTTGTACAATGGATTTAGTAATATAAAGTTGTGTTTCGCCCCATCCACCATAGCCTTAGGGAGTACCACCCCTTAATTTTACTGCATAAGTAGCGTAGCAGTAGGCCCTATGCTCTTGTCAAACATGAAGATTGAAAGAGGTTAAATAACGCTACTGGAAGCAAAAATGTCTTTTTTTTTAATTTCTGGGTTGGAGGGGGGGGGGCACTCAGAATGAGGTATCACGGGCGGGTGGTGGTGCGGACAGTATTTTTACGAAGTGGTGCGGCTTTGTACATTACTGCCACGTTGTTACACAGAATATCTGGAGAAATTCGGTTAAATAAGTGTTCAGTGTTCTACAATGGATTTAGTAATATAAAGTTGTGTTTCGCCCCATCCACCATAGCCTTAGGGAGTGCCACCCCTTAATTTTACTGCATAAGTAGCGTAGCAGTAGGCCCTATGCTCTTGTCAAACATGAAGATTGAAAGAGGTTAAATAACGCTACTGGAAGCAAAAATGTCTTTTTTTTTAATTTCTGGGTTGGAGGGGGGGGCACTCAGAATGAGGTATCACGGGCGGGTGGTGGTGCGGACAGTATTTTTACGAAGTGGTGCGGCTTTGTACATTACTGCCACGTTGTTACACAGAATATCTGGAGAAATTCGGTTAAATAAGTGTTCAGTGTTCTACAATGAATTTAGTAATATAAAGTTGTGTTTCGCCCCATCCACCATAGCCTTAGGGAGTGCCACCCCTTAATTTTACTGCATAAGTAGCGTAGCAGTAGGCCCTATGCTCTTGTCAAACATGAAGATTGAAAGAGGTTAAATAACGCTACTGGAAGCAAAAATGTCTTTTTTTTTAATTTCTGGGTTTTGAGGGGGGGGGGCACTCAGAATGAGGTATCACGGGCGGGTGGTGGTGCGGACAGTATTTTTACGAAGTGGTGCGCCTTTGTACATTACTGCCACGTTGTTACACAGAATATCTGGAGAAATTCGGTTAAATAAGTGTTCAGTGTTGTACAATGGATTTAGTAATATAAAGTTGTGTTTCGCCCCATCCACCATAGCCTTAGGGAGTACCACCCCTTAATTTTACTGCATAAGTAGCGTAGCAGTAGGCCCTATGCTCTTGTCAAACATGAAGATTGAAAGAGGTTAAATAACGCTACTGGAAGCAAAAATGTCTTTTTTTTTAATTTCTGGGTTGGAGGGGGGGGGCACTCAGAATGAGGTATCACGGGCGGGTGGTGGTGCGGACAGTATTTTTACGAAGTGGTGCGGCTTTGTACATTACTGCCACGTTGTTACACAGAATATCTGGAGAAATTCGGTTAAATAAGTGTTCAGTGTTCTACAATGGATTTAGTAATATAAAGTTGTGTTTCGCCCCATCCACCATAGCCTTAGGGAGTGCCACCCCTTAATTTTACTGCATAAGTAGCGTAGCAGTAGGCCCTATGCTCTTGTCAAACATGAAGATTGAAAGAGGTTAAATAACGCTACTGGAAGTAAAAATGTCTTTTTTTTTAATTTCTGGGTTGGAGGGGGGGGGCACTCAGAATGAGGTATCACGGGCGGGTGGTGGTGCGGACAGTATTTTTACGAAGTGGTGCGGCTTTGTACATTACTGCCACGTTGTTACACAGAATATCTGGAGAAATTCGGTTAAATAAGTGTTCAGTGTTCTACAATGGATTTAGTAATATAAAGTTGTGTTTCGCCCCATCCACCATAGCCTTAGGGAGTGCCACCCCTTAATTTTACTGCATAAGTAGCGTAGCAGTAGGCCCTATGCTCTTGTCAAACATGAAGATTGAAAGAGGTTAAATAACGCTACTGGAAGCAAAAATGTCTTTTTTTTTAATTTCTGGGTTGGAGGGGGGCACTCAGAATGAGGTATCACGGGCGGGTGGTGGTGCGGACAGTATTTTTACGAAGTGGTGCGGCTTTGTACATTACTGCCACGTTGTTACACAGAATATCGTGGAGAAATTCGGTTAAATAAGTGTTCAGTGTTGTACAATGGATTTATGGATATAATAAATTTAAGCCTGACGGTTGGGTTTCGCTCCAATCACCACAGCGGTGGAAAGTGCAACCTCCTACTTTTACTGCTTAAGGGACGTAGCATATAGACCCTATGTGCTGGAAGAGAAAACGTTTTTTTTTTTATTTCCTGGTTGGTGTTCGTGTGGCAAAATTATATGGTTTCGACTGGATTCGGTTGTTGCAAAGAAATGACAGAAAAAAACTGGCACAAATAAACAAGATTTTTTCACTTGTCATTTCTTTAAAACCGAAACAAAATAATTGCAGTCGAAACAACTCAGGGAAGGATCCGAAACAACGACCTAGCTTAATGAGAGCTGTTCTTTCTTTAAATTTCTAAAGTTTATATCTACTATAACCAATCAGTCTCATCTCTTCATAAGTGTCAAAATTTACATGTGTCGCAAAAATATTTTCTAGGAAGTGTGGAACATAATTATATTATCGCCCAACAATGTCCCGATATTGCATAAGCAATGCGTTTACGTTAAGGTTTGAAACCACCAAATGACCCATGAATATAACATACATACCTCATCGTTGCATCATTTTCAATCCACTGGTATCTTGCAGTAATGAGTGTATTTTTTTTTGGCGCAGATTCACTCGTGTGACTGGAAACAGCCGTTGTTGTCCAACAACCACCTGTTTGTTTTTGTTTTGGTTTTTAGAAAGTGTGATGTAAACAGAATTCTCATTGGTTAAAAGTGCAACAAGTGCAACGCTGCTGTTGCACTTTGTGAAACAAGTGCAACAAGCCTGTTTCACAAAGTGCAACAGTCGTGTTGCACTTGTTTCACAAAGTGCAACGAGTGAAACAAGTTGCATTTGTATGGCGCACTTTGATTGGTTCTGAAAAAGCTAAGCAAACGCTCGCAATGGAGAGCTATCGCGGCTTGACTGTTGAACGATCTGATAATGACATACATACTTGAAACTAATTATGTTCACATAGCAATTACATAGTCATATAGCTATATGACTATGTCCGATACATGCCATGTCTTGGTCCGGGGGGGGAGGGGGGGGGGTCCGATTCATGTCATGTGTTGATCCTGGGGGGGGGGTTCGATTCATGTCATGTCTTGATCCTGGGGGGGGAGGGGGTCTTCTAAGATTGAGGACCCATGATATGAAAGTGATGCCCGAGGGCGGGTTCGATCCACCGACCTTCAGATCATGGGTCCGCTTACGGGTCCTCTGCTCTACCAACTGAGCCATTCAGGCCAGAAGGTTAATCAGCGGGAAAATATTCCTCATATGCGGTTGGAATCACATCACACATGATTGACAGGTCATGTGACCAATGATGATTGACAGGTCACGTGACTAATGACGTCATGATGATTGACAGGCGACTTAGGGTTATCCTGCTTAGAACTGTCTTAATATGCCATAACATCATGATGACGTCATGATAACGTCATGATAACGTCATGATGACGTCATTATAACGTCATGATGATGACGTCATGATAACGTCATGGTGACGTCATTATGACGTCATTATAACGTCATGATGATGACGTCATTATAATGCCATGATGACGTCATTATAACGTCATCATGATGACGTCATTATAACGTCATGATGACGTCATCATGACGTCATTGAACGGGCGCGCGCTCTTTCGATTACCTGTTTCAAAATACCCATGCGAATTCGAAAACAATCACGTCACTGTTTTCGGAGCCCCATGGGGCTCCGAAAACACCTCGTGACGTTATTATGACGTCACTTCCTGTTTTCGGAGCGACACTTTTTTCCTGCTGAAACTCCCATTCCTTCTCAAATTTATTGATCGTTCCCACGCTCTGAACGAGTGCACTCTAAAATTTATCGATCGGTTTTCCCCCACACTCTGTACGAGTGCACTCTGAAATTTATCGATCGGGTTTTCCCCACAGTGACGTCATTATGACGTCACTGTTTTCGGACCCCCGTGGGGATTCGAAAACACCATGTGACGTCAGTATGACGTTCATATTAACGTCCATGTGATGTCCATATAACGTCAATTTGACCTCTATATGACGTCAATATGACGTCACTGTTTTCGGACCCCCGTGGGGGTTCGAAAACACCATGTGACGTCACTATGACGTCACTTCCTGTTTTCAAACCCCCGTTTTTCAACTACTGCTAGTGTGTGTGATCCATTGTGTATGTCTAAAATCAATTAAGAAATTACAATTGTTTATGCATTTAGAGAGTACTAGTTTTTACGATCTTTTACGTTAATTGAAGAGCAATAAAGAAATTGCAATTAGTCATTAATTTTAAGAGCTACTGTGTAGATTGAAATGGCACATAGGTAATTGCAACAAGTCGTTCATTCTCCAGATGACTAATTTGTGAGATCTATTAATTGAAATTAGTATGTCGAACAATTTCAATTAATTTAATATATAACAGACCGCAATTTAATTTCAAGAACAGTTTAAATCATCCTGAATATTTTAGTATAAAGTGGCGAAAATATTTCCCAAAATATCAGTCAGAATCTAAAGTGCCTTACAGTGGAAACGGAAAACGTAACGGAAATTGCTCGCACATGAACACTTCAGATGTAGGCGTAATCGTTCGACCAAAACCAAACAGCATTGGCACTGCTGACAAAAGGGGAATCTGTTCCGCTCTTCTGCAAACCAATGCATTTGATGTGAATAAAGAAAAATTCACGATCTAAAGTTCTGTATGCAAAGTCTCACTCACACCCAGAAGAAACGACAGGAATCCCAAGACAAGACCAAAATCATCCGACAAGGCAAGCGAAACCAGTCCAGGTTTTCAAGATGCCATCACGGGTCGAAATGATCCCATTGAAATTGTATCTCAGTTTCACAACCTGGAATTGTCGCTTAGTGTTCATTAGCTAAGAGAGCCCACGAGCACCCAAAAGAAGGATAATTGCCCCCTTTGGAATCGCGTATTTGGACCATCAAGGAACCGTACAACAACGGCGGGCGAAGTCTGTCTTGTTACTGAAAGGTAATCCTGAATGTTGTCGTGGAATTTACCACGAATTTACCCTCTTTTGGGTGCTCGTGGGGCTCTCTTAGCTAATGAACACTCCGGCTATGTAGCTTTTACCTTGTCACCATGAACAATGAACACATATGAATTGCGTATGAACATTCATAACAGTTACTTACAGTTGGGAATTTTCAATATCCACAGTTTATTGAATGCGTACGATTTGGGAAGGTATTTCCATATGATTCCTTTCTTCCGCCATAGCCTTGTCACACGGATTCCTCTGAGACGGCTAGGGCTGAGATATAGTGTAGCATATCTAGTTGGTCCACCTAAATTTTTCAGATATTTATTAACATATACGCAAAAATGGGCATTGAAATTTTGCCATTGAAACTATTATAGGGTAGGCGCACGCTGTGATATAGCTAACAGCACAACAAGTTACAGACAAAGAGTGAGAGATGTTTGCAATGGTACCTATCTTCCACGTTTCGGGGATGCTCATCTCCACACTTACTGTTAAGGGTTGTGGGGAAAATGGTAACGGAAAATATGGCAACAGCAATAATGGCAACGGGAAAATGGCAACTGGAAATAGTGGCAACGGAAAAATGGCGAAGTGAAAAATGGCAACGCCCTAAATATGGGGTTTTCAAATTCTTCCTGCGATTTGGTCTGATCACCTTAATGGCCTGTAATTACTTCCATTCTTTTTTCTGATAAAATTTGAAAATTTTCTTGCCTTATTTGTTTTTGGTTACATTTTTGTGACATTTCAGCATCGTGGGGATTAGGTCTTTCGGAGCACACACATTAAGCTCTGGATCTAACGGCTCCTTTTCCGTGGCACTATGAGTGGTCATTTCTTTGATCCCATGTAGTCACGAAGGCTAGTTTCTTTGAAGCACTGCAGCGCATTTAAGACGCGTATAAGATGAGAATATAGCCTACAAGATACAGTTACAGCTTATAGGACAAGGCTTTCACTTAACAGCAAGTGTATAGCTTGTCAGAGAATACAGCTTCCGGTATGGGGTACGGAGAAAATGGCAACGGAAAAAATGGCAACGGAAATAATGGCAACGGAAAATATGGCAAGTGGAAATAATGGCAAACGGAAAAAAATGGCAAAGTGAAAAAAGGAAAAAATGGCAAATTCTGCAGGTTTCACTGAAGTTCAGTCGAAACAAAGAAATCGCCTACCTTGACTACTCAATAGGTTATCAGACGAAAATATAATTTATTAGTTGATGTTATAGCGTATAATACGATCATGTAGTTTTTCAAATGAGGCCATAGCTTATCAGACGATATTTTAGCTTATCAGACGCAGATAAAACTTACCGGACGATTAAAAAGTTTATCAAACAAGAATATAGGTTATGAAACGATGATATACTTTCAATAAAAGTTCTGCTTTCAGAGATTTCCTGTAACATACACAAGCAGTCCTCCACACACCTAAAGACAGCTGCATTTTTTTTTGGCATTGTTGCAAAATTATTGTAAAGCACAGGAGTAGTGTGGGAACAAGACTTCTGGACACCTTTGTCAAAAATGCATGGAGGAGACTTTTTGACACCGTTGGTAAACATGTATGGAGGAGACTTCTGGATGTCTTAAGTCCCCATGATATATTTTGCCCGGTATTTTTCGGTATCAGATTTTTAAGGGTTTCTTCCTATTCACTTTCCGTAATAATGCTATATCTCTTATTCTGCGGTGAGACACCGCTACTGTCGGATTCCATTTTAATAGCATCAAATAATGTTTGAGCTGGTATAAGTAGCAAATCCTCGTCGGAAATTACACTATTAAAAATGCTGAAATTGGCTTCCATATCCCCTCTTTAACTTATTATTGAACATGGGTTTAAATTCAAAACCCGACACCACCAGAGTGAATGAGACTTTTCAAAACACGTGAAGCACTAATTTAGACAATGCAGACAGTGCGTGAAAACCACTCCCCGCCCCCTTCTTTCATCCTGCCTAACTTCCTTTAAAGGTGTCAAACAGGGTCGATCACGAAAACGAAAGAAACAATGCAGCAAGTTAGTTATTGAATGGCCACTCGACTGTATGAAATAGGCTGGTCCGATTTCAGAGGTTCCACTGTATGCTTCGCACTCGGGCACAGCATATTCCATGTAGTACTCGTGACCATTCAATAACCAACACATACGACATGGCCATCATGCCTTGGCAACCACGGTGTTAGTAAAATAAATGAAAACAACCAGAAGTTACTGGATGCCTGCGCGCGGTTCCATCGTTGCATCACCGCAACTTACTTCGCTGGCAAACACCATCCCAGCGTAGTGACAGCCATGCTCTGGTTACTAGCATCAGCATCATCTGCTCGAAATCAACCATACTCGCACTTGCCACAGTACAAACTGCAACACCGACCTTTACAGCACTTATTTGCTGTAAATTCAATCGCCCCCAAGAACCTGTTGAGCACCAAAATAACAATGTAAACCAACGATAAACCTCACTAACGCCAGAAACGAAGACACTTGCCGCCAGGTCAGCTTTAGGATCCAAGCAAAACAAGACTTTCTTGAAATTAAGGGTAGTTTTTATGAGTGTTGGTGGAAAATTAAATCCAACACCCCTCTTCATTAACTGTCTTAAAAAAACAACTCTTGAATGTAATTTAAGGACTGATCAAGTGGTTCATTCCAAAAATGAAATAGAAGGCTTCATTTTCGGATTTCACTCCTCAAGGTTTCGAATTTCTCGTTATGTTCACTGAATCGTGATAACGTAAAAAGTCACTTGGTCGTTTTTATCTTGGAAACTTTTCAGATATAGGGCAAGTTTGACCTAACTGTCGGACCCCATCACATCTACGGAGTTACATAAAGGGTGATTTTGCGATCTTAACTTTGACCTAGGTTCTTGAGGCCAAGAGTCATATGGCTCATGTCATCTTGGAAACCATTCCATAAGAAATTATTTTGACCTCATTTTTGAGCTGCACTTCCTAGAAGCTACAAATGGGTGACTTTGTGGCCTGGGCTTTGGCTTATTTTCAAGGTCAAAGGTCACATGACCTGTGTTGTCTCGGAAACTTGAAAGTTAACCGTGGCTGTGACTGTTTTCTTTCATATATTGGGCTGTTTCGGTACGCACCAGTGTAATTCCATCCGGTTTGGTAATCTAAATGTTACAGTGTTCAGTTCAGAATAATTTAAATAAAATTATTAAAATAAATGAACATCGGTCATCTGCCGGTCACGTGGGGTGGAAACCAAGTATTTCAGGGGGCATTTACACCGGAAATTTAGTCTTGTAGAATAAATTTGCTTCTCCAGATCTACGCGTGTTAATGCCAATTATGTTAAATATACATAGTTTAATACAACGGTCATGACTATAGGTTTCCTAGAGTGTAAGGGTGGGGATGGAACAAATACCTGCGCACTCGGATTGTTTTATTTGCAACAAGCAGAAGGCAGACCCGATAATTAGAATAATTATAGTAGAACCTTGTGAGCCTTTGGTTGTATGGCAGTTGGAGTATCTGTTACGATGGCATTATCAGTCAATGGACACCGCTGGGCTACGCCCTTGTCTTTTTCATAACATCAGTCTTGGTGGTGACCATGTAAAAAATAATCTTGGCTTGAAGCAGTGCCTTTATGTGATTCTATGATCACACAATAAACATTGTTCGGGATTTAATTATAGCAGTTAAAAAGGTAAGAGATGTATATTTTTGTACTGTCTTTATATAAAGTATGGGGCCAACTCATGAGCAACAAACTATGTGTTAAATTAATTTTAGACAGTTTTTAATTTGAGAAATATTAATGCACAACTCTAAGGCTGTTAATGAGACCTTTTTATCCATGCACGTTTTTTTTTTTTTTTGGAATGTATTTAATGAAAAACAATTTAGCCAAATTTTTGCCAAAAGAAAAGTATTTTGAAACTGAATATGGAAATTGGTTCTCCTTGCGCAATTAATAATCAGTTAAGGATACCAGATTTTTAGGGGAAAGAGAAGGTGTATATCTTCAATTTTCATAGCGTAGGCCCTGTTGTTACTAGAATATTTATGTGCCTCGTTCTGAAAGAGATTACGGACAGTGATTTTATGGCGGAGGAGGGAGAGGGGGGTTTGAAGTCCTTCTTGATCCGGCAAAGAAATTATTGTCAGGAATTTTCAGGCTTTAATCGAAATTTCTTATTTAAAGTTGTTTATTACAGAATGAACATATGACAGTCATGTGCTAAACTTATCACTGTAAATTATGACCCTTTCCAAGCTCGTTAATTAAAGAACCAACATTATCAATATATTCAAAGTTTTTTTTTACATTTTTCATATTAAAATATTGGTACTGATAATGGTTGTTAAATAATGCTATGCAAAAAATATACCATTTTCTGATAGCAAAATTCTTTCATTTCCTAATAATTTTAAATACTTTTTTCTGTGTTTAGCTAAATATCTTATAAACAGAAATTTACTCTTCTGTTTATCTCTCTCTCTCTCTCTCTCTCTCTCTCTCTCTCTCTCTCTCTCTCTCTCTCTCTCTCTCTCTCTCTCTCTCTCTCTCTCTCTCTCTCTCTCTCTCTCTCCCTGTAATGTTTGAAGACAGAAGTGGCAAACGTGTCCAGCTTGCTTATTGTTTCAGGAATGTAGGCGAACTTAAATATATTAGCTAGGTATCATATATCAGCCTTGGAATACTGCATTAGAATTTTCCTCGTTCTAGAATGGAATACTTGTATTATCACAATTTTGTTTCACATTGTTTAAAGGCCTCTGCAATTTCTGGAAACCACTTTAGATATTCTTCTTTATCCGGAGTAGAGTACACACTGGCGAATTTTTAAATGGTATAGAAACTTTCACAACTGCCAACCTGCCACTGACCATTTCAGGTTTGAAATATTTTCCAGTAACTGTTTCTTATCGCTGTAAAGCCAGTAAGGTGTCACTTGGTATGCAGCATAGACCATTCATTCAAATAACAAATGTTGTTTTGCTTCCAGAAACTCACGACTTATGTGGATGCAAGACGCAATCTTGTGACAATGAGTCGCCCAGCCATATCTGGTAGACAGAAACTGAAAAGGGGCAATTCTCAGCGAAGTCAAATATCCTTCAACATTCCATTGGATTTACTCAAAGATAATCGCACCATGGATCCACAAGAAAGGATATTTCTGGAAGCGGCAGAGCGTGGCGACAAACACACAATGATACGGTGCCTACAAGGCGCTAAGCCCGTCAATGTCAACGCAACCACTATGATGGGAAGGTCCGCAATCCAAATCGCCGTGGACAACGAAAATGTAGAAATAGTAGAACTACTCCTGAAACAGAAAGGTATCCAAGTGGGTGAGGCGCTACTGTATGCGGTGAGAGAAGGAGTGTATCGTATCGCAGAAATGTTGATCGATCACCCCAGTATTTCCAGAGAAATGCTAGGAGCAGAATGGTCCAAGAGTTCAGCGGCTAAGGAGTCAGCAGACTATTCCCAAGATATATCACCTATCATTCTGGCAGCACACTGCAACCAGTTCGAAATCCTACAGTTATTGCTGTCGCGAGGGGCCCGCATAGAACGACCCCACGCCCTTACGTGTTCTTGCTATAGGTGCCGTGTTAATATTAAATCCGATAGTTTGCGACATTCCCTTTTGAGAATCAACACATACCGAGCATTGGCAAGTCCGGCATGGATATCCCTTACCAGTTCTGATCCTGTTTTATCCGCCTTTAAACTGTCCTGGGAGCTGGAGCATTTAGCATCCCGAGAAAATGAATTTAAAGTAAGCAAACTAACATTCTGTTTTCTCGTGTTTTTTTTTCCTTAGTTGTTATTGTATGTAATTTAAAACACTACTGCTTAGGCTTGCTCTGAACCGGTTTATTTGAGGGCAGATAAATATCGGTTGCACAGAAGCTTCTACGAATGAAATGTAGTCGTGAATTTTACAACAACGATCAAATTCATACTAAAAAAGGGTAATTGGTTACTGGACATATTGCACCAAGTAAGATGTTTATTAAAGGAAGTTTGAAACTCTTTTTCATTGATGTATGTGCGGCTTTCCTCAGGACGTGTATGCGGAGTTGAGCGAACAATGCAAGGCGTACGCGTGCGGGCTTCTTGACCAATGCCGCAGCACAGAAGAAGTCATTGCAGTGCTAAATAAAGGTTCCGATAGCGACGACGATGACGAAGTCGAGTGGGACAATCTACAACTTGATCGTCTAAAGATGGCGCTCAAGTATGAACAAAAGCAGGTACAGCAATTTGCAGCTTTGTTGAATAAAAATAACGGTCACGCGGTGAAAATGGCCCCCCTGTCCGTGATACTGAAAATATATATGCATAGTTTAACCCCGGGTTATACCCGATAAACCGGACAACTCGCTGTACCAAACCGATTTTTTGGCAAGTCGAATTCCATCATTTTGTCTTGACTACTGCTCTGACCATAATAGCCCTAAAACCCCCAAATTTTGCACATTATGTAGCACTTGATCTGAAATTTCTTTTGTTTTCGCCTTTGGTTTCATTTTCATGATCATAACGCGAGACCAAAAACTACTTCAGTATCTGATCCAGAAACGTGTATGTAATTTAATCGGGAGAGATGGGAGGGGAGGGGCGTAAGAGCTTTTTTAGATTTCGTGTATGTTTGGTTCTTTTATTGAAACGAATTGACGAAAAATAAGCCAAATTGGTTTCTCTTGAAATAGAGTCCTTTTAGTTGATACAGTTCTAAAGCCTGGTAGTTTTATTTGAATACGGTATCCCGACAATTCATCTTATGACAATTCCTCCAGCGACAATTCATCTAAATTTCTATTTTATCCAATTGACAATTGGAACTTGATAATTTTAAGGTATCCAACACATGATTGAACAGCTTTCGAAAACGTTATATAGCATTAAATTTCAGTCATTATTTGAGGAGAGAACACGTTATATAATCTTGATTTGGTAAAAAGCTGGAAAGAAAATTTACAACCCATGTCACTGGTGGATAGGAAAGAATAGATTTGGGTTAAAGAAAGTAAAATCGCAACGTAAGGAAAGATGTTTTTAGGGAGGAAGGGGTGCGGTCTGGTGGGGGTGGTGGGGGGGGGGGGGGTGGGGGACACAGCATCAGCTCCAGGAACACTCTGTTATAAAAAAAAATATAGTTATTATACACTGTAACAGTTGAAGTGTAATTATTATGATGAGAGCTTTGACGAATGTGGAATTTGTTTTACTTGTGAAACTCTACATTACCCCAGGAGCTTATGACAAGCCTGCCATTAACGTGATGCTAAAAGCGCACTTACTTACCACTCAGTGTTAATTACAACAGAATCAACAGGACGCTTTTTATTTTGTTCTGTAACACATTTCCGGCTGAGAAATGTGACAGCTTTACTTTCAAAGTAAAACAGCAGTGTACAGGAAAAATTCACTGTCAATAATAAAAGACAGAACTTGAATTCGGTAAGTGAAAAGGAAATCAGGCACTTTACGCGTAGTTTTACTACTTCTTGTCAAGATTTCTCACAGGTCGTTGTTTATCAAAAGTTATACATGCCTATCTGTCATAGAAAGTTTGTGCCGGCTTGGGGACGATATTTCAGATTTTTGTGGCGGTTTTCACCCAAATCAAGGCGACCAAAAATTATGATTTTTTCAGAACATAGGTGTGTATATTTACTTTATGAGGACATGTCTTTTCACTGCTGTAAGTGTAAATTTGCGTTGCTATGCGGGCATTCTGTGTCAAGATTTGAGGTTTTTGGATGGGTCAGAAAAAGCCCGCCTGAGCGCTGTGTTGTCACTACAAACAGTACTGACAAAACATTGCATGATGTCATATTGATACTTGTAAAAAAATGATACAGTATTTCGTACAGCTGTGGTCAGATAAATGGATTCATCTGCAAGTGAAAAGATTATTGGATTTAATTATCAAATGTGCTTCGGTGTGTTTTTTGGGTGGTCTTGAGCTTTCTCCACGTTTTTATATGCCTAGTAATGCATATGCTACTAAGTGCCCCCGGGGGGGGGGGGGGTTGGGGCGGGACCTTTGAAGAGCTAAGCTTCAACACTCATGAGGTTGCGGCGGCGACTCGACCAAAACACAACATTATTTCTGTTTTTAATTTGATGGTGAAAAGTTGCGACAATAGCTCTTAGCTAGACGTCGGAAAATCCACATTGGGTAGACGTTGAAAAATCGAGATTGCACAGACGTCGATTTCACAAAAACTACATCCTCATGTTATCTCTCACCGGGTGACTATAGCCATGACATGTCACTTCAGAAATAGACCAAAACAAGGACTAAAGTTTATTTCAAGTACATCCTTCGTCACCGGATGATCCGAGGGTGGGGGTACTGTGATGGAGGAGTTAGCACGCTATGACTGTCGCTGTCTATCAAAATGGCGATTCTAGACTATTATTGTCCCAAGACCTACAGCGTCGGGAGGTAAACTTTTTGTTTTCAATTTCCATAAATAACCCAAACCCGACGTCGGGCGTCACGCCTATCCACACGTCCAAACCCTGATATGCTGCGTGCTGGGGGTGTTCATGATAAATATTTTAAGTACCAAAATTTATAATACTGCTTTTAAAAATAAAAAAAAAATTAACCTGAAATTTTATGTTTATCGAAAGTGTTCATGTATCATTCGTTTGAAAGTTTGCGCATGCAACTTTTAAAAGCTTCAAAGCCATTTCATTTGTGATGAGCAAATTCTGGGAAGTCGTTTTTATTTTTATATTTATATATTTATATATATTTTTTTGCCCTTTTGATTGTAATGGTTTTGGGGTGAGGCGGTAACCATAGTGGATGTAGATATATATGCGTATCAAACTTATACCTCCCCCTTTTCTATCTTCAGCCGCAATCAACATCAGTTCGAATCTGGCTGGGACGTTTTTTTAATCTATTTTGATTTCTTAAGTGCAATGTACTCTAAATTGCTATGTACTCCATAAGAGAATATATTAGTACCAAAAAATCATTAAACTGATCCGAAAACCCTCCCTTAACCGTGCTGGCAGAACTGCAGACTGCGAGAGGGGTTTTTTTTTTCAGATCAGTCCACCTGTTCGCTTAGTTTATCATTTTCGATACTTCATTCAGATAAAACCAGACGACGCCTGTTGTTTTTGTTATGAAGTCACGGAATTTACGGCTTTTATCCAATCAAAATGCACGACACAATCGTCATGAGCAGCGCGCTCAACATCTGATAATTTTTGTTCATTACCTCGCAGTGTTCATTTTACTAACCGGTTCTCTGCCAATCAAATCTTCTAACACAGACACTGCATTAGTAATTCAAAATAACTTAATTTTATAAATTAACGTTATCTAATGACTTAACTCAATTCTTAAAAATTATTTCGTAAAAAAATGCTGAAATTTATAATGATTTTTAGATGATGCTCCATAATCTAATGTTAGGTATTTATAATCTTTTCGATATCTCTATATTCTTTCAGTTCCAGTGCATAGAACTCTCTCTGATTTAAACTTTTCGGGGAAGAGCCACAAAAATCAAACCCCTAGGCTTCACTTTTCAGATGACAACTTTTGCACCTACTGACTTCACTGAATTAAACCTGTCTTAAATGTTCCTATAACAACAATAAAAATAATTGTGTAAAAAACGAGTTAAATCTCTGAGGTACTTTTCTTTTTTTTTTCCCCCGATGAGCATTGGCATCCTGCATACCCTGAACACTGGCGTCGGAAATAATTTTGGCAAGGGAAATTAGAATGGATTTTTGACATTGATCTTGCCTTTATTATTGGATAACGTCACGAGAGGAATAATTCGACAGATAAGCCAATGTCATTAGCCAGCGCTCAATTTACCCAGTGAACACAAGACCATCTTTCACGTGTAATCTGACTGTCATGTGCATATAAACCACGTGATATTTCATGGTTATAGATGTACGACATATTGCGATATTTTTCACGTGTTTCCGTGATTACATCACAAAACATGTTGCTACTGACGCATATTTCTGCTTTATTGGCGGTAGTCATTTTGGAGGGATTATATAAAAGAGGATATTATGGAAAGGTTTTGTTCATAAGAAAAAATCCATCTTGACTCAGCCTGTACATAAGAGCTAACATGTGCGTACCTCCCCCCCCCCCCCCCCCCCAACCTCCTGGCAAAAAAAAATATGTTCAGCCCCATTTCTGTCACTGAAAATGTTAAGTTGTATAAAACAAGACTTTCGTCCCTGATAACAACTCACACGGGAAAGTTGAGTCTTTTGTTTCTTTCTTTCTTCTTCTTCTTCTTTTTTTTTTTTTTTTTTTTTTTGGCGCATTTATAAAATGTCAAGACGCGGCAGTTCTTGACGTTCGTGCAGGGAACACAGCTGGTGACGTTATCGTAGAAAATTATACCGTTGGCGCTATTTGAGGATGCTCCCGTTGTTGAGGTTGCTCCCGTTGTTGAGGCTGCTCCCGTTGTTGAAGATGCTGCCGTTGTTGAGGATGCTCCCGTTGTTGAGGATGCTCCCGTTGTTGAGGATGCTCCCGTTGTTGAGGATGCTGCCGTTGTTGAGGATGCTCCCGTTGTTGAGGTTGCTCCCGTTGTTGGGGATGCTCCTGTTGTTGAGGCTGCTCCCGTTGTTGAGGATGCTGCCGTTGTTGAGGATGCTCCCGTTGTTGAGGATGCTGCCGTTGTTGAGGATGCTCCTGTTGTTGAGGCTGCTCCCGTTGTTGAGGATGCTGCCGTTGTTGAGGCTGCTCCCGTTGTTGAGGATGCTGCCGTTGTTGAGGTTGCTCCCGTTGTTGGTGATGCTGCCGTTGTTGAGGATGCTCCCATTGTTGAGGATGCTCCCGTTGTTGAGGTTGCTCCCGTTGTTGAGGATGCTCCTGTTGTTGAGGTTGCTTCCGTTGTTGAGGATGCTCCTGTTGTTGAGGATGCTTCCGTTGTTGAGGATGCTCCCGTTGTTGAGGTTGCTCCCGTTGTTGAGGATGCTCCTGTTGTTGAGGATGCTCCCGTTGTTGAGGTTGCTCCCGTTGTTGCGGATGCTCCTGTTGCTGAGGATGCTCCCGTTGTTGAGGATGCTCGCGTTGTTGAGGATGCTCCTGTTGTTGAGGTTGCTTCCGTTGTTGAGGTTGCTCCCGTTGTTGAGGATGCTCCTGTTGTTGGGGTTGCTTCCATTGTTGAGGATGCTCCTGTTGTTGAGGATGCTGCCGTTGTTGAGGATGCTGGCGTTGTTGAGGTTGCTTCCGTTGTTGAGGTTGCTCCCGTTGTTGAGGATGCTCCTGTTGTTGAGGTTGCTTCCGTTGTTGAGGATGCTCCTGTTGTTGAGGTTGCTTCCGTTGTTGAGGATGCTGCCGTTGTTGAGGATGCTGCCGTTATTGAGGATGCTCTCGTTGAGGATGCTCCTGTTGTTGAGGTTGCTGCCGTTGTTGAGGATGCTGGCGTTGTTGAGGATGCTCCCGTTGTTGAGGATGCTCGCGTTGTTGAGGATGCTCCTGTTGTTGAGGTTGCTTCCGTTGTTGAGGTTGCTCCCGTTGTTGAGGATGCTCCTGTTGTTGAGGTTGCTTCCGTTGTTGAGGATGCTCCTGTTGTTGAGGATGCTGGCGTTGTTGAGGATGCTGGCGTTGTTGAGGTTGCTTCCGTTGTTGAGGTTGCTTCCGTTGTTGAGGTTGCTCCCGTTGTTGAGGATGCTCCTGTTGTTGAGGATGCTGCCGTTGTTGAGGATGCTGGCGTTGTTGAGGGTGCTGCCGTTGTTGAGGATGCTCCCGTTGTTGAGGATGCTCCCGTTGCAATAAGACCCCGACCTAGGCACTTTTAAAGGGCGTACGGCAGCATAGGTTAGTTGTTCAGAACTGCTAGAAACTATTATGCTTAGCAGATACTTACTTTTTCTAGCACATGTGCCACATATGCTACACCCATCGTGGTGGGCCACTGTGGTCCGTCCATTCGTCCCGAAGAACTAAAAAAATGCTCGCTTGAATGAAAAAAACGCCAGAGTGATATGTGCAATTTTGGCTTTTTTTTTTTTTTTTTTTGATGTGTTCTCTTTTGCATTTTTGATGAATATGATAGATGTATATGGAGTTGGTCATAGCTTTAAATCAGTCATGTGGTACATGGCTGCCGAAAAACCAGGGTACAGATAGATTAAAGCAATCAAGACAGCAGATGGAAAGTACTATGAGCGTGAACGCATTGCAAGAATAATGTTAATATTAATTCAATTCTTGAGGTGACCATAGCCACTTGACTTGATTGGACGTGGCCAGGGTAGATGTCACCCTGTGATTGCAACCTGGGACTTTTGCCACCCATATTTTATTTTTATTCTGTTTTTGTATAACTGAACCATTATCTTATTTTCATAAAGTCCAGTGCAACAGTCTACAAAAGTCTACAAAACATGATCAAAAGACTTTTATCGTGCGGATACAGGACTAAATTTAAGTCAGTACCGTTTTCAAACCTCAGTGTAATAACCTTTCATCATTCAGTTATAGAACTAACTGCAATTTAATAATCAAACCTAATTGCAATCGTAAGAACACCTTTCATCATACAGTTAGAGGACTAAATTTGAGGCAAATCGGTTATTAAGAATGGCTGGAATGAACAAAGTTTTCATAGTATAATTACACAACCAGACCTAACACAAGAAAAAATATTTGCAACAAGATAACACCTATAAACTGGAAATTGAAGAACGAAGCGAAAAGCTATTCCAGCATCAATGCAAAATTCCAATTGGGATAGCTGATCACTGACATTTTGAATTCTTATTTTTAAGAATTTTCATTTTACAGTTTGAAAAAAAGAGAAAAAAGTATGATGTGGGTGGCAAATCATCGGGTTGTAAAAGCCCTAGGTGACACATATAGTGGTATCCACTCTGGAGATATATATATATATATATATATATATATATATATATATATATATATATATATATATATATATATATATATATATATATATATATATATATATATATATATATATATCTACAGTTTATGAAATATGATAAAACATACAATTTTACATAGAGACTTGGGATTTTGTTCAGGAAAGTTCTCAGGAACTCAAGGTCCATTCTTTTGAAATTGTGCACAATGACAACATATTTATAGCAGATGTGTATCGTTGTTTTAAATGGTGTAAGATTTTCGGATCTGAACTTTGTCAGCAAGGAACAAAAATGAACACACTTTGCATCCAAGCTAATATTGTCAGACAAGCTCTAAAACCCTACAGGCTATAGCCTTTTGAAAATTTACATTGTGAAAATAAATATGTTGCAGATGTGCAACGTCATATTATTTTTTAACAGTTTTTTAGAATTGCCCAAAAAAATGGACGAGGTTGCATTTTGTCACGTTTTGCATCAAACTGTGGAGTTTTGTCCATACATGTTATCAGAAGCTATTAGTTCCAGCCTTTTGAAGCTTAACGGAGTGAAGATATATATAATGCAGGTGTGCAACGTCGTATTTTTTAATCGGGAAAAAACTGGCACAGCGAAGACTATAAAATATAAAGCGAATACTCAGAAATTCTTTTTGTAGCTCTTCGTTTACTATGTCGTCAGTCTCCCTTTTTTCCAAATTGCTTCTTTTTTAGCAAGTGTGTCTCAATATGACTTTCATAGTCGCTAAACGGGACGTTAAACACCAAACAAACAAGCAGAAAACTTTTCAAGCTTTACACAGAGAAAATAAAAATACATGCATTGCATGTGGGCCAAACTATTATTTTTGAAATCAGTCAAAAATTGAGGGATCGGTGTTCTTAAGCAGTTTAAAGTGTTATTGTATATATTTTATTTGAAGACTGAGAAACATCATGTCACACCCAATGCCTGATGATGCCCTGTTGGTTCACTGTGAAATAGCTTCTATGAAATAGGTCAAGCCACCTAAATCATGTCAAAACCTGCCACGAAGTCAGGTCGAAACTAAATATAAAAAATTTTGATTTCGGGCTGACAGAAAAATTCTAAGTAAGATATGGAAGCTTTGATTGTGTATTATGTGTTTTGTTTAAAGTTTGTTGCCCATCCGCATACTCAGCAACTGCTCGCGTCTATCTGGTATGACGGAATACCCGGATGGAGGAAACGGAATGTGATAGCCAAGGTCCTCATCATCATTGGCCTCATCTGTGTTATGCCGTGTATGGCTGTCTATTATCTCATCTTCCCCCGGACCAAACTCGGACAGGTAAAAATATAGCTCATTTTATGTAAGATTCAAAACTGAGGAAGTTACGTCCCTAGACAATGGGAGAGGTAAAAATGTTGCTGAATGTACATCATTAATGAAATTTGGAAAGACAAAAATTATCTTATCTTGTTCAAATTATATTTTAAATACCAAGTCGAAAAAGATCATCAGTATTACAAAGTCCATTATTTAAGGCGAAAGCAAAACTTTGAAAGTCAAAACTATGTAATATTCATGTTACAGGGTAAATCTAATGTTAGAGGAAATATTGCCCTGATTGAAAATTTATTTCACATATATTAATTTATATGACGTATAAAGAGCGGAGAAGGATAAAATATTTCTCGCCTCATGTTAATATCAAACTGGGAAAGAGAAAAGTAATAACTAATTGCATTACATATAAAATGAGGAAACGGAAAAATAACTAATATTAAGGGTTACTTTTTTGGAAAGGCAACCTCATATCACTGTAAAAGTTCAAAATGTAAAAGTTTCAATGTTAAACTTGGAAAATATAAATATTTTACTCAACTTATACCTCACATGAAATACCCGCGAAAAAATGTTTTAAAATTTTTGAAAACTTTGGCTGTCATCAACACATAGATTTGTTGTATTTTTCAGCTCATAAGAACTCCTTTCATGAAGTTCATGTACCATAGCGCTTCGTTTGGCGTTTTTCTCTTCTTGTTGATTCTCGCATCTACCAACGTGAGCGCTGAAGAAGAAGACCAACTGAGGCGCCAAAACCAGCGAGGGCCAGCGCCAAATGCGCTCGAAATGCTCGTTGTCTCTTATGTTTTGGGTATGTCATATGCTTAATGGTCATAATAAATTTCATATAAGTAATTTTTAATTCTGTTGTTTTCACTAATTTATGATATGAGAAATCTTTTGTTGCTATCAGGAAAACACAAGCAATTCAGTGACTAATAGACGAACTATGTAAATACCAAGAGCTCAAACTGTCCTTTCTAATTTATTTATAAAATATCCTAGAGAGCCAAATTTAATGTAAAATCTACAAATATAAAAACTTATCCTATTTTCTGATCAACAGAAACAATTAATAGACATTATTAATTGACATTAAGTGTTGCAAGAGAAGAAACAAAACCGTTTTCTTCCCGATTCAAGCACAAACAGCAGTAGATAATTATGTTTTGATAACAGATAACTACTATTACAAGAATAAAGAAAACAAAAAAATATTAGTTTAAATCGGATATTATGGTTAGTTTCTGATATTTAAACAGGTTTTATATGGGCGGAATGCAAACAAGTTTGGGAAGAAGGGCTGAAAACCTATGTGCAGCAGTGGTGGAACTGGCTCGATTTTATTATGTTATCGTTGTACCTGGCTACCTTCTCACTTCGTCTGGTGGCATTCTGGCAGTCCTACTATCCAGAATACTACGGCGAAAATCGAATCCCGCGAAATGAGTGGCCTCAATCGGATCCAACTCTAGTTTCAGAAGGCGTTTTTGCAATCGCCAACGTCTTTAGCTTCGCGCGAATTATTTACCTTTTTCAGGCTAATCCCCAGCTTGGCCCTCTGCAGATATCACTCGGCTGTATGCTCATAGATATTGGCAAGTTCCTCTTTATATTTTTCTTGGTGCTTATCTCCTTCGCCTGTGGGTTGAATCAGCTCTACTACTACTATTCTAACACTGCGAACAGCGGACCAGGCTATACTATTGCGGGTAACGCGACGGCTCTGCAGGATCCGGATTTTGAAAATGCCTTTGATCCGTAAGTATTTTATGAGTAATAACAGTAAAGACACAGAAATAACTACAACATTTTATGTCTTGTTAGGTAATTATAGCATACCGGTTAGCGATTTTCCATGAAAGTGGGATAAAGTATACCCTAAACCCTTTCACTAAAACTAATACTTAAAACTGAACCGTGTTTACTAGTTAATGTGGCTACAAAATGAAATGGGTTTCCTAACCTGAACCTTTGTCAATAAACAGTCAACAGTATGCTTTCAATTTTGACGTTTTAGGGTACCTTGTATCAAACAAAAAATTTAAATGAACAAGCTAATGCTTCCATTCTTTTGTTGTTGGGTATATGTGTAAATTACGGCCAAAAATTACTCCCATATCTTATTTCGATCTTGTAAGTAAAATACGCACTGTCATTACCAAGCTGGTGTATTGTCTGCATAATCGTTTGGTATACTGAGAGTTTTTACATTCATTGCCATAGTCACACCAATGTATAGGCTGTGGAAAGAAAATCGTAAAAATTGAAATTAATTTAATAATTTTTTTTAATTCTCGATCAAATATTGAAAGCTAACCTGGAAACCAAATATATGCTTAAAATAACAAAATAACCTCAATAAAAACAAAATCTTAAGGATCGTTTCAATAATTGTATTTACAATTTTCCAACAAAGCACTAACACTAACAAACCGGTTTGGCTCGTCTCTGAACCTTTTTTTCTATGGACATATTTTTTGTCTCAGTTCTGTGGAGGTTGAACATGTACTACATGTGAACAGGAATATTTTTATTATTACGGAAAATTAGCTCTGCAAAAGCAATATTATCAATACAATCAAAGAGAAGCTGAATGCCACATTTCTAATGATATGGAATTATACATTGCTCTGACAGATATACCTGTATAGGTGAAACACTTCCTCAGTAGGTGACGCCCTAATTGGGATACGTATTGACAATAGATTGTAACAAAGAGCCATGGTTGTATTGTTTATCCAAATGCCGTCTGATTAGGTGTGCTCGAAAAAGAAGATACAATTAACGAGTTCGGATAATCTAACAACAGCAGTTTGAGTTTGATAAAAAGACTTAATAATAAAAAAGATCAATTGGCTGTTTTATGAACTCTGCGTGTGACCACTGAAAACCATGAAATCGTAAGGACATTGATTTTTCTTTGTAGTATTTCTGCCACAGGGAAAAATACACATTTATTAAACCCCGACAATCCTGTTACCAGTACTGATCAATTGAATTGTAAAATTGTATATCCATGTTTTCTATTAATAAAATTGTAAAAATGCTGCAGAATATTTGCGAATTCGCTATAAAATATTTTGACCAATATTGTTTAGAAACGTTTTTTCAGTGAATCTGTCAAATTAAGAGAGTTTATGGAACATTAAGCATAAGAAGTCACTATTTTCATAAAACTGTGTTTGCACTCTACTTTCTTATGGGCTTAACAAACTGTAATGATTGTTCTGTCTTAAAGAGATTTCACAGATAAATGGAATTTTCACTGACTTTGGAAACCACTGATTCCACAAATTCACTATATGTATTCCAATTTGATTTAAATATATTGCTTTTAAAAATAAATAATCCATGGTGATGAGAGAAATGATGAGAGAAGAAAATTGAATCTGGCAGGCGAGATTGCGATGTTAGGATTAAATGATCTTGCAGATTCAGCGGTGACCACTAGCAGAGATAAATAAAAAACGCAGGCAGTTAATTGTAAAAATCCAAGGGCATCCGTACAGTTATATGCACTTATTGTTTGCATATGCCTTTATTAGGACTTCTAGATCACTTCTACATTAGACAAAAATAGGACGATAAGGGTTTGAATGTCAAAAGCACGTCATTGAAAACCATACCATTGAGTACAGGGGTGTCAGTTTTAACTCATATTCTGTTCATTATAAAGTTCATTTAACAAAATAAATAAGAAATAAAAAAATAAGTTTTAATGATTATTTTCTGGTTTAACTTTCAGGGGTTTAATTAATGTCAATAAAATAACACTGTTTGGTTGCAAAAACAGTAATCGTTTCCAATCCAATAAGTGTCAGAGAGCGGTATATTATTTTGAAGGCGGTTGTAGATAAAGTCCTTCTTGGTACAAGCTTTTCCCATTTTGTACGTATTATTGAAAGTACTTTAAAGCTATAAACATTCGATTACAATTTCGTTTGTTATATAAAGCGGCGTAAAATCGTAAGGATTTACTTGATTTTAATATCAGCTTTGTGTTTTCGTATTGTGTTAATCCCATTTACACATATTTATCAAAGCCTCTTACATTTGAACAAACTAATTTTACGAAATTGAAATTATTTCATTTCCAAAATTTAGTCCAGTTTTTACAGAGAATATAAGGTACAGAGTGTCCTATGCGTGTATGCGCGGAGCGTAGCTCAACACATTATAGGCGCAGCGTATGGCGACCAACGCACAATCCTTACCATACCAAGAAAACGTCCGACACCCCGCCCAACATGCACCGGGGTCAGGGGGGTACATGTCTAGTGTTGGCTCCCCCACAAATCCTTTCTGGAAGTTTAGAATTTTAATCACGCTGAAACAACATAATTTAATATCTGCAACAGGCTTTTACCCTCTTGGTTTAGTGTCTACCATTATCTGTAAATAGGCACATGGCGAACCAATAGTATCATGGATAGTCTATGCACTTTAGAGTTAATCGTAAATGAACATTTAGTAGAATGAAATGCTACAAAGAATATGTGCAACGAGGGATTTAGTAAAGTTTCTATTAAAACCGTGTCACGAATAGATTTATATATTTTGAATATTTAAAGGTCTTGTTTAAAATGAAAGTTTTATGGGCTGCTACTATAAAATAAGATTTGGTCCCGGTTATGGTACAAGCATCCAAAAGGGTACAAATAAACGTAAAATTTTAAATTGGTATACTTAAGTATGTATTTCCGCATCACAATTTGATTGTGTTTTTAGTCATTGCACAAATTCTCTGCAGATTTTCCTGAAAATCCCTGATGACACAAATTCTCTGTAACACACTTATATTAATGGGGTATCCCCATTCAAAAACGATAAAATGAGAAAAATCCTTCCTAGTATTAAAGATTCAGTGTCTTTTATAAACGCAGCGTACACCTCTGTTATTATTCCCTTATTTTTGCACATATTTCCCGTAAATAATGCACCGCATACCTTAGAAATCCTATAGATGTATAAGTCATTTCTACAAATGCTTCAGTTGTGGCGTTTTGAGTTCAAGGGCTTTTAAATTTGGTCACGAGTAAAAATGTGCTTAATTTTCAGTTTAAAAATAAAATTTTAATTGTGGCACATCCTAAAGTGTTGTCTGAATCGATTCGCTTTTAAGCATGTATGCAGTTTCAAAGGATTCTTCTAAAACTTTAAAAGTATGTAATGAGTAAAACGAAATTTGCAAGTTATGGAGGAAAATGTTCGATCACTGGCAATTGTTCTGAACATCTGTCAGAATTGTTTCCTTGATTGCTGCAAACCCGTTTTGTTTTACATTAATTATCTTTGCAATGGATGCACAAGATAAGCTTATACTTGGATAGAAAGAGACAGAAATCGCAAAAATAGACCAATTTTACAAGATTTTAAAAGCAGCATTCCGTATATTAATAAAAATATACATTCAGGGGAAAGTTTTCTGCATTTGCAATCTTGCTGTCTCGTTTTGAATAAAACCGGCTGACCCTAAAGTACTTTATCATATTTTTAATAGGATATTTATATATTTGTTCTATAATAAAATTTTCTATGATTTTCATTTGATTTCTTTTTGCTTAAAGATTTATATAATGGATTGATTTTACTAATTTGTTGCAAAATCTGACGGAATACGATATTCAGTATGTTTAGGTGCAAAGTCCACGGACATTTCTATTTATAGCTACAAATATAAATTTGTAATAGAGTTCTAGTTTGCTAAATAATAATAATTTTTTGCTCAGAATTACAGAAGATTGTGTATTCATATGCAATTTACTTGTTCCTTGGGTTTTTTTAAATTTAATTATGGAAAACTATTTTTGTATAAGAAATTTAAGAATTAGTTTATATTAGATTTTGCACTTAAATTTTTATACTTGCACTAAAGGCGGTAGTTCGTTCATACGGATAAAAATGAAGATGATGTATTATAAATATTGAGGACGACTATGAAATAATAATAGTAAATAGTACAAACATGTGACTGGAGTGAGATAGGAGCTATATTCATTTACATTAGTTTAGATTATGAACTGCCTTGTCAATGAACAGATTAAATGCAGTTCGGAAAGTACTTTCATCATTTTTTTTTACTAATTTTACTGTAGCGTCAAAGAGATTTATTACGGTTGTTGGAGAGCCGGTGTAGACCAAAATATAATTGAAATGTGTACAAATCAGAATATTGAAACATATGCAATAATTTAACATTCCCTTTAAAAATGACATTTGATTAGACTCTATCATATTTTCGACTTTTAAGATTACCTGTGCACATTTACTTGTGTATTTTGCTTTGTTTCCGCGTTAGTTTTGGCATGAATATATGTCATATTTTTTACTTTTTAGTTTTCGTGTTTACATTTTACTTCTGTATTTTGCTTCGTTTGCGCGTTATTTTTGGCATGGATGTATTCACCAATCTTGATAAAAAGCGTTCTGGTTCTGCTAGTTGCTTTGTTTCTTGCAGCCCTTTTACAGTGCAGTTAAACTTATTATTGTGTGTGTAGTTTAAATTTAGTGTGTCTTCTTTAGTTTGCTGAATTTTAAATTTCAGTCGGAAAATATTGAGAATGATAAGCTTCTATGTTTATTCCAATTTAGTATGTTCTGTGATGCATAGGTATTTGTGTTCTAATTTACTAAAGTCCTTCCTACAAAAAAAAAGAATTTTAACATATCTGAAACATATGAATCCTTGATTTAAGTGCAATTTTGTTTGTCTTGTGTTTTGTTAATTATAAATCAACATTTGTGACGCCTTTATTTATGAGATAATTTTCTTGATTATAGTGCTTACCATATCTGTAAGAAAATTAAATGTACAATTCCGAATTTAAAGAATCTTAAACCTCTTTTTATGCAGCATCTGGAACAGTTTCATGAACCTATTTTGGGCATTATTTGGCCTAACACCACTAAGTACCGTTCGCGAAGGAAACATACAGCCGTTCACAAAGCTCGTTGGAGAAGGGCTGCTTATGGCCTACCATGCTATGGCTATTATCATGCTCATTAACATGCTTATCGCTATGATGTCTAACTCGTTCCAAACTATAGAGGTAGTATTTCTCTTTGAAATGTGGTCATTATATTTCAGTTTGTGTTTTGTTTAGAACCGGTATAAATGGCATGTACTTATACGTTCCTCAGTTTAGGCGTTATATTTATATTATTTGTTATAAATATGCAATTTCTTTCTTATTGTTTTATTTTATGCGTGATAGTTATGTTTCTTGCTCTTTTATCGGTACTTGTTGTCATTGCTTACCTTTGCTGTCGCACTCCTGAGTCATATTGGTGCATTTGTAAATAAAGAGCAACATAAAGAAGTAAATAAAATGTAGTGAATTGTTAATTAGATTTCAGATTTTACCGAGCATTTAAAATAGTATTCTGGTCAATATTTGGTTTAATTGCACTGCTAGCAATGGAATGTATGTGCGCTTGGCGAATGGTTTTCGCAAGGTAGATGGTTTTCAGTACATATATGCTATTATAACATTTAATGCTTATTTTCGATACCAAAATATAATTAAACATATCAAGAAATCGATGTAGATCTCATTAATTTATATTTTGCTATCAATAATTGAATTTTAGATGGCAAAAATTAGTTTTGAGATAAAAAATTAGTTTTACAAACTTAAAAAATCTCAAGAGAGACACATATTTATATAAAATTTAACAAATCGCCAATTAAATTTTGGAGATGAAAACTTGAATTATTGATATCAATAATAACAACACAAGAACTCAGCTCAAGAATTGCTTCTTTTCTGTATAGTAAAAAATCAAAGAACGATCCTGTATACAAGGACCAGTCATTATTTTATTCACAGAGGTGTGCTTCTGATTTTTTTAATATAAAGAAATAGATTGATAAGTTGATCTCAGAACTTTAATTTTGAGATCAAAAAATCATTTGTAGATTTCAAAATTTGACTTTAAAAAGTCTCATACTGAAAGAGTGATATCTGAAATAAATCTTGATATCAATAAAAGAAAAAAATTATTGAGCTCACTATTGAGATTCATCAACCAGTCCATCGTTCACGCAATGGATATGCCATGTAGTAGTGTTTTGATAGAGTGGTAGTTGTGGTAGATGTGGTAGATATTGATCACTACCAGAAGAGTTAGTTAACCTTTCACACAGGCTAAGCATATATGGGAGTCCCCTAGAAGCCCATCGATTGACGCCTTATTGTTATTCATGGTTAACTAAGTGAGATAAATCAATTTTTTATTGCATCTTATTATGTTTCACATTTTGTTCATTGTGTTTTATTGTATGTAGAACTTGCGAATTATTTCTTTAACCATGTTCTATAAAAAATATTTAACCATTTAACCAACATTAATTGTTAAACGTCTGTAAAAGAAGCTAATTTTAAACCACATTCTTCGCTGACCTATGTGTTTCGACGTCGCTATAATAATAATAACAATAATAATAATAATAATAATAATAATAATAATAATAAACTTATCCCATTGGAATATACTAACAACTAGAGAAGTTGTGTGGGTCTATTGTTTTACTTTTTAGGCAGATGGAAGTGTAGAATAATAATTTAGTTGCAAGTTATTAAAATGTTTTGACTTTGTGAATTCACTGCTCTTTCATTTCAAGTTAAAACGAAAATAACTTCTATATATTAATTCAAATAAAAGAAAGTTACTTTTTCTTTAATTTAGGATCACGCAGATCGGGAGTGGAAATTTGCTCGATCCAAATTATGGATGGGATATTTTGATGAAGGTTCAACTTTACCCCCTCCGTTTAATCTCATCGTCAGCCCAAAGTCAATTTACTATTTCATAATGGCGAGTAAATTTATGTAACAGCAATGTAATAATCCCTATTTAATGTAATTATATGACCATTTTATTCTCTGAGATTTTGCTCTAATGTTGATTTGCTAATTTTAAATAACTTGCATGATACTTTTGCTACTTGTTCAGAATCTAGATTAATGAATATTTTAAAATATCTTAAAAATGTTTATTTTGTGGCAGTTTCATAATGTTATAATTTAAATCTTAAAAATCTGCAAGCACAAATTGCGTTAAATGTGTTTTTCGTGTAAACACGGAATGATTAAATCCGAAGGATTAAGGCTGATATAGTTAAACGTTAATCTAAAAAATATTGAATCAAAGCCAAATGTTGATATTAGACTTGTTTTACAGTAAAACTTCTGCCAATAGTTTTATATGCATTCTTTTGATGTTGTAGAGATGCAAGAAATTATACGAAGAGTATAAAGAAATAAGAAAAAAACTCCCTAATTCACATCAGGTAGGTCGTATAATACGAATCATTTTGTATCCCTAATATTTGTATAAAATACCAAGTCATCGTAATATTTGCGCGCAATGTTTTGTAGTCATACATCAACATGGTTTGTTATTTCCAAACTTTCGGGTGAAAATTCATTGTTTGATGTGATTTACAATACAAGCAACCTACAGTCTTTAATGGGTATTTACTTGAAATATCTTTCTCAGCTTTTGATGTTTTTAAACTGGCTGTCATCTGAAGAAATCAATCGACAGTCTGGGAGGTTGAGAAAGATTAATTTGGCTATGCCATAAAAACTTCAATAAAGGAGAAATGTCTCCAGTTTAATTATTTTTCAGCTTCTTCCTTTAGATAGCAATAAGTCTAAAGTGAGTAGAAAGTTCTAATTTCTGAGAAGAACTGGACTAATCAGCACCTAAACTCCGCCTGGCTAAAATTGAGACACATGAAAATGGAAAGAAATTAAATTGCTGCTCAATATTTACCAATACATGTATTCTTTTAATGGGCTGACAGTCGAAATTTAATTTGTCCCTCTTTTCCCGCTTTCCTATAGATTTCACCTATGTTGAAGCACATAATAACTTTAATTTTGATTAACGGCTTCTGTTTCAATCTTGCCTTTTAACAGTCTGGGATTACGTTGTGCAAAGTCCAAAGTGGTTTTGCGATACAGATAAAAAGCCATCTCCTTTGGAGATAACTTTAGAATAAAGGTGAATATCACCTTCGAATCGTCCATCCAGAAGCCTCATCTCTGTTGAATCATCAGAAATTGTTTTAATACAAGCTTTATTTCAAACAGTTATGTAAGAAACATAGGTAGTACATTGAATGACTGAGTGTAATGATCAGTGCAGCTTAAACCAAAACATTTTATTACTTGGGCATGGAATGTGAAGCCTTTATATTGAAAGTAGCAACATGTACATTATTGCATTGTCTCAATTTTAATCACAAGAAGTTTGTTTTGATTTTAATTTTCTCAGACAAATATCCATGTGAGGAAATTCTGATTTTTTCTGGCTTATTTTACTTCCAATTTGAAACTTATAAATAAAAAATAAGCATTTCATTTTTAAGGGTTCCCGATTTTTGGTATTTTTTCTCGATGGATCCTGTCTGAAGCATAGTATATTATTATTTGGCATTTAAGGCTTAAATATAGCTAATATTAATTAATCTTTTATTTAAGTTATGTTATGTTTCAAATTTACAAGTGATATTTAGAGTTCAGATTCATGCAAAACGTTTTTTGTTTGATCTTTCTTGTGCAAATATATTTCCATACATCCGAATTTATTTTATTCTATTTTATTTAATTTAGCTATCATATATTTTTGGCATTATCTTAAGTTTCTAATTATTTGCAATATAAAATATTCAATCGCATAGGCGACGGAGACATTAGTCGTACAATAATATTTATAGAATATTGCAGCAATTTTGGCGGGAGAAGTACACATTTAAGCTTAACTTTTCCCGTTTTGTTTTAGAAAGATTTTCACAAATTAATAATTTCAAGCAGATGTGCAAAAATAGTAACAGCATTGCAGAGTAAAATATATATTCATACTTTTTACCAAAGATTCGATTCTACCTTGTTATTGTTCACGGTGACATTTGGCATCAAGCATTTCACTAAAAGTTTATGAATTTACTTGAAACTAAAATGTAACTATGGTTGGTCCCCTTGCATCCATACATCTTGACAATCCAGAACACTTTGTAGTTGTTTCAATGCCACTGTGCTGCATTTCGTGAAATGTGAAGTATATGTCAAAATATCGCAGCAAAATATAGAATTGCAAACGTACAAAACTTTCTACAATGTCAGAATTTGCATAAAACAACTTTTAATGGACCAGTGCGACTAAGATTTCAGTGCAGTAACCAAGTCAATTTATGCCGCAGGGTGGGAGCTGGAGTGCACTTGGCATTCAAACAGATAAGGATGTTCGACTAAAGACTGTATGCAATAGAAAAGATCCCTACCAAAAACTACTTCATTAAAAATGCGATTTATTCGAAAGTGTGTTCAACACAATATAAAAAGATCAGCCAAAAGCTGCGTTTTGCAGATGAAAATATTTGAATAGTCCTAACCAAACCAAAATAATAACCAGCAACTTCAATTAAATACTTTAATAAATGTTTAAAATTAGAAATTTAAACATGTAATCGCCAGTACGCAAAATGTGTCGTTTTTATAAATTCCCGCCTTCCAGTTAGAATACCGACTGCTGCTTCAACAGTTTACTAAGCTCCTAATGCCCATTATCTCTTTGTTTTGCGAAGTTGAAACATGTAAAGATTATTGATATCTCATATTTCCATTTCGTTATTAAATCATCTTTATAATCTATTACTTTAATTCAAAGGCCACTGTTGTAACAGCCTTATAACAATTCTAGTACTCAATACTAGTTCTAGTACTATATCTTCATAATTGCAGTAAATAACAGGTATAATTAATTGTTTAATAATCGTCTCAGTAGGTAGTAGAATATAATAACCCAACTGTGAGCATATAAACAAAACAAATCGGGTGAAAAATAAGATGCATGTCTATCTTAACGTTATTAAAAACTTTATGCTGGCCTTGTCAAATTTTATTGGTGCTTTAGTCGATGAGTTTCATTCTTAGTGACAACTTTTTTAATAGTAGTGACTCAACAACATGGTTTCCTATGACCAATCAATATTTTTTATTTGTTAGGCGTGACAGATACATTCAGTCCACAGTTTTTTTGAAACAACTTTTAGTATTCAGGATCTTTCTCTCCACATTTAAAAACAAAATGCGATCAAAAACAAATATTTCTTATTTTCTTCCAGTCAAGCATTTCAGTTATAGCGTTTGCAAATAGCTATGCATGGCGGAGAAGGGGTGGTTTGACAGCTCGACCACACAGCGATTCCCTTGATATGAATTCAATCAGTGCCCAACTTACCAGCACTCAGATGTCACCGGCTAACATATCTGCACTACAACATCAGCTATCCTCTCAGAATTCTACGAGCGATCCCTCGACGCTCCAGAACATAGATATAACAGATCATAGCAGTTTCAATGTTGATAGGCAAGAGAGTTTACAGGTATCGTCATCGGAAATGTTACGTGTTCTCAGTTCACGAGATTTAGTGTAGCAATTTGTGTACTTGATTATACTTGGATACTGAGCACTTTGATGTTAAAAAATTATGTAAGATATTACACAACATCCCTTCAATTAATTCCAGAGAAAACAACATCGTGAAGTAGCAATTGAGCCTGGTATTTTTTTGCAGAAGAGAACTTAGTGATGAAAAGACGCCTTAACGAATGCCTAATGACGCCTTAACGAATCCCGTAATTTGCAATTTCTCACTTAGAATGCTCACTTGATCTTTTGGACGTAGTAAACCAATCAATCGGTACACGACCAGATATTATTATGATGAAACAGTGTGTTCAGATACACTGTTACTTTGAGCTGTATCCTGCTAACAGTTTTTTTTATAGAATTTACGTATTGAAGTCGCTTGTAGAAAAATTCATAATTTTATCATTTGGGTTTGTAATTTTTTGTTTATTTTTTCAAAATGTTGTGTCTTTAGCTACTTAATGCTTTTAGTAACATCGACCATGCATAAATTTATATTTTGAAAACACTTAAAACCCTTTGGGTGTTTAGCATTTGTATCTTTTTTGTATTTGTTTTGAATTCCAGTTTCTATGTCTTATGATAAACATGAACAAACATCTGCTTAAAATCAATTCGTTTAATATTTTGCAAACCAAAAACATTACCTACTGATTTTATTGCTCGGATACAAGTTGTGAAGTGAATCTTCCAATAGTAAAGATGTTAATTTTTCTTACTTAATATGTCTTAATTTACCTTACCTGAGCTGATCTATGACGCCTCACGTTCCTACAATATACACTTCTAAGCACTAGCCAGATGACTAGAGTAATAATGTTAAGGATGCTTTTAACGCAGGGCATTTAGAGTTCAACAAATTACGTCCAAAATCGGAGAGGGAATAAATGTGTTTTAAAAGAATTACAGTTAAGATATGTTATTATTTATAGAATTTTCACTTTTATTTATGTGTTGAAATAATGTGTTTTACAATTCAAATTAAACGCTATTGCATGTTCACAATGAGTAGAAAATAATTGCTAAACATTTAGTTTGCACAATATAGTCTTTAGTAGGCTTTATTACAAAGCGTTATGTAAGTTTCAGTTGATGATTAAATGGTTTTTTAAAATTAATTTTTAAGTTAATGTCTGAATCAGAACGAAGAAGCTTGTTTTAGCTGTAGTAACTGCAGTAGTAGTTAGAAGCACCTTTTATTCCACATGAATTCCAAAAATATATATTCATTTATTGTTTTTACTTTGGTGTTACTATTAAAATTTTCTTGCGTTTACGAAAACTTCACCTTGGATGTCTTATTCTAGTTCCTTCAGTCTTTTACAATTTGAAATGACTTTCATACTTGTTTGTTTTTGTTTTGAGGGAATAGGGTAAGCATAAATCGTTAAATTTTTGTCTTTGTTGCCACATGATTATTAATCCATTTTCATATCAACAAGTTTGCAAACTAAAGAATGTTTGATCGCCTACATGCATTTTATTCGACTGGTATATATACCTGTAAGACGCTGTAGTTGTCATAGAAGCCATTAAAATGTTGTTTTTCTCATTCAAAAAGCAGAGACCACAAAATGGAATTTTTGAAGTCAATACAGAGAAGCCAAAATATCAGGTAAGTAGTGCAGAAAGAGATATTAAAGCAATATGTGTATGGGAGTTTTCAAAGCATTTAGCTGAAACATCACAAATTACAAGTGTGTAGTATATTTTGGCTTTAATGCTAATACAGATACTTTACCATTTACGACATTCCTACCGTAATAATGAATTTACTTATCAAAACTTACAATCAATTATAAATTTATTTCTTTGGTCAGTGGCGTCTTCTGTGACTTCCAGTTATCACTGTGCTTTGCTTAGCATAACAAGTTACTGTTAACTATGTTACCTGATATGTGTAGAATCGGGGTATCTGTAGATACGCTTAAAATGTCAGGGCAATTGTAGATACCCTTAAAATGTACCCTGGTTGTTTTAGGGTTTCAGTAGATATCCTGAAAATTTCAAGATATCTACAGATACCCTGAAATTCAGCTCTGGAAATTCTTCAGATACCCTGAAATGAATACGTGGTATGGTGTGTATGAATCAAAAGAGATATAACTAGTCTCGCTTGAGATCGAGGAGATTTATATAGCGCTGGTAGGATTATGAGCCGATTTATTTATTTGCACAACTTTGAAATTAAAAAGCATTAAAACCCAGTAAAATAACGTATTTTACACTTATAATGTTCACTTTCTTTTACGCAACTCTGTCTTAAGTATAGTTCCACCATAAATTGACAATTTATAAGTACAGGCCAAGGTAGAATGGCACCGATAATTGGATTTTAATTTCAAAATATCAACGCATATTGCTTTCGAATCGCTTGCGCCCAGCACAGTTACATTTGAATAAACCCTGTCCACCTGGGTTCTACACTATTTTGGATTAAAAAGAAGAGTTTTTAAATTCAGTTCTCCCCAGCACTTACAAAAGTAACGCGATGTTGTATGTTTTAAGCAGGAAAGATAATAAAACTGATTATGTTTTCGGGTAATTACTGTTTATGAACCAATATATGCGCATTCAAATTCAAGACAGGTTTTTGTGTAGAAACGGTAACTGGCTATTCGAGCACATTAGAATTAGAATATGTTCCATTGTAGCCACAATTGTCAGTCAGAAGAATCCAGATTCATGTGCATGATGTGTTCTGATAGAAGCAGAAGCCTCATATTCATGCACACAAATGGTGGTGGTCAAAAACTCGTCAAAAATGGAAACTTGAGTATTTTGACAAATGTGATAAATTTGTGAGAAATAATAAATAATTGCTGAAGATAGTGACGAGTTTATTACAATCTTGACAAACGGATTAGTCATTGTAACAAAACATGCTGTTTTGACATCGTGAAAATGACATATAAGTTTGTTTGACAAACTGCCAAAGCATTTGTTAAACTGACAAATATCTGAAAAATATTACAATCAAACGTCATTTTGATAAACATAGTTTGCCAGTTTCCTCATGACAAAAGTATGCCAATGTTGCAATGATTTCACGACAATGCCAAAAACAAGAAGTTTTGTCTAAAATCCTGATCAAAATGAATGAGCAATTGGTCAAGAGTGCCACTTACTCGTCAGCTTTGCCACTAATTCGTTAGTCTTTTGTCCCTCTCGTCAAAAGAGTGTGGGAGGCCGAAGTTTTCATCTTTCTGTTGAGTATTGAAAACACCAAATTACTTCGTTTAAATATCCCAGATTAATATTACCAGTTCAATATCTACCTATTCATCACTTTCGCGGCACTGTTTTCGACTCATCAACATCGCCCTTTCTACTCAACTTATCAGAACGAGAAAATCCGCTACCGATGTTTCGGACGTCGTTTAGTTTGAACAGTGATAGATGCTACACAAGACTTATCCAGTTCATTAAAACAGCTGTTGAAACAACCAATTTAAGTAACTTGTTTGGGTCAGTTATGGAGCAATAAGAGTTCAGCATAATACAGTCGTGATGCGTCGACTTGTCACTGTTGATGCATACTTTATCACTAACATAACGCGTATATACGTTTTGTCACTAACGGGATATGATGCGTCGACTTGTCATTGTTATGTGTGTACTGTTTGTCGCTAACAGGATATGAGGTGTCGACCTGTCATTGCTATGTATAACTTTCTGTCATTAACATGACGTGATGTGTCCATCTGAAATTGCTGTGTGCATAATTTTGGCCAACAACATGACGTAATGAAACGACATGACATTATTATGTGTATCCTTTTTGTCACTAACAGGACGTGATGCGTCGACTTGTCAGCCGATACATACACCACTGGAAGAAACAAATGCGTCAAGATGGCGTCAACGAAGACGATCTTTTGGAAATTAAGCAGGATATTTCAAGTCTAAGGTAAAACAAATTTTCTTTATCTACTGAGTCTAAAAAATTCTTTATCTAAATTTCTTTCTATTTGGTTCGTCGTTTTAATCATGTTCATTTTCTTCGCATTGCTTCTTGTAAATGCTTAATGAAGCATATGTTTTCCAAAACATCCAGAGAGAAACATTGGTTCGTAAAATGGGATATATGCATCTAACATAACAAATATTGGCCAAACATATGTTCACAACATGGTGAAACATGTGTTTACAGTGTATTTAACCAAATTATTAACATACATTGAACGTGTGTTGACCCAACGAACGTATGTTTACTATGTAGTGGTAACATATGTTATCCAATATATGTTTATGGCTGATATTACGTGGCAATCATATGTGTCTACCACACGTAACACAAGTTGACCACATGTTACACAGGGCAAACAAAAACGCGTTATGGTCGATATATTTTTGCCATATGCTAAATGCAACATATACAAGGTATTGCTTTGTGATGCTTCGCTTTATCTTTAAATTTGTGTGATTCTATAAAGGTACGAAATGAGAGAGGACAGAAAAAGAGAATCGGCGCGTACAAATGGCAACATGGAATCCTTAAAGCGTGACATCATACGTTCCATCAAATCGATGTCTGTGTCAGGAGCTGTGAGCTCACCAATTGGTGTTAGAAAACCAATATTCGCCCCTCCTGTGTATTCTAGTCTGAAGATGTCATATCCGGAAGCAGGTGTAATGGATCCAGCTGACATGGAGAGTTTGAAGGACGAGATTGTCTCTAGTTTGCGCGATGAGTTGCGTGATCTTGCAAGAGAATTAGTGACGTCGACACAAACTGTGAATCAACTACCGCATCAATTACCATCTCCCATTAATTCGGAGCTGTACCATACACATCTTTACACGCAGTTATAATACATAACTCATTGTGATCATGATTTTAGCTCATGCTGTTTAAATTCGTAAAGTTGTATAAATGTCTAGTTTTGATGTTTATATTGCATATATTTAACTGTGCTATCACTTCTATTGCTCATGCTATTATGTAAAAATTTGAGCTTCTTGACATAAAAAAATAGTAACTTATGACATGAATTAAAACATCAGAAGCAAAATCAAAATTGTTGTGCTGTGCCGGTAATTTTATCGTATCAGATATTAGTCAGGCCATGTACAGCGATACCCCTGATAAGACCATCCGGAAATTAGGACCACTCCGCATATGAGACCACCTTCATCAATTCGCTCTGGTAATAAATAAACACGGATATGAGACCACGCCGGAACGGTGTACATACTACTTTCCCACTGGTCACTTTCCCATCAAGTATTTTCCCACTGGTCATTTTCCAACCAGTCAATATGTTGTTACATTTATTTCCTCACTTTTTTTTGTTCATGAATGAGTGATAAACAAGGGTTAATCTGCTCAAGACCACTACTGGGGGAGGGGTGGCAAGGCTTACTCGGCGGTCGCATCAAGACTTATCTTTATTTATATTTTGCAGAAGCTGTTTTCCAAAGATCAAAGAAATTAGACTTCGGTACCAAAAGTGATATTTTTCTTTTTGATCGACAATATATAACTGTAATTTGCTGTCACTTCTTTATTTGAGCTTAGCATAATCCTCAAGGCACCTTCTCTGTCTCACAATCCTTGATACGATGGCCATGATAAGCCTTGTCACCCACCCCAATAATCTCTTATACGATGGCCAAAGTAAGCCTTGTCACCCATTCCCTAACCACTGCCCAAGTAGCCGTTTCTTACAAAATATACTGACCCAAAGAAGAAAGTTTCCAGCAATTTTAAACTCTATTATTTTGAAACTACTCAATCAATTCAAATGAATGTTTCACATATTAATGTCCCACATCAGTTCTGTAGGCTACCATGAAAAACAATGAATTCGACCAGTTAATCACAGCATCTTGATTATCACACGCTTGTCAATTTTCATTTACACGAACAACACCACTTTGTTCTTTTCTCAATATCGCATATGTCCATCATTAGCATTGAACATAGCTTGGATTCATATGGGTACTGACGTCACCAATGCATTGATCTTGTATTGCAAATAGCAATGTCACTTTTCAATAAGTGCTTGGCGGAGTTTTGCGTGATTTCGAGGAGGTGGTTGTCTGGCCCGTATTTGGCGATCCAGATGATCCCATGAATGTTCAATAGGATTAAGGTCCAATTTATAAGGGAGTCATGGAAGCAGCTGAACGTTGCTTGCCATAAGGTTCTGCTGGCATACATGAGCGACGTGTGGACGTGCATTATCGTGCATAAAATGGCATCATAAATATGACATCATTTCTGATGTACATAGGGGACAACTTGAGCATTTAATACTTCGTCGATGTAGCGATTAGCCGTCAGGTTACTATCAAACGCCAGTCCAAGCGTCACCCACGGATTTCTCCCAATTGCTGACAAATTTTCCATAAAAATAAAAAAGAAATTATAATAAAATATGACTTTGTGGTAAAATGACAGGTGGGAAAATAGCTGGTAGGAAGTTGGTAGGTAGGAAAATGACCAGCGGAAAAATGACCCACACCCCAACCAGAACTAGACCACTTTCACGTGTCCTGCAGTTGGTTTCTTCAGATTTTACCATACCTTTCCGAGTATCTTTGGCTCTTAACAAGTCCATCCTATCACTCCTACTCTTCCAGTTCACACTAATTTTTCTAGTAGCTATACCGAATTGGTAACGATAGTTACAGATGAGCAGTTTAATGATTAAACTAAAATTATCCACCAGTCACACACCTAGAAACTATATTTGTGTGATACACCGGAAGTGAATCTGCAATAGTTGTCTAGTGTCATATGGCAGGTTATGTAATATTTGTTTGTTTCGGCCGTCCACTTGTAGGCGTACGTAGAACTCGAGAGCGTGTGTTCTTTTATACAGCCTAGCATTCATTTGAAATGATAGAACTCCGAAGTACCGGGAGTTTCCGAAAAGAAGCTCCCCCATATAAAAGCCCCGGGGCTCTTATTAGGAAACTGTTTCCCAATAGAAGCCCCGGGGCTTCTATTTGGAGTTAAAATAAAGACCTGAAAAAATCGTTTCCTAATAAAAGCCCCTTCCTTCCCTGCAAGTCTTTTTAAAACTCGTGTTTACTCGCAAAGCAGACACGGTGCACCTAATCCTTTGATATGAGGCAGCCCCTAGACATGTTCTGCATCGTTGCTTAATCCTGTGCTTTACACAAGGCGAACACACAACCCCCTCCCCACTGCCACCTTTACTCCGGAGTATTACTGGAAATATAGCCGGTGTTGTGGGACAGATTGAGTCCAGGCTGAATTGAGTCGATTTACTTTACATTCCTTTATAATGAGGCAACCCATTCGGAAAGGGGACGCACTCAATTGGGCCCGGGGAACATTCGCGTGAAAATGCGAAATGTTTTCTCAAGGGATGTTTACTTAGGAGTGGGGTTGTGAAAAAAGGGTAACTTAGACAACTTGTCAAGACATTGTTAATCGCTCATTCATCTCAGACCAAACAATTGAAAGGCGAGTAATTATATTGCATATAAAATCTCCCTTCGTTTGATTGCAATTAAATGGAATCACATGCGTATCAATAAAATCCTGTGGCATTTCCTACTCACGCTACTCATGCTTGATTATTAATGGTAATTGCAATTATAATTAAATATACTCAGTTATGAGCACTTCGAGTAATTTATCCAGTTAGCAAGCACCTGATTACAATACCGTGTGACAATTAATTTATTTCGGGAATGAATTTACTCGTTTTTGAGTAACTGGGGAAATAATACTCAGAGCCAGAAAAAAGCAATGGAATCGTCTGAGAATTCGGATTCAAATTCTCAAGTTAACGAGAAGAATGAGATAGATATTATTCACTGTGTTAAGTATGTGCACTTGGATTTATATATATTATATGCATACGAAGGATTAAGAGACTCATTCTGGCCCGGGACTCAATACGAACTGCCCCAGGTGCAGTCCGAAATGCGTGCACTCAATTCAGCCTGGCACTCAATCTGGCCCCCAACACCGGCTGAGTACTGAAACGGGCGGCGTGATGGTGCCCCTTCTTCCCTGCAAGTCTTTTTAGAACTCATGTTTACTCGCAATGCAGACACTTAATCCTTTGATGTGAGGCGAACCCCTAGACACGCTCTGCGTCGTTGCTTAATCGTGTGCTTCGCACAAGGCATCACCCCTCCCCCCCCCCCCCCCCACTTTACCAGATTTTTAAGTTACTGTTGTTTTTGTGTGTTTTGTTATTTTTTGTGCCGATATCCTCAGCATGTAGCGCTTTAATAAGAGATTGATGGTAAATTTCCTTTCTTCCAATAAAAACTTATCGACAACAACCCCCACCCCTGCCTAAAAATAGAAGCCCCGGGGCTCTAATTAGGAAACTGTTTCCTGATAGAAGCCCCGGGGCTTCTATTTGGTTTCTAAATGAGCGCCTGAAATTGGCCAGTTTCCAAATAGAAGCCCTGGGCTTTTTTTCGGAAACCCCCGATATTTCTCCTCATGTGCAGACTTGCAGTGATTTGAATTAACAACTCTGGAGAAATTTTTCTTTGAAAGAGTAAACACATGAGCATTTGAAAGTAGTCGAAATTTTTTTAAAAATCAGTCGAATCGTCACACTTAACAGTGTAGGCCAGTCGTCGCTAGGCGAAAACTTAGACCTATTGTTGCCCGGCGTATTATCACCGGGCGTTTAGCGGGATACAGCTAGAAGTTTATCATGCATGCGTTCTTTTTGGTGGACGGAGATTGGCGCCCCCGGAAAGTATTCCCTTTGAATAAAATCCCCCAATTGGCAGGAGCAGCGAAAAGGGCCTTCATACTTTGTCGCACATAAAAAACATCGATTACCTGTCAGAAAGACTACGCTTCAAAAGGACTACACTGCAGAATGTCTACGCGGTAAAATCACCCACTGCAAAAGGACTACACTGCATAATGTATACACATTGGAAAAGTCTTATTTTTTCTTTATTTATTCTTTACTCATCGGCTACATTTTTACCAAGACAAATTTTATGGAACTACAACTACAGATTACTGAAGTATTTCGCAAAACGCTATTGTAAAAGGACTACACTGCAAAATGTCTACATCCAAAGCACATGATCATATCCTTGTATTAAGTTTTCAAGTGTTTGCTTTTAATCCAGTTTCAGTTCGCTATTCAAGCAAACATCATAATCACGTGAACCATCGTACGCCAATAATCGCCAATATCCTTGCGGCCTTCGTTGTATTCGCTCTTTAGGCACACGATGCTATGTTAATTACACGATCAACCCCCAGAGTACGGTGTGCAATTGAGCAACATGGACAGAGCGGCCAGTCAGATGCAATCGTTTCGGATTTTTAAGTTAGTAATTAATAGATCGAACCCAATGTTATACGACAGAAAACAAAAGATTAAAGACAAGACCACGTGCAGTGTTTTATGCTTACTCAGAAAACGCAGTTGTGAACTGTCAACAGGAAACAGCCTAAAAAAAGAACGAGAAAAACAGAAGCAAATTGAGATGGGAGAGAGATCAGTGCCCGTATTCAGTAACGTGGCTCAAATTCAAACTTACTCTCAAACTCAAAATTTGAGCTAAGTATGAGCTTCAGCCATTCAATAAGTAAAGCTTCAGCTCAAATGAGTCTAGCTTAGACAGTGACTTAAAATTAATTAAAGTCAAATAAGATAGCTAGTGAACTTTTTTCTCACCATACCGTGTCTAAAGTACTTTATTTCAGTCATGTTAAATCGTACGCGCAAACATTTCTCCCGCTGCCCACAGAAAGGGTCAAGTGTTAAGCCGAGTTTCGACGCTGAAAAGCTTAAACTCATATTTTGAGAAAATGCTCAAGTGAGCTTGAAACTCAAATTTCAGACTCAATTTCAGTATGAGTTTGAATATGGGCACAGTGATACGTTTTGTAGGCATGTGAAAACAATTAGGCAGACTGCATTTAACTACATTTTTAGACTGTTGATATTACGGGAATTAGGGATTAACTTAGAGGTCTGTCGTCGAGGAGTCTTGTGATTTAGCTGTGATAACTGGGGATGATAATTAGTCGTATGCATTACCAAAAATTGCAGTTATCATGTTTGTTATGATAACTGAAGCATGTTGGCATAAATGAGGATCCATGAAAAAGATCGAGCCTCAAAAGGCCGAAACTGGAAAACGGGACAAAAGGTGGAGATTTTTTTACCTCATGTCAATGGCAGCTACCGACGATTTAACCAGAACACTCGAGAAGGAATGCTGCACGAATCTGGTGAATCCCTCAGAGGTACTCTCCACCAATCTGGAACGTCCATGAACAATGAGCCTCAGTTGTTGATTCTTGCTATGTAACAAGAGGTATATGTGCCACCCGTGCTGTACTCGCCCAAGATGAAAAAGGCGGTCGTCCTAAGAAAAGAGTTCGACGTCAATATCAACAGCTTCAACAACGACTGGATACACTGTGCAGGGACCGTGCAGAATTACGGAAGACCGTACAGGAGTTTCTTGGTGGGGTGGGGGGGGGGGCCAATATCCGCTGGAAAAAACCGTCAACCGCGAAAACCAGGAAGGCGGTGAGTAGAAGAGTAATCCACTAACTAAAGCGGTCGTAGTTCAGTTATGAGATTAGATTACAGAGCGAGAACAATTATTTTATTTGAAGGTGTCTAATAAACGTTTGAACTTAAGACCGTTTTAAATAAATAAATCGTTTCAACTTGTAACTATTCATCTTTTGTATTTGATAAACCTTCTAAAAATCTCGACCTTTTGTCACGTTTTCTGCTTTCGACCTTTCGTCACTTGACCTTTTGTCGGGTCAATCTGTGTGGATAATTCACGCATTTTTACTATTTTTTTCAGCAAATGTAACTTAAAGGCAACTTGGAACAAAGCTAAGAGTTTTCACCTAAGGAGATCTTCTCCGTCCCTCGCGTGTCAAAACGAAGAGGCTTTTCCCGTAGGGGACAATTTCCGGCATTCCATCTGCTATAACGAGTTTTCTTTATATGCGTATAAGGGTTGAAGGGTGCGTATGGAGCTGAGCGCATGGTATCGGTGGCATTGGATAATACTACTGAAGTCTATGCTGACCAATTTGTCTTGAGTCTACAAAGCAATTTCTTCATACAAGTTTTACAGTTCTTCAGTTTGGACCGCAGCTTCATCATTAAAAAATGGAATTGCTTGTGTAGTAGCCTACGTACCATTGTTCTAATCTGTGCTTTTAGTAAAAAATTTAAAAAAAATCCGTTATTCATGTTCAGAGTGAATTTATGCGGTTGACAGCAAATTTTTGCGCAGCACACTTCCATTACTGTTCGGGATTTCTCCAGTGTTGGAGCTGAACATTTTTGGCGTTGCTTCATGTTTTCGTACACGGCGCTGCTTTTTTAAGATTTTTCCTGCATGAAAAAGCAGATGTGGAATTTGGTTGAGAAGAAACACTGGCACTGCCTTTGTCCACATATTGCTTTTGTTTGATTTTTTTTCTTCGGACATTTGTAACTTCTTCCGGGTGGCCATTTGTGCCCGTGGCCACATGTCTTGTTGTTACTACGAAGTGAAATTAAAACATTGCATAAAAGATACGAGGAAAACAATTTCATTAAAATACAAGCGTTTTTTATGCGAATATTTTATTTTAATTGGGAGAAAGTGTCATTTGTAGAAATTTCAGGTGAATCCCGGACAAAATGGCGACGCGCAAAAAGGCTATGCCCATAATGCCCCGAGCGCTCCGTGGCTACAATGACCCTGAGAGCTTATTAGGTTCAGTTTTAAACAAAATCTGAAAATTAAGATTTAGCACATATATCTAAGAAAGTAGCCCGACAAAAGGTCGTGCGACAAAAAGTCGAAATTGATAAACGTGACAAAAGATCGAGATTTTTTCAATGGTCCTAAGAACTATTTTCTTTGGGCGAACTGATAATTTCATCAAGTTTTTCACCCGTTTTATAGCAATTTTGCAGACCGACTCTAATGTGTGGCGGACTATGAGATGAAATTTGTTATTTTGAAGTTATTCTGGTCACAAAATAACTGCGAATAAAAATCATACTCCGCTGTGTGATTGACTAAGCTTGAATCAATTTTAAACTTATTCGAGCGTTTAATTTGTTAATCTCCGGGTTTTTCTAATCGCAATTCCTAATGGCCTTTCTCAAACTGCTCTCTTTCATTGAATAGGCTCAGTGCATTTCCACGACTGCTTTTATGGATTATCAATAAACAAAATGAAAAAATAAAATTAATTGCAGTTTGAAGTAATCTCACATAGATCTCGTGAAATAACAACCTCTGGTCCTTAATGAAACAATAGAAAAAGAACTTTTTATTTTCATAATCAAATTTTGAAACATTTTCTTTACCAATTTAGAAAAGGTAAAAAATCTTGACCTTTTGTCGCGTTTTCCAGTTTCGACCTTTTGTCGCTCGACCTTTTGTCGCTCGACCTTTTGTCCTGGATCCATCTAAGAAATACATTGAAACTAAGGCAATTTATACTGGAAATAACTATAATTAGATCTGATTTTGCAATAAAGCTGTAATTACACAATAATATTCCCAAATTGTCCTAATTGCAATCAGATGATAATTCGTGGATGGGTGGGCAATGGACCTAAAACGGATAAATGCAATTATATGATAAAACTCCACATAAATGACCAATGTAATATTGTGCGCATGGTATTGGGCGCCTGAATAAGCTGACCCTCATTTATGAACAGCGTTTAAAATGTTTTAAACGTGCACGTTGAAGCACAGGAAGGCCGAGGAGACGAATAATAACACACATGGAGAGTGAGTGAACTGGACGGAGCGTGGAGGGGTGGGGTGGGGGGAGGATCGCAGGGAGGAAGATGCAAAGAGGAAGGTAGGATATGAGGGAGGGCGGGGAGAGGACTACAGAAGTGGAGCAACGGCGAAGGATGGCAGGAAAGGGACTGCAGAGGAGTCCAGGAACGGGAGGGAGCCGTTCGAGAGGACAACAGTAAAGAAGAGACAGAGAGAGAGGGGGATGAGAACACGGATGAGAGGAGGGGAGGGAGGGCGGTGAGAGCACGGGATGAGAGGAGGGGAGGGGAGAGAGGGTGTTGAGAGCACGGGCGGTGAGGGAAGGTGGGGAGGTGATAGAAGGAGTGGAAAGATGTTAGGGTATATTTGAGTTAGGACGAGATGGAGAAAGAGAGCGAAATGGCGACGAGTAGATCTGAGTTCAGGGCTGTTAGTTCGATAAACCTGTTCAGTAATGTTGCTACTTGTTGTTTCTTTTTAAAAAGTCTTTTTAAAATCAGTAACTTAAAAACACAATCTCGGGGCGATTTTGCCCACGGTTGCACTCGGCTCCATTATGGGGTCACTTTTTTTTTCTTTTTTTGTTTTGTTTTTTTTTGTTTTGTTTTGTTTTGTTTTTTTTTGTGTGTGTGTGTGTTTTTTTGTTTTTTGCCGTGGCCTTTTTGGCCATCGCCTTTCTGGATGGATATCATTCCAGACAACACAAATTCGGCATTTTTGTATCAGTATTTAAATGAAAGATTTCGCTTATTTCATTAATTTTTTTTGTAATAAAAGTAGGGGAGAAGTGGGGTTCCGAAAACAGGAAGTGACGTTATAATGACGTCAGGAGGTGTTTTCGGAGCCCCATGGGGTTCCGAAAACAGTGACGTCATATTGACGTCATATTGACGTCATATGGTTGTCATATGGTTGTCATATGGTTATCATATGGTTGCCATATGAACGTCATAATGACGTCATGAGGTGTTTTCGGAGCCCCATGGGGTTCCGAAAACAGTGACGTCATATTGACGTCATATTGACGTCATATGGACGTGTTATTGACGTGATATGGAGATCATATGGAGATCATATGGAGATCATATGGAGGTCATATGGAGGTCATATGAACGTCATATGAACGTCATAATGACGTAATATGGAGAGTGGGCGGCCATTCAAACGGGCGACCATTCAAACAGCATTCAAACGGGCGGCCATTCAAACGACCATTCAAACGGGCGGCCATTCAAACAACTATCCAACGGCAGACGGACAGATGAGACACCTCCCCAAACGTACAAGTTCTCCATTTTATAAATAGAGAACTCATAGCTACATGGTTAGAGCTCACCTATAAAGCCCCCTTAAAGTCAAAAAGGGGGTATAAAAAAGGGGTAAAAAATAGTCCCCCTTTTTTTTTTTTTTTTTAAGCATTTCCCACACTCTCATGCATACACATACATACTAACACCATGACACGATTAGCGCTTATTTCGTATTAGTGGATGGCCCTTAGAAGGGCCGGAAGGTTTTTGCTGCCAGACTTAGAAGAATTCGACAATGTCTTGGATTGGCCTTGCGCAGTGTGATAATTGCTGGCTGTTGAAAACGTAATGATCCGTTTTCAGTCCACAGGTGAAGCATGCAGTCGTGTATTCATCAGCAAGCGCCGTCATGTGAGTCCAAATTGCAGCGCAGTAAATACATGATTGATGGCCGCAATCCACAGCAATAACGCGATCAGGACTGAGCATGCAGCCGCATGAGATACATATGTCGAGGTCTTGCTGGAGGAAGAATCTTCCCCATGCTGGATACTCTTCCTCCTCAAGTCTTGATGGTATCAATTCCCCCAGCATGGTGCATCGGAAGTAAGCCTCGACGTAATGTCCCTGCTCAATATTTTCCAACCGCTTTCCCAGCGTCACCCTCCGGTTAAAATAGACCGGAACACAGAGGACCTTGGCGTTGGCAGGGTTCGGCAGCATCTGGTAGAAAAAAATCTCTCAGGCTGGAACGCTGGCGGCACCACCGGCACTTGCACCTCCCTGACTTCCCTCACCGTGAGAACATCGTTTAACGCATAGAAGAGCTCCATAGCCGTGAGTGATGAAAGCGGTTGTGAGCCTGAACTGAAATGACTACCACTTATATACCACTTGAAGTAAGGACCCCCCCCCGGCAGCAGATATGAAGCAAGGACCCCCCCCCTGGCAGCAGATATGACGCAAGGACCCCCCCCCCCCCCTAGGCAGCGGATATGAAGCAAGGACCCCCCCCCTGGGCAGCGAATACGAAGCAAGGACCCCCCCCCCCCCTGGGCAGCGAATACGAAGCAAGGACCCCCCCATTCAGCATATAATGCGAGGATGGTCGCTAGTAGTATATAAAGGTGGGTTACAGCTACATTATCCAACACAAGCAGCAAGATGTCGACAAGTCGTAAAATCACAGTGATGCGAAACGGCAAGGCAGTGACGCTAACGACTGAGTGTTATAAGTGTTGGGTATGGTTGGAGTACCCAGGTCAACCACACAACTGCCCGGTGCACCACAATGCACCACGACATTACTGCTGCAAAACTTGCGGTGGACTGCTCTGGTACAAGTTGTGAAAGCGGTTGTGAGCCTGAACTGAAATGACTACCACTTATATACCACTTGAAGTAAGGACCCCCCCCCCCCCGGCAGCAGATATGAAGCAAGGACCCCCCCCCTGGCAGCAGATATGACGCAAGGACCCCCCCCCCCTAGGCAGCGGATATGAAGCAAGGACCCCCCCCTGGGCAGCGAATACGAAGCAAGGACCCCCCCCCCCCCCTGGGCAGCGAATACGAAGCAAGGACCCCCCATTCAGCATATAATGCGAGGATGGTCGCTAGTAGTATATAAAGGTGGGTTACAGCTACATTATCCAACACAAGCAGCAAGATGTCGACAAGTCGTAAAATCACAGTGATGCGAAACGGCAAGGCAGTGACGCTAACGACTGAGTGTTATAAGTGTTGGGTATGGTTGGAGTACCCAGGTCAACCACACAACTGCCCGGTGCACCACAATGCACCACGACATTACTGCTGCAAAACTTGCGGTGGACTGCTCTGGTACAAGTTTACTGCGAGATTGCCAGGACCGCAGCCATGCACGGACTGCTGGTGGTGCGGTGCGACGCTGAAAAACTTTGGCTACTATAACTTCCATCCGTTCAAGTGTGCACGAAGACCGTTCTCCATGGAACAATTTTACAGATATCAGTGTGATTGTGGAAATCCGACTTGTTGGTGAAGAGCCAACTCACTAACATCTTTCGGCCCTTCTAAGGGCCATCCTCTGCTGTGAAATGAAAACGCAAATTCTGTCTATGTATGAGTGTGTATAAAAGGGGTATGTCTGAGATTACATTTCAGCATTTCAGTTTCAGCAGTTGACGGAACAACAACCAGCTATGATGAAAAGTGAAGAGCATGGGAAAGGAGTAAAGAGACAAAGGATGGAAGAAGATGACATTTGGCCATACGGTCAAGTTCAGTGTATGGAATGCAATGTGAAATTTCCATCTATGGATACTTATGAGACACATACATGCAGTAAAGCTGAGATGAAAGGAGCAAAGAGACAAAAGATGGAAGAAGATGACATTTGGCCATAGGGCCAAGTTCAGTGTATGGAATGCAATGTAAAATTTCCATCTATGGATACTTATGAGGCACATGCATGCATACCAGCTGAGATGGACAATGTACCTCATGAAGAACATGTTTCAAAGAAACAAAAGAAAGGACAAGTAGGGAGAGGTAGAAGGCTTAGTCTTGGTGAAAACGCGCAGGAAAAACGGTTTGAATCTGAGGATGGATCAGATTTACTGCTTGAAATGCGACAGCAAGAGAACCGTATCAAGACACATTTGTTGGAGACCTTAAACCATGGAATGAAATGGTACATTGTCGTACATGCACGTTTCAAGAAACTGACAGCAAATGATGAAGGTGTTATGGTAGAACAAGTGGATAATGCATTTATCAGCAGTCCAACATATGCAGCATACAATCCAGCAGATATTGAGCAGGACCTGCCAGAAGCCTATAAAGAATTATTTACCAAGTTTGACGAACATGAGCGACAAGGCTCTGGCTGGGTATTGGATAACATACTGTACATTGAAGTACATACAGCTACGTTGGTTCCTCTAGAAGCGAGTAGTTATGTTCCACTACCGAAGAAAGTGAAGAAAACAGAAGGTGTGATAAACATTAAGAATGATGATAACAAGTGTTTCTTATGGTCAGTATTGGCTTACCTTCACCCTCATGACAACAACCCAAATCGCGTGAATCATTACAAGCCATTTGAGAAGGAATTAAAGGTAGAGGGTATGACATTTCCGACACCAATTACTGACATTTCAAAGTTTGAAAAGGAGAACGATGTAGCCATCAACGTGTTTGGATATGAACAAGATGTAGTTGTTCCAATACAACTTAGTCGAAACGTCAGTGTGAGAGAAATCAACTTACTTCTGATTAGCAATGACAAGACGAGGCATTACTGCCTCATCAAGAATTTTAGCAGACTTATGTCTTATCGATCAAAGCATAAGGCTGCATATTTTTATTGTTTCAACTGTCTTCACGGGTTTGTACGACAAGATCTTTTAGATAAACATCGTGAAGTGTGTGACAAGAATGGAGCACAACGTTTATCATTTCCCAAGGAACCCTTCATCAAGTTCAAGAATGTGGCTAAACAACAGCGAGCACCTTTTGTGATTTATGCCGACTTTGAATGTTTCACGCAAAAGCATGAAGAAGGAGACAAGTATCAACATCATCGTCCAAACAGCTTTGCCTATGTGGTTGTAAGCCAGTACGACACACGTGCACCAGTTGTGTATCGAGGAGACAATGCTGTGAAAGAACGTGATCGTATTGTACGTGGTTTAGAGCGGCCAAAGGAAATGGTGATGACTCGTGAAGACAAAAGGAATTTCAAGAACGCTGTTGATTGCTACATTTGTCATGAACCTCTAGGAGCAGATCGTGTGAGAGATCATGACCATATCAATGGCAAATATCGTGGAGCAGCGCACAATGAATGCAACTTACAATTCCGACTTAGAAAGGATCAGCAAGGGGATAAAGATTCTTTTATCATTCCCGTGTTTTTCCACAATTTGCGAGGCTATGACAGTCACCTGATCATGGAGGAAATTGGGAAATTCAAAGGTGAAACGATTACAGTCATTCCCAACACCATTGAAAAATATATTGCATTCACCATGAGCAATCTGAAATTTACAGACAGCTTTCAGTTCATGAGTACCTCTCTACAGAAGTTGGTATCCAACCTTGCAGCAGAAGGGAAAGATAACTTCTACAACATGACCTCTCACATTCACGATAGTGACCAACAAGATTTGTTGTTGAGAAAGGGAGTGTACCACTATGATTATGTGGACGAACCATCCAAGTTTGCTGAAACACAGCTGCCATCAAAGGACAAGTTTTATAGTCAGCTTAGCGAAGAGGACATTAGCGATGAGGATTATGCGCATGCACAGAAGGTGTGGGATACATTCAACTGTACCACATTTGGTGAATACCACGACCTGTACCTGAAATCAGATGTGTTATTACTAGCTGACGTGTTTGAAAATTTTCGTCAAGTATGCCTCAACACGTATGAATTGGATCCTGCTCACTACTATACAGCACCAGGACTGTCGTGGGATGCAATGTTGAAAGCGACAAAGGTGAAGTTGGAATTGATCAATGACATTGACATGTATCAAATGGCTGAGCAAGGCATACGCGGAGGAATATCTGTGATTACACACAAGTATGCGAAAGCGAATAATCCCTACGTAGCAGATTACAATTCTGAGATACCAAGCAACTATCTGATGTACCTCGACGCAAACAACTTGTATGGCTGGGCCATGTGACAAAGCATGCCGCAAAGAGGATTTATGTGGGCGAGCGAGCCAGAATCCCTCGATTTCATGGATGTAGCTGAAGATGATGACATTGGATTCATTTTGGAAGTGGATTTAGAATATCCAAATTCAATCCATGATCGTCATAATCACTACCCACTGGCTCCAGAACGGAAATGTGTCAAAGTTGGAGAATTGTCAGAGTACAGTCAGAAGCTGCGGAAAGATCTAAACATGAAAGAGAAACCCAGTGAAAAGCTCATTCCTAACTTGTCTGACAAGAAGAAATATGTACTTCATTACAGGAATTTACAACAGTACGTCTCACTGGGGTTGAAAGTCACTAAAGTTCATCGCGCCATCATTTTGAACAGAGCAAATGGTTGGCGAAATAACATTACCTTGAACACGGAAAAGAGAAAATTGGCCAAGAACCCATTTGAGAAAGACTTCTTCAAACTGATGAACAACTCGGTGTTTGGCAAAACCATGGAAAATGTGAGAAAGCGAATCAATGTTGAACTTGTTCACAAGGAAAAGCGGTTCAAGAAACTTGTAGCCAAACCTTCTTTCCACAAATTCAAAATTTTCAACGAAGATTTGACCGCGGTACATTTACGCAAAGTTGACTTGCTTCTGGATAAACCCATTCAAGTTGGCTTCGCCATTCTCGACCTCAGCAAAGTGCTCATGTTCAACTTTCATTACAACTACATCATGGTCAAGTATCCCAATGCCAAGTTGTTGTTCAGCGACACCGACAGTCTATGTTACGACATAGAAACGGAAGATATCTACAAGGATATGCAGCAAGATGCTGACCTGTTCGACACAAGTGACTATCCGCCAGATCACTTCCTACATTCCAACGTGAACAAAAAAGTGCTTGGGAAAATGAAGGATGAGACGGCAGGCATCCCCATTGAAGAGTTTGTTGGACTCAGACCGAAAATGTACAGTTTATTGTGCGGTGGGAAAGAAAAACATACAGCTAAAGGCATCACTCAAGCTTGTCAAAGACGCATTAAACATGCGCAGTATAGAGACAGTTTGTTCAAGAAAACTCAAACGATGGCTACAGAACACATTATTCGAAGTCATAGTCATCAGCTTTTCTCGGAGAAGTTGAGGAAAATAGCCCTCTCCCCATTTGACGACAAGCGATATGTATTGGATGATGGCTATTCCCTTAAGCGCATGGACATTACAAAGCAATAGCATAAAAGAGGGAGGTCATCCAACGGAAGAGTTATTTGAGGTGTGAACATTGAAGCGTTAACATGGAACGTGAAAGTCGTAAGAGATCTACAATTGATATGGATACTCTTGCAGATACAGTTAAAGACTTAAAAGTGAAAAATCCTACCACTACCATCAAGAAATTGAAAGTGGAGACGGTGCCAACACCACAGTCGTGGGATGGAATGCTTTCTCTAGGAAATGGAAAGTATATCAAGATTATGAAACAAAGCAATGAAGGAGTGGTAAACATTCGCAAGTACCTGAGAGATGAGGGGACTGGAAAAAACCGTCCAACGAAAAAGGGAATTTTGCTGACAATACCTGAATGGAAAATGCTGAAGAAGCAAGTGAAAGAAGTGGATAAAAGGCTTCGTAGACAAGAAGGTGGCTCATAACAAGGTAAAAACATGAATGCACTCATGCTGAACGGTGGTGTTTACCTTACTGTAAATGAGAGGAATGAAGTGATACTAGATTCTAAGACAAGTTATCATCGGTTTAAACCTGAAGTGTGGAAAGACTTTAAAAACATACCACTTGAACCTGGGTTTAAACGTAGACTTGAAAATAAAGTGGAAGTGACGGTAGCTGAATATGATTCTAACATACGTGTAGAAATCTGTAGAAATCTTTTACAGGATTATCCAGAGGATTATAAGGGAGTTGTGCCAGATACACCATATACAGATTTGATCCTCTTTGATATCAAGAACTGGCGCGCAGTCTTACGATTCCTAGAAGCTATACAACATCCACTCTTCACCATCTTGCGAGCATAAAAACGTCTTTGCAGACAAGGAGACAGCTCATAGTTCATCTGACTGTTAACGAGATGGAAGACTTTTTATCGGAATATAAACCAATTACGCATGGATTCTCATATCTGAGAAACGTATATGATGACATTGTGCTAAGACATTTTGGAAAGTATTACATTCTATCAACTGACGAACAATCTGTGTTGAAAGACTATCTAGAGAAGTTCAGGATACCTGGCTTTCTCCTGACAGTCTCAAATGAATTAGAAGTGCGTGTGACTGAGAACTGCTTAGACGTGTTTGTACAATTTCGTCAATATGACGAGCTTACAGAATGCTACGACTACATCACCCTCAACACAGTGGAATGGTACGCTCTGTTACAAGCATTGGATTGGAAAGAACCTAACGCTTGAATTCAAAGAGGAAGGAGTGCAACTCATGCGAGGCACCAAGTCCATTGAACTGACGCATCCCATGTGTGTTATGGTGATGAACATTGACATGAATGATCATGGATATGAACTGAAACTGTCTGAACATGAAGATGTTAAAATAATAAAGTTTGGTAGTGGACAGTGTTATGCTAGTTTTCATAGCATTTACAAACGTGGATGTAATGTCTATGATACATATATTAATTTAGATTGGTATGAATGGCATGTGTTTATTGATGTATTGAATGTATTTGTAAAATAAAAATTCAATGTAAAATAATTGTGAAATGTAAATAATGTATAACACAATAAAAAAGAATGTTGTATAAAACTGTCTTGTTTATTTACAATATTCATAATACAATTCACAATTACCAACAACTTAACTAATGCAACTTAACTAATACAACATCAATAAAATAATGGTTTATAATGTCTATATACAAAATCCTTTACAACAAAATCGCCATCACTTCTTCTTAATACATCAATGATTTCAAAAGGACTATGTCCTCGAGCTCTTTGAATTATATAATACACACAATAAAACCCACATGTAGAGGATATCGGTGTTTTTAATGGAACTGAATTATAAATGAAATTAAACTTTAAAACTTGTTCAAACGACTGTCTATAGGTAAAAGTCCATAAGAGTCAAAATATTCTGCAGGGTCTTCATCATAATATACTGCCACCCAATGCTCTCCTGGCTCATCATGATCGTCTGTGTTGATGACATAGGCACCACGTTGTAAAGATGGTAACTGGTCCATGGCAAACACACCTTGAAACAAGTCTTTTGTCGTGGCATCATGGGATAGGATGGCTTCTATCTGCTTCGTGTTCATGACTGGTAGTCGAATTGAATGCTACGATTTGCACTTATTTCAACAATGTTATCAAATTCAGCATACACTATAACATTAACTGTATTTTGCAAGGCACCAGCAAAATTCATTTCTAGTCTCAAATTCCCATGTTTGATAAGGGCATAATGATCAGCACCATCATAATCAGGTGTTAAGTCAAAAGAAAACAAAGAATAACCTCTAGGCCAATCTTCCCGTTTTATAATGGAACTTTTCTCACCATCCAATCTATCAAAAGATTTGTAAAGAGTTTCAAAAGCATCAAGATATTTGCCTTGATTTATATCAAGCTTGAGAGGTTTGGATAGGACTGGTTCACCATCAGAGTAAAGCTGCATAAAGTTAAGATTAAAATGTTCAAAATTGTATGGATTTATCAATACTGTTCCAGCAAAGGATTCATTATGGACCATTCCAACGACAATACGCTTTGGTAATTGGCCTAAAAAGATGCTATCTTTCACAAAAGATTGAAATCCAGTTGGAATAGCTAAAACTTTACATTCTTTTCTATTAACAATAAATTTAGCAGGACTTTTCATCAATGCATCTGCATGTCCCAACTGAATACCTGGACTAACCCTCACTTTGCGAATGGTTAAAAACGCTTCTCTCACTTCTACTTTAAAACCATTATTTGCAGCCATTAATACATATCCATCTTTTTGTCTATGTAAACGTAATTTCATACTAACACCATTGGGAAGATAACGATCCTGCTCAAACAAATCTACCCTTAAACCGCCTGTAAGCATAAACTCACGGCTTAGACGTGTATACAAATAGCGATTATGTAAACCATTATTTCCTGTTTCAGCTATATCACCACCTTCAATATTTACATGAAAACCTGATACATATCTTTCATGATTAGGTCTTTTCACCTCATGAGTATTCATTGACCCGGCAGTATCTTTATAGATGAGACGCATAGAGCACTCAGAATTGAGACTTTCTTCCGAGTCATGAATGAGATGAGATATGATGCTGGTATAACCATGGGTATTGTTACTATGTGATATCAAACGATCATTTAGAAATAATTCAATATTGGACCATAACCCATTAAACAAATCATTGATACATGACACGTTATCATCTACACCACACAGTGTTCCATCAGCCTTGACAATGCGACATACAATATGGAGTTTACTGTTCTTTAAATCTAGATATTCTTCTGTACTCGCAGGAATGTAGAATTCTATTGGAGCACCCTCTCTAATGGTAGTCATTGGTTGATAGTCTACATTATAACTTTTTTCTACAGCAGTTTGCGTTGGTGGTATGTGAAACCATTCTAATGGAGAAAGGCTACATTCACAAGAATGATTATGAATTAAAGACATGATTAAAAAATATCTTTCTTATGTTTTTTTGATGTTATCCGTTTAGCTGCCTTTCGCCTTCTGACACCTTTTGCTCGTTTCGGTCTCTTTTGTCCTCGTAACCCACCACCAAACATACGTTGTGCTACTCGACCTGTAACATCTTTCGCAATATCTTTTGCAGCCCTTTTAAGATGTGGTGCAACGATTTTAGCCCCTGTCGTAAGCAGTGGAATAGCTTTTCGAGCCAATGATCCCAGTATTGAACCAATACCATCTCCATATTGTATTCGCGCTCCTTTAAATCCTGGTAATTCTCCACCTACTTGGCGAAGAAAATGGTCGCGATATATAGATGGATTGTGTGTGTATGCTTTCATAATGCTTTTGGTCGAAAATGAAGTTTACAGATCACCTTTCCAGTTTGAAATGGAACATTATAGCCTGTGTCGTCCTTAATATTCATTTCTATCACGTCAAATTTGGATGTGTTTACAGGAACATAATGAGGTTCTCCATAAGTTTTCATGATAATGTCTCCATCATGTCCTTGTATTCCAACAGAACGTAGCAAAGGGACATAATAATCACCAACAACTTGTGGCTCACAAATACTACAGTATACATAAAGTGTATAAAATCCCTGTTTCACATCAGCTTTATGTTCAGCTGTGCACGTTTCAGTATACCATTGATCTGGGATAAATCCTAAAATCTCAGCTAATCCAGTGGAGAATAACACTTCAAAGCCGTATTTTAGAAATAGAAAAACACGTCGTCTAATTTTATCATACTTTATCTGAATAGCTTCTTTAAGGTCATCTTTCATAGAATTAGTTGCTTCTTTATTGACTGCCTGACATATCTCTTGTATGGATCTGTAGTAACCATAAGGAATATTGATTGTGTCAAGAACAACATTATTCAGTGGTTGTTGTCGATACTGAATAGAATAGTCCATTCCATGTCTCATGGTTGTCCATGTATGTGGATATTGAATTTCAGCTAAAGCCACTTCATATTTTCCGTTCAGATAGATGATTCGAGGCATACGAATTTGATAATTCGAAGTCTTGTTGTTGGGATAATAGTTCATACTAGCATTGCTGGGTAAAGTAATGTAAAAACTTGTTGACTCCATGGCAGCTAAATCGTTTATGTGATGTAGACTAGATGTGTATATACATTACTTCATGTTTGACACTCTTCATCTACATTGCTGTCTACATTATTGTCTAAATTGCTATCTACATGATCTAAATTGGTATCTACTACTTCTCCCTGACAACAAGCACTAACACACCTAATTTTTACAGGAATAGTATTTTTATTTCCATTTTCTTTACAACAACAACACCATAGCTCTTTAATCCATGTTAAAAAGTTTCCCATCCTTCTGGAAACAATCTTCGTTGACGTTGTTGTTGCTCTTTTGTAATATCTTCACGAGTTGTCTTTTTGCCAAAAACAGTTTTTGGAATATTAGCGTCTACAATTTCCTCAATAAACTGCTTCCAACCACGCGGTGGTTCTCGTCGTTCTTTTCTTTTTGTAGCAACCAATGCTTCTTTCAACAAATCAATAATGTTAGAATTTGTAATGACAATACCTGTTTTTAAAACAAGTTCATTTTTATCTGTCCATCTCGTACCATATTTCTTAAGTTCTGCCAGAAGTTGTGTTAGTTTTACATGATAAATAGGTTGAAAATGGTTTAGAAACTGTTGGGACTTTTCTCATTTTTCTGCATTAGATGCTGCAACAGAATTTTGTCGTTGTTGTTGTGATTGAATTGTTCGTAAATGACGTCCAAGCACTTGAGACATTTCTATTGCTTTTTCACGAGTTCGTTTCCCACGTAAAAGTTTATTCACTTTCGTTCTGATTTCAACATCTTTTCCCTTCTTTTCTAACAACATTTTATATTCATATTCAGGAATGAGAACCATTTTCAAAGTATGTTTCATTTTAGCAGCAACTGAGCTAACAAGGGTAATGCAAATTTAGCAATAGCTCCAATAAATCCTCCTTTCTGATTAACCAACTTCTTTTTTCTTCGAAGTGATATCTTCTTATTTGCCAGTGTACGTAGGGTATGACGTTCACGCTTGAATAACTTATACCTTTTTGAGCTTAAGGATAAATGTCCCCGCAATATATTCAAACAAGCTAGTTAATTCCTCCTTAGTAGCTTGTTGTAGTAAGGATTTACGTCGTTTAGGCCCGCTGCGTGCGAGCAAGTGAAGGAAAGGTTGATTCGCTTGAATACGTTTAGACATCTTGACTGCGAATGGTTAAATGACTTGGTTCTTGTTCATACGCCACCTTATCAACATATACATAATGTGTATCTTTTGGTAAAATGCCTGTACGAATACGTAGTTGATCATTTGTCTTTGGCTTCAAATCAATGAATAAATAACCGTGAGGTTTGCTGGTAGCATCTTGATAGGCTTCTATGAGAAATTGAGATTTTCCAGGATACATTTGTCGCGCTAATGTACTTATTTGTTGACTGTCTCTAGGATTTTTAAACAGAATGATGTAATGTGTATTCAAACTAATATTACGCATTTCTAATTATGCACAATAAAAATAATGCTTAGATTTTGATGACTGCTGCCAACACTAAAGAGACGTGTCATGCGCTCATCACTATGACATTTAGTCATTAAGTCATCAATGATGAGTAAGTTTGGTTTTTTCGGGTTAAAACGCTCTTCAATGTTATCTGGAATGCCTTGGTAAAATTCCACACCTTTCATTCCCTTATACAAAGGCTGATCTGCTGCATAGAGCCATAAAATGGTTTTTGGAGAGGGTTTAATTAACTTTTGTTCTAGAATTTCTCTAACTAGAGAAGTTTTACCACTGCCTGTAGGTCCAGAGACCAAACACGTGAATGGATGCTTCATTTTCGAATATCTGTTTCTTTCACCCAACTGTTAAACTTCTTTGGCCAACCTAACCACTTCACAAATAATTCTTTAACACCTCGTCTTTTTCGTGTTTTCAAGACCTTTTCAATTCTGTAGACTGATTCAATATCTTTTGTCACTTTCTGCAGTTCTTCTTCATAAAAATGACCGTCAATATCTTCATCCAAAAAGTCTTTCACACGATACAAGTGTATTCCTTGCTTCTTACAACGATGTGTGATAATGAACACTTCTTGCGTCCACTTTATATGATAATCCCGTTGAAATACATATTTCATGTGAGAAATGCGAACCTGATCACCAATTTTAAATTTGTAGGGTTTTTTCTTCTTTGGTTTTAATTTCAATTTGTCTACATACATATACTTCCACACTTTCGATTCTATGTCTTTACGAATATCTGCAGGAGCATACTTATTAGGGAGGGAGCCATGAGGTCTATGGTTATAATTATAAACTAAGTCTGGAAGGATGTCCATATATCGATACGTTTGATTATGAAGGAAATATCGATACATCATTCCCTTTAGAGTACGAATGACTCTCTCAGCAAAGTTGGCTTTGGTTTCATTCTTTGTCGTATAGGCATGTATTCCCTCCTTCTTCAAAAATCCTTTTACCCATCTGTTTTTAAATTCAGTTCCTTTATCTGACCTTAGAGTTCGTGGTCTTCGTTGTGTTTCTTGAAAAATCTTTTGAAAGGCTTCTATGACGCTGGAATGTGATTTATTAGGCATTGGCTGCACCCATAAATATTTGGAAAACACATCAATGACAACCAATAAAAAGTGGGTATCATTATTATAGGAAGCTATGTTTCCCATGTCAGCTAAATCAATATCCCACATGTCATCAATTCCACGTGTAATGACACGTTGCCTTTTAAACCTATATTTTACAGGTTGTAGTAAACTGAAGGCATCTTGATCCTGTAACCATTTCTTCACTTGTGAATGAGTGACTGGCTGATCATGTTTTTTTAATATGTGATAAAGTTTGTAAGGACCAGCAAATGCCCCAGGTTGACCAGGTTTAAAGTAAATATTGGTTAAGTAGTCTTTCCACGTCGACATGTTAACACTAAATGATCAACACTTGTTAACATATCTTGCATTTTATTTTATCAACGCATCTAACATTTTATCAACATATCATGCATTTTATCAACACATCTTAAATTTTATTTTCATCAACATGTCTTACAAATCAAGTATTGATACAATGGTGTGAATAATTGAAGTCTATTGATCTTCAATGTATATTAACCAGCTACTTAATTCATCAAATGTGATAGCATCTACACCATATTTTTCACAACGTTGATTTGCATTATCTAACACTTTATCTAAATGAATGTAATATTTAGCTTCATTCCAATATTATAGACACATGTAGAATGACACATATGTTCTGAACACTCTTCATTTTGACAAGCAGGACATACTAAACATGCAAACTTTTTTACAGCTAATAACATTTCTTCACAATATGTTTTTTGCACAATATATTGTCTCAATGTAATGTCCACCATTATACTGCAATGTAGATTAACCACTCTCTCACTTCATCAAACAGTCCTGGATCAAATCGAGCGAAGTGATATGCTGCTTCCACATCAAACTCCTCAGCTCCACCAATGTTTGAAAACATACACTCTTTGATGAAATCCTCGCGTAAGTTTGGTACGTTCAACGTGGAATGAGCAAGTTCCCAATAAATGTCAAAGTGCTGCAGTTGTTGTTGAATAGATCCAAAACGTGCCAGTTCACTTATCATGTAGTCCACATACTTGTCCTTAAAACACGTTTCTACATCCATCTTTCACATGTCCATATAACACGTCTGCTCACTGTGGCGGCTGGTAAGCAAATGACTCTCAGTCTTACTCCACAGAAACAGTTAGTAAGCCGCACTTGTTGCAGAAGTTGTCTGGTTCACACAACTTGCAATTGTACTTGTGGCAGTGACAATCATAATCCTCAGCATATCCGTAAGCACCGCAATATTCACAGGTAAGTCCAAGTTGATTTTGCACATCCATATTCTCCAATTGAACTTCAGCCAGTCTTTTCTTAGATAACTTTGACACTTTCATCCGATTGTCCTTTTGCAGCTTGATAGGAGTTTTCTTGCCATGACATTCCGTACATGGCAATAAGGTTGAGTTAATGCTATCCATCTCCTGAAGCAATGTCTCCCATTCACCATAATTCATGTTGATGTAATACTTGTATTCTTTCCCTTCAAACAGTGATGCTTGCACAAAACTCACATAGCGCATATCCAAGTATGAAATGACTTCAAGCCACTTCGTTTGCGTTAAGTACAGTTTGAAGCCAATGTCGCGCAATCTTGCTAAGTTCAGGCACACAATCTTCCACAAGGATGGTGATAAAGCAAGCCATCTCTCTCCACGTTTGATTGGAATAAATAATCCAAATTGTCCATGCTCCACAGTAATGGTTAAGTTTGCACTAATTTTAAAGCTGCTTGTCTTCTCCATGGCTGCGCGTTGAATGATGACTGCACTTGACACCTCACTCCTTTTATATGGACATTACATGTATGTTTTCATGAGATGCTTGCAAAATCGCGGAGTGATCTCGTTGAAACCATCCAGAAAGGCTGTTGGCAAACCGTCTGTCAAAGATTGTCTCATAACAATCACTAAAAAGTCTCCTCGTTTGCGACTCCCAATTATCCATTGAAAGAGCATTGGCATGGTGAAATGTCCTTTTTCATAGAGGTAAGCCATCGTATCATACACCTTAATACGTTCTTCAAGGTACTTGAAGCCATGTAGTATGACCTTTGCACATTTGGAATCGCGATCCTCATCAACACACTTTGGCGTCGGTAGAGATAAAGTCTTAAAAAGTTCCTCATGAAGACTTCGAATAAGTTGAACGAAACGTCGGGTCATGGCTTCGGAGAACTGCGGCTCTGACTCGGGAACATGCTCTATGTTTCCTTCTAGCATGTAGATAAGCTGAATGACAGTGTTCACTTCTTCCGTTAGGTATATGTATGTGTGCTGATCGAAAAAGCCTTCTTCACATAAACACCATAAAATGTTGCAATCGATCAGAGGAATCACTGCTTGAAAGTTTCGTTTCAACAGCGTGACGTCTTCCTCAGTAACAGGAATAGTTTTGCTCAATTCGAATTTAGATTTGAGCTGCTTGTCATCGTCGTCGCTGTCGTCATCGTCGTTGTCGTCATTGTCGTCATTGTCGTCGTCACCGTCGTCATCGCTTGACATGACCACTTCTTCCTCCTGAAATAGCAAAACAAATTGCTGTCTGGGTTAAAAATATCCAGGCTTGAGAAATGAAACGCTTAATCTGTCCGTCTGACCGTCTGATGTGTTATGTGTGTGTGAAGAGTGAGATTAAAAAATAAAAAAAATGATTGCCTGTCTGACCGTCTGAGAAAGCAAAACAAATTGCTGTCTGGGTTAAAAATATCCAGGCTTGAGAAATGAAACGCTTAATCTGTCCGTCTGACCGTCTGATGTGTTATGTGTGTGTGGAGAGTGAGATTAAAAAATAAAAAAAATGATTGCCTGTCTGACCGTCTGAGAAAGCAAAACAAATTGCTGCCTGGGTTAAAAATATCCAGGCTTGAGAAATAAACGCTTAATCTGTCTGTCTGACCGTCTGATGTGTTATGTGTGTGTGGAGAGAGAGATTTAAAAAATAAAAAAAAATGATTGCCTGTCTGACCGTCTGAGAAAGCAAAACAAATTGCTGCCTGGGTTAAAAATATCCAGGCTTGAGAAATAAACGCTTAATCTGTCCGTCTGACCGTCTGATGTGGTGTTATGTGTGTGAGAAGAGTGAGAAAGCTAAACAAATTGCTGCCTGGGTTAAAAATACTCAGGCATGAGAAATAAACGCTTAATCTGTCCGTCTGACCGTCTGATGTGGTGTTATGTGTGTGAGAAGAGTGAGAAAGCTAAACAAATTGCTGCCTGGGTTAAAAATACTCGGGCATGAGAAATAAACGCTTAATCTGTCCGTCTGACCGTCTGATGTGGTGTTATGTGTTTTTTGGAGAGAGAGATACAAAAAAAAAAAAAAGACTGCCCTTTTATCCGGATGCCCTTTTATCCGGGTGCCCTTTTATTCGGGTGTCCTTTATCCGGTTGCAGTAGGTGTTCTGTGTGTACGCAGTGAGAAGGTTTAAAAATAAAAGAGTTGTCGTTGCCTGTATATGCGTGGGAGAGAGAGGGCTCTCACGGTTAAAAATGGTGTCTCTTTAGCGTGAGAAAGCCAGAAAAAGACTGTTTAGAGTGTGGGAAAACCGAAAAAAAGTTGTTGTTGCCTATATATGCGTGGGAGAGAGAGAGAGAGTTCTCACGGTTGAAAATAGGGTCTCTTATTTAGGTCACTTCTAATTGCTGCTACGGCAATCGATTAGTGAAGGTATGTGGGTTTAGAGAGTGAGAAAGCCGAAAAAAGACTGTTTCTTTGCCCCTCAGACGCCGTGGTGTGATGGAGAGAGAGAGAGACAAAAATTTTTAAAAAAAACATGACTGTCTGGGTGTCCGTGTGTCTGGGTGTCCGTGTCTGGGTGTCCGTGTGTCTGGGTGTCCGTTTGTTCGGTTGCCGTAGGTGTTAGAAGAGTGAGAAAGCTTTAAAGAAAGGATTGTTGCTTGTATATGGCCACAATGCATGGAGACCTCTCTGTGGTTAAAACACAACATCCCTTAAGGAAAAGAGTGTTCATTTCTTTTAATTGCTGCTGCAATGGCTTGGTTAGAGAGTGAGAAAGCCAGAAAAAGGCTGCTTGTTTGCCTCCAGCTACCGTGTGGAGAGAGAGGCAAAAAAAAACAAAAAAAAAGACTGTGTGCTCGAGTGCTCGGGTGCTCGAGTGCTCGAGTGCTTGGGTGCCATTTTGTTCGGGCGCCATTTTGTTCGGGCGCCAAAAAAAAAAAAAGGGGGGACTATTTTTTACCCCTTTTTTATACCCCCTTTTTGACTTTAAGGGGGCTTTATAGGTGGGCCATTTTGTTCGGGCGCCATTTTGTTCGGGCGCCAAAAAAAAGGGACTATTTTTTTACCCCTTTTTTTATACCCCCTTTTTGACTTTAAGGGGGCTTTATAGGTGAGCTCTAACCATGTAGCTATGAGTTCTCTATTTATAAAATGGAGAACTTGTACGTTTGGGGAGGTGTCTCATCTGTCCGTCTGCCGTTGGATAGTTGTTTGAATGGCCGCCCGTTTGAATGGTCGTTTGAATGGCCGCCCGTTTGAATGCCGTTTGAATGGTCGCCCGTTTGAATGGCCGCCCACTCTCCATATTACGTCATTTGACGTTCATATGACGTTCATATGACCTCCATATGACCTCCATATGATCTCCATATGATCTCCATATGATCTCCATATCACGTCAATAACACGTCCATATGACGTCAATATGACGTCAATATGACGTCACTGTTTTCGGAACCCCATGGGGCTCCGAAAACACCTCATGACGTCATTATGACGTTCATATGGCAACCATATGATAACCATATGGCAACCATATGACAACCATATGACGTCAATATGACGTCAATATGACGTCACTGTTTTCGGAACCCCATGGGGCTCCGAAAACAGCTCCTGACGTCATTATAACGTCACTTCCTGTTTTCGGAACCCCACTTCTCCCCTACTAATAAACATCAAGAGTAAGGGTTTTGGAGATTTTCTGCTTGAAATGAGGTGATTTTTTTTCTGTAATTGTTTAAATTTAACATTAAGATATAAAAACGACAGCTATAAATGATCAACCGACATAATAAAACGTAATGTCTCAGAGAGACATGATAACCCGTGTAGACAGATAACCTATGAAATCGGCGTTAGAGTAGGTTTGAAAAGCGCCAAAATATTGCCATTTCCATTAGGTTTTTTTTTTAATTTTAAGGTATGCATTTAAAGTTTCATCAAAAGCTAAGTTTTATATGGAAAAAAGAAATTTTGACAATTATTATCATTATCTGTTTTATTATTCTTTGAAATATTAAAGAAATAAAAAATAGTTTAGGAGACACAACCTGCAAGACAGGTTCAATTTCGCAGACAAAATTATATCAAAACGCCAAGTCTCGCATGATTTCAAAATACTGTCATGTTTACAATTTTTCATGAATCCGAACAAAAATACGACGTAACCACCTGCAATATGTGCTCTATCCGTGTCTGAGATTTTTCAATAATCGAAAAAATTCATTCATTTTGTCAGTATTTCATGAATCCGAATACAAATACACAATTCCATGTGTGTTTTATCCCGAATAAAAATGCGACGTTGCGCACGTTCAATATGTGCTTTATCCATATGTGAAATTTCAAAACATTCCAATTAACAGTTATGAAGATCTAGGTTAGACACGATGTCGAATATGCGTTAAGTTCCAATAATCGAAAAGTTACGGTCATTTTGATCATTTTTCATAATTCCGGGCGAAAATACAACGTTGTACAGCTTCACTATGTGCTCTATCCGTATGTGCTGTATCCGTAGCTGAAGTGTCACAACAGTCTGATCTGTAAGTTCGGAGATATAGCCCGAAAACGACGTTCTATTACAAAATTGCATGAATGCTAATTATTACCAAATTTCAAAATACTGTCACTTTTTCAAATTTTCATGAATCCCAACAATAATACAATTTTGATCATCATCAATATGTGCTCTATCGGTGTGAAATTTCAAAACAACCTGACCTACAGTTTCGGAGATAAAACCCGGACACGCATACGGAAACCATATTGCCCGGATTCATGGCAATTACATCGCCGCTGTATTGAAATGAAACGAATCCACACCTCTTTTTTGTTTTTATTTTACGGATTGTAACAGGCGATTAAAAAGCTAGATAAGAAATCTCGGGTAATGTTAAGTTACGGCATTAGATTTAATCCTGAAGTATAAACTGGAAAAAATTCTAAAAATGATATTAAGAGACAAACAAAGAACTTTCTGATCAAGGATGCCTTTTTTATATTTCTGTTTGAATTATGTTGAGTTTAATCAATAAAGTAGTTTAAGATAGTTTTATGCAGTTTAATTGATTCGAAACCGTAGAAATTTGTCATGCTATTAACAGATAACTGAACCGCAGAAATAGGATAACCACTTAAACTGAACCACAGTGGTCCTGATTGAGGATATATCGTATTTGTGTCGTATTTGTAAGGTTGTATTCATAATGGAAGGTTAACAGAATGGGACTGCAGAAACGTAGACCTATTGACGGCATCGTCTCATATGCGGATTGGCACTTCACACTTGTGCCAGTATAATTTCATTGACCAACAAACGATATAGCTGCGGTAATTAAAAATTGTTGATTTATAATGGTTTACTCACATTTTTCTTCTGACGTGCTAAGATGTGACGTAATGCCATCCTTTCTTGTAATTGTTATTCCAGATTTGCCATACATTTTCAAACAAACTTTCCGGACTTATAATAAACATCCGGGGGGCGAGGGGAATACCGCAACCTCTTATTGCTCTGGTTTAAATGATAAATGTAACTACCCCCCCCCCCCCCGAGACCCGTTACCGTCATAAGTCACATATAACTGTTAGCATAAGTATTTGTTATATTTAATTCTTTTTGATGTGGCTTTGTATAATTAGTTAAATTCGGCAACAAAAGACTTGACTGCTGCTATCACAGATAAATTTTTGAGCACCATTTACACGATACGATTGGTATAAAGACATTTGTTGATGGTGATTTATGTTTCACTGGATAAAGACAAACGCATGGAAACCACAGCTTCATTGCCTGGGGTGCGGACACACCTCTTTACCTCAGGGCGCTTTCATGTAATTTGTCAAAGAAAACCAAAGAGATTCTTTGACTGATACCGCAAACATCACTTCTCAGTTTTACCAGTTTTTTTATCAAACGTTTTCAGCAAAGCTCCATCTGCTTATTTTATTTATGAGCTGTGAAAATATCCCAAGATTAAAAAAATGTATGGTGTACGGTAATCATGACACAGAATGTTTTAGAAGGGATTCTGGACTACTTTTCTGGACTACTTTTCCCTTCTACCATCCAGAGATTCTGGCGCCACCCCGGCAAAATAATCTGGTCCATTCTCATGTTTTATCCTCATAAATGGTTCACACAGCGAACTGTATGATTCTTATCTGAGGCCAAAACAAAACTTTGAAAATGGAGAATTCATATAACATAAAGAAAGCTCCCTGGTGACCCCGAAGTTCTGCTGCCACTCGAAGATCCTGGCCGGTTGGACTAACATGGGAGAAACCTGAATTTTTGTGGCGATATGTTTGGTAAATCTATTGGTAGCAGACATTTTAGACAAAAATATGTTACTGAAAGTATTTTGTAGGGGGAACAGGACAATTCCCCCCCAGACAATTCCCCCCCCAGTCAATTCCCCCCCCCCCCCCGACAATTCCCCCCCCCCCGAACAATTCCCCCCGTAGGACAATTCCCCCCGAGGACTATTCCCCCCCCCTCCTCATTCATTTTTATTTTTCTTATTTTTTTCTTTTCTTTGTATCTCTCTCTCTCTCTCTCTCTCTCTCTCTCTCTCTTTTTTTTTTTTTTTTTACAAATTGTTGCCCTTTTATCTTCTAACTGGAGATGGTAATTGTCCTTTCATTTCAACATTGTCGCAATTGCAATTTACATGCCTTATCCAAACCAATGAACTTTAAGTTGGCCACCTCAGTGCCAGCAAAAACGGTTTTTTACATGTTACATCGGTCGGATCCGCCGTAATGTTCGCGGTGCATCTGGTCAAATTGTGGGTGGCCGCTTGCCCGAGCTACCACGTCGCTGGTACGCCGACTCTGCGCAACGCATTCGTCAAACAGTCCGCGACTTCGAAAACCGACATACTGTTGACTATTGACTATTTGCGTGGAATTGCCCACAACACCAGGTTTTAAATGGCAGAAAAAACTTTCGTTCCAGATACAAAAATTTTGCATTTTTGAATTTATGGTATTTTAAAAATAAAGACTTTGGCATTCAAAGTAAAATAGAATATAAAAATTAAGTGGAGGGGGGGGAATAGTCCTCGGGGGGAATTGTCCTACGGGGGGAATTGTTCGGGGGGGAATTGTCGGGGGGGAGTTGTCTGGGGGGGAGTTGTCTGGGGGGAATTGTCCTAGACCCTTTTGTAGGGAAGACGACGTCTTAAGAGATTTCCAAAAGAAACAAAGAACCAAAGAAACTGTAGGAAAATTTTGAAATACCACAATAGAGAAAAACAGAGAAGAACTTGTCTTGATTTTGGTACGGTATGAAGACGGAAGAACTATAGAAAGAAAACCTGATATCGGAGGCGGTCTGTTTTGAGAAGCTAGCCTTTATAGATACCCTGCTGTGCCCATCTTAACATCTGAAACGTTATTTTTAAAGTTAGGACAGAAGTCAAAATTTGAAGCACTTCAACAGATGCTAGTAATGAAAGAAAAAAAATCGTTCTTTGTTCGCCTATCACTTTAAAAGGTATTTCACATTGCAAGCAGCCAATAAGCAACAAAATCAGTCATTAATACCTTGGATTTTGAACAATGATATTTTCTTTCATCCGATATAGAAGTTGTTAATTCATCTTGGGTCCCGCTGCCTTTTTCCTATTGAAACAAACAGCTTTTAATTTGTTATTGCAGTGATTAGTATATGAGGATATAAATGACTTCTTTTTAATATGAAGTCTAATCTTTAATCAGATATTTGAGCTAATATTTTATAATTTTAACCACTTTGCAAAACATACCAACATACATACTATTAATGTGCGTGCATCTCTCACCTGACTAAGATCTTGCATGTTTTAACAACATTGGCTTTTAACAGCAAAATTCTTCTTTTTTTTCGGAATTAATCACGATGACCGCCCCCGCCCCACCAACACCACCACCACCACCACCACCACCTCTTTCAATTCAAGAAAAAAGGACTGTTAATGAAAAGTTTCTGCGACATACTGTACCAGCTTATAGCTTATATTTTTAGGAATGTGACATTTCCGCTCATCACAGATAAATTTGTGAGGGTGGAGGGTGTGGGGGGGGGGGAGCAGTTAGAGTCAATTATCTTTGTTTACATATTAATGCATTAGGCGACAGTTCACAAAATTAGAAAGCAGTTTTGGATCAGTGATTGAAAGCCTTGAAAATTAATATTAAAGAGATTGAACACAAAAGCATTCAGGAATAATTATGGGGACATTTTTTTGTTTGCAGCAAACGCTTCCACGAAAATTTGCATGATGTCCTCTGTGAGAGGTCACATGCTGAAAAATGATCCGCCTTTAAAAGGAGGAGTAGGCGGTGATGTTTCAAGGGCACGTGACCTCAGTGCTGAATAATGTCCAATCAGATGCGAGAATGAGGCAGAGTCAGTAGAGTCAAGAGGATTGCACTCCAAAAGTCTTTAACTTGAAATAAACACTTCAAATTTATCAATAGATCTCAGTAAATGACTTTCATGGCTAAGTGCAAAACAAACAAAAAAGCGAGGCATTGTTTTTAATTATTTATGTAAAAGAAAGTCACTAGGATATATATTAACTACACTGGATAATTTTGCACAGTTTTATTTGGGAAACTACACATTTCGAAATGGCCTTTCGATCCAAATCTCCGAATATTACATCTTTGCCAAGGACTCTAGACATCAACCAAGATGAAAGTGCAACGAGACTTTTAAACTTTGTGGATATGGCTTCAAGTTCAATAAAACTTGTCCTGGATAAGCCTGGCAGAATTAAGCGAAAAGTGAACCACAAGAGGTATCTATTGAAACAGCATCTAAACAAAGGTAAAGTGACGAAAGGAGGCTCTGGATCTCCAGGAATATCCAACGGTCAACCGAACCACATGGACAGATTATCAAAGAGGTCCAGGTCAGTCATTGTAACGAATGACACAAAGCCAAGAAAGGAAGCTGGACAAACTGCCCTGCAGACGAAATCTCTCGAAGCGTTATTTAACCCAAGAACATTACATGATAAGTGTTCCAGCGATTCTCTGAAAGATTCTTCTAATATTCCTCTACGCAAAAGGAAACTACCTGCGTCGTTTTTCCTGGAGCCTTCTTTGCTTCAAAAGAACTGTTCTCCAGTCAGTTGTAGTCCCGGGGATACATACGCACACCATAATAGCACAGATCCATGCATTGAAATCTCCAATAACGAGGACTATAACTTCAAAAGAAACCGATCAGCCGATAACCAGGATTTGCAGGATATTTTAAAGGATGCTTGGCGTGAAGAAGAGCACCGTTTTGAGAACGGCATTTCTCCTGGATCTACCCCAAACAGTGTTGCAGGTAGCTCGAGTGAATTTATACAGAACGGTGTTGGAACAATATCCAGCCCACTGTTGACATTTCAGTGTCCTATAAGCTACAGCGAACTGTACCCGTTTAGTGCCGTTCCAGCATATCAAGAGCACTTGCCACACGAGCAAACCACAGGTTCTATAGCACCCACAGCTACGAAATACTCAAGCGGAACGAATCTTTATTCACCGTTTTCAAAAAGAAATGGATATTACCCTGAGAGTGCATATTTTGATCCGAATCAACCAGGGGTCTATACTCCTTTTATGTCTTGCCTTCCACAGTTTGGTTCTGGGGAACTCAGCAGTTATCCTATTTATTGGCCGTCTGGTGTCGCAACACTGAAAAACTGAGACCAGTCGAAACGAAAATGTGTTTTGTTTAGAATTCTATTATATATCCATTTGCAGTTGCTTAAAAAACAGACTTATTCGTTTTGAGGGGGGATGGGGTGTAGCTTGAATGACTGCTGTTGCAACAACCCAAAACTGTGGCTGGCTAGAATATATAAGTAAAAGCATTGCACAGTGGAGTCTCGGAAATAGGACAAGTGAGACTGAACCAGAGAAGAGGTCCGATTCCCGGGGTGGCCTTATTTGCAGGTTTCTTCATTAGAACCACGGGGGACACTTGGCAGCATATGTGTCCCACGCATACACCCACCCACGCTCCAAAAAGGGATCATTTTGGGGGCTAGACGCGGTTTTGCGCGGAGTCCTAATCTCATTTAAAATAGGGGTAAAGCGGGTTGACTGTCAGCCACTATTCCGCGTAACTCATAAAACGCGTATTCTTTTGGAACTACACTCCTCGTCCAACAAGAGGACACAAGAATTGTGCACATGTTTTTCGTTCTGCGTTCAACCTGCGCCTGTGTTTTCACATAAATAATTTAATGAACAGAGTCATTTTTTTTTAAATTAAGTTTTGAATCTCCGCGTGCCAGGCGTGAAGTTTACCAAGGTGTCCGCGTTTGATTAAAAGGGGTGTATCTTTCAAATTTGGTACTTTGGGTTTGGGGTCGTTTTAAAAAGTCATGGATACGCATGTTAACCAGTTTGCACTTGAGTGCCTATCACCGAAGCTGGTCCTGTTTGTCAAAACGGTCCTATTCCAGGGTACTCATGTATGTTATGTTAATTGTGTGTACAGTAAACAGTATTATTGGTAATATATGTGTTGAAGCCAGACAGGGGGAGGGGGAGGGGGCGGAGAAGTCCCCAAAAAATTTCTGGACGACAGACAGAATATGTGGCTGTGGGCTTCAAATTGAAGACTGTATTTTGCAAGCATCTTCCTTTCTTTTCTGTGAGAGAGGAAGATTGCAGCACACACACATCAACATTTCAGAGAAAATCTTGACTTCCATTTTGAACTCATCCTGTATTACACTTATATCGTTTGTTTGCGAGTCAGTATTTTTTCAAATTTTTATCAAAATAGCACTAGATTGTTGATATTTTATAAAAGGTAAACAACTTTTGGAAACTCCAAATTTAGTCATAAAAACGAAAAATGCCCATTGAGAGAATGTTTGGTTGAAAATAAAATTCAAGCAAATTAAATTGAAACAATGATTTCATGATTATGATATTAATAACCAACTTGAAATGGTTTTTGTGCACAACAGAGGCTCGGACATGGGCATATGAGCCATTATATCGATGGCGTCTAATTATTCGTGATTTCGGCTGAACTATTAAGCAAAATCAAAATGCTTCATGTACGGACGTTTGCTATATTCAAAAGCAACACTGGTTTCCAAAAATAAATATGGTTTGTATTACTCGTTTTCCCCATCTCAGAGTAATGAGCTTTCTTTGTTTTTGTTTCTTATTGCTTCAGTAGTTATGTAGAATTTAGCGTCATTTAGAAAACCCACATGAAATAATCTTAAAGCGTTAAAAATTCAAACCAGATTGCTTTCGGAATTTGATTTATATTTTAAAATCAACATGGACTGATCTTAAAATAATTTAAAATATAAATCCCACTGAGAAAGTCAACACCTAAATGTAATGCCGCCACCGGGTTGAAAGTGTGTGCCATTTTACCCCTAACAGGGGAGCACTGCCATGAGCTATCAGTCAGATTTAACGGACTCAGTCGCGTGGAAAAGGAGGCGTGAGACTCCTCAATTTCACACCTGGTCTTTTTTGGCATTGACAAAGATGGGCTGTTCTGAGAAAATGTTGGTCTATTGGTGATTGTCATCGTTGTAATTAAAACAAGAAAGATGTTCTTTTTATTTGAGCCCGTTTGATTAACGTGTGTTGTATTAAGTTAAATTTGTTTTATATTGTGTAAATGTGAAAAATAAAGAAAAACACACACATGTCGCGTCTGTGTTCTTTTATTTCCAAAATGCTGAAGATCATAGTCGATTTATTTCGATATAAAATTACAATAAAAAGTTAGCATATTTAAAATACATTAGTGAACATGTCGTTGATCAAAAAATCCACACACTAGCAACATGCGAGATTCCAAAGATTTGCTCGTTTAATCTTGAAAACGATCCATCGCAAGAGGTGTGGAATCTGAACACTTTTTCGCGTCAAAATGACAGTGGAATTTATAGTAAATAGTTGAATTTAGACACTCAGTCGCCCCCCCCCCCCCTCCTCTGGCTCCTCCGCCCTCACCGGCTTTCTGGGCTTCACGAAACACTGCTACTTTTCTAACACCAGCAGACAACTATCCCGGAGACCATACAAAGGACTGGCCCTTTTGTCTCTTAGTTTTAACACAAATTATTTGTTGATTGCGGGGGTGGGGGGGGGATTGTGGGTTGAAGGCCAAAGGTTAATACGCCTCAATGTTTATCACTTTATCAAACCCTTTTTGGTCTTTCTGTGATGAAGGGGTTTGGACTCAGCTTGCATCTGTAGCAGCCAAATCTATCATAACATTTGGAAATTTTGAAAAAAAAAACTTTTTACTTATATCGACATGTTTTTTTTCACACTGGTGAATAATAAGTAAACAGTGGGACTGAATAAAGTGGTTCGGTTGTTTTTTTTTCCATTTTATGCTATTTGAAGTGTTTTCCTAACGCAACTATTGTCAAATAGGCGTTGTCCTGTTTACCGGATGGTCACTACCCCGTGGCAGCGCTGCATTAAATGTCAGATGCATTTATTTTATCACACAGGAATCGCGTGACAAACATCAGCAGTGTGTACCGTCTTTGGTTTTATTTTTTATTTTACTTTTTTTCACTTTTTCATGACAAAAAAATGTGCTCAGACCACAGTATTTGCCCCGCACTCGGACCATTCGCCGGAGATGTCAAACTGCTCTTTATTACAATGAATAATCGAAAAGCTGTCTGCCAGTCACTCGCTAAATCAATTTGAAGACGATGCCCATTTTATATTTTACAGCCGAGTGACATTTTACAATTTTATATAATGGCAACAACAAAAAAAAAGGCAACGTTTTAAAGCTCCATTTTGCTAATGTGCCAATAAAATCTGACTTCCACGTTGGAGGTCTTGATCTCGAAGACTTCTACCAAAATGTGGAATGAACTACACCCACTGACGTGTATACAACGCCACAATAGGCAACGATGACACCACTTACTTATGCTTCACCACCGAACGCGTGTTAATTGTGCGGAAAATAATTCTTAAGTGTCATGTTTCTGTAGCAGCCGATTTCACCACAACGGCAGAGTGTAAACATTAGCTTAATCGCAAGGAAAATGTTAAACGTGACACTATTAACAAGACCATGACATTTTTACTAAAAAAAGCTATGGCTACATTTTACTCACAGCACAGCATATACGTAACACATAAAAATAATTATAAATGCCCTTGCAAACAGCGAATCTACGACATTTAGCCAAGTAGGCATTCAGCCGAACAGACATTTAACCGAGCGACATTTTGTCGAACATTCAGTCGAAATTGGCATCCACGACATTTAGTCGAAAATTATAGTTGCAGCTAAGTTGGTTTGCTTGATTGGTAAAAAGTGTGAAAGTAAATTGATCTAAGACGGCATTAAAAGGATTTACCTTTGCGCGGAGTAGTAAATTATGTGAACTTACTTTGTGTAGAAAGAACCCCGACAGATCAGATAGCCCCTGACATCAAAATGAATTTAGGGAATTATTCTTTTTGCAGAGTCAAAAATGGCGTGAACTTGCTGAGTGTAGATGGATTTTGAAAATTCCACAGATGTTGTCATTTAAATATATTAAAAAGGAGCCTTGAAATCTCAGGTTTCATGCTTTAAAAGCCCGTAAAAACTAGACCTTTAAAAATCAAAATAAAATGAGATTTTTCGGGTTTAAAAATTGTATAAATCTGATTTATTTATCAACTCGAAAAATCAAATTGAGAAATTGAGAAATTTCGGCTAAATGTCGTAGATTGTCAACTTCGGCTGAATGTCGTAGATGTCAATTTCGCCTAAATGTCGTTGGTGAAGAGCATATTATTTACTTATTTTCAAATCATGAATAATACTAAGCATGCATGCGTCCTATCCCAGCCATAAATCTTCTGCAACTATCAAAAAAGCAAATTAAAACAAAAGTTAGGCAAATAACAGCTTTTGAACTGTTCTCATTCTACCAGTCCAGAGTTCTAAATCCAGAACGAACTTCGTCGCTGACAGAATTCTATAGAGATACAAAATACGTCATCTTGTCGTTGTGGTAGAGGCGTTTTACCGATAAAAAAAGAAAATTTTAAATGGAACGCCAAAAAAGCATAAAATTTAGGAAATTTGCCCGTCTTCAGTACTTTTATACTTTCCACGGTCAGCTTTTACATCAGTTGGTCTACTTTATTTTTAGGAGTTCAGGCAAATCTGGCGATATACTTTTCTCTTATTTCTGATCAAATGACCGGTTGATAATGTTATTTTTTAGGTCCTGTCATCAGATGCAGGTCGCCGACAGTTGCCGATTCATTCGGCCAGGTCTTTATCTAGCAGACACAACCATATATACAACACGACCCCAAATAACCCCATCCCGCCCCACCCCACAAAAAAGCACACGTATTGACAAGGCGAAACGGGAACACTTTGTTGTCACAGAATTATTCCGATCTTGCGCAGGTTTATGTTTTTGTATAATAACAACTTTCCAGAATGACCGCGTTCGCTTATAACTCATCCCTGGGATATTTGAAATGTTTGAGATCTATTTTATAAGCCTCCTCGAGAGCTTCATAGAACTTCATAAGGTTCTCATCGTACAGACTTTTCCCTATAATCTGAACGATCTCATCTCTTTGTTTGTGGAACTCATCCCCCGACATCGCCTCCTCGAAGAAAGCAACCGTTTCGCGGACCGCCTCTGTCCAGTCAGTGGGTGACCATTTCAGTATTTTGGTTGCTTTAGCAACATCCAAAGGCCCCGTCCGAACAGAAGGATATGTATAAAAATGATTTTGGTGGTCCATTTCGTCCAAAATTTTAATTTTCTGCTCCGTCATTTTTAGATTTATTTTAATTTCTTCCAAGATATCTGTCATCGTGAAGGCATTAGGCCATGCCAAGTTGAAGGCCTGGTTGACGACTTCCTCGCTGTCTGTTTCGGATCCGCTGAGTAGGCCTGCAATTGTTTGGGCAACATCACGTGAATAGACGAAGCTCATGTTGTAGGTTGCTAGGAAATTCGGGATGTGGATTGGATGGTCCGTTAGGAGCGGTGAGAGCCGTAGCCATGCCTGGTAAATCCACCATCGGTGAGTCGTATCACGTGGTCCAAACACATCCGGAAGTCGGAAGATGACGTAAGGAAACCCACCGTCCTGTTGTTGTGCCACTAATAATTCCTCCACCTAGTTTAGAAAAATCAACGAGTTTAAGTGTAATGTTTGAGTCTTCAATGTGCTCATGCAAGTTTACTTGTGAAATGTTCGACAGGGACAAGGCCCCAGGGGTGTGGGAGAGTCTTTCAACCATAGAGCTACCCGCTTAATTTGATATGATCGAGATATCATTGAATTCGCAAGTGGCTTAAAGAAGATTTAAGCACACCTAGTATTTGATTTAAAATATTCGGGATAGACTTCCTGGCCCCCAAGATTCACTTCAGATTGAATTTGTCATTTGACTCTGTCTCGTTTGACAACCCCGGCAGAAGGAAGTCCCACAAAACTTTTTCAACGTTTTTTTTTTTTTTTTGGCGTTTACAAATGGGCAACCCGATTACAAATTTGTGATTGGGCCAGCTTTGTTACCGGGTCAATACGTACCTTCCTATTTGCAAATATAAATATTTCTAAGATTTGTTTCTAATATATTTATTATCTGAGACATTTGAACCCTTTCTAAACCATTTCTAATTGAGAAAAGTTTATGATTAATTTTGTGGACTTTTCCCAGAGCTTATATCCTCGGGGTTTTGATAGCACCGGACACTACTAGTTCACTTTTTGAACGAACGCTGCCGCCCTTAGTATTCTCATTCTAAGCCGTGACGGAATTAACGTGTGATAAGCCTACCAGCTGCCGTGACACCGAATGGACTTTTCTCTGTTTTTGAGTAAAACTTTTTTAATGGACCTGATTGAACTTTGCAGTATGATGTCTTTATGTTATGCAGAAAATAATTTTTTAATTAGGTACAAATTTACATTTTTAAAGAAATTATTAAAACGGAATCTTAATGTAATAATAAAGAATCGTGCCTATAAAATGAATAAAATTTCACTAATTTACTGTAAATAAAAATGAAACACTTTTGTAATTTTAAATGTATTGATTCATTTTTCTCATATTTGTAATCGGGTCAGTCCCACTTGCTAATGAGAAGGCGTTGTGTTAACGAAATCGAGTCGCCCATTGGCAAATAGACGACCCAACTACAAATTTGTTATTGCGCCTGGCCAATCGAAAAAGGAATTTTGGAGGCACTGCACGCCAAGCAGGTGTAATTGGAGTAATTGAAGGACCCGAAAATTGGGCACTCTATGATAAAATCTATGAACGATTTCATTCTTTCCCCCTCCCAACCCCTAACCCCACCCCCTCCCCACTCGCCGGTTCTCCTCGTTCCCATTATCTCTCTCTCTCTCTCTCTCTCTCTCTCTCTCTCTCTCTCTCTCTCTCTCTCTCTCTCTCTCTCTCTCTCTCTCTCTCTCTCTGTTCTCTATTAAACTTCCTGACTAGACCACTTGGTATCAGATATGTTACCACGTGTGTTAAAACACAGGGAGAAAGGGGATGATACAGACGCGGTCCGTGCAGAGGGCAAATTTCGTTGAAAAAGGGGAGTAATTGTCATTCAGTAACGGGAAGGCAGGGAGGGAGAACCGGGAGGGGAAGGGGTAGGACTTGAGAGGAGGAAAGCAAGCATTCTTTAACATGTTTTGCCCCAGGGTGCCCAACTTTTGAGTCATCCAGTTACTCCAAAAGCGCCTGCTAAACGTGCAATACCTCCAATATTCTTATTTCGATTGAAATATCTCAAATAATTCGCGAACAATGGAGTTGTAGATGAGGGAAGAGGGAAGGGTTTGATCAAAACACCTCCGAAAAAGTCTCCTCCCAACACCACGAACGTCTTAAACCAAATAACCTACTAAGATAAAAAAATAAAGGTCAAACTCTATACCTCGAACCTTTCATGAGCAACTCTAAAGCGATACTTGAGCTCGGTGGCCACGCTTTCGTCTGTCAGTCGAACGGCTTCTTCCTCTGTCGTGAATCCTTCGAATGACCTCTTACATAGGTCATAGATCTGGTCCGGACTAATTAGAACATACAGCCCCACCTGGAAACGGATAAACATCAAGAATCTAAAACACCGTCAAAGAATTAATATTTTAAACACAGACTTCAGCTGTAAAAATTGGAGGAAAAACGCACCAGGTGAATTCTACAATATACATCTCCTAGGGTATGTCATACATTTCAGCCCAGTTTAAAGCCAAGGGAGGGTTGATTTTTTTGTCTTAATTTTTTTTTATTGATTTACTTATTTATTTCGTTTTTTTACACAGCCCATTTTTTGTAGAACAGACGTGTACGGGGGCATTTGAAGCACACAACACGTCTGTACGTATTACAGGAGCGCACACCTGAAGTAATTTGTTTGCTAATGCGTGCCTGCAAGTGCGATAGAGCCTCTTGCACCCAGGAGCGGTACCAAGCGATTCTTTTTTTAATGGATGGGAGGAGCGGCCATTTTAGATTTTACAGCTTTCCTAAGGTTTAATTTTCAATTAAGTAATGTTTGTAGTATTAATACAGCTTCAAGAAAAGCCAAACAAGTTAGGTACGCAGAGGTACAAGAGTAGTATTAATATCGAATCCCCCGCCCCCGCCCCCGACCCCCAACCCTTCCCACTGCTCTAAGTTATAACGCCGAATGTAGCTGTACAACTGACAGCTTGATACATGAAACTTTGTGAATAAGGAACAACCTACCTTGTCTTTCAGCAACTGTAAAGTTTCATTCATTTGGTTCGGTTTAAACACACTGAAGTCAATAACAAAATCATATTTATTTCCCTTCAACTCTTCTACCAATTCCTCGCAACTCGACTTTATAATCGTGTTTCGATCGCATTTTATACTTTTCACTTTCGAGAAAATTCTGTCTTCTGAATCCCAGTAACGACCTCCTCTGTTTACGATCGTGATGTTGGTGATGCCTTTAGCGAGAAGTTCATTGACAGTGTCGGCTCCGAGGAATCCATTTCCACCGAACACTAAAACTTTGTTTTCGGAAGTCTCCCCATCATTCCACCATGCCCATGCACCACAGAATAATCCAATATTCATCAGAAAGAACACTAATGTTTTCATTTTCTGGTGTTTTAATATTCCTAGCACAAAATACGAAATAGCAGTGCTCCTTCACAGTTTGCAAATGATAACGTGGCAGGAAGGAACAAGGCTTTGCCACGTGCATCAAAACCTCAGCTCCAGAAATTCCACCAACCAAAACAAAGCCAAACGCACTGCCAATTCGATATCAAGGAGGGGGTGTGATGTTATTTCATTCTGTTTTCTTTGTATGTTTTCAAGTGGTAAGAAATAGAACCCATCTGTTGAAAAACTTGTTGTTGGTACATGTTAGTGACATTTCTTTTCTTTCCGTCTCTTTTTCTTTCTTATTTTATCAGTTTCTTTTCTTTCTTTTTTATAACACAGTGAAAACTTTTTTTCAAGTGGCCACAAAGAGGATGCATCCATGCGCATACTGGCAGATCAGCATCTGCGTACTGTTGTGCTGTAGACATGGTGCATGCTAATACGGGGGCCAAAGCCGCGGGGGAACCGGGGGGAGGGGGCTGGGCACTTCGTATGAAATGTGTTATTTAAAAAACGCGGAGAAAGGGGGTAATTCTGAGGAGAGATGCGGTCCACTTGAACTGCCAATTTCGTTAAAGGTGGGCGTGAGGAGGGGGTGGTATTTTAATCCAGTACTCCCCGTTTGTCGCAAAAGGGGGGCATTCCGCGTTTAGGGACCGTTTGAAAAAGTCATGGAGTTGGTACCTGAGTGACCTCCCGCCCGGGACGCAAGTTAAACCTGCGACCAGGCGCTATATCGCTGTGTTTACAGCTTGCTCAATTACAAAGTAAAAAAAAAAAAACTAGACCCAATTTCGCTACACGTAGCGAAATGACACCCACTTGCAATGGTACAATCTACATGGTCAAAGACACAGTTTTCAGTCTTTCCACATAATTGTCAGCTTCCGAATTATTATCATGAACAAGGACATCGAAGTAAATATAATGTAATCTCAAATAATCAAATTCAGTTTTCTAACCGTTTTTGAGATAATGGACAACTTCCGGTTTTTCACCTTGACCATGACGGAGGAGGTCAAGGTCCCCGAAGTACCTCTTATATAACGTCTTTTAGGACCAAAGGGTCGAAAATAATCTCAAAATCGCTATGTCTCTAACCCGTTTTCGAGATAATAGTCAACTTCCGGTTTATGACCTTGACCATGACGGAGGAGATCAAGGTCACCGAGGTACCTCTTATATAACGTCTTTTAGGCCCAAAGGGTCGAAAATAAGCTCAAAATCGCTCTATCTCTAATCGTTTTTGAGATAATGGTCAACTTGCGGTTTTTGACCTTTACCATGACGGAGGAGGTCAAGGTCACCGAGGTATTTCTTATATAACGTCTTTTAGGACCAAAGTCGCTCTATCTCTAACCGTTTTCAAGATTAATGATCACCTTCCGGTTTTTCACCTTGACCATGACGGAGGAGGTCAAGTCCACCGACGTACCTCTTATATAACGTCTTTTAGGACCAAAGGGTCGAAAATAATCTCAAAATCGCTATATCTCTAACCCGTTTTCGAGATAATAGTCACCTTCCGATTTATGACCTTGACCATGACGGAGGAGATCAAGGTCACCGAGGTACCTCTTATATAACGTCTTTTAGGCCCAAAGGGTCGAAAATAAGCTCAAAATCGCTCTATCACTAACCGTTTTCGAGATAATGGTCAACTTCCGGTTTTTGACCTTTACCATGACGGAGGAGGTCAAGGTCACCGAGGTATTTCTTATATAACGTCTTTTAGGACCAAAGTCGCTCTTTCTGTAACCGTTTTCAAGATAATGATCAACTTCCGGTTTTTGACCTTGACCATGACGGAGGAGGTCAAGTCCACCGACGTACCTCTTATATAACGTCTTTTAGGACCAAAAGGGTCGTAAATATATTCTAAATCGCTCTATCTCTAATCGTTTTCGAGATAATGGTCAATTTCCGGTTTATGACCTTGACCATGGCGAGGAGGTCAAGTCCACCGAGGTACCTCGTGTCTAACGTCTTTTAGGCTCAAAGGATCGAAAATAAGCTCAAAATCGCTCTATCTCTAACCGTTTTCGAGATAATGGACACTATCTCCAACGGATCATGATATACAAAGTTCACATGACCTTGACCTTGACCCTGAATGTCGAGATTCAGTCCACGATGTGACTGTCTACTGACACGTTGAAACGACGTGTTGCAACAAGGATTTGAGCGCTATTTCCAGCAATTTTACTTGATGAGTAGGATTTTAAAAATATTTTGACCTCAATTTGACCTTGACAATCAAGGCCAAGGTCAAAAAATTTTGCGGATTTCACGACAACTCATTACCCTCTATGTCTCTGCCAAATGCCGTCTTTCCACTACAAACGCTGTAGGAGGAGTTTTCTGGAAACCCCTTTGAGGCCAAAAATACGCTGACCTCAGTTTGACCTTGACTTTGAAGGTCAAGGTAAAAAATTTCGGATTTCACGACATCTCATCACGCTCTGTCTCTGTGCCAAATTTCATCGTCCTACGTCAAATAGCCTAGGAGGAGTATTCTGGAAACCTCCGAGACAGAAAAAAAAACAAACAAAAAACGAAAAAGGAAGGAATAAACAGCCAGAATTCTTAGTAAAGCAGATCCATTTGCAAACTATGTTTGCATGTGGGAGTACCAATACTGAAGGCCTAAAAATTTCTGCAAAGACCTATGTTAAGTTGCGTCACGATGCCAGTTGCCTAAAAACTCGAAGAAACACAACTTTTGACACACTGTGTCAATGCAAACATTCCAACGATGATATAACGTCGATTTCGAATTTCGACCTCGACCGGACCAGACTGCAACATTGCATCTTGTTGCAATTATTCTGTGACTGGTCGCGACGAGGGTTCAATGTCTATAATCCTGCACTGTCTCTGATACAAACAACGCTGAACGCACGTTGGCTGAGTAACGGTGTTTCGGCGTCGCTTTTGGTCGCATCCAAAACAGCTCTATCTTAACGCCTTTGATGCAACAATGAATAGACGTCGAAAACCCGGAATTGCATAGACGTCTGCACCCAGTCAGGAGATTGACGTCGTTTCGACTACCATTTGCAACCCATTCGTAACGTTGATTAGACGTCGGATAATTGAAGCCTCCCTAACGTCGGCAGCTAGATGTTCCTATTTTCATAATCAACAAAAACCCAACTCTTATCTGATGTTAAAAGTCCTGTATAAACAAAGCTTAAGTAGCGTGGAGACGGATGTGCTCTCAGATGTCAACCAGAAGGATTATATGCGTCCTGAGTAATTAACAGGCCATTACGATCTATTTGTTGTGCGATTACTTAGTGGGTAACAAAGTTTTAATTTTCTTCTACAAAGAAAGTTATCATTTCCGATGACACCCCTTTGAGTGTCTTTGTTCGTGCATATTGTAAGTTTTATAGGAGATCTGTGTAATCAGCGGTTTCATGAAACCGCTAAAATTTCGCTGAAATTTTGAGTGTTCTCATACACAGAATCACTGATGGTCCAGACAATTTTGTGTAATATGCAGGTTGAAGTAGGGAAAGACTAAATAAGCACGCAATGTGAAGGAAATTTTATAATCCTTCAGTAGCCTGAGGAGAAACTTCACTTCAGTTGTAGTTGTTTGAATGAAGGTAAAATATTCGGCATCACATCTATGTAAATTGCAATCACTGTGAACTGCAATTAAATATTTTCAGCTTATTTCAATGGTGATGCTTCAAATGCCTGAGTAGCTGTATGAAGTGCAATGGCAGTAATCCGCGCTCGACTCGAGTGGAATAAATTGCAATTCATGTCAACTGCAATTGCTACTATCTTAAAAGTAATCCTTCAAATACCCGAGTACACCGAAAGGAATAGAATAAATTGCAATTTCTGTGAAGTGCAATTATTTCAATGGTAACGCTTCAAATGCCTGAGTAGCTGTACGAAGTTCAATGGCAGTAATCCACGATAGATCTGACTCGAGATAAGCAGCAATTACAGTGGACATGAATTGCAATTTATTCCACTCGAGCAGGCTCAGAATCAAAAATTGATATGTGACAATTTTGATTTAATTAAATTAAACTGAAGTGAATAATTTGTCGATTCTTATTAGCTTTTAACCGTGTCTTAAATTGTGATTGTAAAGTAATTTAGCTGTAAATTAGCATTTAAATAGTGATCGTGAATTAAACGATTAGAGTAGTAAGCATTTTATTGTATCTCTAATAAATTGTAAATTGTTACTTAAATAGTGATCGTGAAGTAAACGATAGAGTACTGAACATTGTAGTTGTTGCATAGCAGAAAGAAATAAAATGGTTGAAAACTTGAGATTAGAAGTTTCTGTATCAAGCGATATCATTTCAGCGATTTCATGTAATCCCTGGTCGTTCATTTCAGCGATTTCACGAAACCTCACTTAATTTTAACGGTTTCGTTAAATCGCTGGTAGTCGCAGCGATTTCATTTAACTTTTATTCCTTTCCTTTCCTTTTTGTAGCTAATCGCTTAAACTACTGTACTGTTCAATCGCATTACGTATTAAAGCCAAATAAACAACGGATTACAAAACGGTTTTCCGAACTCTACATTATTAGCGTATTTAGGCTCAAATTTTTGGGATATGCAAAATGAGTCGCAAGGGCACTAGCGTGGAAACAAGAATAATATGCGACAAAAAATTCGAAAACTGGTACATCGTGTTAGAAAAGGAACACGACGAGCTTCTCAAATCTACGAAAACACACACGCGATCGTGAAGGAAAAAAATGAACGTTGTGCTCATTTGTACTACACATTGCGCATTAAAGCCAAATAATCAGCAAAATATAAAACGCGTTTCCAGAGTCTACATTTTTGTCGAGTTAAGTCGAAATCCGAAAATAGCAAAAAATAAATGAAAACCCAGAAGAACAGAAGCGTGTAACTTTATATATGGAAATATATCTTGAACCTCTTTGGAAAATAAAAAATAACAAAATACACAAATAAGATCAAGATACTGATTAATCTAATATTCCTATATTGCAGTCATTTAAATTGCGAATACAACTTGGTCGCTTTGGTCGAAGGAAAACTTTGTGCTACTAACCGTTCTCCCTTAGTACGAAGGCTTGGATTTGTTCCCTGTTTTTAACTGATGCCAGACCTCGGAGGAAGGTAAATGTTACCGTTGCGGTTTTTGGAGTGATTACTTCGTCGCCAAATAAATGTCACCTCTGTAAATAACGCAACACCAAGGAAAGATCTCACTGTGCTATGTTGGTAAACGAAGGAGAATTCACTTTGAAATATCTGATTACAGACGGAGCCGGGTCTTCCCCAACCTGTAGAGACCTCAAGTCTAGAGCCGCTGGCTGCTCAGTAACCTTCCATTTAAACCACCTTTAGCGGTTCAGTCGTGAAGAGGTGAATTTGCGACCACTGCTGGAGTATCTTGGAACGGGGTCCAGCTGCGACCCAGCACGCCAACCGGCAAACTTATTCCACTGGGACCGGTATATTTAGCGTGGCACCTTAATGACTGTTTACCATCTTCTCCGTTTCTTTCTTACAGAGCCACAGGTGTAAGTCCAGGAGATGTGGGTTGGGTGAAAATATGAGCAGTGGGGATGGGACAGGATTTCCGTGTGGCAAGGTGTCCTCAGAGGAGGCTTGATCACACGCTTGGTTAAGAGTGGAACCAGGGTGCATCTGGTGACACCAGAGCTATCAGAAGCAAGCGTTCGGGATTTGGTGGTAGATTTCTTTTTATTATTCCAGACAGAGTCGACTGAGGGAAAACGCGTACGGTTCCTGGTCAAGCGCACGCTAGTGCGTCTATAAACCAAACATGAGAGTCTGGGTATAGTAAGACATACTTGGCTAGCTTGGTCGTCACCGAGTTCGCAAACAGGTCCCCTAGGAGACTGATCTGTTTTCCAAACTGAACGCATGGATTGACAAACACCACTTCGTGTGTATCGTTTGTGCGCCCTGGACATAAGGTCTGCCAACACGTTCAGCCGACCCGTCAAATGATGAGCTGATAGATCCCCTCCTGCTGAGCAAATAGCAGAATGGAGACCACCAGTTAGGCGAGTTGTTGAGACCTTGAACAGCTTTGCTTGTTCAGGCACGGTACTGCCGTGGAGTTCTCCAGACGAAACTCTAAAGTTACTTACAAGCTAACTTGGTCAATGGAATCCACACCGCTTGATGTGACGGCTCTTCATTCGGTCTTATCACGGGCCTTGCCAAATGCTGCTTTGTAAATAAAGTTACCACAGACAGAAATGCATTTGTTTGAGCCTCTAACTCTGGGAGGGGGGATTAGAGAAGAGAGTCCCTTCGCTCATGATCTGAGGGTTGCACCACCAAGCTAGTGCTCCCTATACCTCCTTGAACACAATCATCGCAGCTTTGGGATATCTTTCCCCAAGCAACCGAGCAACCAAGCAACCAAGCAACTAAGCAACCGTGAAGAGACTCCATCTTGGCCAGACTTACCTCTGATCCAGGCTTGATGCTCGGATTAACAGTCGGATCTTTTCCTCGCGCTCGGGGGTTGGTTTAGCCTTTGCTACGCTTAGATCCCATTGCTACTATACTTGCCTCGGATCGATCTCTGACTTGGAGAGATTAACCAAGAGACCTACCTTCAGATCATGCTTGAACAAGGCCTCCGTCTGCTGGTGTGCTGTCTCCCGCTCGAGGTGGGTTAGGAACCAGTCATCTAAGTGTTGGGTGCTAACGTATCTGACACACGGACTACACCTTGAAAACTTTCCTGATCATTGTAAAAACAAAAGCTGCCTTGGAGGGAGTATTTCTTTCCCCCAACACCTTAAAACACAGGTATTTATTCACTGATGGGTGGAGGAGAATGGGGACTCCTTTATGAACTGAGATGTGTCCACGCGAGAACACGCAGAGGAACATATGCACGGTAGACATATCATTGGTTTTGTAGCATTTTAGGCAGCTCCCTTGCGTACCAATTCTCTATCATTTAATGAAGTACTGGGAGCTTTTCTTAGCCTTGTTGTGGTCGGGTGGGGGGGGGGGGGGGGTATGCGTGACGCGTGACCTTATGGGTTGAGTTTGAATATTAGTGCGTAACTCTCACTGAACCAATGCAAAACTCTCTGGAGCACCTCTCTCTTGCCAAGCTGGAAAGAACTTGTCTAGTCGTACGGGCAAGGAAGCCTTGGATGGTTTGCAAACCCTTGTACTTTCTGAGTTTGAAAAAGTATCTATCAGAGACGAGACCTTCCTCTCTGGAAGATACTTTGGTTGGTTGCTACCTGCATTGTTGGGAGGCTTGTGGAGGTATCTTGCCGTTGCTGGACCTCACCCTACCTCTGGACCTAGACCTGGTGCGTGTATTATGGATGTCTACGCTTCTGAGACTGTGATTAGGGGTGAGTCGCTATGGCCATGAGCGTTAAGTCCTGCCACAAAGCCCTGCTTTCCTGGTTAACTTTTTTCTTCTTCTTCTTCTTCTTGTTCTTCTTCTTCTGAGGAAACAGGTCTCTCTCTCCCAGGATTGGGGCGCGTGGCGAAGCTTCACACTTGACCAGCAATGCTGTAAAAGGGCATCGCGTCACATGAGAACCATCGAAGTGATAAGATACGTCGTTTGTTTCACCACGCCTCTAGTTGCCAACACCAGACACTCCAGGAGCCTGATAGCCACCGGGTTTATCACTCGGAGGTCATAAAACGCGTATGATATTGAAACAACATAATGTCCAGGATGTGCATCGCTGGTCCCATCATACTCGACCAATGGGATATCCGACTCGCACGGATGGGGTCGGCACTGTGCACTTCTTTGGATACTTCAGGGTTTTCAATGTAATCAGGTCGTCAGCGAACCGATAAGGACCGTGTTTTAAAAGCACCGTGCTTTGATGGGTGAAAGCGAGAAAGCACTCGACCCTCGCCAGAATCTAGAAGCTTGAACTCCTGGCAGTGAACCCTCACCCGTATTTAACGAGTCAGGTCGCAGATACGCAGCCTCAGATGTCATCCAGATCGGTGCATTGTTTTGCTCTGTCACTGGGATCCCATATTTGACTGCTGCCAACCCGACGATCTACTGGATCGCGTCATAGAAAAGTACATTTTCAGCAATCAACATAATGACGGTGAAAGTGACTCTTTATGGGCAGACGAAAAATCTGAGGGCGACGCTGTACGTATCGTGCGACGACCTGTTGTTGGCTGGTCTTTCCACAGACGCTGCTGTTTAAAAGCACCGTGCGTTGCTGGGTGAAAGCGAGAAAGCACTCGACCCTCGCCAGCATCTAGCAGCTTGAACTCCTTGCAGTGAACCCTGACCATCCCCTCTCCGCTCCTGTACCTAAATAGGGCTTTACTGGCTTGTATGTCCAGACCCCAAGTTGGGTGTAAATAGCCCACTCTCTGTTTTTGGGAATAGAAGAAAGCCGTGGCGTGTGCAGGGGTGTGAGCTCCACATCTTCAACACACTGCAAAAAAGAGGCTTGGCCTGAAGGGGGTAGTCCGGAGAACTCACTCTCCCTAACCACTGCAGCCCCGACGCACGCTTGGTCTCGGTCATCTTTGGTGGAGTTCTAGTTTTGAGGAGTGGGGTCAACACACTGACAGGAGTTGAGACTGGTAGCACAAGCGGTTCATCTGGTGGGTGTCAAACCGTGCCCGACGGTGTGTTTGCGCCATGGTTTATCCTCCATCATGATCAATGTTGGAATAGAGAATTGGGGCATGAACTCGGTCTCCTCGACACAGCCAGGTCTTTCTCAGAAGTCGCTGTTGGCTTGGGCTTCTTTCATTTCATACGTTCCGTGTGTTGGTCACCCTCCGTACAAGGCGCCCATCTCCGAGTGTACCGGGGAGGAAACTTAACCAAGGATAAGAGAGCTTGCTTTGTCCATGGTGTCCAATGACAAGAACTACTCTTCGCTTAATGCTCCTAGTCCGTAGCTTACCCAAAGGAGGAATGTCTCCTGTACCTATCACAGGGTGAGTGCGCGTTGATGACCGACGAAAAATGGATGCAGGAAGTTTGGGTCTTGGCGTGTTGCTTACTGGCTTCTGCCATCTCTGAAACAAAGCAAAAAGAGAGTGTATAAGTAATTTGTCTGTAAATAACCAACTTTCACATTAAAGGCACTGACTGTCTCATCCAAGCTAAACACAGTTCAATTGTTGGTACTTGGTGAACCCTAGCTTGTGAGAACGCAGAAGCGACGTAACCTAGACCAAGACGTACTAAGGCTTCGCTTCTAAACCAAGGTCTGCTTGGAACTTGGATGTAGACCAAGAGCGGTGTTGGGTATGCACCCTTGATCTAGCATCGAGCCCAAGCCAAGACTCGGGCATCTAGAGGGTGCCCTGTACCACGTCGAACCAAGCTCTAGTGTGTGCTCAGTACTCGGTATTGAGACAAGACCAACCTTGATAAGTGGAAGTTGGTACAGGGGTCTGTGAGGCTCTAAAGCGTCAGAATTGGCCCAATAAAGTCGCTTTTTTGCGTACAGACACGACCATGTATCTTAGCAAGTACCTTGAGATCAGAACAGACACCAGTAGTCTGAGCGATATACGGAGTAGAGACATGTACAGAGATTGACGGTGTGCAAATAGCCCATAAGAGACTATGTACAGAGCAGAACGTGCGATGATTCGGGATGTGCAATGTGAGCGATATACGGAGTAGGGACATGAACTGACGGTGTGCGAATACCCTAAAAGAGGCTATGTACCAAACTGAACGGGTGCTGTTCCGGGATGTGGAATGTGAACAATAGACAGAGTAGAGACATATACAGAGACTGAGGGTGTGCAAATAGCCCACAACAGGCTATGTACTGATCATAATGTGCGATGTTCCGGGATGTGCAATGTGAGCGATATATGGAGTAGAGACATGTACAGAGACGGCCGGTGTGCAAATGGCCCATATGATATCTACAGAGCAGAACGTGCGCTGATTCGGGATGTGCAATGTGAGCGATATACGGAGTAGGGACATGAACTGACGGTGTGCGAATACCCTAAAAGAGCCTGTGTACCAAACTGAACAGGCGCTGTTCCGGTGTAATGAAACGTTTTGACCCCCAAACAAATCGACGCCCCGGTCGATTTGTTTTAAAACAAACAGACCCCCCGGGTCGATTTGTTTTGGGAAAACCCGCCATAACAAAGAGACCTCGTCTATAATAAAATGACTCCTCCAAATAATCATGTTTAAATATAAAATGGAAGTAAAAAAGGTGCATATGGTTTTTAAATACTATTTTAAGCATTTGCTACCTCTTGATGCAGAAAATTATTATTTTGAGCCTTTGAAATGCCATTATTCAGCTTGCACAGATTTTCTGGTGACTGTATGTTAGTGGTGTTGGAAGTGTTTTCGTGTTTGAAAATGTAGATGTTAGTTGCTAAATAAATTGTTATTCATGGATATAGTTTTTATTTCAATTAAAGAAACTAAAAAGGTGGCCATATGTGGAAAGAAATAAAGAAATCAATAAAAAAATGAGAGGGTTAAAACATTTCAGGGGGTCTGCTTGTTTTAAAACAAATCGACCGGGGGTCTGTTTGTTTTAAAATAAATCGACCAGGGGGTCGATTTATTTTGGGGGTCAAAACGTTTCCTTACACAGGGATGTGGAATGTGAACAATATACGGAGTAGAGACATATACTTAGACTGATGGTGTACAAATAGCCCACAAGAGGCTATGTCCTGAACACAATGTGCGCTGTTCCGGGATGTGCAATGTGAGCGATATACGGAGTAGAGACCTGTACAGAGACTGACGGTTTGCAAATGGCCCATAAGAGGATATCTACAGAACAGAACGTGCGCTGATTCGGGATGTGCAATGTGAGCGAAATATGCAGTATGGACCTGTACTAACGGTGTGCGAATAGAATTAAAGAGGCTATGTACCGAGCTGAAGGGGCTCTCTTCAATGATGTGGAATGTGAGCAATATACGGAGTAGAGACATGTACAGAGACGGAAGGTGTGCAAATAGCCCACAAAAGGCTATGTACAGAGTAAAAGGTGCACTGTTTCGGGATGTGCAATGTGAGCGGTTACGAAGTAGAGACATGTACAGGAACTAACGGTGTGCTAATAGCCCACAAGAGGCTATATTACGAACAAAATGTGCGCTGTTCCGGGATGTGCAATATGAGTGATATACGGAATAGAGACATGTACAGAGAGTGACGGTGTGAAACAGCCCATAAGAGGCTATGTACAGCATAGAAGGTGTGCTGCTTCGAGATTTGCAATGTGAGCGATATACGGAGTAGAGATATTCACAGAGACTGATGATGTGCAAATACCCCATAACAGGCGTGCGATGATTCAGGATGTGCAATGTGTGCGATATACGAGATAGCGACATGTGCTGACGGTGTGCGAATAGTCTAAAAGAGGCTATGTACTGAGATGAACGGGCGCTCTTCTGGGATGTTGAATGTTAATAATATACGGAGTAGAGACATGTACAGAGACTGACGGTGTGCAAATAGTCCACAAGCGCTATGTACTGAACTCAATGTGCGCTGTTCCGGGATGTGCAATGTGAGCGGTATACGGAGTAGAGTCATGTAGAGACTGAAGTTGTACAAATAGCCCATAAGAGGATATGTACACAGCAGAACGTGCGCTTATTCGGGATGTGCAATGTGAGCGAAATAAGGAGTAGGGGCATGTGCTGACGGTGTGCGAATAGCCCACAATAGGATATGTACCCAGTTGATCGTTCGCTGTTCCGGGATGTGAAATGTGAACAATATACGAAGTAGAGACATGTGCAGAGACTGACGCTGTGCAAATAGCCCATAAGAGGATACCTACAGGGCAGAACGTGCGCTGATTCGGGATGTGCAATGTGAGCGCTATACGGAATCGGGACATGTACTGACGGTGTGCGAATAGGCTAAAAAGGGCGCTGTTCCGGGATGTGGAATGTGAACACTATACGGTGTAGAGAATGCATTCACAGACTGACGATGTGTGAAAACCCGCAAGTTGCTATGTACCGAGCAGAACGTCCTCTATTCCAGGATGTGCAATGTGAGCGATATACGGAGTAGAGACATTTACAGAGGCCGACGGTGTGCAGAGGCCACAAGAGGCTATACACTGAACACAATGTACGCTGTTCCGGGAACTGCAATATGAGCGATATTCGGAGTAGAGACGTGTACAGAGACTGACGATGTGCAAACAGCCCTCAAGAGGCCATGTACAGAGTAAAAGGTGCGCTGTTCCGGAATGTGGAATGTGAAAAATACACGGAGTAGAGACATGTACAGAGACTGACAGTGTGCAAATAGCTCATCAGAGGCTATGTGCAGAGCAGAACGTGCGCTTATTCGGGATATGCAATATGAGAGATATTCGGAGTACGGACATGTGGTGACGGTGTGCGAATAGCCTAAAAGAGGCTCTGAAATGACCTGAACGGGTGCGGTTTCGGGATGTGGAATGTGAACAATGTACGGAGTGGAGACATGTACAGAAACGGACAGTGTGCAAATAGCCCATAAGAGGCTATGTACAGAACAGAGCGTGCGCTGATTCGGGGTGATGCGAGCGATATACCGGGGTGGGGACATGTACAGAGACTGACGAAATGCGAAAAGGCCACAAGATGCTATGTTCAGAGGAGATGGTGCGTCGTTTCGGTATGGGCAATGTGAGCGATATACAGAATAGAGGCATGCAGTCACAGACGGATGGTGTGCAAATAGCCCATAAGAGACTATGTACAGAGCAGAACATGCGTTGTTCCGGGATGTGCAATGTGAGCGATATATGGAGCAGTGAAATGTACAGAGACTGACGGTGTGCAAATGGCCCATATGATATCTACAGAGCAGAACGTGCGCTGATTCGGGATGTGCAATGTGAGCGATATACGGAGTAGGGCCATGAAGTGACGGTGTGCGAATACCCTAAAAGAGGCTATGTACCAAACTGAACACGCGCCGTTCCGGGATGTGGAATGTGAACAATACACGGAGTCGAGACATGTACAGAGACTGACGGTGTGCAAATAGCTGATGAGGCTATGTACAGAGCAGAACGTGCGAGGATTCGAGATGTGCAATATGAAGGATATTCGGAGTACGGACATGTGGTGACGGTGTGCGAATAGCCTAAAAGAGGCTATGTAATGACCTGAACGGATGCTGTTTCGGGATGTGAAATCTGAACACTGTACGGAGCAGAGAGATGCAGTCACAGACTGATGGTGCTATGTACCGAGTAGAAGGTGCGTTGATCCGGGATGTGCAATGTGAGCGATATTCGGAGTTGAGGCACGTACAGAAACTGACGGTGTGCAAATAGCCCATAAGAGGCTATGTACAGAACAGTGTGCGCAGATTCGGAATGGGCAATGTGAGCGATATACGGAGTATAGACATGTACAGAGAGTTGACAGTTTGTGAGTAGCCCATAAGAGACTGTTCCGAGCAGAAGGTCCGTTGTTCCGGGATGATGTGAGCGATATACGGAGTAGAGACATGTACAGAGACTGACGGTGTGCAAATAGCCCACAAGAGGCTATGTTCAGAGTAGATGGTGCGTTGTTTCGGGATGTGCAATATGAGCGATATACGGAGTAGAGGCATACAGTCACAGACTGATGGCGTGTGAAAAGCCCGCAAGAGGCTATGTACAGAGCAGAACGTGAGCTTATTCGGGATGTGCGATGTGAGCGATATACGGAGCACGCGCATGTGCTGACGGTGTGCCAATAGCCTAAGAGGCTATGTACCGAGCTGAACGGGCGCTATTCCGGGATGTGGAATGTGAAAAATATAGAGAGTAGAGACGTGCTGTCACAGACTCATGGTGTGTAAATAGCCCGCAAGAGGCTATGTGCAGAGCAGAACGTGCGCTATTCCGGGATGTGCAATGTGAGCGGCATACGGAGTAGAGACATCTAAACAGACTGACGCTATGCGAATAGCCCACCTCTGTAGAATCTGTTTTCATCTAGACAGCTGACCAAACACACCATTTGTTCCAAAGACGAGAATTTTTTCATGGAAGTGAATGACTTATCTTGGACTATTTTCACACTGCAGCTACGTTTTTTTAACTCTTTGTAGCTGTTCATTTTTTCTTTTTAAAACTGTACAACCTGACTATTTTCACATTGCAGCTACGTTTTTTTAACTCTTTGTAGCTGTTCATTTTTTCTTTTTAAAACTGTACAACCTGACTATTTTCACATTGCAGCTACGTTTTTTTAACTCTTTGTAGCTGTTCATTTTTTTCTTTTTAAAACTGTACAACCTGACTATTTTCACATTGCAGCTACGTTTTTTTAACTCTTTGTAGCTGTTCATTTTTTCTTTTTAAAACTGTACAACCTTATTTTAATTTTTAAAACTGTACAACCTTATTTTAATTTAAGCAGCCCGCCACAAACCACCAGGACGAGCAACCTTTTTTCATCACACACCCAATCACTTGCTATGAGCTCTTTACATTCTAAGTACCTTTTTTTCCTGCAGTACCTTTTTCCTGCGTTCTGTTCTACAAGTGCCATTATCTTATCACACGCATTTTCCACCCCAAGAGATATAACAAAACTGTGTGGACGTTGCGCCCAGCCTCATGCGGCAAGGGATTAACAAAACTGTTCATTTTTTTAAATTTGAAAATATCAACATGTGCATTTTCAACATCGGTCAAAATCGAAGCCGCTAAATATGGTCAATAGAGAACCTCCTGAGGCGCATTTCTTCTACACATAAAGCAGTGAAATGTAAAATCAGCAAATATAGTCCTGCCGAAAGGTCATTCATCCACGCTCAACAAGCAAAGGTCGTTCACATGACAACGAGGTCATTGATATGAACAGCACAGTTTTCCTAGTCAGGCATAAGGAAAGTGAACGCACACACGGACATCGACAGTAATGACATGCTATAATGGCTATCTTTACTACTCATTTTCAAATCAGTCTACGTGTGTGTATTAAGCTGCACAGTTGATCAGCCTTTTCTTATTTTGATTGATCTGGTTTCTTGATTCACTGTACGAAACTGGTGTTCTTGACTTGTTCCGTCTACATAAAAAAAAAAGTGTACAAAACATTAATTTCAACGGATGAAAAAATACATTTTGCGGAAAATATTCATGCACAAAAAACTTGCGTACAGGAGGAAACGATTTGGCAACATTCCCTTGTATCTTATTACTTTCACAAGAATTTAGCACTTTTTTAAAAATGTGGCATTATTTACAGTTCATCGTTAGATTCAACTTCGATCTTTGATCATGGGTGACATGAAGAGAACGGCTTGAAATGTCCACAATTTTCAACTGTTGAACATTACAAGAATGTCCAGGGACATGGTGACCAGCCGAGATCTAGTTTAGTGAATCAAGTATCATCAGGCTTGTATGGTCGCCAAGAAGTGGTACTATTTTGAAAACCAGTTGTTGAACATTTTTCAAAGGCCGACATCTGCTAATCTCTTGCAGCTCTCAGAAAAGAAAATTTCAAAGTGCCCTAACTTTGGACTACACATTGTTGTCCAACAGCCAGCTGTTTTGTATAACACCTTTTTACTGCACAGACCCACTTGTGATTCCGTGAAAAAAATACTCATAAAGTGAGGGACTATTTTTTTTAAATATCCATCCGCTCTGTGTCCCACACACAACAGATAGCTCTCTCAGAGGTCATCTTTTTCATAACAACGTGGACTAGGCCCAAAAAATGAAAGCAATCCGACTGAAAGCAATTGCTTGAAAAACTTGATTCCCAAAACATTCAAACGGCGGCATGAGGCCAATTTTCGGAGGTGCGCAAAAAAACGAACTTTTAAAGAAAACATTACATGAAGAGTAACATTCCAAAACTTTTTGGAATACAAAAAGATTTAAAATGCCGCCAATTAGCCAATTTTTAGAGAATCGCCAGAAAAAGTAAGTTTTCGAAAGAGAAATATCTGGGGAACTTTGGTAAAAATTGTGGGAGAAGAAGCATTTTGAAAACGGGCAACCAATAAAGTATAAATGACCCCATTTATCCAAATTTTGATGGATCGAAAAAAAGTAATTTTTAAGAGAGGACAGCCTAGTGAACATTTGTGCAAAATTTGAAGCCAATCAAAATTGTGGAAGAAAAAGCTTTGGAAAATTGGCAACCAAAAAATTTTAAAATGCGCCCTATTTGACCATTTTTGTTGGTAAGTTGCCGAAACATTTCAAGAAAGGCCTAACCAGTAAACATTCGTACAAAATTTAACGGTAATCTTATCCAATTGGTGAGAGTAGAAGTATTTTGAAAACTGCTTTCCAAAAAATTATGAACGCCACCCCCCCCCCCCCCCCGTTTGACCAATTTGTGGCAGATCGACAAAAAGTAGCTTTTCAAGAGAGAACCATCTGGAGAGCTATCCTTAAAAATTGGAAAGAAAATCGATCACATTTGTAAGAGAAGAAGCATTTTGAAACTCATTAAATTTATTTGATTGCTCCCCCCCCCCTTTTGCAAATTTTTTGCTGATCGCAAAAAAGCAACTTTTCAAAAGGACCGCCTAGTGATCATCTATACAAAATCTGAGGACAATCCGAGCAAAATTTTGGGAGAACAAGCAAGAAATCAGATCAAAACTGAGGGAGAAGAAGCATTTTAAGTAAAAGTTTACATGCGTACACACGTACATACAGACCGAATACCACCTCTATTGATGTGATAAGACCAGCCCTACAAAGTCGGCTTGCTTAAAAGCAACTAATTTTTAATCACTTTAAATTCAATACCTTCAAAGTATCATTCCTTTCTGGAAATATCGTCCGTCTTTAGGAGAGGTTGTACAACCATCTTTGTACTCGCAATTTCACCTGCAAAGAAATGCTGAGAAAAGGCGGTTATAGAAATTATAGAGATTCAGCGCAGTAGCTCCTACCCCCTCCTTACTTCCCCCTCCTTACTTCCCCTCCTTACTTCCCCCTCCTTACTTTCCCCTCCTTACTTCCCCTCCTTACTTCCCCTCCTTACTTCCCCCTCCTTACTGTCCCCCTCCTTACTTCCCCCTCCTTACTTTCCCCTCCTTACTTTCCCCACCTTACTTCCCCTCCTTACTTTCCCCCTCCTTACTTCCCCCTCCTTACTTTCCCCCTCCTTACTTCCCCTCGTTACTTCCCCCTCCTTAGATCCTCCTCCTTACATGTGTTCCCAGCATACCCACTAAACATTACTTTTTGGTCAATATTAAATTTTGACTTGCTTAAAAATACAGGCATCATCTTTGAAGTAAATCTCATCAAATAAACAACTAAGATATCAACAATGGAATTTTTATTCTCAAATCTGAGAGCGCATAAGCTTTATATTGGACATAAAACAACTAATGAAACTGAAACTACTCCATTTAGTTTATAAACTCAAATGCAACTACTTAAAGTTAATAACTAACTCAACAGATTAGCAAGTCAACAAAATGTTAGTGGAAGTGAAGAGACGGCATCTTCATTGAAATAACAGGGTTACTTTTCAGATCTTCCATATCAGCCCAAAACACAGCAAACTTCCTGCTTGCGAGAGAACTCCTCCTGTGTCAACCCGGTAAATGTATGTGTGGAAGTTAGGAAACTTCACCCACGTCAGCTGTGAGGGGTGGTCAATCAAGTGAAGCATGGCATTGAAACGGGTCCCCTCCCCCTCCCCCCCACCCCCCCCCCCCACAACCCAAACCCAAATAAAACACCTGGAAAAGGATAACGACTTCTCAAATAACGTAAACTATAACGGTTATTTTATACTATTTGCAAAAAGAAGTTTTGGTTTCACTAAAAATCTTTTTTAAAATCTTCTGTAACGGTTTTTATAAAGTATATTTTAATAGGCCTAAGGTCTCAGTTATTTTTTTTAATAGAAAAGAACAGCGCCCATGCAAAAATCAAAACCCAAACACGGTATGGCACATCTGACGGATTTATTTTTATAAACTTTGTGTTATACCAAAAAAAATTGTAGCAGAAATTTTACAGGTTAGAGCTCTCCCATAACATCTTGGGTCCTCTAATTAAGTGCAATCCAAGGATGCCCAGGAACATACCGAGGTTTGTCCCTCAGATATGTAAAACTTTGCAAGTAGAACACTTCTCGCGGTTTCTCTGTAGCTTGCTTGCACTATTTTACGTGGCGTATATGTTAATTAGTTTTGATAGTGCTTTATATTTATCTTTATTTTTTATTTGTTTATTTATTTGTCTATCCATTTATTTATTAATTTATTAATTAATTTATTTATTTATTATTTATTGTTTAACGTCCCCTTTCAGCAACTACGAAGGCTATATTGGGACGTAGTAACTAAAGAACAGCTGGAACTAAAATGGCGATTGATCGCCTTCTACGACATGAACAGACAGCAGTGGGTCTGCCGTAATCCACAGTACAACTCACCAGGTTTTTTAGTTACTCTTGCATTGTATTAAGCGCTTCCTTTGTATTAATTACCTTTGCATACAAATTTGGTGTCTGAAGGACTTGTATTAATCCCACTAATTGCATATTAGGCTATAGTGTTTATGCTGTACAGGGAACAATCTTTAAAAAAACTGAACCCTCCCCCTTCCTAAAAGACAGATATTAAAGAAAATATAATCTGAATATGTCACAGATGCATGCTGCCGTTTTGGAGCAGTCTAATGCAGTTGAAAAAAAACAGAGATGTATTATTTTCAAATGCCCATTGATTGAAGCGTGGGAAAGGTTGGGTCACCCGAGTTATTTATGGCCGTGTACAGTTTTTTTCAGCTATTTTTTCTACGGAAAGTACTGCCTGCTTGCTCGTATCATATGGACAGTTTAAGCGTTATGCAATGATTAGAAAAACTCAGACCCTCATTCGTTTGCGGGTCAAAAATAAAACTACTACAGTTCATATATATCACTTGGCTGGTGGAACTGAAATGGTTTGTTGGCCAAAAACATTTTTGGGATGGCTGAAAAACTATTCGGATCGATGGCATAACTTACTTGCGTTAGACTACGTCGTGCTGACGAGGTCAGTTAATACACAGGCTTCACAGAAACAAGTTCCTGGCCAGATCCGTTTTTGACAACTGCGAAATTATTAAGACTCCTTTACACATTGTGGCAAATTTAGTGCACTGGTCATTCTACGGTCACAAACATTGCAATCCAGAGAAAGTTTTTTAATCTGAAGTCTGTTTTAAAAATATTTCTTGCTCGCCAATGCGTCGCTACAGCAAATTGTTGCGGACCAGTTGTGTTTGCGAACATTGTGGATTTTCAAAAAAACAAATACAGAGCTTAATCACAGGTAAAAAGATTCACATGGAATTTCCCTGCATTTATGCGTGGATACTTCTGCCGGGTCTCGTTTGTTATCTTCATCACTGGTGACCTAAGTGTTTCCCATTTGTTGACTTTTTTTTACATCGCCTTGCTGATTAATGGGAAACTATATGAAGCATTTATGAACAATGATCGAAGACGGTGGGGGATGAGAATCAACGAAAAACCCACCGACTACTCCAATGGTTTGCGAGCTTTTTATCACTGCGCCAGTGACCATTGGAGAATTTGGATGCAATGAGAGATGATGGTTTCAGGCAGCGCGATAGATTTTATGAGCTGCTGCCGAACCTTTCCCAGCAGCCGGCCGGTTTTTACGCCGTCGCCAAGTCAACTGGGAAAATGAGGCTGTTTATATAATCACCTTAGCGATTGCATTCATAGCAAGGCGAAAACGGCACTAAGTATGAACTTGAAATGCAGGAAAAAGCCATGTAATTTTTTTAACTATGTTGAGTTATGTATTTGATGAAAATCTCTTAATATCGCCAAAACATCAACTGCCGAAACAAATTACTATAGTTTAACATGAACGATAAAGAACTATTTAACACAGCCCTCCATATAAAAATCAAATCGCGCTTTAAAAAATTGCAAAGCCAGTGACCTGTAAAAGTGTTGGTGTCCCTAATCAAGGGATGACGTATTAAAGACTGCTGTGGGAAAAAGTCGTGATGATGTGGGGCTTAATGTAATAAGGATAACGCCTGAGCCGTTTGCTTAAGAAAATTCACGTAAAAATTATTCGGTAATATCAAAAAGAATATGGGTATCGATGTTCTTTGCTTTAACGTATTGTGAGAAAAATACGTGTCTCACCTAACACTAAGGTCATTTTCCCTTCTGGGACTGGTAATGTCTCTTCAACGTTATCTGCGAGCGTTCAAGCAGACCTACTGCCAACAAACCATAGCTGTGATATCTGGTTAAGTTTTTAAACACAATTGGAATTTTGGCAAGTTTCTTCATAAATGATGCCAAGACAGCAAGCAGTGCGAGAGTGGATTTCGGAGGGCTCGGGTGTGACGTTCAGCCAACATTTCTATGCTTTTATCAATGACTGGCATGCTAACACTATAATGGTAAAACAATAGAGCAAGCTTCTACGTTTTCAACCTGGCCATATTTATTTTCAATGAAAGAAATTGAAATCTCATTCGAAAATCTGTAAATCCATATTTGAGAGATCGCCTTTTCTACAATTGTTTTCAAATTCGTGTGTGTGTGTATGTGTGTGTGTGTGTTTTGTTTTTTTGTGTGTGTGTTTTCAAAAATAATGATTTGTGTATTTGTTTTTTGGTGTTTCACGTCCCGTTCAGCGACAATGGGACCCACCGCTTGAGAAACATTTGGAAAAAAGAAGAAAGAATGAAGAAATAGTAAAAGAATAAATAAAATGAAGTCGTCTCCCCTTCTTCGCCTATAACGCAAAGCCCCTTCCCCTTCTCTGCCTCTAATGTCAAGTCTCCTCTCCTTTTTCGTCTGTAACGCAAAGTGCCCCTCCTCTGTCTGTAATGTAAAGTCCCCTTCCCTTCTTCGCCTGTACCGCGAAGTCCACACCCCCACCCATCCCTCCCCTTCCTCGCCTGCAAAAAGCCAAGTACCAGAGAAACATTAAGATTGATTGAATTTAAAAGTTTTATTTTTATGTTCTGAAACATCATTTGTTGCACAGCTCATTTTTCCATTATTATTATTTTGTTTGAACAGCGAGTCCTTGAACGGTGAAAGGACTTCCGATATCCGATATGACACTATTTTTTTTTTGGACATTTTGGCTTGCTATGACGTGCTATAAAGGCATATAACACTCTCAGCAAATTCTGACAAACTAGAGCATTGTGGGTAGCCCACATATTCCCCACAGGCCCACCATTAGTTAAACACGGCCATCAATAGTCAATCAAGAGCTGAAATTTTCTAAGTCCAGCTGGTCCATTTTCCTTGGACGAACCTGGCCCATTTACAATACCGATCTGTGTTTGTTCCCATAGAAACTACATACCAAGTTTCTTTAAAATCCTTGCAGCAGTTTTTAAGTTATCGTGTTAACAAGCTCTTGATGACAGACCGACAGACCGACCGACCGACCGACAGACCGACACGCGGTCGATCGCATAAAGTTTCCGCATTTTTTTTTATTTTTCGAGAAATCCAAAAAATAACGCTTCGTCGCATAGCTTCACTATTCGATCTTTCTATGTGCAAAAGGAAATTGAAATCATTTGAATGGTGCCGGGGATATTGCACGTACAAACTGGATATAATGAGGTCAAGCGCAAAAAGTTTCAAAGTTTCCGCATTTGTAGTTTCTTTTAAAAAATTTTCCCCCTTTCCAACTACCCCCTTCAACCCCAACCCCCCCCCCCCCCCCCAATGCATTAGCTTCACTTGATTGATCACCGCCCACAGCTGAGGTAAGTGAAGCCTCCCCTTCCCCACATACACCCCCGGGGTGACCAGGTAGAAGGTCTTCCACGAGTAGGATATTTGCTGGGTTTTAGGATGATTGAAAAATCAGAAAGAGTGCACCTATCAAATCAATGCAGGAGCCGTCTGAAAGAGCATTATTTAACACAGAGCAACCACCGGTCACAGTATTCACAAAATTTAACTGTTCAGTTAACTGTACACCGCACAATTGAAATGAGTGAATTTAGCTAAATTACGCAAATAATTTTACAAGAATTTGTTTTAATATTAAACTAAAATTCATCAAGTGACTTTCAAAGTTCTGTTTGCTACATGAGCAGTTAATGGTATCTGCTAACTGCGCAGATAACTTTTGTGAATACAACCACAGAAAGCAAGGGATAGTCAGAAATATACAGATAAGTCAATGAAAAAGATAGGTTAGTCAATAACAGAAATGGGTTAGTCAATAACAGAAATGGGCTAGTCAAGAACAGAAATGGGCTAGTCTAGAACAGAAATGGGCTAGTCAAGAACAGAAATAGGCTAGCAAAGAACAGAAATGGGCTAGTCAAGAACAGAAATTGGCTAGTCAAGAACAGAAATGGATTAGTTACGAAAACAAGAATGTCCGTGGACATCATGCTCAGCCATTAAAGCGGAGATAGCTACCAATTTCAGCCAACTTTAAATCGACGGAGCGCTAACTGGAGACTGCTATTGAACATAAGGATATCATATCTTCAAACCCTTCGTGAAATCTAGCATGCTTGTGTTTCGCCAAACTACCAAAAATTACAACAGAACTACTGAAGAAGTACCTGGGAAATTCCTAAAAATGATCCAACCACAAATAACGCCAGTATGGACACGCTTTTTTTTTTTTTGTTCATCTTCAATTATGCCATTTTTGGCCTAATATTTTAGGTGATTTTGGCAAAATCTACACATAAAATAAACCATTCGAAGAGCAGCATTTTGTTTTCTCAAATACGGTCGTTTTTTTATCAATGTAATTGAAGAGTTTTAAACAATCGCCATTCGAACTGCAAGTTAGTGTCAATGGTCTCTCTCAGAAGACATTCATGTCATATTTAAAGCTATCTTTGGGCAATATGTTTACTTATTTTAGTCAAATGGCCGAAAAAAGTAAAATGCACCTGAGCCTTCTGGAGACAGTATTTTATTTAATTTGATTGGACAGGGTTTGTAAGGTGGTTTGAATTTTGTGGAGTTCTGAAATTTGACCGCTTTTGACAAACATTTTGGCCAAATCGGCAAATAAAATACAAACCTGGGAACATTTTGGTCAAATTGCAAAGCCATCTGGGGAAGCTGCGGGTGCATGGATTTTAGTTTCTGAAATCTTGTCTTTGTTTAAAAATATTTTCACCAAACAAGTACCAAAACACGAAACAAAATACGACTGAATCTGACCGTCTTAAAAAATAGTTTGACTAAATTGGCAAGACAAAATATGAGCCGATAAGAGGGAAGTCTGACGGGTATTTGTTAAATTTCAAAGCGATCGGATCAGATTTGTACAAACAGTAACAATTTGTGTATTTTCCAAACATAATACGAGCTGAGTGAATGACGTTCCTATTAAATTTCGAAACAATCGCATCAGAAATGTAAGACTGAAATTCGAAGAACACACACATATACACACATACACGGCGGATAAAAATGATGGGTATAGCAAACGTACAAAATCACATGGTTAGAAAGATGGGTCAGTTAAGAACAATTACCGTCAGGAAACGAGAGATTTCTTAGGTAATATTTAGTGAAACCACACCACCGAACCATTGCGGATTAAATTGTGTCCGTTGTGAGAATTTGCTCGGATAACAGTAAAACAGTAAATGCTTGAATGCGCTCGTCACAGACCCGCTAGTAACATTTGGTTTGATTTTCAAACGTAATTCAGACATTTTCTCTAATTAGTGGGCGAATTGTAGCTCCGATTAAAAGAAAACTTATAATAAAACTTAATATAAATAAGACGCAGTAATCTGGCCTGTATTCTGGATGAGGCAAAGGCTGACAGTTTTCCTCCACTGAATTTCTGCGTGACGCATATTCGACCGTGACACAACTGTTTCGGTGCAAAATCGATTCCTGTGGGGAAAAAATGAAGTTATCGTTATTGTAGTATCTCACCCACAATTGACATTTCCTTTATATTTTCACACTTCAATGCTTTGAGGGTATACATTAAAAAATGAAAAGAAAAAGGGGGTCGCGTACTTTTACTATAGAAACCATTGGGGAAAACCAATCAAAATGAATCAAAATGCAAAATTTACATATAATCACAATTGACAATTGCAAATAAAAAATACATGTCACCGTATCAATATGAGAATTATACAATCTTTTTTTTACGAAATCCCATTGACTCAATGGTTAAACGGTGAACACAGTGTAATATGATTTTAATGGGCAAGATATCGACACAGGCCCATCTAGGCTCAAAATATCAACACAGACCATTTCTGGACACGGCACTATTTGTCTTTAAAAAGAAATTTTCGATCTAGATGGATTTCGTATCTATTTATACTGTGTAAACATGGGTTCAAACTCAGCCATGTTCAGTGTTATGCGCATCTCGGTCGCTAGATGGCGTATAACCTCGATGTCGCTGTGTTTTTCAGCGATAACGTATGTCTTCGTGACCTTTAGTAAAGTCAGCAATTAAGTTGGCAATCAGGCGTTCGATATATTTGTTTATCTATTTTCGACTACTAATGCGACATCTACCGTGTGGGCAGGTAACTTGAAAGTTTTGAAAGTGTACATTATGCACACACTCGGGTAATCATGAAAGTCAAATTATGAACACCCAAAGAATATACTGTGAAAAGTTCTTTATAAAAATACTTAACAGCAAAATTACATTGTTTTTCCACACCGAAAATCAATTGGTCTAATTGAGACCTTAATGAAAAAGACATACAAGAAAGACAGTATAAAATATTTAGCAAAGGACATGAAAACATAAAAATAATAACGCTGGGATTCGAATTCACCAATTGAGTAAACATCAGAAAGCCTCTTTTACCTGCAATCTTAGCTATATTTTATATGGGATACTAAAATTAATATTAAAGTTAAACTTAATTGATGTTCACTCATCTTGACTAATTAATCTAACCAGAATTGATAAGGTACTACAAAAACAAGAAAATCGTAGATTGCACATCCCCCGCCGCGCTCATCTACACTATATATACTTTCTTCCCTCAAGTTGGAGTAAACGAGGAATAGTTCCAAAGATATATGGCCTGGATAAAGACAGTTACAACAAGTATTTTCTTCGTTTGCATGCTTACGATACGAGTAAATAATAACAAAGATACAGCCAGGACAAATTTGTCTGGAAAAACAACGAAGTGCAAATTATGAAAAATCGTGAAATATTTGATAGTTCTTTAAGCGGTGACTCTTTGCAAAGCCTACGCTACCCAATGGGTTCACTCACTCACTCACTCACCGAATGATTACTGTGACGACTGGTCTGTCACGAAGAACACAAGGCCATTTGCAACGGTTTTTATTAGACGTTGAAAAACTGTTTTGCCTTTTAAAACTAAAATTCCAGACCAGTGATCCATTTGCGTTTTTGTCCTTCGCTATCAGAAATTCTCATGACTTGAGGATAAATGAACAAAGCAGGCATTGCGTCACCAGAGGGTGGTCAAACAAATGAAAGGAAGGTACTCTTTGAAGAAAGGCGTTGAGTTCAAAAATGGACGGAAGATTCTATTTGAAGGAAAGGGGTGAAAGAATTAACCACTGGTATATTTGAGAAACCTTAGGTCATAGCGCATTATGAAGATATAAAAAGAGTGCATTATGGGCTGGTTAATTGTCATAAAATGTCACAGCTATATGGAAAGGAGACCGATCTAAATCTTATTAAATATGTCAAAACCTAAAATATTTCAAAACCTTCTTCACTAAAATAAAAATATTAAAATATAATAATTGTCCATTAAAATCAATTATACAGGTTTCGCCCTTAAATAAATTTAAATAAATTCAAAATGAACGTTTCAAGAGCGTTTCATTACCATATCGGCATAATATATCGCTCCCCTCGCATCTGAAATTTAAAATTCAAAATCACATATCCTTTAAAATTGCCATGTTTGACCATATCTTTTTAACATGACCCCTAAACGCGAGGTGCCAATTTTGAAATAATAGCCCGTTTTTATCCAAAGGCGAAGTACAATTCCAAATTAACCTATATTTTTGTGCTCAACACTCAATGAAAATTACCCGAGGGTATCAACTTGGTATCTTATGTAAGTCCAAAAATAATCACAGAAAAAGGGGGTATTCGGAGTACAGACGCGGTCCGCGCGGAGTACCAATTTTGCTTAAAAGGGGGTATTTCTCATTAAATACTCCGCGTTTCCCAACAAAAGGGGTAGGGCTTTCTTGGGAATTTCACTCCGCGTTTGGTTAAAAACGGGCATTTTTTTTTTTCAAAATTAGCACTCCGCGTTGGGGCTGTTTTACAGGAGTGGCCCCCTAGAAAAATGATCCTCTTTGTAACGAAACTGGTACTCTACGCGGACCTCGTCTGGCCTCAGAACTGCCCCAGTTTATCGACTTTTTTTTATTCTTCTTTTTGTTTTTTTGTTTTTTGGGGGTTTTTTGGGGGTTTTTTTTGTTTTGTTTTTTTGGACACGCACCGAAGTACACAATGCCAAATCTATAGAAAACCCTTCGCAAGTGCACAACGAAACGTATCGAATATGGGCGGTAGTCTTCCTCAAAAGACACGAAAGACCCGTTGATATTTTGACACAAAAATTCCTTGTTTAAAAAGTGACAAATGTGGGGAGGTTTTGGCAAATATCTTCTACGAGTACACATTATGCTACTTACTTTTGTTATGGATATGAAGATGTATCCTCTTTAATTGCTCATATATTGAAATATTTATGTATTTTTTCTCCACAGTCTTGAACAGCTTCTCTTCCATGTTGTGGACATGGTTTTGGAGGGAATTTCAATACCCCTATACCCTCTCGCAGATGACCTTATTTCCACCAATCAAAGAGATTGACACTCGATACACACGACAGGTACATCAACAACACAAGACAACAAGGTTCGCCAATCACTAATTGGTCAAAAACATGGCTCGAACGGCAATACATAGAAAGATTTCTCTAGAAAACATACACGGAATTTAACAGACATACGTTTTGAATTTATTACAGTACTGAACCAGATAATGCATTTTCCCGTAAAGTACAGAAGTTGTATCTATGGAGTAAATTATGTGGTGTAGTTCGGGGTGATTCAGTAACACATTGGTAAACAACACATGCACAGACCCCATTCACATGCACCAGTAAAATATATTAGGGGCCCGTACAAGACCATCTGAGGCCTGATGAACCAAGTAATCCCTCCCCCTGCCTTTCCTACACGAAGACTTCCCGCAAAATATATCGTAAGACAACTGCGCCGAAACTGCGTCGAAAAGTCAACGTTGCACATACGTGGTCGTCTAAATCTGGAAATACATCAGTAAATTTTGGGAGATCCAAAGTTTTTCCGCCTGGTTTTCAAAAATGTTATAAAAATTGTCTTCATAATATCCTGCCGTTCGGAATGATCCAATAGTAGGGGACGGATTGGCAACCACGGATAAAGTAGGTTTTTTTTGATAAGGCCGAAAATCGAAACAATATTGCTTATCCAATGTCAATCAAAAACGTCGATCTGCGATCGCGACCAATCACAACCAAATCACGGCCAGATTTAATGTTATTCTGTGCTAGAGTCAACGTCAAATGAACGTTGGTTTGACGTCAGAATGTTATCTGGGTAGATTTTTCCCAGTAAACATGGGGCGTTCTACAGATCTCGGACATAGATCGCGATCAAACATCCGATGAACATCGGATTTTAGTCGATTACTGAAGCCGAATCCACGTTTATTTTCAATGCCAGATAGATGTTGTTGCAGTGACGTTGGAGAGACTTCGGGGGAGTAACGTTTAAACCGACATCAGGAAATTTGCCCAGATAAACCATCTGTGAAAATCATAAGGATGGTCACCACTGCGTGAAACTAAGCCCGCCATAGGATCATCCGGTGTCGTAACGAATATTTCCCACTCGCAAACATAGTTTGCAAATGGGTATGCTTTGCTAAGAATTCTGGCTGTTTATTCCTTCCCTTTTTTGTTGTTTTTTTCCCTCTCGGAGGAAAACTCCCCCTACGCTATTTGACGTAGGACGATGAAATGTGGCACATAAACAGAGGGTGATGAGATGTCGTGAAATCCACAATGTTTTTACCTTAACCTTCAAGGTCAATGTCAAATTGAGGTCAAAGTTTTTATGTCTCAAAATGGTTTCCTGAAAACTCCTCCTACAGGGTTGACCATTAACTCGAAGACGGATAGAGATAAGGCGATTTTGAGCTTATTTTCGACCCTCTGGGCCTAAAAGACGTTATATAAGATGTTCCATGGTGACCTTGACCTCCTCCGTCATGGTCAAGAAACAAAATTCGGTCTATTTTTCAAAATCTAGCGCTCTGTTTGCAAAGGTATCTGCTATGACAGCCATTGCCAGTGAGCGATAACATCACTTTGTTGTGGCTTCTGTACCACACAATTTCCAACGTGTATTCATGCCAAAGACGTTGACAACACGTCAAAAAATCTGTAATTTGGTCGAGGCAAAAAGTTACGCCTAAGCTATGTTAGAAATTTAACGCTCGCCCCATCTTTTGGCCAAAGCCGTTTAATATGAATAATCGACGATAGCGGATGTTTGGTCCAATCAATTAACAGATCACAGTGCAGCTGCCTTGCACATTATATATATCACATACGTCAATTTGAATGCCAGGTCAAATTCGAATTTCTCTCCCTTTCTCTACTTTTTTCTTTTATTTTCCCCAGAATGATATAGATCTAGATTTGCATGCACAACTTGAACATACAGCACTGTCAGATTAAGAGGAAAAACCTTTATTTTTACCAGATTATTTCCCACTTGCAAACATAGTTTGCAAATGGGTATTCTTTGCTAAGAATTCTTGCTGTTTATTCCTTCCTTTTTTGTTTTTTTTTCGTCTCGGAGGTTTCCAGAAAACCCCTCCTACGCTATTTGACGTAGGACGATAAAATTTGGCACAGAGATAGAGTGTGATGAGTTGTCATGAAATCAACAATTTTTTTTATCTTGACCTTCAAGGTCAAATTGAGGTCAAAATGTTTTTGACCTCAAAGTGATTTCCAGAAAACTCCTACAGGGTTTGTAGTAGAAAGACGGCATTTGGCAGAGACATAGAAGGTAATGCGTTACGGTGAAATCCGCAAAAAGATTTTACCTTGATCTCAAAGATCACGGTCAAATTGAAGTCAAAATATTTTTTCAAACCCCTAGTCATCACGAAAAATTGCTGGAAATAGCGCTCAAATCCTTGTTTCAACACGTGTACGGTGTCGGTAGGCAGTAACATCATCAACTATGTCGAAACACTGAAAAATGTGTCTTTGGCCAGATAGATTGTACCATTGCAAGTGGGTGCCATTTCGCTACGTGTAGCAAAATCCGGTCTAGTTATTCTTGCCCTCGGGAATTAGGCATCTACAAGTGACTGTAAAGGTGTCTAGTCCTATGGAATCAGGAACCAGCAAGTGTCCAGTCCTTGGTAATCCATGCACTTGCACAAGACTACATTTCTGTGGTTAGAATTGTATTACATATTTATGTGCTGGCAAACTAATTAAAAGACCACATATCATAAAAATATTTATTTTTAATCAATAAAATTACAAAATGGAACATTTAAAAGACATCAAATAAAAAAAACAATTACACAGTAGAATGGATAAATACTAAACTAGGACTCATCATCTACAGAAAATCGCTGAAGCTATACTAGATCAGGACCATGGACGGATGAATATATATATGTATACATACACTCTGCTCTGTTACATTTCGAAGCAATCTCGGATTATTCTAACATTTTGTGACACCGCAACGCACACCCTGAACTATTATTGAAACTGATTTTTGCAGGGGGGGGGGGGGCGCAAAAATCACCGGAAGCTGAGCACACTGATCCGCGTGCAAATTAGTTCCCTGAAAACGATCGGTCCCCTCCCCCACTTCGGAATGCAAGGCGCAGTACTTAGGATTACTATTACGTTACAGAGAGGGGATGGGTGCTGGTGGTGTGGGAATTACACCACTCTCCGTACCGACCGCCCCCCCCCCCCCCCCCCATCCACCTTACTTCCATGGTATAAAACACGACATTAAAGCGCTGTAATATGTCACTAGTTGCGGTCACACTTTTACGACTACACACTGTGCCTGCACATTACAACTAGACATTGTGACTGCACGTTGCGACTGCGCATTGTGACTGCACGTTACGATTACACATTATGACTGCACGTTACGACTACACATTATGACTGCATCCCACACCCCACAAGCAAAAAAACCTTGGAGAGAGCGTTTTCTCCCGTACAGCGTTTTTTCCCGTACAGTTTTTTCTCCGTACAGCATTTTCTCCCGTACACGACCTTCACTACACATACTAAGCTTTAATGACTTGTGGGCCATCCGTACCGTACGTGCGCGGAAGAGTGCAGGTGGAGGACGGAAGGGTAGGGGCCTGGAGGGAAGATAAGTCTGGAGTTTCTGGCTAGATAATGTAATAGCCAATGGCGGATGTCATTTTTTTTGCGTATGTACTTATTGGGTGGTCCCTTTTACTATTGACTAACAAGAGCAATCAGTAATGGCCATATTCCCCGCCGTGGGTGTAATAAGTAAGGCGGGTGCTGTACCTCCAAAAGTCACATCTAGATTTCTTGGATGTTGCGCATATCAAATATGAACAGGATCCGGTCACTAGTTTCGGTGATATCGTCTGGAAACCAAAGTACACGTTAATATCCGAATTTTGGGAATCTAAGTCCAAATACAGATCCAGATGGGCTTCGATCCGATCGAAACCCTAAAAGACACATCTAGATATCTTGGTTGTTACGCACACCAAATATGAACCGTATCCGCTTACTAGTTTCGGAGATATCGTCTGGAAACCAAAGTATACGTTGACATCCGGATTTTGGGATTCTAAGTCTAAATACAGATCCAGATGGGCTTCGAACCCACCAAAACCCCCAAAAGACCTCTAGATGTCTTGGTTGTTACGCAAATCAAATATGAACCGGATCCGCTCACTAGTTTCGAAGATATCGCATGAGACCAAAGTACACATTGAGATCCGGATTTTGGGATTCTGAGTCCAAATACAGATCCAGATGGGCTTCGATCCGACCAAAACCCCCAAAAAGGCACATCTAGATATCTTGGTTGTTACGCATATCAAATATGAACTAGATCCACCCACTAGTTTCGGAGATATCGTCTGGAAACAAAACTGGCGGACGGGCGGCTCGACGGACAGACGGACACAGTGTGTTTCTATATCCCCCGGGGGATAATAAATAACGTGTTCCTTTTGACACTACAAATGCCCATGGCAATAAGTGCTCAGGCAATACGTGCTCAGACAATAAGTGCTCAGGTCTCCTAAGCATGCTTATAGCGTGCTATGCAATATCAACAAAACACTTCAGAAACAGGATGTTAATAATTTGTTTGGAGTTAAAAATTGGCTTTGTGTTGGTAATGTGCCGAAGACTGCGGGGCGCACAAAAAATCAGGCAATGTGGAGAAGAATGTGGGACGCACAAAAAAGTATAGGGGATAAGGGAGCAGAAAGCCCCAGTATGAATATAACCGTCTAGTTTGCAACACAACTATCACCAGTAAACAGGTTTATACACAAAATCTAGCAACGCACAAAACATTCAGTGCCGCAGCTTCCGGCAGCTGGCATTCGGCAGGCAGCTAACACTGCAGCTGCCTTGCCGCCGCAAGCAACACCCACGTGTCAACATATTCCATCCTAACACAGGCTTAAAAACACTCCCCTAGCACCACTCAAAGAAAGAAAATAATAATTATAATGACGATGGCGTGACAGAATGAATACAAAATCCACCGATTTCTGTCTTAGTGCCAGTTTATGACCAATATCCATTGCGTTGGTGGTGCTCATGCAAGTGTGCGCTTTGATATTTGCCGAGTTCATGGATACTTAATCAAGTCAAGTCTTAAATAAAATCCTCTAGTTTTCTAAAAGTCTCAGAAAGAACGTTATGAGAAATAACAACACCACCCCCCCCCCCCCACCCACCCCCACCCAAGAATCCAGCGCTTTAAATACACAGTGCACGTCTGACACAGCCCAATGTCTGTGGACTACCGTCGCTTCTCGAACTGCTCCCGGATCCACGGTGAGTCCTGGTAGAATCTGGGATCGCCTAACCTCAGGGCTGTCCGCTTGTAGAAGTAATAATACATGACCGCCCCTGGAAAATAACAAGTTTGTCCAAGGACAAAGTCCCAGCTTGTCCAAGGACAAAGTCCCAACTGACGAAAAGCGATAATTCCAGTATGCATGACCAAGGAATTTCCCTGAAAAATTTGGCTTCAAAAGAAGAGATTGCAAAAACCTAGCTAAACAATTAATTTAGCAATGGACCCGAACATAGATCAATAAGTACATACAAAGATTTACCACAGGCAGGGAAACTTCCGCCTACTGTAAGGTGAAGAAGGGGAAAGAAAGGGGGGAAAAGTTTAGTAGTCTGTCGTAGTCTGTAGAGTAGTGTGCAGTCTGTAGAGTAGTTTTTTTTTCAAAAATTCCCCAAAAATACAAAAATTGTCCGATCAACTAAAAAAGCACAAGCCGTATGCATGACCTCTTAGGGATGTTTCATAGCAAACAAATATGAAATCGGTTAAAAACTGTAGGGGAAAATGCATTTGAATTGTTTTTGAAATTTTTTGTTCAAAAATTCTCCAAAAATACAAAAATCGTCCGAGTGAATAAAAAAGCATAAGCCGTATGCACGAGCCCTTAGGGATGCCTCACACCAAAAATAAATGATTTCTGATCAAAAATGTAGAAGATACATTTCAAATTTTTTCTTCAAAAATCACCCGATCGCCTTCAAAAGCACTCGCTTTATGCAAGACCCTTGGGGATACCTCATACCAAAAATAAATGACATAGGATAAAAACTGTAGGACGAGATGCATTTTGAAAGAAAAGCATACTAAATAAACAACTAGCTTTCTAACGGACGCCGTCTGTAAACCGATAGGAATACCCCAGCTTACGTGTAGCGTAAGCTGGGCTAAAAAGAACAGTTATGTATTTCGTATCATTAAAAATTCATCGTTTATGGGTGCATAGATTACAGGGCGAGATTACCGACTGTGTTTCGTCGTCGGGGTTAGAGAACTGGCAAGAGGCTAATTTAAATTTAATTTAAATTTGATTTTATATTTCTATGCGGTTTCCAAAATCGGATATGGAAAGGATTGCGGATTATTATTAGTAAGTGAAATGGCTTCATGGGATTTCTCCTGGTGAATAAGATGCCTTTGTTTGCGGATAGAGAACGCAAGCGGTTCTCCATCGACTTACGGGGTGCATCACTCTGATAACCACTCATGTCAAACAACTCAGATGTTGACTCATTTATAACTCAGATGGTGACGCACTGGCATACAACTTATATGTTGACGCACTGACATACAAGTTATATGTTGACGCAATGACATACAACCCAGATGTTGACGCACTGATATGCACCTCATATGTTGACACACTGACATACAATAACTAGATATTGACTCACTGAAACACATCCTATGTTCCAACACCTACCGACTCGCTGGAAGACAAATAAGGCTATGTAGCCGCTGGTCCAGATGTAGGCCTTTGGTTCCTCCCACCGCAATGTCTGTAAAATAACGGGAACTTTAAGCGTGGACACACCGCTGGTCCCCACCTCATGAGGGGAGGGGAGGGGAGGGGAAGGGAGGGGAGGGAGAGAGAGAGAGAGAGAGAGAGAGAGAGAGAGAGAGAGAGAGAGAGAGAAGGGAAGAGGGAGGGGGGAAGAATGAGGGAGGGCGGTGCGACAGAGGTGAGGGAAGGGGAAGGGAGAGAACTGGAAGAAGTGAGGGGAGGGAGAGAGAGGGGAGAAAGCTACATTTAAGAAATCAAGAAAGAAACCCCACAAAGTAACTCTTGAGCTCAGACATGCACAAACTACACTGTATTATCTAGCAGGCTAGGACTGACCAGCGTCCAGACGTGAAGGCCGACACAGAGAGCCAAGTAGACAAACACCACGCTGATGGTCATCTTGAACTTATTGACCAGGATACTCACAAGACCCGCCTGCAAATCAGAAAACACACCCCACAAAACATACAATTTCAAGACGGTAACTAGCTCCCCCATCACCGACCCCTGATATTTTGTGATATTTTGTGATCAGCCAATATTTTGTGATCAGCCGATATTTTGCATCAGAGGATATTTAGTGAAGAGACGATATTTTGCGATCAGACGATATTTAGTGATCAGACGATATTTTGTGATATTTTGTGATCAGCCGATATTTTGTGATCAGACGATATTTTGCGATATTTTGTGATCAGCCGACATATTGTGATCAGCTACATGAACAGAACAAATGACCTAAATAATGATCAAAGTTAAGCCAGATATTACAGCTGTTTTTGGCCAGGGCGTTCATAATACTGTTGATTTTCGACTTTGACTCACCTGGAATATGTACGTGTTGAAGAACAAGAGAAAGACAACGATCACTGCAAATATGATACACATATCCTGTATGCTGAAAACAAACAGCATGCTGCAGAAATAAATATTTTATATATATATATATATATATATATATATATATATATATATATATATATATATATATATATATATATATATATATATATGTTTTTAATCAAGTAGCATACACTGGCATAAAAATGCATACAAAAAGAACACGACTGGTATTTAGAAAATAGTAGTTAGAAAATAGAATTCAACACTCAGAACCCCTTCCCCCTTTTACCGACGTCAGTGCAAACGATTTCACCAGGTGTAAGAACCCTGGTAATTTTGAAAACGGTGAACGGCTGGATTAATCATAATCGAAACTACTATTCTTAAGTCTAACTCAATGCTTAAATGCATTTGGCAGTAATGATAAAGGAAATAAATTCCTAAAAAAATACATAAATAATAAATACACATTTCAGACGTTAGTTTAAAGTTTAACAATTTCAATGGCAGAAACTATATATATATATATATATATATATATATATATATATATATATATATATATATATATATATATGGCAAACAGTTGTAGTGACTTACACATAAAGGACGAGCAGGACAACATTCTGGAACCTCATCATCTCTGAGAAGGAGTTGAGGAAGAGGTCGACAAACAGGAGGAAGTACTGTAAGTACAGGATGGGCAGGTAGCGGCTCACCAACATCCTGGCAAGTACCCTGAAAACAGTACCAAGTACTCTGACAAAAGTCACAAGTGTCCTGAAAATAGCAACAACTATCCTGAGAAGAGTACCAAGTACCCTGAAAACAGGCATCGTTTTCGGCTTTCCCAAAACGGGCGGAAAATTTCGAATATGAAACTATTGTGCACTATTAGGAGGGCGCTGAAGGCGCGCGCTGAAAAATTTCCCAAAATAACCAACTATAATTGTACCTTGTAAGAAATATGGGGCGAACGCCGAAAGCGCGAGCGAAAAAAAGTGACAAAATTTAAAAACCAAAATGAACCCCCTCCATCCCCCCAAAAAGTGATAAAAATATCATTACAGAATTCATTCGATCTCGAAGACCACACATGTGAGCCCAAAAAGGGCAGATTTCCAGCTTTGGGCGAAAAGAAAGCCTGTGGCAAGTGCCCTGAAAACAGCAGAATTCTCTGAAAACAATATCAAGCACCCTCAAACAGTACCAACAGCCATTAGCTCTTTCTGGTTGTGTATTCGATTCACAGCTTCTTGTAGCTTTCTTTTGACATGTAACCACATATTTTCTATTATATTTAAATCTGACGATTGTGCTGGCCACTCTGTCGTATTGATATTGTTTTCCATTACAAAATTTTGTACAATTCGAGCCCTGTGAACCGGTGCATTGTCGTCCATAAATACATAATTGTTTTGAGGGAAATGCTGTGCCAAAGGTTTTCACCCAGTATATCTATGTATTTTTGAGCATTTATTGTTTGGTAATTGTTCCTACCCCTTGATAGGTAACACATCCCCAGACCATTAAACTCATTCTGTGACGAGGTGTAGGGCACACGAGTTGGGGGTTGTACTTTTCGTCGCCTTTTTTTCCAAAAATAAATGCGGTTATCACTTCCCAAAACTATTTGACTTTCATCGCTAAAAATCCAATTTTTCCACTGTCCCGCAACTGACCAATGTTTTCTTTCTTTGCACCATTTAATTCTTTTTTTCTTGTTGACATCTGTAACTGAGCATTGTTTTTTTCTGGACCACCATTGATACCCTAAACTATTAACATTTCTTCTGATAGTTCTAGTACAAAATTTATGTGATTTTGTTATTAAATACACCAGTTATGTCCACCAAAGTTTGTCTTCTATTTGCTTTAATGATCCGGGAAAGTTGGTTTTTGTCTCTTTCAGTAAATAATTGTTTCGTTTGCGTTTTCGTTGCGTTTATAACTTTCCACAATTTTTTGTTTCAGTTCAGTTCCATATTCCTTCCTACCGGAAGCCATCTTTATATGCTAAAATTTTACATGTAAAATCAAAACAACTTGTTACAATACTTATAAGAACGCAATCTGCATTGATTTTACTATGGATACAGTCACTCATGACGTAACAATTACGTTGTCAAGTATAAAAATACAACACCCTAATATAGAACACACGCGGTGTCCAACGCGAACTCGTACAAGGCGACGAACAATTTTGTGTATTTACTGTATATTTACAGATAATCTATAAACCCTTTATTTAAATTACTGGTCGCTTGACTTTGGTCACATGACATTTAAAGACCGGAACCTAAACAAACATTTGACAGCTGATTTTACGGAAGGTAACTTTTCTGCACTTTAACGAAGACATTAAAGATATGCAGCCCATAAAAATTTAGTCCCTGCGGACCTTATCTATCTTCCAGGACAAGAAGGGTCACATATCCTGTAACAGAAATGGCCATTGATCTCAACTTTCGAGGCTCTTGACCTTTCGGCGCACGTTCCAGGAAAGCAAAGTTCGAACTAGTAGGGCTTTTCTGACAAAATACACTGTGAAGTATTCTGGTGCATTGTTTTCGACCACAGCGAAACTACCAAATTTGAGTAAAAGTGTTTTGCAATGGTAGAATCATTATTGTTGTGGAAAACAGCTGTTTTTTTCAGTGAAAATGCTGCTTGATCATAAAAACTGTGCGCCGTAATTTATAATTGGGCCATTTACTCGTATGTGATGCGTTCTCATTAAAATAACACCACTGGTCCCAGTCGTGCGCGAACAGTAGCAAAATTAAAATCAATGACAAGCTATGTTATAGGAATAAACCAAATCACACTTTGGATGTTTCGAATAAAATGTGCAAGAATTTTGACTTTCGACTGGGACGGAATCGGGTGAAAAAATGAAAGAAATGATAGAAAAATATAGGCGAACTATCGCAAAACAGCTAAAACTCGGAACATAAAAGATACTGAAACTTGAAACTATTTGTTAAAACCTTTAATACATTTTTAAAATAGTATACGGGTTGTTAAAAGCCTGACTGGTCTTTGGTGTAAGATACATTTGACATTTAGGCGAAATCTCTCTATCATTTCTTTCATTTTTACCCGGTTATTTTTATTCGAAACGCAGAACTTTTGCGCATATTTACTGAGAACGCCCAAAGTGTGATTTGGCTTATTATGACTGTTGCTGTCAAAGGAAGACCGCGAAAATCATCTAGCACTAATTAAAATTGTGCCTGTTCTGCAAAAATGGTATTGTGTGGATGAAATGACGCAAATATTTGAATAACATGGACTGGTATGCAGAATTCGTATCCCAGTTTATACGAAGTTGACCTGTATTAGCGGAACAATGTAAGGCTTCATAGCTCTGACAGAGAAATGTACGACCTTATTTAACATATTTTGGGGTTTTTTGTTCATCTCCATTACATTTTGATGACCACTTATAAATCCTTATAACAATGCACCTTTCTCAATGCGTTTTACTCAGGCCCATAATCATCGCCTCTAGTGTCTAACTGGTAGAATGGGTCCGTTGCGTCTTTTTACCTGAACGAAAAAAAACGGGCGATAATATGAAGATACATTTACACCCACCTTTTAAAATGTCACAAGGGAAACACTTTTCTGAAAAGCAGCCAATACCAGCTCAATACAATAGTGCTTGATTATTTATGCATATTCCACAATACTAAACGTGCAACCGATATATTTTAAGAAAAAAGACACAAAACTGTAATATTTCGATCACCAACGAAAACAAAATTCGGCCTTGACACTGATTTGAGTAGCATTCGTTTCGGTTTTAAGTCAACTCGCCGACACACCGACTCGCCGACAAACTAACTCGCCGACATAATGACCGACTCGCCGACAAAAAAGGGGTCAACTCGCCGACCCGCAAAAGTCAGCTCGCCGACACTTGAATAATATATTTGGGTGACAATATTATGGTATATGAAGGGAACTTCTATTTTTAAATTAGATGATTTTGTGTGAAAAACATTGATCGTTCTTATGCGAGTGATGTTTCTTTAATGATCAGCTTTGAAATTACTCAAAGGACTTGTTAAGATTTCTATTACGTGTCATCTGCTCTTTAGAGATTTTGCAATTTCACTTGTACCACAGATCGAACGTTTCATGGTATTAACAGTAATTAATCCCTAATATCCTAATTGCAATTATCAAGCATTCGGAGACGTAGGGTGGATTTAATATAATGCAATTATATCACATGGTGTATAATGGTCACCAATGCGTCGGGAAAACACGATTGCAATCGAATTGCAGTTATAATTTTACGAAGAATATGTCTTTGGATTATGATTGGTTTGACCAACGACATCTCGTGTTTGATTGGTCTTTGGTCACTCGAATATTATATATAAAAGGCTCCAGGAAATATGCACCGAGAAACTGAATTGCCTGCGCAGAGTCAGAACATTTCCAATGTATGGTCAAAGACTGTTTGCACTTGTTACGAAACGATGTATTGAAACACTTTTAGTTATATCAGTCAGTAACATCAAACATCAATGTTCCATAATTGAATAAACATATTAATTAAATAAAATATTGTTGACGAGTTGACTTTCATGTGTCAAGAAGTTGATCAATCTCTCGTAACAAGTGCAATGACAATTCAATTCAAAGCCGATCTCCGAGTAGTAAGTCTTAGCAAGCGACATTAATTACTTTATTGCTGATCTTGAAAGAAAAATCACTGATTGATAATTGCAATTAGAGTATAAATAGTTGGGTACTGGTAATACCATGAAACGTTCAGTGTGGTTCACAAGTGTAATCGCAAATCCAATAAATAGGTGATCACACGAAATTGAAACCTTAACAAGTTCTTTGAGTTATTCCGAAAGCTGATTCTAAATAAAACATCACTCACATGGGAATAATTGATGCTTTTAAAAAAATTCCATTCAAATTAAGTTATAGATGCACCAAAATATTTCCACCCAAATTTACTTTTCAAGTGTCGGCGAGTTCACTTTTTTATGTGTTGGCCAGTTGACTTTTGGGTGTCGGCGAGTTGACTTTTTTGTCGGCGAGTTGGTTTGTCGGCGAGTCGGTTTGCCGGCGAGTTGACCATTTACCTTCATTTCTTTCAGTTGCGTGACATAGCCAAGTTTTTCTTCTGGAGAATACTTAAATTGAGAAGGGTATGAATTTGTTAAAACTGAACTTACATTAACAATTTGAAATAGGAAATGCTGAAAGAATATTTTGTAGATCTTTGAGGCCATTGTATGTCTTTTGATCCTCTCTTATTAAGTGTATTTATGAAATCGGGGTTGCACCTATAGTACGAAAAAACTGATATTGAAAGTACTTCAAATTTTACACCAGTAACAACTGCCTCCACAATATTAAAATACTAGAAAAAATATTATTTGACAGAATCTTAGCAACAGTACATCTATCAACCAATCAATCTGGATTCAAAAGGAAACAATGAAAACTGCACGTTATTACAGATCCTTGGGTTCTAATGTATTCACATGCTTCGCAGATGCTCCGAAAGAGTTCGGCAGAGTTAAGCATAAAATTATTTTATACGAATCATTCGTTATTGGTATGGTAACCAGAATACATGAGTTCGCCGGCGAGGATCTTGCCTTATTTATTTATTGCAGAAAATGGAATTTGACATGGGGAATATGGTCTTCAAGTCTAATTAAGTTTTATATTGATATAGTAAGTAATGTGCTCCATAAAGCAAAAATTGGCTGTACTGTGGGAGGAAACTGCTGAACCATTTCTTTTCTATTCTTTTTTTCTTGGCAGATGACCCGATGAAATGAGTCAAGACTCACAAATCACTTTAGACATTGGTAGACCTATTCAATGATATAGGAATCAAGTTGGATATTGAATTTGACGAACAAAAAGACCATCTGTATAATATATTTCATGTTGAATGTTTTAAAGATGTGAATTTCAACAGGCGCAATTTAATTTTTAATTGCTCAATTATTGTAAATCATTAAAATATCTGCGATATACGATTAATGAATCTATAACTGATAATGGTGATATCATAAGAAAACCTTGAGTTATATGGATGCAAAAGGAAACACGATTGCTAATACTTGTGTTGTGCGTAGAAGAGGTTAAATTAATAATGTTTTTGAATTATACATTAAATTCTATTCTTTTCAGCTGTAATGTGATTATACGAAGAAAATATAAAAGAATTTCAAAGTCACCTATAATGATTTATTTAGGGCTCTTTATAAAGAGGACAGTAGTTGCAATGTCAGTTTTAAAATGTTACAAATTATCAGAAATTGCAATGAAATACCACGAAATCTAGTCTATAGCTTCGTTTAAAGATTGTATATGTTAAGGAATGAAATATAGGTTGCTCTATTGAATAGTGATGTTGCTCTCAGAAATGAGACATTTAAAGTTTTGGAATGAGACTGCAACATACCGACCACATCCTTTTCCTGGGGCGTTAATGTGATCTGAGACCGTTCGTTTTCATTTGAGGAACTCAGGCCTCAAATGACATGTGTCGGGCTTCAGATGAAAAAAGGGGCTTCAAATGAAAAAGCATGGCCTCAGAAAATACTAACGCCCTAGGAAAACGATGTGATTATTATTAGTGTACATGTATGTGAGACGCTTGGCTTTGCTGAACTTGATGATATAATCTATTTATCTAAAAAAATTTCCTGATGACCAGTCACATACAAACTGGCTGGTATGGAAATTTCATCACTTTATAAAACGATTCTTAAATGCAGAGTGCTAATTTTGAAACAATACTCACCTTTAAGTCCATTTGTTATCCCTTTCTAAAAAAAAAGGCATGACACCTTTTTTTCAGCGACACACGTTTTGTTTAGATTTTTTAACTTGATGTATATATAGTTTTGCCCAAACTGAATACCAAACTGCCAACGGTACCAAAATTGCATAGTGTTTACTTGTTGTTAGACAGCTCAATGCTGATACACTGAATATGCCGGGCGGTTTTTTATATGACGCCCACCTTTTACGATTTGAAGCGCAGCTTTTCCCATTTAAAATGTAAAATACAGTAATAATGTGCGTACAAATCGTTATTAATATACCACAGTGTCGCACAATTTTCTACAAAAGTTAAAGCTGACTAGGGTGCTAATCCGCATCTTCAACTCCAACGTCAAATCTGTTCTTTTTTACGGATGCGAAACATGGCGGACGACAAAGACAATTCGGCGGAAGATCCAGATATTCTTCGACACCTTCCTGAGGCGCATCTACAACATCAGATGGCCTGACAAGATACGGAGCGAAGACTTGTGGGAGCGAGCGGGACAGGAGCCGCGGGCTAAGCAGATCATGCGGAGGAAGTGGGGCTGGATCGGACACACCCTCAGAAAACCTCAGGAAACCAGAATCCAGCACCACACAAGCCCTGACCTGGAACCCGCAGGGCAAGAGGAAGAGAGGCCGCCTTCAAAACAGCTGGAGGCGAGACACGAGGCAGAGCTGAAAGAGCTGAGGACCAACTGGACTGGAGCAACGAGATCAGCCCAGAAGCGAGTGCGCTGAGGAGTTGTCGTCGATGGCCTATGCTCATCCAAGGGCTATGGGCCTAAGTTAGTAAGTAAGTAAGGGTGCTAAGTTTAAAATGATTTCACATCCTACAATAAACGAGTTAGGTTTGCACAGCAAAGACCAGTTCAATATTGAGTAAAAGGTTTACATGCTATCGTGTTCAGGTTGGCTAACGTTAACAAAAATAAAGCTGATTCAATGCATAATCTGTCATTAGACCACTTAAACAATGTTTTCAATGGTGACAGCCAAGAAGAAAAACACGGAAGTTCCAGTTGTTTAAAACAAAGGCTGATGTGACTCCATCATCCTCTCAAATCAGTCGGTGAAGCGGCATCAAAAATTTTTGGAGTAACAGTGTTTAGCATTGTTGTTTTCTCACATATCAAACATGACTGTAAATTTATTGCAGTTACTACATCAGAATGAATTCTGTTTAGCTGACGGCTTTATTTAGGAATCCCTTATACTACGTAATTATCGGATTCGCGATTCAAACAATGCTAATGGAAGATGGTCTATCGAGACTGATAGAAACGCCAAACCATGAAGCAAATTCCCAGACAGTGCTTGTTAGAACGCGTCAAATCAACAATCGGTTTAATAGGAATAAATGCAAGTGTTCTGTAAGCTGTGTTACGTAAAACTAACACTAACCAACATGTGTCGCCACTTCTGTTTGGCACAAACCTTGATTAACTACCTTCCCTGACATTTGGAAAATTACAGCAAGGAGACTTCAGTGCTAAGTTGCTTTGCAAAGCTATTCTATTGCATTGGAATCTACGTCATCAAGCAGTGTTGAGCGAACATGGATGTAAATGGCCCATGTTGAATGGCAAAGCGCAATCGTCGTCTGTGCAGAATTTCATGACCATGAACCACTATAAGCAAGTTGAAGAAATCCAAAACTTCCAGGTTTGTTACAGAGCAAGTTTTTGGATCAATAGAAGAACAACATAAAGGTTCTGGTAAAAAGACAATCAAATGTTCCTTGCTAATCAAGAGAATATATAGATACGAAAATCTTTATTATGAGGTTCATGGGTGTCGATCTCTCCGTGTCTCACAAAGCAAGCAAAGCCTGAATTTTAATGTTATTTCACAGTTTTAGTGCTTTATGGCAGATACAGAGTTCTAAACTTTCTTCGCCTAAAACACACCTGAGATGTAGGCACTAGAAAAGTATCAACATACAGTTCATATAATTCAATAATTTGTTCAAAAATTATCTTAGAAATAGTACAGAACGTGTTTAAGTCAATGACCTATGTAAAATACTCACAGATTTGTCAACTTCATTCGACACAGCGTCTAGTTTTTTAAACCGCAAATATTTTCTCTTACCATGAAGAGCATGTCCTACACAGGACGCGCCGTCTCAAGTGGACTTATCGTCTTCCTATCTTCGCCAGTCAAAAATACACATATTTCGCTTACCTAAAAGGATCGGGGCATCTTAAATTGTCAGCACACAGTGAAGCAAAAATATCAAAATTTGCACACCAAATAACAGTTTGGTAGTTATACCGAAGAATAGAATTTGTACTGATTTCATCGTAATGTTTCTGTATCTCAGTATCACAGCATTTATCAAGGCTTTTACTATAGATTTCATGAGCTTGCTTAATTTTCTCTTATGTCTAACGCACGTTGCGCTGAAAAATAATGTTTCTTTTGGGCCTGCTGATAATAACATTAAAGATATTGATAACTAACAGTCAACATTATCATATTGAGGGGAAGGTATGAATTTTTATGGCGAGTCTTTGTACTGGAAAATTATGAAACTGTTTTTGTTATCACAAATGCAATGAATTCGAGTCATCAAAAGCAAAAATAGGGTTCTTCCGAGATATTTGTCAGAGATATTTTGCCACGAATTCGGCCACTCCGCGCTCCATAACTTCACGTATATATTTTTTCAGTTTTCAGCAAATGACAGACTTTGTATTCAAACCGTACATGAAGCTCGAACTCTTGGTTTGAAACTTATTCGAGAGTTACCATACCTGAGAATGTCATCAGGACAATTGTACTTTCGTAAGCTAATCGCAAATGATTGATCAGTACTGATATTTTACTTCACTTTTCAGTCACTTCTTTCCATGAGTACAGGAATGCTTTTTGATGGGTTCTTTTTCTTGTTTGCATTTAGATTTTGTATTTCAATTTTTATCAATTTCAAACCATGGTCCTTCAAGCCATTCAAAACAGTTTATAGTACACAGAAAACTACTGCTACGTGAATATAACTTTGACTCTTGTGGTATGCAGAAAGACTTACTGAATTCTAGGTTTCAATGTTCTCCTACCTTGTTTTTAAACTCATAATGTGCTATGCAAAGGTCATTTTCAATGTGTATACTTCACCAATCTTCCCATTAATTACAACAGCTGTTTTCGCAAATATTGCGGATAATACTCTTTTAACCTACTGGATTTTGGATTTCAGTGTGAAGGGCTGGGCCAATATCTTGAGTGCTTGATAAATATTTTTTGCTTAGTATTCTAACATTTTTTGTTTCATCTTTTTCTCGAACTGTTTTCTCTTTTGTTAATTTTTCTCTTTAACCTGTTCAAATTTTTCAGAATCCACACTTTTCTGTACTCTTTATATCAGATCCGAGATAAAATTTAAGCATACTAAAGTAATTTCTCATCGTTGTGCTTGATTTTAAAGTCAAACAGACCCAATATCGTCAACCTCCAGACGATTTGCTCTACTGATGAACCGATATCGCTCACTGTTAGCAAAAGAACAAAATCTATTAGAAATCAGTAAAGCAAGATGATCCAAACCACCTCCAATTCGGCAAGGCGTATCTACAGCACGTATGTCGGTCTAGATGTTACATGAGTGGCACAAGGCATCCGAGGAAGGAAATGATGTCAGAATAATGTTTTTAAATTATGCAAAATCTTTTGACAGGATTAACCAGAACATATTGCTAAAATAGATGAAAGATATGAACACACCACCAACTGTATTAAAGTGGTTATAATCATCACTGACCAACAGAGCGCAAAAAGTTAAATTAGGTGACTATATATCAAGTCCGGTGCAAAAGAAGTGGTACTTCAAGTGACTCTTTGGGACACGGAATGTTTTTGCGCCATGATTAAGGATCTAGATTTAGCACTGCCACTATATCAGTATGCAGACGACAGCACACTATTAAATCCTTAAGGAACCCGAAATGCACAATCCAGCTCAACAAGAAGAACTAGACCATATAGTCCAGTGGACAACAAACAACGACATGCGAATCAACCCTATAGAGACCAAAGAAATAATTATAACATTAAGCAAAACTGAACAGAAGAACACTCTGGAACATGTCAAGAAACACAACCATCAGCAGATTTAATTCCACGAAGTTAGATAACCCAAAACGGGATGGCCATATTGAGTATATAGCAAAAAAAAAGCGTGAACCAAATTATTTTCCAAACGCAGTTGAAGAGATCATTAGCAGCCACACACGACCTACTGAAGCACATTCCTAAAAAGCAGTCATAAAGTCCCAGCTGAAATACGCCATATCAGCCTTGGAACAAGTATTACAACAGTGCAGACGAATTATTTAGAACACATACAAATATACAGTCCTGAAGAAACCTATGATCAATCATTGCTGTCACTTGGCCTCCTAACACTGAACATCTATATCATCATTCTACACTCTCAGAATAATCAATAAATATTCAATCTCAAATGTCAAAACAACACAATACAATTGTTATCTGTTTAAATTTCAATGACGGCTACCTGTAAAGAACATCATAACTGAATAAATGGCAAGTATGAATCATCATTTTTACGTAATTATGTACTTTCGAACGCAATTCAACCCTAGTGATTGCGAGTTGCGAAATAAAATAATATCTTATCTTATTTAACCAAATGACTCTTTTGTGAGAAACAGTGGCAAAAAAGATATTTAGTGACTCTCAGCTGGACCAAGCCCAAGTTTACCGGAGTTACCCAAACAACCACTGCACTTGCCTCTTTGTTTTAGAAATAGAAAATAGAAATGTATGTACAGCTTAAATGCAGACCGAACTTGTTACGCTTGGCACTTGAGTAGGGTATAAACGACATTTATAGGCGCTCGAACCTCCACCTTGTGGATCGACCTTCCTCTTCCCACCTCGTAGACCGACCGACCTACCCCACCTCTAGGCGAAAATTTCTGATTTTGATATATTTTTTTCGTTTCACACCATTATGAGCATTTTTTATTTTTTGACCTCCCACCCCCAGGCGGGAATTTTTGATTTTGGTTTCAGCAGATTTTGAGAATATTGCATTTTTGACCTCCCTTCCCCTCCCCCACAGGAGGAAATTTCTGATTTTGGTATATTTTTTCGTTTCAGACGATTCTTAGCATTTTCCATTTTCTACTCCCCCACCCGGCAGCTAATTGAGATTATAACAATTTTACTTTCATGCAATTCTGCACAACTTCTAAGCTACTGGACCGATTTGAACTATTCTTTCACCAAAGTGTTCAGCAGGATTCTGTCTTTAATGGATTAATCCATTACTGTAACAATTGATGCAGCGTTCATGAGGTTTAGGAAGGAATTAAGACTTTATTTTTAAGTACATGATCAATTCACGAGCAAGAAAAGTGAAGTTGTTGTCCTGAAGATGAAGTTGTGGTGAAGGATCATTTTAAATCTTTATCAATACCAGGATTTCATCTACAAGTGTCAGAAGATCTTAGTGTAAAAGTTATTCAACCTGATGGTGAAGTCTTTAGGCTACAGCTTCATCACGCGCGATGCAGAAGTACTTTCGTGTCATGAAGAAGAAATTGAAAGTACATCAAGTAACAGTTTTATTTCAAAGGTAAGATATAAAACCTTTTAACAATATTTAAAAACTTAGTTATTGAAATGTTAAAGACATAGTGACAATTTGTTATTTTTTTCTTTCTTGTAAGTTTATCTTATGTGAGTTCTTTCAAAGGAAGAAAATAATAGAAGAGGTGGCAGATATTTTAAAAGAGGTTATATGTGAACACGCTTTAAAAAGTTGAAGTGATACCGTCATTATATTGCAGAAAGAAGAAAAGTGAAACACGCCAACATCTAAACTCCTTCTTCACAGATGTATAGAGACATTGGATGATGTTTGCAAAGTGAATTATATTGACTTAGGGTTTTCAAAGCTTATTTATTTTGAATCTGACTGGGTGCTGGAAGTGAAGAATATGTACAAATACTGGGAAGCAGTTAGAAGGAAAATTCCAAGAAATCGCTTCATCCAATCTTTTCTGAGTGAATGTGAAAAACTGATTTTACCAGGGAATACCTATGACAATGATTAGCTAGAATTATTTTATATTTTGACGATAATGTTTCACTGTCAACAGATATATCAGAGCTTGTTAAGTTCAATAATGGATGAGCTGAAGTTAATATAGACATTTGCAAAATGTTTGAAGAACATTCAAGTTTATATGTGTGAACTGTAGTGAATAGCATACTCTTTTAACGTTAAATTTTCCGATTTGTTAAAATATTTGTATTTGCATGTGAATAAAAGTTTTATTATGTGAATGATTTGTTTCATTTCAAGTTTATTTGGCAAAGTCGAAAGACTGCTTAACCTGGTATCTCTGGAGCATTTGCAGAATCTATTCCAAACAAAAGTCATAGTGTCATTCAAGCCTTTCAAAAGTTTTTCAAGAAACAACAAGAAGACCTAGAACACTGAGGTCAGATAATGGAACAGAATTTAAGAACAGATGGGTAAAGCAGTTTCTAAAGAAAGAAGGCATTCCTGCATATTCTACCAAGAATGAGACGAAAGCCAGCTTTCCTGAAAGAGTCATACGTACTATCAAAGGAATGATGTATTGCTATTTTCTACATCTGCAAACGTATCGATATACATATATTTTGCAAGACTTAGTCTGCATTTATAATCATAGACCTCCTGGATTCTTACCAAATGCATTATCACCGGCAGACATTACTAAAAAGATTGAATCCAAAGCGTGGAAACAAATGTATATTGATAAATTAAAATAGAAATCAAAGAAAAGCCAAAACCCTTCAAGTGTAATATTGGTCAACATGTTCGCATTTCACACATGAAATACGCATTTCAAAGGGATTGCCGTATAAAATTGAAGTGTTCATTGTCACTCGTCGTTTTAAGAAACAAGGAATGCACTTGTAACAAGGAATACACTTGTATCATGTTAAAGACTTCTTAGACGAAGATATCGATGGTTATTTCTATTAAGAAGATTCACAAGCTGTTACAAAAAACTTTAATCCATGTACAAAGTTGAAAAAGTTTTGAAGACACGAAAAAGACTAGGTGTGAAAGAATTATTTGTCAGGTGGTTAGGCATGTTAAAGAAATTTAATAATTGTGTAAAGGAATCTGATATTCAAGCGCTATGAAGCATCCGTTTACATGTTTGTTTTTTTGGCCAACAGGTAGTGGAAAAACATCTCATGTAAAAGTATTAATTGAACAAAAAGTCATTCAACCATTTCCTAAGCATATTTATGGCTCTCTGCTGCGGATCAGCCCTTGTGCAAAGACATGAAAGGAGTGATGTTTCATCAAAGTATTCCAGAGGATATTTAAAAGCGCTTTAATCCAACACAGAATAACTTACTCATAGTTAACGATCTCATGACCAAATGTCACAGCGATGAACGCATAACCAGACTGTTTAGTGTTGGAAGCAGCCATAAAAATCTAGGCATTATTTTGATCTCGCACAATCTGTTTCACCGAGGAAAGGAAATGCGTATTATTAGCTTAAATACACATTGCATTATTCTCTTTAAGAATCAAACAGATAGTCAACAGATTAATACTCTGGCTGACAAATGTATCCAAGGAAATTGAAACATACCAAGATGCTACAAGCACAACTCATGGTTATTTATTATTGACAGAAACCAAAGACAGAAGATAAGTTACGTATTCAAACAAGAATTTTACCAGGTGATACACATTAAGTTTACTGGAATAAGATAGAGCATGAAGAAGATACACAGGTGATACCAGGTGATACACATTAAGTTTACTGGAATAAGATAGAGCATGAAGAAGAATTACAACAGTTTGGTATTGAACGTCAAGATGTCAAAAGGAATTCATGCGAATCAACCATTTATTAGCAGAGCTAAGCGACTTAGATCACTATTGAAGCAAATCACACGAGATGAGTTGGTCAGTTTGTTTGAAACGTGTTTGAATATATTGCATGGGCATTTACCGCTGGAGACACACATATATAAAAAATTAAAGCGTGAACAACAATCCATTCGAAAAATTGCTGAGAAGACAATTTCCCTCCAGCATAAAAAGAAGTTGATTAATCAGAAACTTGGATTTGTGGGAACAACTGTAAGAATTACGCTTCCATTATTATCTCATTGTTATTAAAAATTAAGCATGCAATAAAATGGTCCTTATTCCTGAATCAGAAAATAGAAAATAGCTTTTAAAAAAGAAAGAAAATCGTGAACCTGCAATGGATATGTCTCTTGGTTGTCATTTACGACCAATTCAATTGCAAAAACAATAAAAGTTTGCTACTGCAGCTGCTACAGCTGCTGCAGAAAAGTAAGAAAAATAAAAGTTAACATTTCTAAACCATTTTCAACCCAAATATCATGTAAAAGTAAAACAACTTCTAGTAGAACTTAAGAAGTATGGTACAAGATGGACATACAGGAATGAACTTGTGTGCAAAACTGGAGATAATTGAAAATTCCAACAGTATTGATTTACTGACAGAAGCATTGCTTGCTACATGGAAAAAGGAACGACAAATGCCCCCATGAGTTTGAAAGCAGTTTATTCAGGAAATCGTAGATGCTAATATTCCAAAAGCTGTTTTTGGCAAACAGACAACTCGTGACGATATTACAAGATATCAACAAAGACAGTTTCCAGAAGGATCTAAATTTTTTTAATATGACTTAAAGAGTTATGTTGCTGTCAAGAAAATGAAACTACAACTCATATTCCTTAAAAATAAGGTGTATAAGTGCTTGCAGTCAAGGAGAAGTAATACGTAGCAACAATGTGAACAATGCACACAGCTTTATATGCACAACGTAATGTATATACGCATTCAGTTGGTCAGTCGCGCATATACGATTTAGTGATCATCGAGTCAGCAAGTTTTTACATTACGTTGCCCAGTAATGCTGCCATGAACTATAATCATATGAATAAAGCCTCTAATTATTAAATTTGTTTGTCTCGTACATTGTATTTGAAAGGAAAATATGAAGAGGCTTTAGCTGAAATGCAATAGCCACATACACTGACAACAATCAGACAAGGAGTGTACTATACCATTCATTATCGATCCTCATTAGATGCATTTTATAAAGTTAATATTCCATATGGTTACTATAGATCCAAACCTGAAATATGTACCGCAATAAATGAAGCATTAGAAAGAGCTATTACTACAAACTCTATTTCGTTGAATCATGATTAAGCTGTTCGAAGAGTTTTTCTTGCTTTGATAAATGATTATAATTCTGTCTTTTCTACTAGATTAGCTGAGATTTTAGGATTTATTCCAGAATTTATTCCAAAATTTATTCCAGATAAATGATATATAGAATCTGGTCCTGCCGAACATCAAGCAGATGTGAAACATAGATTTTACACACTTTATGTAAACTGCAGTATTTGCGAGCCACAGGTAGTTGAGATTATTATGTTCCTTTACTACGTTTTGCTAACATTCAAAATGGTGATATTATTATGAAACTTATGAAATACCTCATTACCTACCTGTTAAAGCATCCAAAGTTGACATGATAGAAATCAATATTAAGGGTGACACAGGTCATGATGTAGCACTTCAAACTGAGAAGGTCATCTGTAAATTTCATTTTCGACAAAACGCATTATGAAAGCTTAATGAAAGCATATAGACACGATCCATCTGCATACCGCAACCATTTCCTTCATCAAGTGGATGGGGATTTGCCAGGATTTAAAGGCGCGCGCATACAATATGGGGATGGTATTGGTTCGTTCTTGGGAACACTGTCTCGTAAATCTATTCCACTCATTAAGGCAGGAGCCTAATTGTTGCACTACATTTTAAAAAGGCTGCAAAGAATGTGGTTAAAGACGTAACTGGACGTGCAGCTCAAGAAATTGTTGGTACACCAACGAAAGGTGTTAGAAAGCAAAAGAAAGGAAAAGGAGCAGCATCAAAAGATATATTTCGGAAATAGAAAACAGTCAATCATATATGATCATTCTTGTGAATGTAGTCTTTCTCCATTGAAATGGTTTCACATACCTTAAACACAAAGCGCTGTAGAAAAAAGTTATAATGTAGGATTTTAACCACTGACTGCCATTAGAGACGGTGCTCCAATAGAATTTTATATTCCTGCTAATACAGAAGAAAATTTAGATTTAAAAAATAGTAGACTTCATGTCGTATGTTGCATTGTAAAGCGTGATGGAACAGTTTATGATGTAGATGATGGCGTTACATTCATCAGTGAGTTGTTTAATGGCTTTTGGCCCAATTTTGAATTATTTCTGAATGATCGATTGATTTTGCACATTAACAATTCCCATAGTTACACTAGCATCATCTCTCATCTCATTCTGAGCATTCCATGAGTCTCGTTTGTAAGGATACTGCTGAGTGGATGAATTCTCATGCGGTCAAAAGAGCCAGTCATGAAAAGTATGTAGCAGGCTTTCATGTAAATAATAAGGGTGGTGAAATACCTAAAGCATGAAACAATGGTTTACTTGCATAATCGTTATTTGCATACGCCTCTCACCCGTGAATTCATGCTTACGAGTGCTTTACGAGTGGATTTGTTTGTTTGTATCCAATGGCATGGACATGAAATTGCGTGTAGCGTTTACACAGGCAAAAAGATGAATGTGTGTTAACGACTACAAATAATGCCTTTAAGTAGAAGTGACAAATGTGTTTTATCATTCGCAAAGTGAGGGATAACCCAGGTATTCAACTAGGACGGACAGATGCCTTGATTAAAACTCCTGCCAAGTTTCATATTACCACGAGAGAATGTAAAATTTTAGCCATTCCCGCAGAATTTCAATTGTTTGTGAAAGAAAACTTTGCTGGAACAGTGACAAGAAATCCATACAATTTTGAACATTTTTATCTTAACTATATGCAACTTTACACTGATGGTGAACCAGTCCTATCCAAACCGCTCAAGCTTAACATTGAGCGGGGAAAATATCTTGACGCTTTTAAAACTCTTTACAAATCTTTTGATAAATTGAAAGATGAGAAAAGCTCCATTATAAAACATGAAGATTGGTCTAGAGGATATGCTTTATTTCTTTCGACTTAATACCTGATTATGATGGTGATGACCATTACGCCCTCATCAAGCATGGGAACCTGCGACTAGATATGAATTTTGCCAATGTTTTGCAAAACACAGTCAATGTTGTAGTCTATACTGAATTTGACAACATCATTGAAATAACCGCGAATCGCAGTATTCACTTTGATTATCAATCATGAACACGAAGCAGACAGATGTCATATTGACGCATGATGTCATGACAAAAGATTTATTCCACGGAGTGTTTCCTATGAATCAAATGCCAGCATTACAGCAAGGAGCCATTGTCATCAACACAGACAACCATCACGAACCTGGTGAACATTGGGTTGCCGTGTGCTTTGATAAAGTTATGGAATATTTTGACTCTTATGGACTTGCAATTATAGATAATCCTTTGGAGAAGTTTGTAAATAACAAGCATGTGTTTAATTCAATTCCATTGCAACAGCTCATTTCCAATACTTGTGGTTTTTATTTTGTGTATTATATATTGCATAGAGCTCGAAATCATAGCATGTATCACATTATAGATATATCAAACAGTGATGGTGATTTTGTAGTCAAAACCTTTGTTTATAGACATTATAAACTATTGTTCTATAGTTTCGTCTTTTTTCTTTACAGTCGGCGGTCATTTTGCCATCACAACTCGTCAGAAACTACTGGTCTGATTGAAACCAAACTTTCGCAGTATGTAGAACTTGACGTAAACTAGTTCTGTCAATATTTTTTATTTGCTTTTAAGGTTGTTTTAAGGTCAATTCAATACGCAAATACAGGGTAATTTTTCCTTTCTTCTCCACTGAGCAAAAGGCTGATGCTCGCTGTGCATAGTTCGCTATTACCTCACAGCTAAGGCGTGCTGTAGACACAGTGGAGGCTTCGATGCATTGGTAAAAATAAGTACATGTGTGTGCATGCAATAAAGCTCGAGATAACTTGAACTTGTGTGCAGCTGAGCACGGCGAAAAAAATTAATAGACTTTAAATTTAATAGCATGCATTTCTGCGTGCATCATTCTAATGCATCATTATGTATAAAATATTATATATATATACATCATTAATTGTCATAAAGGTTTCGATGCAGTTTTTGGATGCTACTCATCGAATTTCAAGTTATAACAGTCAAAATGTAAAACAGTAGCTTCGAAAATCTTTAAAGAAGCTTCTGTTTTACATTTTGACTGCTTTGAGCTCAGCACCAGGTACGCTAATTGCACACTTATATGTAGGTCAGTTTTTTTGCAGGATACATGATAATGAAAAGTGAATTATCCTTTTAAAACGACATCGCACTAAATTTGAATTAAAAAAATAGAAATTGTAGGGTTTTTTATTTTAACTTGGGCCAACTGTTTACCAATTTGACTTCAAATCTTTCTTCTCGTCTTGTTACACTTGCGGATTTCCAGTCCCCTAGTTTATTGAAACCGTACGACTCGGTAAGGTGTTTCCGTGTGTTTCTTTTTTTCTTCGCCAAAACCTTCTAAACTCCTCTGGGACTCCTAGGGGTAGGAAGATCAAATTTGGCAGAGATATAGTATAGCATGTCCAGTTGGTCCAGTCAATTTTTTTTAGAAATTCATTAACATTTTACATGCAAAACGGACAGTGAAATTTAATATTTGAAAACGTCACGCAAACTCCTCTAAGACTACTAGGGTTATGACGACCAAATTTGGCAGAGACACAACGTAGGGTATGTAGTTGGTCCAGCTCAATTTTAAAAGAAATTCATTAACATTTAACATGTAAAAATGGACAATGAAATTTTGCAAATTTCGCCCACTATAAGGCAGGTGAATGCTTTGATTTCGCAGTTAAAGGAACTGCTATCAGCATAGGCGTATTGATCGCCCGACTCTCCCCATTGAGAGCGATTATAGTATGTTTGTGCAAGCTGAAGTTGGCTGCAGCGTTTGGACTAAAGAATCATGAAATTTGGCTCACTGACAGAGGGTGATGAGACGTCGTGATATCCGATTTTTAGCCCTCAGCCAACACAGGCTGAAGGCTATTACTATCGGCCTGTCCGTACTTCTGTTCGTATGTTTGTCCAAGCGATATCTCAAAAACTATTCATCGGAAAGAAAGTATATATCGTGCTGATGTGCATCACTTTGTCTCTTGTCCGTCCCTCTGTCTTTCTTCTTGTCCGGGCGACATCACAGGGTTCAAGTTGTGCCGAGTCTATCCGTCTGTCGGCCCTTTTCTCTTTAAGCTTTTTTCTTCTCCGAACGATATCTCAAAAACTATTTATTGGATCTTCACCAAACCTCACAGAAAGGCAGTATATACAGTAGCCTCCATTTTAGTCAATATCAGTTCACTCTAATTTTCGCTTTACCCAAATTACTCAAATTTTTTAATTCAAAGTAATTTTTGGACCCTCATTTTTTGCAAGAAAATCCTTGTACAGGGAAACGCATGGCTCAGTTGTTTGCATATGCAAATCCCTTTGTGTAGAATTAGTGTTGCTTTATCTCTACACATTGTGACACCGAGTAACCTAGCAACGGAGTACATATTCTTTGATAATGGCCTCCGCGGTTACGGAGTTAATCTGTAATTGTGATTCTACAATCTGAAGTGCAAACAAAACACGCGGCTTGTTAACAATTTTTATTTTACTGGTTCGAAATGACGCTTTTTTTAGTAGGCGCCCCTTGTCACTTCCGTGGTTAATATATGTGTGATGGAAAATGGAATCAAAATGTTGTATATATATTTCAGAAGGTCGCTGTAAATAAAATATGAAAAAAGATTTTTCACTGTGTTAAGTATTAATATGACGAATTATATTTGTCACAGCCGAATTTTATTCAAAACATAAAACAATCATCATACCATAAAAACAGCAAACACTTTATGCGAAACCATGATAGTCACGTGTCCACTCGGATGGGCCAATTTCGGAGATCTCAAATTTCGGTTAACTCAAAGTATTTTGCTTGGTCCCGACCACTTTGACTTATCGAGAGCTTACTGTATAATGCAGGTGCAACTGGGGTTCAATTTGTCCCATGTCCGTTCGTCTGTCCGCCCGTCGTACTTTAACCTTTTTGTTGTCCGGGCGATATCTCAACAACTATTCATCGGATCTTAACAAACCTTACAGGAAGGAAGAAAGTATATATATTGTAGATGTTCAGGTACCCGTCCTTCGCTCCATCCGTTGCACCTTGTATATTGTTTTTGTCCGGGCAGTATTTCAAAAGAGCAACCGGACAACAGTGATGTAACCACTATTGGCTGAGGCCACTGCATCTCTGATGTCTATGTTTTTACCATAAGCTTAGAAAACGATTGACCATGATCTCGAAAATGGTTAAAGACTATATGTAAGAGGTTCATAAGAGGTACCTCGGTGGCCTCCCGACAAAATTTTGGCGTATATTATGCGTGCAAAATACGTGGGCAAAGTGGGCAAGTTAGGTGTAATATACGTGTATTTTGGCCATTTTGCTCATCGATAATGCGCATAAAATACGCATATTTTCCCACGTAAAATTTACACGCATTTTACACGTGCTTTCTACCGATTATTAAACGCTTTTTACAGGTGTTTTCTCCCATGGATATTAGACGGATTTCACGCATTTTTAAACTTATTTTATATACATTTCACAACTTGCCCACCAATATAATGACCCACCAGAGAGCAATTCCACATGGGGACTATGCATAATATGTTTAGGTATTCCCACGTATGCACGCATAAATAATGTGTGGTTCGTTGGGAATTCCCATGTAGTTCGTATGATTTAGAGTTTGAGACTCTTTCCGATATGCATTATGCACATGAACCTTTATCACTATAGTGCAGTTATAAAGTACTCCTTAAAATAATTTTCAGCATAAAAATTTTAGTGAAATTGGTAATCCCATGTCTAACTTTCTGTTATACTTAAAAAAGGCAGGCCTCTACCAAAATATGCAGCATTTAGCAAAATTAAAATATAATATCGCTCAATGGCAGCTGTTTCCGGTCTGCGATAATAGGCCCACATTGCCAGGATAATATGCGTATATTTTCCCATGCATTTACTACATTGAAATTTTCACGCATTGTATAAGTGTATTTTATATGTGTCACATATTACACGCATAACATGCATGGGCGAAAATGCGTGTAATAAACGTTCTTAAATATCCGTCTAATGTACGTGAGTAAAAATGCGTTTCAAATATGGGCATCTTTTTTTTACCATGCAAAATAAATGCATAACATGCGTCCCTAGATACGCGTACAATATGCGAAGGAAAAAAATGCCTATAATATATTCATTGAAAATGGGCATGTATTTTCCCGCGTATTTTATATGTGTAATAAACGTTCCTTGATATACGCATATTATACGTGGGAAAAGACAGTATAATATGCGGATTCAATATAAGCATCTTTTTGCCACGCATTTTATACCTATAATATATGGTTCCAGAAATGCGATTATTTTTGTACGTAATTTATACGTTTATTTTGCGTCCTAGAAAAGATGCCCATTTTGCCCATGCATTTTAGATATTAAAAACGTATAATATACGTATATTGTTTTGTAGGGCTTGACCTTCTGGGTCACGGTCAAGGTCAAAAACCTTGAGCTTATTATCGACCCATTGGATATACAAGACTATATGTAGGAGGTACCTGGGTGACTTTGGTCCCCTCGGTAATGGTCAAAAACGGGAAGTTGACCATTATCTGGAAAATGGTTAGAAACATAGCGATTGTGAGCTTATTTTCTATCCTTTGGGCCTAAAAGACTACGTGGAACAGGTACCTCGTTGATCTTGACGACCTGAGTCATGGTGATGGTGAAAAACCGGAAGTTGACCACTGTCTTGAAAAGGGGTAGAGATAGATCTATTTTGAGGTTATTTCGACCCTTTCGGCCTAAAAAGCGTTATGTATGAGGTACCTCGGTGATCTTGACCATTTACGTGATGGTTTAAGTCAAAAATTTGAATTTCCAAAAAATGTTCGAGGTTTGCGATTTTAAGCTTATTTTCTACCGTTTGGGCCTAAAAGAGAAAATAAGGGAAGAGATATCTTATTGACCATCTCCTCGTTCATAGTCAGTTCTGAATTTTAAGAGCTCAGAATCGTATTTTTTGTGGCCCTCAAGTGTAATTTTCGCTACTCGGTAGCGAAAACAGTCTAGTTTCATGCTTAAATTTATAGTTAAGTTTTTTATTTGTAATTAAATTTTAGTGATATATGTATCTAAATGTGTATTTGTAAATGGTTACTGCTACACTGTCATACTCATGTCATATCATTCAAATGTGTCACTAGCGCCGTAGTAATGCACCCTTAAATCTTTTCATTTAAATGAAGGACCACTTGCGAAGTGTTAGCTCACCCATAAACAAAGTACATCATATATTGTTATGTATCGTATAAGTATTGTACTGTACTAAGTATTGTTTGAGGAAAAACAAAAAATTGAAAAGAATTATGTGTTTATACTTTATATTTCACATAACAAATCACAAATATTTACAATTATTGGCAAGGAAAAAAATGCGATACAGTATTGAGAACCGAAATTCAACTACATATTACGTTTTAACGTTTTAACCACATATCAATTGTACATGTTCATTTGGTTCAAAGCTTAGTTTCAAGTGCTTTCCAATCAACATACGCTTGAATCCATTGTTCTGCACTGAGCGTGATGAAATCATAGTACTCAGTAAACCTGTCACACTGTTGAAACTGTATACAGCGTTCACCGTCACGTTCAATTACTTTCACACTAAGATCTTCTGACACTTGTAGATGAAATCCTGGTATTAATAAAGATTTAAAATAATCCTTTACCACGGCTCGATCTTCAGGAGAAAGGATAATGAAAGTTCCACAATAACAGACTGTCAGTTCACCCAAGTGATTAAGAGAGAAAGTTGTACGTTTGGGTTCATGAAGATTAATGATTACTTATTTACTGAATATTACAGGATTTATAGGCATCATTCTGCTGAAGCATGTGATCCACTGAGGTCATTTGCTTCTTCACCATTTGCCATTCTTTCCATGGCAACCAAATTCCCTTCTTGGTGCGATATAACCTCCCAGAAGTATGATCCGTGATATATTCACAAATGTTAACCATCACTTGCGGTTGGTATTTCACCAGTTTAAGGAATGTTCCTTCGTGGATGGGTATTATAATCGGTAAATCGTTTAGAGTTATCTTCTTCTTCGACTTCGCAGTGGCAGCTTTACGCTCAGGTTTTACAACAGCGGCAGCTGCTTTAAGCTCAGGTCCTTGGTCTGCTTTAGGCTTAAGTGTTCGTTTGACTGCAAGTTCTGCCTTAAGCTCCATTTCTCCCTTACAAAACTCTGGCCTCCTTGGAGGCTGTTGTTTTAGCTGTTGCATTTGCTGCAGGTATTGTCTCAGGCTTTGCTGTAGGCATTGTATTAGACTTTGCTGTAGACATTGTCTCAGACTTTGCTGTAGGCATTACAGTGGATATCCGTTGCTGTTCACTCATTGCGGACATGTTCACTCATCAACAGTTTGATTTAGAGTGATTGCTATGTCTGAGGGTGGACGCCTTCTGTAATTCATGAATACATGAGTTGCGCTATGAACTGTGTAATGCCCATGAGCTAAGGTGGTGTAGCAATGATCCAAGACAGAGCGATTGTTGTCAAATGTTGACAGACCATCCTTCACAATTTTCTATGAAAAAAATTATGTTTATGACTTTGAATGATGTTTCCCACGACATTTGCTCTTCTTTAAATAAACTGTCTTTATATTAAGCATGTGTCAGTCGCCTCTGTGTAATATGCCTAGTAGTACGTTTCTCTTGTCCACCATAAAGCAAACTGTATATCTTCGGTCGAAGTCCTACAAACTCCTCAATGGGTACTCCCGTAGCTTCATCTTTCATTTTCTCCAAACTTTCTTGTTCACAGTGGAATGCAGGTAATGGTCCTTTGGATAATCGCTTGCTTCAATAAGATGGCTATCCTGTTGCATATCTTTGTAAATGTTTCTGGTTGGTATGTATAGCACAAACTGTCTGTGTCGCTGAACAGCAGTTTTTCCTCTGGATACTTCTTCTTCATGTAATTATAGTGATAATCATATATGAGGGCTGTGTGAGATCCAGATAGCAAAATTCGCTGATTTGAACAATCTGAATGGACCTATTCAAATTTAGATCTGATTTGAGGCAGTGCACTGCTGTCAAATCTTCACTGAAAATGAGGAATTTGTAAAAAGCAGGCTTAGCTACTACCTTTTTGAAACGTTTCTCATTGTGAGTCAATTCTACATAGCTTTGTTTCTTCACATTTTTCATGGTTTTGCCAACTATAGCATTGTTCATAATTTTGTAAAAGTTTTTTTTCAAATGGGGGTGATTGCCAATTTTCTCTTCTCTGTGTTAGCATCTGTGTATTTAGCTAGCAATGTACTCTGTTGGAACATAATGGTTCAATGCACCTTTGTCACTTCAATCCAAGAGATACCTTTGTTGCAAATTTCGATAATGTACCACATACTTTTCCATGTCACTGAGATTGGGAATCAACTTTTCCGTAGGTTTACATTTCAATCCCAACTGCTTTCATAGGTTCTGACTGTATTCAGACAATTCGCTGATTCGAACAGTTTTCTTCTCAGTAACTACTGGATAATCACCATGCTGATCACGGATTTCACAGGGGTATGTGAGCTCTACCTCTAAAAAAATATCCTGTCTCAGCATCTCCACTCACTTTTAAGTAGTCCAGAGATTCTGGATCTTCACCCATGCAGATCCATATTCTGGCAAACCCTGTGACATACTCCACCCATAGAGATTGTTGGCGTCAAGGTACATGATGTAGTTTGTTGACCTGGTCTCATCATAGTCTGGAATGTAGGGGTTGTTGAATTTTGCATACTTGTGTGTAATGACTGGAACGCCTCCTCGCAGACCTTGCTCCACCATTTGATATATCATCTGTCAATTTTAATTGAACCGCGGTACGTTTCAACATAGCGTCCCATGTCATACCTGGTGCTGTAGAGTAATGAGCAGGATCCAATTCATGCGTGCTGAGACACATATTTCCAATATTTTCAGGTAGAGGTCATAATACTCTCCAAAGTTGTTGCAGTGGAATATAGTCCGCACTCTTTGTGCATGAGCACAGTCTTCATCACTAATTCCTTCTTCAGTCAGTTTACTGTAAAAGTCTTCTTGTTGTTTAAGTTTGGTTTCTGGAAACTTGGAAGGTTCATAAGCATAGTCATAGGGATATTCCTTTTCTCAAAAGTAACTCTAACTGCTGACTGTCGCGCACATGAGCAGTCATATTCTGAAACCTATCTTTGCCTTCAGCCGCTAAGTTGGTTACTAATTTTTTTGCAAGGATGCTCCCATGAATTGGTAGGAGCCGATGAATTTTAGATTGCCCATGGTAATTGTAATGTACTTTTCCACACTGTTGGGGATGACTGACAAGTGCAAGTGTTTGAATTTCCCTACTCTCTCCATCAGAAAATGATTATCATATCCTCGTAGATTGTGGAATAGCACAGGGATGATGAATGAATCCCACTTTTCTTTCTGATTCTTCCTTTAGCGAAACTGTAGGTTGCATTCACTATGAGCTGCTCCACGGTATTTTCCGCTTATGTGACCATGATCTCACACACGATCCACTCCAATCAACTCATGCAAATGTAGCAATGAGTAGCTTAAGCAAACTGATTCTTAGCAGTCATTTCAGAGGATTTGGGTTGTTCAATCGATTCACAATGTGATCACATTCATCCATCATATATTGTAGAAATGCGAGAACAACATTGTCTCCACGATAAAGCACAGAATCACGCTTCTTATATTCGCTGATGACAACATGGACAAAACTACTGGCCTTGTGATGTTGGTAACGATCACCCTCCTGTTTCTCTGTACAGCCTTCAAAGTCAACATAAATGACAAAAGGTGCCTTTTGCTGTTACGCAATACCCTGAAATCGAATGACTGTATCCTCTGGAAATGACAATCGCTGTGTTTCATGCTTTCCACACACTTCAAGATGTTTTTCCAAAAAGTCTTGTCGTATAAATCCATGCAAACAATTGAAGCGGTAGAACGTTTTGCCATCATATTTGTACAACCCTTCATGAGTCGACTGAAGTTCTTAACCAGACAATAATGTCTCTTCTCATTGTCACTGACAAGCAGTTAGTTGATTTCAGTGCCATTCTCAAGTCGACTCATGTGGAAAGATACCACAAATTGATTTTCCCAACAAAAAATATTGATGGCAATGTTGTTCTTCTTCTCAAATTTAGTAATTTGATGATGAGTTGGTGTTGGAAATGTCACATCTTCCACATTCAGTTCATGCTCAAACCGTCGATACTTCTAAACTTAGCTTATATGGTGATTCATTGGATGTAGATGAGTCGATATAGGCCATAGGAAGCATTTATTGCCTGTGTTTTTTATTTTAACAGCACCCTTAGTATTTGTTATCTTCTTTCGCAAGTCAGTGTAGCTGGAGGCTTGAAAGGGTTCCAATGTAGCTGTGTGGACTTCATTATGAAGAATCTTATCAATATCTATTTCATTGAATGCTCTAAAAGTCTGAGTGCTCAGACGTGCCTTATCTACACGTTCTTCCAACACTCCCTCTCCATTCGTTGTTATTTTCTTGAATTGAGCTAAAACGACAATGTACCATTTTATTACATTGTCTCTTCTTTTTTCAAATATTGTGTGCTGCGATTTTCTTGCTGTCGCATTTCCAGTAGCAAGTCAAATCCATTTTCAAGTTCAAACACTTCTTGATGCGCATACCCACCAAGGCTTATTCTTTTACCTTTACCCATTTGCATTACATGCTTCTTTTTGTGTCTTAGTTTGTTTCTTGTTTTGTTTCTTTGCATTCGATTGATCTTACTCATCAGCTGATATTTTTATACATTTGTTTTGCATTGGTGTTGCATATGTATCATCAACTGGATGATCCGCATACTGTTCAGCATTGTTGAAGATATGGAAGCAAACGCGTTAATTAATAAGTCCTCTTTCTTTATAAAAGGTCATCAATGTTTCACATAAATGTCTCTCAGATTCATCTAAGTTTGGGAACACTGCATGACACCATGTCACTTTGTCATATGGGATAATCAATTTTTTTGTGTGATGTATTCACTTACCGCCTTGTGTATAAATGATGGAAATGACAGAAGTTATGCTCATTTAACATTTTGCTCTATGACGTTATATATAACATCATGGATTAAAAAAACTTACCTTGAATCTTTTGTTGAAAGAATGACTGAAATTAGTCCCGTAGTTTTGAAGTTATGCCCTGTTGAAAATGACATGCTAGCCTTATATACCATATGGTCGGGGAAGGGTGTGTTAAAAAAATGAAAATATCCAGAATAGTCTGAAACGAACAAATATACCAAAATCAGAAACACCCTATTCACTTGACAAGATACAAATTAATTGTCTCTTTCCGTCTTGCAAGTGTAATCAGTTATTTTATTGTCATTATCACAAAACTCAATTATTTTAAAGAGTTTTTTTAATTTTAAACTGTTGAATAGATAACATCTTTCAAGTTGTCAAATTTTAACAATTCTAATTCTTGAAATTTTTTTCAAAGGCGCAGTTTCGAAATTTGCAACCATACATTTTAGGCAAACAATCGACGCTATTTACCTTGGAAAGCGGTGAATTTCTCTATGTTAAAAGTACTGCTTATGTAGATTTTGTGCCGTTGTTTCCACTTAAAAAAACATTGCGTAACCAAATTTTAAGGTAGGCAGCCTATTGTCGCATTTCGTCTTGGTTTTTGTTGTTTGAGTTTTGTGTATCATGCATTATCGCTCAACAGTTAAAGAAGACAATTCGTAATTTCTAGCCTTTCCGACAGAAGTACCGTTTCGACTGCATTTTTGGGTATAAATTATAAAGAAATGATAATAGTAAAACATAAAAATTCTAAATGTTTCGAGACTTTATCGAAAAACCAAGAAACATTTTCTGATTTCCGAAACATTTTCGAGTGTATCGAGCTTTGCATTCAGATCTTCCCTTAATCCTTTTCTGCGCACCTGCAATTAGACCATACTTGATGTAAACAAAATGTTGACTAAGCCAGCTGTAATTTTGGCCACCCTTTCAACTAGAAAATACACCATTCTTGCAATACTTTGACTAATATGTCTTTTTTCATTTCACCGATTTGGATCTACTGTTACTTGTGCCATTCATTTTGCTACCGCTCGTATCTGAGAGAATGAAGTATTGCGCGCTCTACTGAATATAGGACGTTCCAAACTGCCGGATAATTTCAATGTCTTGACTGACAATGTGGAGTTCACTTCCAATCAATGTCGGTTACTTTTTCAAAAGTCACGTGACAGAGCGATAAAGTAGATTAAGCATGTAAAGTATAATTGTAAAAGTGTAAAAAAAGGAGCTGTGTTACAATTTTTTAATAACATTTTACTGGTATTTCAATTTTTTGTAAATAATGTTATGTTACGTTATGTTTCTAAATGCCTTTGTCATCCTGTTAATGACACTGTAGCATGATGGGTCGTTTTATTCCAAGTTGAACCCTCCTTCACCCCCCACCCCGTCCCGGTTTTTACCGCGTGGCAGTATTTTTGCCATTGCCATCTAAGTGTAGGAAAAATGAAAATGTATGTTTTAGCGGTCTGTTGTTTCTCACTGCCGCATACTTTCTGCAGCTATCACGTAGTGACGTATGTAATAACTTAACTGCGACGGAGCCTAAGGACCGTGCTGCTTACCACTCCATTTTTCAGGCGGAAATGTGTGAAATTTCCTAGGAAGAATGGAGTGGTAAGCAGCCCTTAGGCTCCATCGTACTTGATCAAACCATTCTGTTTAGTGTTTATCGGTGTGTTTACGGGAAAACGTTAGCGGTTGGGGGGGGGGGGGGGGGCAAGGGAGAGGGGTAGTCCATTTATCAAGTAGAACCAAACTCGTCCGGCTGTAAAGAAACTTATAAGATAACAAAAAAATCAACATTAGTTTATAATAAAATGTCATGTTAAATGTGATAAATTTGAAATATTCATTTGTTTAAAAGCAACCATTTTCCTGTCCAGTTCTTAAAAACATCCGTTTTGTTTAGTCCTGTCAAACACATGCATCAGATGCCTTTTCCTGCTAAATAAAAGTTGAAGATCAGAAATGTGTTAAATCTCGATAGCTTCAAGTTGGTTTCTGCTCACCTTAATTGGTGTAAATTGAAGCCGATATCTTTGTTGTCTTCGTTATCTTTTCATTTGAAATATAAAGTAGTGTTTATTGCTTCTAAGTGGCATATATCGTGGTCTGTAAGGCTGAACGAAATAGAGAACATTGAAAAAGGGGGTGGGGAGTTGCGAAATCTAGAGGGAGTGGGGGATTTGTTTGGCTGCCGACTAAATCAGTTGTGTCGCGTATATAGCTGGTTGTTGTTTTCGGCCCCGATGGAAATATACATGCATTTCTGGTGTTTCTGACTTCCTAGGAAAAAGAAGTAGTATCGCGTTATTGCGATATTTTCCTCGATTGGGTGGGATCCGATGGCAAGGTTGCAGCCGTATTTTGCGCTGATGGGGTTGGGATCCGATAGCAAGGAGTGCAGCGACATTTTGCCCCGATTGGGCCAGGATCCAATGGCAAGATTTGCAGCGACGTTTCGTTGCCTTGTTAGTCACGGTCATTCCCGACATTTTTCCCGGCTGGGTCGCGATTGTCATATGTACTGGGATTCCCTCTATGGCTTTGGAATGGACAAATCAGATTACAGCATTTACCCAAGTCAAGTAACAAAATACATTATTCCTCATTTTAAATACCCTTTGGCGGGGATGGTCACTTTCGAAGAAAAAAAAGAAACCTGTATGCATGTTTATGGCGTTCTGCTATTATCCTCAGTGTGACGTAACTGTGTATCTGACGTCACACCCTTATGTCGTAGCCGTCACTTTTCGTTGGCCAACTAATCAGTGCTTAGTAACTGCAAACAATTTTATTGGGTAAAGTGCTTTCCTTTGGCTACGTTGCGTAAATATGACTTTAATTACAAACCTACTAATAAATAACCGGATGTGTGTATACTGAATTTCTATTGCAGTTTCGCCATATTTATTTGTGGATTAAACTACAGTTTTTTTCCATTTTCCTCATTTCTGCATTTTTTTCAGGACCAAAAAAAGGCTTTGTCCGGGAAAAGTCACAACCGTGACCCTTCATCGATTAAATCATTTTTCCATAAAAGTAAGAATACTGCCTGATCGATGTGCTGCATTTGTTATAGATCCAAGAAACAGACTTTTGATAAGGATGGCCACAAGTCACGGCACACACGAATTCCGCATACACCACCACGTGAGCGAACTGATCAAGCTGTTGGGGTAAGTATTCACTTGCGAGGGGACTCATTAAGCTTTTAGGGTACGTATTCACACGCCAGGGGAGTCATAGAGCTGCTGGGGTACGTATTCACTTGCGAGGGGACTCATCAAGCTTTTAGGGTACGTATTGACACGCCAGGGGAGTCATCAAGCTGCTGGGTTACGTATTCACTTGCGAGGGGACTCATCAAGCTTTTAGGGTACGTATTGACACACCAGGGGAGTCATCAAGCTGCTGGGTTACGTATTCACTTGCGAGGGGACTCAGCAAGCTGCTAGGGTACGTATCCAAACGCGAGGGGACTCAGCAAACTGCTAGGGTACGTATTAACACACGATGGGACTCAGCAAACTGCTAGGGTACGTATTAACACACGAGGGGACTCAGCAAACAGCTAGAGTACGTATTAACACACGAGGGGACTCAGCAAACTGCTAGGGTACGTAATAACACACGAGGGAACTCATCAAGCTGCTAGGGTACGTATTCACAGGAGAGGGAACTTGTCAAGTAGCTAGGGTTCGTATTCACACGCGAGGGGACTCTTAAAGTTTCTGGGGTACGTATTCACTCAGTAAGCTGGTAGGACACGTATTCACGCGCGAGGGGACTTAACAAGCTGCTAGGGGACGTAGGACTGATCACCTGCTAGGGTACGTATACCCACGCGAGGGGACTAATCAAGCTGCTAGGATACGTATTCACACGTGAAAGAACTCTCAAAACTGCGAAGGTTCGTATTCACCCGCTGTCGAACTCTTCATACTGCTACGGTTCGAATAGCCACGTTGGAGAACTCGTTACTAGAACTGCCAGGGTACATATTCATGTCCGGATCTGCTAGGGTACGTATTCACACAGCATGGGGTATCATGAAGCTGGTAGGGTGCGTATTCACACACAAGGGGACTGATGAAGATGCTAGGGCACGTATTCATAGGCAAGGGGACTGATGAAGGCACTAGGGTACGTGTTCACACGCAGGGGGACTGATGAAGATGCTGGGGTACGTGTTTATAAATACATCAACGAAAATTTGTTCAAGGTTCGTGAAATTCCGTGCATATTTCGATTTATTGGACGTATTCGTGACAAGTGTGTGGATAAAGCGGCCATTTGCACAGCCGAGATATGCATTCATTGCCATGCCCATGACCACCTCACTGCTTCAAAACAAACTTGGCGTACACCCAAAGACATAACTGCCTCAAAACAAAGCCGGCCTACCCTCCCTCCTCCCCCCAAACATCATTGCCTGAAAACCAAGTCGCTCTACTGCCAAAAATGTCACGGCTTTAAAACAAAGCCGACCTACCCCCTCCCCCCTGCCCCAACATCACTGCTTCAAAACAAAGCCGGCCTAACCCACCCCTAAATATCACTGCCTGAAAACAAAGTCGCCCTACCCCCAAAAACGTCACGGCTTCAAAACAAAGTCGGTCTAACCCAGAAGATACCATTGCATCAAAATAAAGCCGGCCTGCCTCCAAAGACATTACGGCCTCAGAACAAAGTCGGTCTGCCGTAAAAGACATCTATGGGTGTAGGTTGGCAATAAAGGTTTATGTTTAGTCAACTGTACCACCTGGTATTTTTAAAATCTCTATGTTTGAAAAGTTTAAAAATATTTTTAGATGTTTTTTACATGGCTAGCCTTGAGCACCTTTTTGCCTGCTTTCTAGCATAGCAATTACACATGGTAAGATTTGCAGATCTTTTCTGTGACGGAATACAAATTGTTTCTTCTGCTTACCATTTTCCCAAGTTTTGTGTAACTAAAGAATTAACGCGAACGCGCACTTTTTTTAGTGTTAGCAGAGATGGCGGTCCCGGCGCGGAGGTATACACGGCCATGCTTCAGAAAAATATGACCCCATATATCACTACGCAGGTACGGTTCTACTTCCCCAAATACTCCCATTTTGTGTTGCTTGCTGTTTTCCCATTTAATTGCCACTCTTTTTAGTGGAAAGAGTGAAAGATTAAATCATTGCAAGAATGCGATTAACGCGTGTGCTACTAAGTCTCGTTAAAATTCGCGACACCTGAAAACAGAGCCGATTTACGGCTGGTTTGTTGCTGTGGAAAAAAACAGTAATATGTAACCTTTTGATATGATCTTTGAAAAGCGAAGAGGATAATGGTGGTAGAAAATTTGACTTACTCCTTAAATTTAGTTCTTACTTTTGGCAATTTCAGACACAACATAGAATAATTATGGGATACAAGTTATGTGTTGAAAATTATGGAAATGATCTATTAGGTGTGACTGGGTTTCACGTCCAGAAACCAAGTGACATAAAATCTTATTGTCACTGCTGAGCTCTTCGGCTGGCTTTGGTAACAGTAAATGCAAAAACCAAAGCGAAAGCCTTTATTTGGGTAATCAACAACCTTGAAAAAGTGCATGTGGAAACCCAAATGTAACGATAGTTGCACCAGGGGACTTCAGTAAAAAAAAAAGTGCATAAGAAAAAAGAATTTTTTAAAAAAAAACTTCTCCTTGTTTCTCTCGGAGATGTGAATCATTTGTGGTTCTTTTCAGGTGTCGGCTCATAACGCTAAGAGGAAAATCGCAGAGAACACTCCCACTCCTGTAGAATTCCTCCAGAAATACGACGAACTCAAAGCCAAAAAGTAACATGCACGGGTGGGGGGGGGGGGGGGGGGGGGCGGAGGCGGGAGGGGGCATGGGGGAGAAGGGGAGCGGTGAAGATCGCGGAGAATACCCCCATACCTGTGGAATTCCTCCAGAAATGCGACGAACTCAAAGCCATAAAGTAACATGAACGGGTGGGGGCGGAGGGGGAGGGGGGGGAATGAAGATTGCAGAGAACACTCCCACTCTTGTGGAGTTCCTCCAGTGGCCAAAAAGTAACATGACTCAATCTTAGGGAGTGAAGGGGGGAAGGGGGGTATGGGGGCATGAAAGGGCGGGGATCAAGGAGAACACTCCGACACCTAAAAGGACTCAATCTTGGCTGAGGGGAGGGAGGAGCGGGTGTAGGGGGGTGGGGTAGGCGGAGTAGAGGGGGGGGGGTATAGTTGGAGGGGAGGAAGTATAAAGATGCGTTGGTGATACTTGCAACAAGTGGAACTATCTCACGAATTATATCACAAATTTTCGGTTATAAAGGAGATAATTCAAGTTGCTGGGTAACGAGGCTTTGATTTTGGGTTGTGAATGTTTATTTTGAAATGCAAGTTTTGTCAGTTATCTATACATTATTTTTATCAATACAGTATGTATTCAAGTTTTTAAGTTTGTTACTTAAAGCAATAATAATAATAATAATAATAATAATAACTTATCACGTTATGTTATTCATTAAAAAAAGCCACAGATCTGCGGACTGGAACGCGCATGCGCATTTTGGTATTGTTTCAGTAACCGCGATCTCGATCCAATGGTCTTCCTGTTGTCAAAGCTATGCGACCATCAACAGGTAATGGGATCGTACACATTTTTGTTTTTGTTTGTTTTGTTTTTTTTTGTTTTTTTTTTCTTCATTTTTTTTTGCCAAAAATATTAATTTTGTTTCTCGGATGTAGTTTTTAAAGTAGCATTAAGGAAATAAATTAATTTGTAAGCGGTGTGTACACAGGTGTAAATACAGAATCAAAATGTGTGTAACTTCTGAATAACGAAAGATACAACGCTAATCCGCACCACTTTGGATTAGCTAAAATTTACAGGTGATTAAGGAGAAAATGCACTGTAAAAGTGCACAAAAAATCCAAAAATTTCTTAAGACTAAAACGAATTCACCAGTGGCGAATTAACCTATTCTGTTGTTAATGCGGAAGCTATATATTAACTCTAAAGCACTGTGCGTAAGGTATGATTGAAAAAGGGGGCTATCGGTACGCGGTTTCTTTCATACAGACCAAGGGCTATCTGTATGACAAAGCGGCGAGCCAGGCGGAGGCAGCTGGCGTGTCGCTACAGCCGCCATCCCTCGTCATGCAGCAGCTGCCTCTCCCCGCCACCAGCGGCGCCACCACCAAGATGACGCCAGATGAACTGGAGAAGGTGAGAGGCTTCATTGTTAAAAATGAAGGTGGGGCGAGGGAGGGGGCGGTAAGGGGTTCAGAACCTACCATGCCCCTTCTACGCACACATGGAACGCAGTTTTGTGATTTTTGTGGCCTTTTTCCATAACAGTAACAAGGCTGACATTTCTTAATAGAGGCTGTTGTTGTTCATTTATCTCTTTAAAATAAGAATATATTTCAAATTCAATTCAAATGTACTGTATATTTCATATTCAGAACAAATCTGCGTCATATTTATAATACAGCAAAACTAAAAGAACAAGTAACATTTTAAAGCCAAATTTAAGTACAGTAAAATACAGAAACAATATTGCAACTACTTGCCGTTTGTCATGACTGGTGACGTCACAGCACTCGACCACGACTGTCTTTTGTTGTCATTTCTGTTTTACCTTTGGCACGCAGCTGAAAGCACAGCTGACGAAAGTGTCGTCTGAGAAAAGTGACTCCCCCTCCGACGCAGCACGCTCTGTCCTCAGAGAACGCCAGGGCAAGAACGGTGAGTGTGGGGGAGGACGGGGGAATCGTGGAGGGGGGGGGGGGCACGTGAGATAAGTGACCCTCTCCGACGCGGCACGCTCTGTACTCAGAGAACGCCAGGGCATGAACGGTGAGTGTGGGGGAGGACGGGGGAATGGTGGAGGGGGGGGGGGCACGTGAGATAAGTGACCCCCTCCGACGCGGCACGCTCTGTACTCAGAGAACGCCAGGGCAAGAACGGTGAGTGTGGGGGAGGACGGGGGAATGGTGGAGGGGGGGGGGGGCACGTGAGATAAGTGACCCCCTCCGACGCGGCACGCTCTGTACTCAGAGAACGCCAGGGCAAGAACGGTGAGTGTGGGGGAGGACGGGGGAATGGTGGAGGGGGGGGGGCACGTGAGATAAGTGACCCCCTCCGACGCGGCACGCTCTGTACTCAGAGAACGCCAGGGCAAGAACGGTGAGTGTGGGGGAGGACGGGGGAATGGTGGAGGGGGGGGGGGCACGTGAGATAAGTGACCCCCTCCGACGCGGCACGCTCTGTCCTCAGAGAACGCCAGGGCAAGAACGGTGAGTGTGGGGGAGGACGGGGGAATGGTGGAGGGGGGGGGCACGTGAGATAAGTGACCCCCTCCGACGCAGCACGCTCTGTCCTCAGAGAACGCCAGGGCAAGAACGGTGAGTGTGTGGGGGGGACAGGGGAATGGTGGGGGGCGGAGGTCACGTGAGATCAGTGACTCAGCTACTGACGCGGCACGTTCTGTACTCAGAGAACCCAAGGGCAAGAACGGTGAGCGCGGCGGGTGAGGGGAGGGGGGTGGGGGGTGGGGGAGAGTAGGGGAGATGGAAGGTATCGTCTGAGAAAAGCGACTGCCCTTCCGATGCGGCACGCAGTATACTTAGGGAGCGCCAGGGGAAGAACGGTCAGTGTTAGAGGGGACTGAGGGGGGGGGGGTGGGGGTGCGGGTAGGGGAGATTTAGGGTGAGAGCCCGGCTTCACTGGCAAAAAAATCGCCATACAAACTGTCAGAATAATCATGATCATGGTTTCGTTCAGAAATTTAAATTGATCAAGAAGTTTCAAAATGCACATAGAAACCATTAGTTTGTAGCATTTGGGGCGTGTTTCTGCTTGCAGTGGACCTGCCCGTACAGCCGGAATGGATGTTCCAGCGCCCTCACCTGTCGTGGGACTTCGCCGAGCTGCCGGAACCACCCGATCCCGTACGTCAGTTCCCACAATCCTCCGCTGACATATATATTTCAAAACAAGGCTGAGCAAGAAAAACCTTAACATTTTGGGTACTTCTTCATTGTGTTAACGACAAGCCAAAAGAAGCTTTAATTGTAGTCACTGTGAGCATATGCGTGAAAACGGGTGTTATTGTTGTCGGCAAGACGTGACGTCACTTATCTTTTGTGTTTGATGACGTAGGAGGTGCTGAGCCTGGGAACGCTGCCGGTCACACTACAAGAGCACGCAGTGATAGAGGACCTGCTCCACTGTATGCAGGTGAGGGGCGCTGTGACGTCACCGTTTTGTGTGTGATGACGTGGGTGCCGTGACCTCAGTGCGACACGATCAGATTCTGGCTGGCAGTATTAGTTTATTCAATCAAATTACTCAATCAATCAGCCAGTCAGTCTTTAAATAAATCATAATTAAGCAAAAAGGACACACGGCCACGACTTTTTTGTGCCGCCAACCCTAGAGGGATTCCGCGAAAATTGAAAGAATGAAAGTAATAATTAAAATCCATCCGCTTTGTCTTTCACATAACAAAGATTTCTGCAAGGTTCAGCCTTTTTAGAACAACGGACGGTACTGGCTGAAAGCGGGACACTGCGCCTCCTACCCCTGTATTCAAAAAGGTTAACTGCGCAGTTGACTGTAATACTAGAAGGCGAAATCGGTTGATCTGGCTGTTTTCACGCAAATAATTTTAGGTGGTTTTTTGTTTGTTAAATTAAATAAATTTATTAATTTACTTTCGGATGTTGTGGTTGCTAACGGAGCAGTTAAAGGAATCAGTTAACTGCACAGTTAACTTTTGTGAATGTTGCCACTGGCGTCTTTTCCTATGTATTAGTGATGTTTATGTGGGGTGGGGGGTGCGTGTTTCAGGGCGCGGAGGGGAAGTACATCACAGCACTGCCGCTCACCGACCACTACTCACACCGTGACTTCACCGTCGACAGCTCACTAGGTAACGCTACCTAGCAACCGGGTTATGCAACGCGTTAGACTCCATAACGCACGTGTATAGTGAAAGTAACACGTGTATACGACTGGATAACACACGTGTATGGTAGCCGTAACACGTGTTTAATACCAGGTTATACACGTGTATAGCTACGTTAACACGTGTACAGCAACCGCAACACGTGTATAACACCAGATAAACCACGTGTGCAGCAGAAGTAACACGTGTATAGCATAAAACACATTGGTTTGTAGCAGCTAGGACAGGTAGCAAGTGTGCTAAAAATCTTGTGCATTTGTACAGTGAAACAGGAATGAGCTAATATTTACAGCCTCCTTAAATATTAGGATCGCAATTTTTCGGTTTCGGTTACGGAGGATTTTTGCTCGGTCGATATTTTTTTCGGTGTAGATTCAGTGTATGAGCATTGGGAACCCTCCATTCCTACACCTAAAAAGTTAGCCTGACATCGAATTCTTCCCTCCTCCCTCCCCCCTCCCTCCCTCCCTCCCTCAGCGGCATCTACATCTAAGAACGAAGAATTGAATCCATGCGTAAACTTGATTATGTGGTTTTTTCCCCAGCAACTGTTAAAACTTCTCTTTGGATACAATACTGCTGAAGGGTTAGGTTATGATCAATTACGCCCGTGCTGTTTAAAAGTCAACGCTGTCTTGAGGGAGGGGGCGCGATAACATACCCAATGCACTGGTTGGAGAATACCCAACCTCTCACAGGCTTTCAGTTTCTGATCATCGAACGCCCCCCCCCCCTCAACTGCATCTACTTGTAAAAGGGAAGAATTTGAATCCATACATGAACTTGAGCGGAGAAATGGTAACCAGATGGTTCGGGAGTGCCCCCCCCCCCGGGTCATGACACGCATGGTAACCAAATGCTTTGGGAGTGTCCCCCCGGGTCATGGACACACATGCTAAACAGATGGTTCGGGAGTGCCCCCCCCCCCGGGTCATGGACACACATGGTAACCAGTTGCTTTGGGAGTGTTCCCCCGATTCATGGAAACGCATCGTAACTAGATGATTCGGGAGTGCCTCTTCCCCCCTCCCCCCCCCCCCCCCCACTGGGTGTGCCCCAATGTATAGGCTGTGCAGAACCCTCAATGCCTTGTTAGCTATTGGGAACTTTAGCTGGCTGCAAGTAAACTACTTTGTAAATCTACATGTTTTAAGTTGAACTAACCGAATAACAGACATGTCGTTTCGAGCATCAACAACTTCAGCATGGATCGTTTTTCGATCACCGATCGATATTAGGCTTTCCGAGAGGCACTTTTTAAACAATCTGCACTATTTCTTCAGTTTTTTTTTCGAGTAAAATGTCTTGAAATGAAGTGTCTTGGAAGGCGGTGAATCGTTCTGGATTGTTTCCTTGCAGATCCATCGCTGAGGGAGTTAGTGAAGCGGATACTACCTCTGTGTACCAATTACTCCATCGTCGTGCGGTTCATAGAAGGTACACGCCCTAAAGTCATGATTGGTTTCACTAGGCACAGAAAGAAAAAGGCAATGCCTTCCATCAGCCCCCTCAGCACTAGATTCCATCACAAAAAATAATAAAATAAATAAATAAATAAATAATACAAGCGGGGATAGAAGATGTAACTGGTATTATTTTTAAAATGTATATCACATGTACATGTGTACAGCAGTATGCCCCGCATTCTACAAGAGTCGTACACGTCATACTACGTAAACGTCATGCTACGTCATACCTGTGTGGTGATGATCATTATGAGAGCTGTAAGTAATTAAAGTAAGAGGAAAGCAAAGATGGTCTGCATTGTTATAGAATGTAATGATATAAAAAAAAGTGATTGAAAAAATATGCCTAAAACTGGCATTCGCGCTGTTGCTTTGAGCTGCGTTGTGTTGCCTTGGGTTATGTTGCGTAGCGATGTATTGTGTTGTGTAGCTCTGTGCTGCGTTGTGTAGCGATGTGTTGTATGCTGTAGCGCTGTGTTGCACTGCAGTGAGCTGTGTTGCGTTGCCTTGAGCTTTGGTAGTTTGTGTAGCGGTGAGTTGCGTTGCATTGAGTTATGTTGTGTAGCACTGTTGTGTGGGTTCCATCGATGTGTGTTGGCGTCGTTTGCAGGCAAGTCGGCGTTTGAGTACGGCCTGGTGAACCACGCGCTGAGCGCCGCCATGAGGACGCTGCTACGGGTCAGTGCCGTCATTCACTTACACTCTTTCTCTTACCCAGTAACATGGTTTGGACTTCAGTCTCTTGGGTAGCTGTGTCATATCCTTGTGGATGTTTCTCACATCAGCGCCAGCCTCAAGAATGTGTTCCCAAATTCTACGCAGCGAACTATCACCCATGAATTTGCTAAAAATGTTAGAACACCAAAGACCTTGTGAAAGCTTTGGCTGTGATTACAAGCGGTGGAGGGGGAGGGTGGAAGGGGAGGGGAGAAGGACGTATTGGATTGTTATGTATGTGTTGTTATTGCATGTTTATGTATTCTGTTTACGGTTCACAGGATTACATGGTTTTGGTTGCGCAGCTAGAGGAAGAGTTTCGATACGTGAGTACTCCCGCCCTCCTATGTGAGAATTTTATGGTATTGAGTGAGCCAGTGAGGAGTGAGTAGTGGTAGGGTTAGGATGAGAGGTGGGCGATAGTGAGAGAATTGACTGTTATCTAGCATTCGATCTTAAGACGTAATGGAATTGTTGGCGGGTTAGGGAAAGGTTGACAGGGCGACCTTTTGACTTATTGATCAGTACCGGGCGTACAAACACAATATTTGTACGACTGAAATTACAATTATTATTTTGTCTTCTGGATGCAGTTAACACTCCTTGCCTCGTTTTGTACAAAAACACAAGAAAGAATGCTCGAAAAATACTTGAAACTTGTTGACTGTTATTTCTGTACATTGTGGTGGCAGGGGGACTTGTCGCTGCAGAAGCTCTGGTTCTACGTACAGCCCACGGTGAGGAGCGTGGAGATACTGGCTTCCGTCGCCAACTCCGTCAACAAGGTCAGTGGTCCTCACATGTCACGTGTCATGTGACGTCACGTGTCATGTGACGTGTCATTGCCCCAAAGCCACGGTGAGGAGCGTGGAGATACTGGCATTCGTGGCCAACTCCGTCAACAAGGTCAATATGGTCCTCGCATGTCACGTGTCATGTGACGTCACGTGTCATGTGACGTGTCATTGCCCTAAAAGCCACGGTGAGGACCGTGGAGATACTGGAATCCGTGGCCAACTCCATCAACAAGGTCAGTGGTCCTCACATGTCACGTGTCGTGTCACGGCACGTGTCATGTCACGTATCACAACACGTGGCATTGCTCCAAGTACGGAGTGTTGACATACTGGGGTAGGTGCGGGGTCGGGGGTAGGGGGAGTTTGGGAGGATTATGGGGCGCACACTAAGACACCGTTCATTGAGCATTTGCTGGAGTACACTACAACCAAACGCTCAGCAAGATGTTATTCATTTGAAAAATTCAGTTAAAGTATTTATATGTAAAACAGTAATTAATTAATAAAAAAAATCATTGCAAACCGTTGTGCAGCTGGTCAGAAATAGAAATATATATGTGAGTAGACCAATGCTACTGTTATGTAAATCAGTGTTAAAACGTAAAAAGGCTGTTGATATTGACATATGTGAATGGTGATGTGGCCTGCGATTCATAGCGTGGTCTGTGATTAATGAGGTGGTTTGTGATTGATGACACAGTTTGTGATTGATGAGGTGGTCTGTGATTGATGACGTGCTCTGTGATTGATGACGTGGTTTGTGATTCCTGACGTCTTCTCTAATTGATGACGTGGCCTGTAATTGATGACGTGGTCTATGACTGATGGCGTGGTTTGTGATTGATGGTGTGGTGTGTGATTGATGACGCAGTTTGTGATTGATGATGTTGTCTGTGATTCACCGCGTGGTTTGTGATTCCTGACGTTTTCTGTAATTGATGACGTGGTCTGTTCGCAGGGTGAGTGTATAGGTGGCGCTGTGCTGAGTCTGCTACACGAGAAGACGTCGAGCCTTGTCGGGTGAGTGGCCCCGCTCTCGTCGTCCCCCTTTGGTCCTTTTTCTGACGTCATCGCGACCCTTGGTTCACGCTGTGTGAACGTGATATTAAATTAACCTCTTGCATTCTTACGCTTTTGTATTTATCTGTATAATAATCTGGGAAATGTTACGTGTAAAAAAAATTAAATTAAAAAAAAACCTGTATTAATCTGTATTAATAATAAGAGAAATTTTATGTGTTAAAAATAGGGGAAAAAATAGCTTAGAGCTTGTGTTATTTTTGGCACATACGCTGAAGGTACAGCTACTGTAAACATATCGCGAACTGAATCGCTGATGAACCGAACTGACGCAGGGATAATCCAGGACATGGAGCGCTGTGCACCAGTGTTCAAAACAGTCAATTCACTCCTTGCTAGTCCCGTTTGGATTTTTGACATTGATATGCTTCTGTGTTTCCCCCCTAACGGCTCAGTGGACGACCCGGTTGCTCTACACGGGTGCATCGAGCAATTACACTCATGTTATGAACAAGTAGGGGTGTGTTCCGAGCGCCTTTGAGTGGGGCCGGACCGGGCCAAGCCGGGCGGGTCCAGGAAAAGCTAAAAGATATATATATATATGTATCTCCCTACTTGTTTGCATACAACCCTATATATACAGGCAAGGTATATAGATATAGGACAAGGTATATATATGTATATATATGTATGGAGTAAAATGCTGAAAACATTTCTGATTGAAATCCATAAAAGTGGGGTGTAAAGTGACCAAAGATATATTTGAAATGAATAAAATTGAAAGACATATATCAAGTACAAATATAAATGTATCATGAAAAAGGCCGGCCAGGCGTGGCCCGGCCCGATATTGCCGAAATTGAGCTTGGCCCGGCCCGGCGAAAAGGATCGGACCGGGCTGGGCTGGGCCTCGGAACACAGCCCTATTAACAAGCCATTTTGTATTACTTTTATGGCGCAAAATGACAAAGCTTTTTTACACCAGCTATTAAATTCCTGTACCATCACGACGCACGAGCAAATTTCCTGAAGCACCGTATCTAAGATCGATGCGCCATGGTGCACATGGTGCACATGCAGGAATCATAATTATTCAGCTGAAGTTATCGCCTGTGCTTATAAGTAAACTTAAGCAAATTGTTTACATTTTCCAGAGATGCGAAGGGGCAAGAGCTATCCCTCTACCTTACACAGTCTGTGAGTAAAACAAGAGATTTTCCCGTCAGCCAGAATAGTCCATAAAAACGAAATGGGGGTCACATCAAAACCGCCCTCCCCTCACGTTAGAAGCTGCCGTTTTGCTTAAGTTGCGAATTCTATAAGTGGCGGTTTCTGTAAATTGCAATTTTTAGAAGTTGCGCTTTGTATATGTTACAATTTCTACAAAGATGCATTTGAGGTTATGGGTTTTATTTTAGAAAAAAAAATGATTCATTAAAATGTGTCGTCATTTATGTACAAGACTTTCCCCGAGTGGTCACAACAAACCTGGCATGCGATTCACGATTCTTACGCGTCGTGTTGTTACAGGCGTGTGCCCCTTACTTTGAAATCCTGGAGAAATGGATCTATAAAGGAATCATAGTGGATCCCTATTCGGAGGTAAACTGCAAAGAAAGAAGAAAAATATAAACAATAGGGTTTCCATAGGGTTTCCATAGTAACATTCGTTAGGGGAGCCTGTTGTTGATCTAGAGAACTGGAAACTAATAGTTCTAGTTTGTTCCATTTTATCAGTGTTCATGTTGATAAATAATAATAAAAATAATAATAATAATAAAAAGTAAATAAACAAAAATAAATGAATAAGTAAACAAAAAAATAATCTGTTGTGTGTTGGAGTGTTGGGTGGGGGGGGGGGGGGAATTTGCCCTGTGGCATGCTGGAGTACGGCGTGTAGCTGTATTCGTCCTGTGGGAGTATCGGGAGTCCGTTGTGGGGTTTTGCCCTGTGGCATGCTGGAGTAACGTGATTGTTTCTCTGTGCCGTGACGGTTTCTCTGTGCCGTGACTGTTTCTCTGTGACACGACTGTCCCTCTGTTCCATGACTGTTCCTCTGTCTCGCGCCGCGCAGTTCTTAGTGGAGGAGGACGCGGCCTTCGTGAAGGAGAAGCTGCAAAAGGACTACAACGACGCGTACTGGGAGCAGCACTACACGATCTGTCGCGAGCGCACGCCGTTATTCCTGGAGCGCGTGGCTGACAAGATCCTCAACACCGGCAAATACCTCAATGTCGTCAGGCAGTGTGGTAAGTCACGTGGGTGGAGGGGGGGGGGGTGCGGGAGGGATGCTGGAGCACTACACGATCTGCCGCGAGCGCACGCCGTTATTCCTGGAGCGCGTCGCTGACAAGATCCTCAACACCGGCAAATACCTCAATGTCGTCAGGCAGTGTGGTAAGTCACGTGGGGGGGGGGGGCTTGGGGGGGGGGGTAGGGATGCTAGAACATCCTCATGGCAGTCCGATAGATTACGTGGGGTGGGGGATGTTGAGGGGATGGAAGGACCCGTGGGGTGCAGGGAGGGGGGATGTGTCTTATCTGTGAACATGTATTGAGCATTCAATTATTAAGTTTTTTTTTCATATTTTCAAATCACACATTCGTTCAATATTGCACTATTGAGTGAGAGCTTAAAAGCACCATTAAGGAAGACTCAAAATTTTATCTTTGTCATTTGCTTATGTTTCTGAAATTTAAGGTTCTCGATAGTTAGGAATGGCCAGCATTGAATTGTCTTCTGCTCCTGTTTTTAATAATCAAGACTGTTACAAGGAACTAATTTTTGTGGTACTTTGTTTTTGCGTTTGTATCAGGACAGGCCGTATCATTAGATGTCCATACGAGGAAATATGTTTTGTGGCACTATTTTTTTAGCGGCACTATTTTATCGTGGCAGGCCGTGACGTGAGATGTCCGTTCGCGGAGGAGATGGTGTACACGATCAAGGAGCGGCACTACTTTGATCAGATTGAGCGCGCCTACAGCTACGCCAGCAAGCTCGTCCTTGACCTACTTATGGACGAACAGCAGCTCTTCTCCCGTCTCAAGTAAGGGACCATCCATGTAGTACATACCGTCAGGTAGAGGGGAGGGGGAGAATCCTAAGGCTGCGCCTAGGCTCATGTTATGGCCAGTAGTGATGTCACAAGTTCAGTGCCTAGGGAAGGGGGGGGGGGGAGTGAAAAAGATATTTTTCACGTGCGTAGTTTATCAATAGCCCAAAGTCTCGCGGCCTTGAGAGTTTTAATCTATCCGTATTCGTTTGTTATTTCTTCACCTAGTGATTTCTGGATAACTAGACGATTTCTCTCATGTTTCCTCGTTTCGAATCCTCAGAGCTGCTCGTGCCTTATCTTCAAATATCTCTGAAAAATAATACCAGGGAAATGGATGCGAGCATAACGAGAAAAGAACATTGATTCAGTTTGATACTTGACCGGTGTGGCGCAAGAACAAGCACTGAAGCAAACCAGGAAGTCTTTCTCTAAGATATCCTGTGGTCAGAGAAGTGATCTGCTCCTTATATGGTCTTATACTGTCTATGCTTACATATATACAAGTTACATAAGCTATACATGCGAGTTTGCCAAGAGGAGAAAAATACTCGCATTTAAAGTTACTCGACTGACAGAGTTTATATTGTTGGCTTAGAAGAAAAAGGTCAAGTCAGATCACAATGAAACGGTAGATGAGGAAGATTCTCGACGGTAACGGAGGGGAGAAAACATCTTCATTTGTGGCTCACCCAACGTCCTGTCATACGTCAATCACTCACTAATTGTTGTGTGCGAAGGGATCAGTGTAGACTTGTAGGTCCATCAAGCACTGCTTCCTTTTATAGGTCCATCAAGCACTACTCCCTGTTGTAAGCTCATCAAGCGCTACTTCCTGTTGTAAGTCCACCAAGCACAACTCCCTGTTGTAGGTCCATCAAGCACTGCTTCCTTTGATAGGTCCATCAAGCACTACTCCCTGTTGTAAGCTCATCAAGCGCTACTTCCTGTTGTAAGTCCACCAAGCACAACTCCCTGTTGTAGGTCCATCAAGCACTACTTCCTTTTATAGGTCCATCAAGCACTACTCCCTGTTGTAAGCTCATCAAGCGCTACTTCCTGTTGTAAGTCCACCAAGCACAACTCCCTGTTGTAGGTCCATCAAGCACTACTTCCTTTTATAGGTCCATCAAGCACTACTCCCTGTTGTAGTTCAATCAAGCACTGCTTCCTTTTATAGGACCATCAAGCACTACTTCCTTTTATAGGTCCATCAAGCACTACTTCCTTTTATAGGTCCATCAAGCACTACTCCCTGTTGTAGGTCCATCAAGCACTACTTCCTTTTATAGGTCCATCAAGCACTACTCCCTGTTGTAGTTCAATCAAGCACTGCTTCCTTTTATAGGACCATCAAGCACTACTTCCTTTTATAGGTACATCAAGCACTACTTCCTGTTGTAGGTCCATCAAGCACTGCTTCCTTTTTTTATAGGACCATCAAGCACTACTTCCTTTTATAGGTCCATCAAGCACTACTTCCTTTTATAGGTCCATCAAGCACTACTCCCTGTTGAAGGTCCTTCAAGCACTACTTCCTGTTGTAGGTCCATCAAGCACTGCTTCCTTTTATAGGACCATCAAGCACTACTCCCTGTTGTAAGTTCATCAAGCACTACTTCCTGTTGTTGGTCCATCAAGCACTACTCCCTGTTGTAAGCTCATCAAGCGCTACTTCCTGTTGTAAGTCCATCAAGCACTACTTCCTGTTGTAGGTCCATCAAGCACTACTCCCTGTTGTAGTTCAATCAAGCACTACTTCCTGTTATAGGACCATCAAGCACTACTCCCTGTTGTAAGTCCATCAAGCACTACTACCTGTTGTTGTTCAATCAAGCACTGCTTCCTGTTATAGGACCATCAAGCACTACTTCCTGTCGTAGGTCCATCAAACACTACTTCCTGTTCTAGGTCCATCAAGCACTACTCACTTTTGTAGGTCCATCAAGCACTACTTCCTTTTATAGGTCCATCAAGCACTACTTCCTGTTGTAGGTCCATCAAGCACTACTCCCTGTTGTAGTTCAATCAAGCACTACTTCCTGTTATAGGACCATCAAATACTACTTCCTGTTGTAGGTACATCAAGCACTACTTCCTGTTGTATGTCCATCAAGCACTACTTCCTGTTGTAGGACCCTCAAGCACTACTTTCTGTTGTAGGTCCACCAAGCACTACTTCCTGTTGTAGGTCCATCAAGCACTACTTCCTGTTGTAGGTCCATCAAGTACTACTTCCTGTTGTGGGTCGATCAAACACTATTCCCTGTTGTAGGTCCATCAAGCACTACTTCCTGTTGGACCAGGGCGATTTCATCGTGCAGTTTATGGATATGGCGGACGAAGAGATGAGGAAGAAGATGGACGAGGTGATCTTCCTCTCTCCTCTCCGCCACCCCTCTTCCCCTTCCCTGCTCCCTCCCTCCGCCACCCCTTCTCCTCCTTCCCCGCCCCTCCCCCTCCGTCACCTCCTCTCCTTCCCAACCCTCCGCCAACCCCTCTCTCCCTTCCCCTTCCCCGCCCCCTGGTGGTCCTGTTTCTCAAGACGTCAACAAACTGCAATCACTGGGACGGTTTACCTGGTTCATTTCGCACAGCGTGCGTCTCGATGTGAGTGCGATAGCGAGAAGAGGGATCGATCTTTAATATATTAAATATTAAAAATGAAATATTAAATCAGAATATGTATGAACTGTATGGCCTTGATGGGAATCGGGGTGGGGTCTGTGTAGGATATAAAGCGGAAGATGGCCGTTTTCTTGGCTGGGGTGGGGTGTGGATGGCGGAGTTTTTTTAGGGGGGTGGCACTGTAAGTTGTAAAGCAAGGGTTGACCGTTGTGTTTCAGATCATCCCCACACGCCTGGAGTCGCTGCTGGAGCTCGCACTGCGTTGTAGTACGGCTAACTCTGACCCCTTCAAGGACGATCTCAAGTAAGCGCTCTTCATCCCAAGCAGTGCCCACATAACGCCTACAGAAGCCGTGTCGTTTGATTTCCTTGTGTCTGTTTCCCTTTGATGTGATGGGGCTATTTTTGGAGCGAGGGTAGGGAAGTGTTAAGGGTCAGAGTGCACGCAACAAAAGCACTATCGAACAAAAACAAATAAAGCAAGCGGAAGCTTAGCTTTCGAAGTTACCTTTGGAATAATTAGCTAAAAAAACATGCGTAGCCTCTTAAAGCTTTTAGGATTTAAGCATAGATGTTAGAAGTAAGTAAATGTTGGTGAGAAAGCGCGATGTTTTTGACCTGAGAAAAAGAAATAAAGAAATAAATAAAATATTGAGTAAAAAAGAGACTGAAGTAATGTGTGCTTGCTTTTCCAGGGTGGATCTCTTGCCGTTTGATCTGACCACACAGCTCTTCAAGGTGCTGTCCATCGACACGAAACGCGAAAAAGGTGCGTGCCCTCTTATCGTGACGTCACCATGGCGTGTTTGTGACGTCACATACTGCTCAGTAATAGCATTTGTGTTGTTAGCTGAGACCAGTTTTTTTTTCTCATTCACCGGTCGGCTCACTAAAATCGCAAAATGGAAGTAATCAGGCTGAGTGTTAAAATTTTCGTTGAAAAAAATCGATCGGCCGGCAGAGTGTTTACAGAATAAAAAAGCGTATAACCGGAAGACAGAATTACTAAAAATAGGAGAGATGTATTTACAGAAGAAATTTTAGAGTGGTAGTCAAAGCCTCCAAAGCCTGTGTAGAACAAAAAAATAGTTTTGGGATTTAAGTCAGCAGTGACCCGGTTTATTTGGTGGTTGAAATATTAAATCACGTGGTTAATCGCTGTAACCTCATTGGTTGAGACAAACTAGGTGTCCACTTCTCATGTCTGCACCTGTTTTTCCATAATTAGGGATAGTTTACGAAATCCAGGTCTTAACTCGGTTAGAGAACTTCATCTCATGTGGACGTGGCTTGTTTTGTGGCAGATTATCGGGTGGACCCCACGGACCTGAACCTGTCCGGTCTGGAGGCGTTCTCGTTTGATTATGTCGTCAAGTGGCCCGTGTCGCTCGTGCTCAATCGCAAGGTCAGTGTGTGTCACGTGTCAGTATGTGTCAGTATGTGCCGCGTGTCAGTATGCGTCATGTGTCAGTATGTGCCCCGTGTCAATGTACGTCTTGTGTCAGTATGTAACAGATACATGCTACGTTTAAGGGCCTTATCTTCAGTGAGGCGGATCATATATATGTAGCTGGCTTCGAATTTAAGCAAAATGAGTGGATTACTGGAGGATTTCAAAATGGAGGCGGGGACGGGGTGAGTGGGTGAGGGTAGGAATCGGGGGACGCGGTGAGTAGATGAAGGGAGGAGGCGGGGGTCGCGGTGAGTGCGTGAGGGGGAGGCAGGGGACGCGGGTGAGTGGGTGAAGAGAGGAGGCATGGGCCGCGGTGAGTGGGTGAAGGGAGGAGGCGGGGGTCGCGGTGAGTGGGTGAGGGGTGAAGGCGGGGGACGCGGTGAGTGGGTGAGGGGAGGAGGCGGGGATCGCGACGAGTGGGTGAGGGGAGGAAGCGGGAGTCGCGGTGAGTGGGTGAGGGGAGGAGGCGGGGGTCGCAGTGAGTGGGTGAGGGGAAGAGGCGGGGATCGTGGTGGATGGGTGAGGGGACGCGGTGAGTGGGTGAGGGAAGGAGGCGGGGGACGCGTTGAGTGGGTGAATCGGACGTAGTGAGGGGAGGAGGCGGGGGACGCGGTGAGTGGGTGAGGGGAGGAGGCGGGGGTTGCGGTGAGTGGGTGAGGGGAGACGGTGTTAAATCACTAAGGTTTTGTATGGTTTTGTATGGCATATCAACTTGACTGCTAACTTGTGGTGCGTTGGACGGGCGGCTGTCAGGTGCTGATCCGCTATCAAATGCTGTTCCGGCACCTGTTCTACAGCAAGCACGTGGAGAGGCAGATCTGCAGGTTAGTGCCCAGCTCCTCCCACTCCTCCTCGGTCGACCAACAGCACCCTCCCCCTCAATCCCCTCGCCTTTGCTGAATTCTCACACCTTCTTGTGAATTTGAGTTATTTTGTAAAAGATTCTAATTCCCTTGCCATTGCTGAAGTCTCCTGGGAGTTATTTTATAGTAGATTCTAACTGCCATGTTATAGAAGCCAACTATATGCCAAAACTGAATAAAAACAAAAATAAACAAAAAAGAAATACCCAAGAAGTTATGAATTGCAAACACCAACCTCGATGCGTCCCCTCCCCTCCCGTACCGTCCCGTCCCCTGCCCTCCCTCTCTCCTCCTCTCCCCTCCCCTCTCCTGTCTCTCACGGTCTTCTTCTCTGTCTCCCTCACAGCGTATGGATATGTAACAAGTCGGCCAAGCAGTACACACTTCACTCCACGCGCTGGTACGCCTCCGCCTTCGCGCTGCGTCAGCGCATGCTCAACTTCGTGCAGAACTTCGAGTACTACATGATGTTTGAGGTCATCGAGCCGCACTGGATCACGTTTGAAAACAATCTCGACGCCGTAAGCTCATTAGCAGATTAAAAATAATTTCAATTTCAATTTAAGACAAAAAAAAAAAAAAAAATTTTTGCTGGCTTAATTTTTTTCCCGTTTTGATAACAGAATTAGTACTACATGCAGACTAAAATTAAAACTAATTGGTTGATAGAAAAATGTTTTGAAATTAAAATAGCTTATATCTTTTGATACTGACACGTTCGAAGTAATTCAGTCTGTCTGATTATTCCATATTATTCAATATTAAAACTGTTGTAAAGAAATACATAGGTTTGTATTGCAGAAGAACCTAAGTCTTTTTTTCCTGCAGGTGGAGAATATAGATGACGTACTGAATTACCACATGGAGTTCCTTGAAAACTGTCTAAAAGACTGCATGCTTATCAACCAGGATTTGTTGAAAACGGTGACGAAACTGATGATGGTCTGTGTGACCTTCTCGAATTTCATGCAGGTGACCTCAACCTTCTCCTACGCTTCTGTGGTCTTTGTATGTTTTTTTCTCTTTAATTTGAACGAACTCACAATGAAAACAATCGATTGGATTTTAAAAAAAATCATATGTTGCTGAGAGTAGAAAAAATGGATCCTGTCGTTCCCTGATGTACAGTGTACATGTATTTCTATGAAACTGAAAAGACATATTTTACTACAATAAGGTGTTAAATAATGTAACATCGGCTAGTGAAGGAGGAGCGTCTGTAAAATGGTCGCCATTGTTTCCGCGTATTGTTAAAACATATACCGACTCGCGCGGATTGGCTCGTGTGGAAACGCTCTGGCTCAAACACTGGATCCAGTGACCTTTGTTACACGTCATTGCGAGGGAGTAAGTGTACAATAATGTCATGCGAGGGAGTCAACAGGAGTCAATGTACAGTAATGTTGACTATTTCCAAGCAAACCGGTACAGTATTTATGAGATCTGTAGAAATTTTAGGGATGACTTGAAATCGGATTTCATGAAACTGTTGATACGAAAGACTCCTTGTAACTTACACTTGTACTCCCATGTGTCCACTCTTGCATTAACACGTGTCCACTCTTGCATTAACACGTGTCCACTCTTGAACTCACACGTGTCCAGTCTTGTACTCATACGTGTCCACTCTTGTACTCACACGTGCCCACTTTTGTACTCACACGTGTCCACTCTTGTACTTACACATGTCCACTCTTGAACTCACACACGTCCACTCTTGTGCTCACACGTGCCCACTTTTGTAATCACACGTGTCCACTCTTATACTCACATGTGTCCACTCTTGTACTCACATGTGTCTGCTGTTGTACTCACACGAATCCACTCTTGTACTCACACGTGACCACGCTTGTAATCACACGTGTCCAGGCTTGTACTCACACGTGCCCACTCTTATGCTCACACATGCCCACTTTTGTACTCACACGTGTCCACTCTTGTACTCACACGTGTCCACTACGTCTGATTATAGCGGCTGAGCCAGAGCGCGAGCGTAGAGCACCAGGAGTCGAAGCTGACCACACAGACGGCCACTCTCCAGGCGGCGCAGACGCTGCGACAGCGCCGAGAGGAGCCCGCTCAGAGGAAGATGGCCACCAAGGTAACCCCCTCCCCTGCATCCCCCGCCCCCTCCCCAACTCCTCCCCCGGACGCTGCGACAGCCCCCGCCCCCACCCCTCCCCCAGACGCTGCGACAGCGCCGGGAGGAGCCCGCTCAGAGGAAGATGGCCACCAAGGTAACGCCCCCCCTCCCCCGCCCCCCTCCCGCAGTTCCCCTCTCCAGGACGCTGAGACAGCGCCGGGAGGAGCCCGCTCAGAGGAAGATGGCCACCAAGGTAACGCCCTTCCCCTCCCCCGCCCCCCTCCCGCAGTCCCCCTCTCCAGGACGCTGAGACAGCGCCGGGAGGAGCCCGCTCAGAGGAAGATGGCCACCAAGGTAACACCCTTCCCCCTTCCCCGCCCCCCCCCGCATTCCCCCTCCCCACCCCTCCCCCAGACGCTGCGACAGCGCCGGGAGGAGCCCGCTCAGAGGAAGATGGCCGCCAAGGTAACGTCTAATAAAATATGAAGTAAAAGAAAGAATAAATTGTGCCTCGAGAATTGGTATAGTTGAAAAAAAAAACTGCGCTGTTGTCCGGCAGGTGGCGCTGGAGCACGTGGATCAGCTGGCTGGCAGCGAGAACTTTGAGCGGGCTATTGCCAACTTTGACCACAACTTCACGACGCAGCTGAAGGACTTGCTGGAGAGGATTATGAGCCTGAGTACGGAGGCGGGCTACGGCAAGCTCGTCAACCTCATCTACAGGTGGGTGCCCCCCTCCACGCCCTCCCATTCCCCTCCCCAACCCCCTCCTCTCTGCCCCCCCCCCCCCCTCCCCTCGCTGGAGAGGATCATGAGCCTGAGTACGGAGGCGGGCTACGGCAAGCTCGTCAACCTTATCTACAGGTGCCTGCTTCCCACTCCACGTCCTCCCCTTTCCTCCCCAACCCCTCCTCTCTGCACCCCTCCCCCCCTCCACTCGCTGGAGTGGATCATGAGCCTGAGTACGGAAGCGGGCTACGGCAAGCTCGTCAACCTCATCTACAGGTGCCTGCCTCCCCCTCCACGTCCTCCCCTTCCCTCCCCAACCCCTCCTCTCTGCACTCCTCCCCCCCTCCACTCGCTGGAGTGGATCATGAGCCTGAGTACGGAAGCGGGCTACGGCAAGCTCGTCAACCTCATCTACAGGTGCCTGCCTCCCACTCCACGTCCTCCCCTTCCCTCCCCAACCCCTCCTCTCTGCACCCCTCCCCCCCCCCCCTCCACTCGCTGGAGTGGATCATGAGCCTGAGTACGGAAGCGGGCTACGGCAAGCTCGTCAACCTCATCTACAGGTGCCTGCCTCCCCCTCCACGTCCTCCCCTTCCCTCCCCAACCCCTCCTCTCTGCACCCCTCCCCCCCCCCTCCACTCGCTGGAGAGGATCATGAGCCTGAGTATGGAAGCGGGCTACGGCAAGCACGTCAACCTCATCTACAGGTGCCTCCTGCCTCTCCTCCCACTTCCCCTCCCCTCCCTGTCGCTCAACACCAGGACGCATTTAATTAAAGAAAAAAAAAAGACATAGCAGATGCTCTCCTTATGAAGACTTTCATGCAGTCCCTGACGTAAGAATACTTCCTGAAAGGGCTTGACATTTACTGCGTTCACTTTTTTTTTGTTTGCTTTAAAACGTCACTTCGTAGAACCTCTGTGTTTCCGGTGTGTTGTAGGCTGGATTTCAATGGTTTCTATCTGGCTGAGCACTTGTCTGCAGAGAGGGGTAGCGCGGCACAGACGGGCAGCCTGACGTCATCCATGCACTGACCAATCACATGACCAGTTACACTACGGTGGGGAAAGCACGCCAGAGACCACCAGCCTGACGTCATCCGTGCACTGACCAATCACATGTCCAGTTATGCTAAATTGTGAACCCTAATTTAAACATTTCATCCCTTCCCGCCCCCCATCCCCCCCCCCCTCCCTCCCAAATGGATGCGTGAATACTATTGGTTCCTTATTTAAGGAGGAATGAAGCCATGTTAACTGTAATGTGAATTTTCGCTGAACCACTACAGGGCTTATGAACAGCTGTTGTGGTTAAACTGAATCCAGTTGTGCCTTAAATTGTCCTAAAAAGTTTTGAATTTTGTCAACATGCCTTATTGTGGATTTTTGTTGAACTTATTGATTTGCTGATGTACAGTGACGCAGGAAAATGCAATAAGAGAAAATAAAGTGAAAAAATGAAATAATAAAAAAAAATATTAAAAAACACATAGACTTTGTTGTGTTAAGTGCAGAATCTGATCGGTATCGGGAGGATGACCGATATCAGGATGGAGATCGGTATCAGGGTGATGACCGGTATCGGGATGGAGATCGGTATCAGGGTGATGACCGGTATCGGGATGATGAACGGTATCGGAGGAAGACCGGTTTTAGGGTTATGATCGGTATCAGGACGATGACCGGTATTTGGGTGATGATCGCTATCTTGACGATGATCGGTATCAGAGTGATGATCGGTATCAGGTAAATGATGGGGATCAGGATGATGTTCGGTATCAGGGTGATAATCGGTATCAGGTAAATGACAGGTATCAGGGTGATGTCTGGTATCGGGTTGATGACCGGTATCAGAAAGATAATCGGTATCGGGACGATGATAGATATCAATATAATGACCGGTATCACAATGATGATCGGTATGGGAACGATGATCGGTATTGGGTTGATGGGCAGTTCTTCAAGTGGTATTCAAAATGCTATTGACCGCCTATTGTGTCTCCACTATTCATAGCATTTGGCATCAAGGGATACAGGAAAGCTGAACTCACCGCATTTTGTATGGAACGGATGATTTTATTTTTAGCTTTGTTAGGAACGAGAAGCAGATTTAACATTACTGTGGTTGGATTTTCTCGAACTGAAAACGCGATTTTGAGGACACTTCCGGTCAATAGTCGTAAAGGTTATATGCTAGCAAAAGCAATACCCAATGCACATGTATTAGCGCAACTTCTTTCGTTGGGCGTTAGTAACAGTGTAAATGAACCAATGTGATGTGGTATTTAAAAAAACGTGTAATTTGCATTTAACAAAAAAAGCACAAGCTGACATCTCTGTTCAGTAGAGCTGCATTTTGGACAACAAGTGACGTCACAAAGTGTGTACAGGAGAACTCCCAGCATGACCCCAGCCAACAAGCGATGTTATAAAGTGTTTGCAGGAGAGCTCCCATCACGACCACAACCAACAAGCCACGTCGCAAAGTACATACAGGAGAGCTTCTATCCCGACCGTGAACAATAGCCCATGTTAGAAATTATACAGCGCATACGATATGTGCTCAATATAGACAACCGGGCAAAAACGTTAAAAGCATTTTAGTACAAATATATTTCGTTGGTCACACAAATGCATGTTTGTGATCTTCCGTGTCTCTACTAAGAAAGAAAGAGAGAGATAGAGAGAGAGAGAGAGAGAGAGAGAGAGAGGGAGAGGAGAGGAGGGGAGGGGAGGGAGAGAGAGTATTTTGTTTCGGATTTTAAAATTAGGTGTCGTTGTGTGCTTCGTAAGGTAATAAACGTTGTAAAGTTAACAATAATTTAAAGTGTGTGAAAATTGATAATGCATTTTATATATTGCTGTGAACACACTGTTTATGTTCTGTTTTGCAGGTGATTGTTTAAACCAGGTTTTGTTTAAAATTAGAATTTTGTAAATACACTGAAAGAAAGTTTACAGTTAAACAACTGAATATTTTTAAAGAATAAAGTATTTTTCACAAATTTTGGAACAGTAGAACTTGAACCAGTTTAACATAACACGCTGTTGTTCTATATTTTGATATTTCAATTTCCACGGTGTTTATAAAAGTTTTCGGTTTGTGACCCATTAATCGATGTGTCTCCCTGATCTTTGAATTTCTCTCTCTCTTGAGCTTATGCATTGCCAGTATTTAGTGACATGTGGAACGTTGCGGTTCAGTAATAAAGAGCGCACGTGACTCGCAAAAAAGCAACAACCAAGGTGCAGGCAAGTTGCTGGTTGTTTGATGTCATTGGTGGATTGACACTTCGGATACCTTTTAACAAGTTGCTGAGGCGTTATCACGACACATGACACAGACAGCATCTACCTCGGAGCGTAGCGATCATTTTAGCCAAACTACGTCACGTCAGCATCGGCGAATCCTGATAATCAACCTCCATGATCGATTCCGCAGTGAAAATTACCGTAGCGGAGGCATTCAGATGGACAAATAGATGGACAACTGCAAAATTAGTGAATAGACGCCTCCTTGAAACCGGATTCTAGACGCATCAACCGTACATTGGAACGGACGCACCAACCGCACATCGAAATGGTGCCGATTGACCTAAGACATTCGAAGCTGAGCCACAATCAAAGGAGGTATTTAGAAAATGAATAATTAGTGACTTGTCATTGTAGTGATGGATTTACAGCGCAATTGGGTATCAACGGAATCGGCAACGTTTCGCCAGTGCCAGCCAATTGCCATATTTAATATGTAATAAAATGATCTCACATGACGTTTGAAATCATTTCATTCCAGTGTGCCCATATATGGACATTATTATTTTACACCAGGAATGATTATAATTCAGAGTATAGAACTTACAATTCTGAACCACTAACGTGAAATAATGTAGTATGGGTCTATATGATTCTGTGAGAGACAGAACCATAAATGCGGCCTGCGAAATCTATGGAAGGAGACAACGAAAAAGTATGCCTAGAGTGGGCTTCAACTGATTGCTTTACAGGCGACAACACTAACCTCTAGACCATCCGGCCTTCATAGCATGCCGTGCGACTAGGGAAGAAGCGTCAAGATTAGCATTTTTGGTGCTTTCTTAAATTATAGACCATAGTTTGCTGAGCTAATAAGAAAGGTTAAGATTGGAAACCGAAAATTGACCATTATCATGAAAAGTGCTAGAGAGTTGGAGCTTATTTGGGTCTAAAAGGGGCAGCATAAGAGGTATCTGTGGCCTTGTGACCTTGTCCATTAAGCAAATATTGTTGAACAGGCACACAACACTCAACTTCGCACCAATACCATGCGCAAATAAGGTGAGTTTTTCCTGAGGTATAACTTACAATTTGGTCTGTATATTTGGTCCCCGTTGTCCAAAATAGAGTGGTTCCCAATCGAAGTATAGGGTGGTACAGGCTCTTAGTATATAGCAACCAATGGAAAACTAGACCGATGTCGTGACCGAGTAGCGAAATTTACACTGCGGAGTGTAAAAGCTTTGTATTGAAAGCTTAAAAATAGGGAACTTTGGCGAGAATAAAGCCACAATGCGACATATATGACAAAATATTCGAAATACGGAACGCATGTTTTAGTTATGCTACCCAACAGCAAAGCAGTAAGCTTCTACCTAAACGGCATTGTGCATGTACAGTTATCTGCGGAGTTCACATTGAATGGACGCATAAGCGTTCTCTTTAATCTCATGAATTTTGTGGCACTGTGGTTTACAGGTAGGTGGGCTGGAGGTTGGTATTAGGTGCCTGCCGGGCCACTTATATTTAACTTCTTTGTAATTTAAAATTTTCGGCATCACATGAAGTCAAGATCAGCAGAAGAAGTGCCAAAAATAAAGTCCATAAAATGACGTATAATGAAAAGTAGTCACCAAATAATTCTTTTTGAAAAAGTAGCCTCATAACGTATTTATATCGAAGCTGGTAAGTGCAGTAGTTTTCAAGATAATATTTTCATGACGTCATAAGACGGTGATGATAGCGTCATTTGTAAACATTATTAGAAGGATTAAGATCCATGGTCACTTGTAAGTTGGCCATGAGAAATGATGTGAAAAAAAGGGGAAAGGAACAAAAAAGGAAACTTCCAGAATTTCCGGTAAAGCAATAATACCTTGGGACATTTTTTAATTTTGTCCGAATTAGATAGATTTATACATTACAAGGTTTGTTATAAGGTTTGGTTTGCTATCGCAACGACTGTAACGCCTGGGCTGCAAACTATATGAAATATGCCTTTGTTGCACCTACAACCAAACATGCTTCTATGTATTGTTTTCTTGTTTCTTCCACCGTCACAACTGTAACTTACATTATTATTTACACTTGGGAAGTTTCGCTTTCCTAGTGTAACTAAGTTCGTGCTGGAAAGTGAAGTTTCTCTTCTTTACCCTGCAAATCGTTTCCACGCAACTCGTCAAAAACGCGAATAGCTACAAAGTAGAACTCTTGCATGATTGTAGAGGGGCCATACATTTCAGTGCTGCGTGAAATGTGGACGCGAAAGATGTCAAAGATTTTGCGTTTTATGGATAGCAGGTTTCTACAGCACTAGCGCGATAAAAAGGTTTATGATTTGCCGTAGCCATAGCTGCCTCAGCACAAAATTAATGTTTGGTCGCAAGACAAGAATAGCTAACAAGGACAGTTTCTTTGTGCTTTTGAGTATATGCTTTGATATAATTTTTAAAGGCAGAAATATCGAATATATATATATATATACATATATATATATATATATACATATATATATATATATATATATATATATATATATATATATATATATATATATATATATATATATATATATATATATAGCCGGTTGTGTAGTTTATGAAACGTTTTAATCTTAAAATCTTGTTACAGTCTCCCCAATCTACTGATTTTTACCCTTTAACCTTTAGCTGAATTCGGAATATTTGTATTTAATCAGCTCCAGCACTTTTTTTAGCAGAAAAATAGCGAACTTGTTAAGTTGAAATATCAGTTATTTAAAGTTTTCTATTATGTGAATGTTAAGAATGTAGAAAAGTTTCTGCGTTTCCAAGTGTATCACTTTGCTTATAAAAAGCGAAGTGCCCCTCTAGTTTTGTTGTTATTAACTCCGTAGCTTTAGTTCAGCATGATTATCTTGTGGTTGTTACCCCCACGACCGTATCTCAACATGATTCGTTTGCTGCTATTACGACCAAATTGATTTCCTCACTAATCTGTACCGCAATATTATTTAACCGCCAGTCCTATAACCGACACCATGTTTATCGCAAAGATATTTTTTTATTCAAAAAGTGTTAATCCTTCTAAAGCGAAATAAATATTTGATACCACTTTAATAAATCTTTATGGTTAGATACAAGACGCAGGTTGATTTTCAAAAATAAATTCCACATAAAGGAATTCAAAACTTTCTCCTTATTCGCTTTGCTTAAGTGTTGTTTTTAGCCCACTTTACGTTACACGTAAGCTGGGGTATATCTGTTGGTTTGCGAACGGAATCCGTTATTTAGTTGTTGTTTCTTTAGTAAACTTTTGTTCAAAATGCATCTCCTCCTACCATTTTAATCCGATGTCATTTATTTATGGTGTGAGCGATCTCTAGGAGTCGCGCATACGGCTTGTGCTTTTTTAGTCGATTGGATGATTTGAATTTTTTGGGAATTTTTGAAAGAAAATTTAAAATGTATCTCCTCATGTATTTTTGATCCGATGTCATAACATGTCTCCCCCCTCGGGGAGGCATATATTATTTTTGCTCTGTCCGTCCGTATGTCCGTCCGTCAGCAGCGATTTCTCAGTAACGAGGCAACCAAATTTTACACAGGTGTTGCCTATAACCTACAGATAATGTCCCTGCATTTATTTTTATATCAGACTATTTTTCGGTTTTTTGCGATTTTTTTTTTTTAATTTTTGACTTCAACATTTCACAATGTATCTTCGTCTGTCAGCAGTGATTTCTCAGTAACGAAGCAGCCGATTGCAACCAAATTTTACTCACGTGTTGCGTATAACTTATAGACAATGTCCATATCTATATATTTTTCATATCCGACTATTTTTTTATTTTTGGCGATTTTTTTAAATTTTTGACTTCAACATTTCGCACTGTATCTTCGTCTGTCAGCAGCGATTTCTCAATAACGAGTAGGGTGATCCCAAACAAATTTTACACACGGGTTGCCTATGACATACAAATAATGCCCAATTATTTTTTATATCCGGCCATTTTTCGAGTTTTGTCGAATTTTTTAGATTTGTTACATAATGTAGAATTGTTTCAAGCTAGAAACGTGTCCCTTTGACAGACTGTGGCGCTGGGGGAGACAAAAATATAGAGTTTCTAGTTTATGTTTGATGTGACTCACAATTAAGGAACCTTGCATACGCCTTGTGCTTTTTAGTCGATCGGGCAATTTTTGTGTTTTTAGAGAAATTTTGAAGAAAAAATTTAAAAAATATAGTAGGTCCCATTTAAGCCGAGATCTGCTAAACCGAATGATCGGTTAAACCGAAGGGATTTCGGGGTTCCGACTTTTTTTCTCCATGTTTCCTTGTAAAAATTCGACTTGACTGGTAATCAGTCAAAAAAATTAATTTTAATTTTCTTCACAAATCCATGCTTCTAATCAGTTAAATAACACATCAAACAACAAGCGCATACAATGCCAATTACTCCGACATGAATATTACTGACATGTACCCACTCTTGTCACTCACTCAGGAGTACGATTTGCCGTTTGCAAATTGCAATTACAAGCATCAACAGGATTTGCTACTCACTGCGGAGTATTATTTGCCATATTTGAATTACAATTAACACATGAAGCCACACGCAATGCAATTGTCCACTATTTTACAATAACAGCAATAGGATTTGTTTTGTTTCTATGATGTGGATTCCCTGTCATCGTTAGATTTTAAATCCAAGGGAACTATATAAAAGGTGGGTAAAATCAGTACAAACGATAAATTGCAATATGGCAAGAAAGATGTGACGGGTAACGCTCCTCCTGCCTCCTCACAGTTACACTCTGACCTCGATGATCGATCAGACGTTACTGAATCTTGTCCCATGCCACTGGACTATTTCAAGGATTATGTAGCTGTTGACAGTAGTGCGCCCTGCTTTGAATCTTTAACTGACGAGGTCATTGTCGAGCCTGTGCGCTCGACTAATTCAACGCAACAAGCACCAGAGGAGGAGCCCACCACACAAGAAGAGGACACCCCAGCACCCTCAATACCCAGAGCTATCGATATGCTGCTTGAAGATCGCAAAACGTTAAGATCATGTGACATTGCAGATAAGACGTTTGATCAGATAAATGACATTTTCAATGTGTTAGAACAAAACAGAACTGTACAGGCTAAGCAAAAAACTACTCATGTCTTTTTCACAAAAAAAAAACTGATGATGCTTAATTAGACATGTGAGAATCGTTTCTGGACTTTTAGGTAAATTGCAGTTCAAGGGTTAACTTGTGTAAATATCAATAAGGGGGTTTATTGGAGTTAAGAGCAATTGAGAGCAAAATATTGTATTTATTGCATTTCATATAGTTACTAACACTTCTCCGTTTTTGTTTATTAAATAAAAAGTTTTTTTTTTTGTTTTCTTGTTCAAACATTGACATTGAGAAAAGCATTGATTTAAACACATAGAATATGAAACAAGAAACAAACCACTCACTCATTGACTCACAATTTCTAGAACACTGACCAAAATGCAAAAGAGCGGGTAAACCGAGGATCGGTTAAACCGACATGTTTTTCGCGTTCCCGTCCACTTCAGCTTAAACGGGATCTGCTGTAATTCAAAACGCATCTCCTAAATTTTTGATGCGATGTCCTTTATTTTTGGTATGAGGCATTCCTAAGGGGTGTTGCATACGGCTTATGCTTTTTTAGTCCATCGGACAATTTTTGTATTTTGGGAGAATTTTTGAAGAAAAAACTTCGAAACGCATTTCCTACTTCAGTTTTTATCCGATTTCATTTATTTTTGGACTCGATTTGGGAACTTTCTATTGGGGAATTTTTGAAGAAAAAAATTCAAAATTCATTTCTTCCTACAGTTTTTTATCAGAGGTCATTTATTTTTTATATAAACCGTCTGTAGGGGGTAGGACCGAAATCCGAACCACGTATAAACGTAGGCTAAATAAACATGCGCACTGGTACAAAATAAGAACCTCGCAACGACGGAAGTGACATAAACATGTGATCTGGTCCGAAATAAGAATCGCGCATCAACAAAGTCAAACAAACATGCGCACTGGTCCTTAAAAAAACCACGCATCGTCGCAAGTTGAATAGACATGCGAACTGGTCCAAAATAAGAACCGCGCATCGACAGAAGTTAAATAAACATGCGTACTCGTCCGAGGTGCAAACAGTGCATCAAAGCAAGATAAATAGACATGCCCACTGGACCGAAGTGCACACCGCGTATCAATGCAAGTTAAGTAAACATGCGTACTAGTTCGAAATGCGAACTGCGCATCAACACAACCTAAATAAACATGCGCACTGATGCGAAATGCGAGTCGCTCATCAACGCAAATTGAATAACGTGCGCACTGGTATGAAATGCCCATCGGCGCAAGTTAAGTAAGCATGCGCACTGATCCGAAATGCAAACCGCAGAACGACGCGAGTTAAAAGAAGGACGGTAAAAAGTTGAAACTTTCCTGTATGAAGAGTCGACTCGATGCAAACTGTTTGCTGACAGCGAGAGAAAACCTCGATATAGAACTTCTGAGAAAATCGCTCAGAAACAGTCTCACTATGCGTTACAATTATCCTATGCTACGTTCTTGATGGCTGGGAAGCATTTATCGAACGAAAGCCCGTTTGAAAAAACCAGAACTACCAAGTGTAGGGATCAACAAAGTCAGCAATCTCGTAAAAACGTAAACCAATTAAGATGAAACTTAGAGTATAAAAGTATGCATTTACCTTGGTTTTGATCCATCATAGTTAACAAAATGTAAGCGGAGAAAACTCCTACTCATCGGATCGCGATAAGTTGGGACTGGTTCGATCACATGACAGGAACTGCACCGACGCTGATTGGTCAGTTGATTGACAACTCGCGATAAACATAGTAACAGGGGGAATCCGTTCAAATTTTACTTTGAGGGAATATCCCGCAAAATTTCTATTATGGGTCTCGATAACCAATGTAAAATACATTGGTAAACCCAAATTGATGGTTTCGAGACGATATTTTTAAAATTGCCATATATGTTATTGACATATATATTAGCTTTTAGTTTCAAATTCATGATTTATTTCTTTAAACATTATTATGTAGTTTTTTCTTTCAGAGTGGAACAGTATTTAAACTACACCAACAATTGCTGGGAAAAAGAGCAGAAAATTGCGTATATTGCATGCGTGTGTGGTCACTAATATGTATTTCTTTCTGTAGAAAATCGAAACGACAACTTTACAATCTGTAGCTATTTTGAATTTCTATATACTTTAGATGATACTCAAAGCCTCGAGATTGACCTGTCCATCTCGGTCCGAATGGCGAACTATGGAATGAAAGACCAATTCGTCGCTCTTCTCCTTTGCATGTAGAAATGACCGTTAATAACGCATCGCAATATGCCAGACCTAACTCTGAATTTATCATTTTCTTGGTTTTCTTAACTGCCTCTTTGCAATGCGTTAACCAATGCCATTTCTTGTTTTGAGCAAAATTTGAAGCTAATATAAGACTTGACAAATTTGACAGGAGGCGATGGTATTAATTAACCAATCCCACCCAACTTCACAATTCTGACGCTTTTTTTGGTGTAATTGTTTCGGTCACTGTCTTGATCTTGGAATCAACGTTGTTAATGCCATCTTTCTGAATAATATGAGAGAATAATTCTGCTGAATCTTTAAAAATATTAAAGATGAAACATAGCAAAATCATGTAATCACCTGAACACCTGCTTTAAAATTTGCAAATATCTGTCGTTACCCCTTTGCTCAATATATTGCGCATCAGCCAGGTACTATAACACTTGATCCATTTCACTTTGTCAAATCGCTGCAGCTGGGAAAATTTCATAACCTATTCAGTTCAGTATTAACACCTTTTGGAGTACCTACTTTCAAGCATTTTCGTTCTACCATTTCGAAATATGGGGTCTTCAAATCAAGCTGTTTTTGCCAATTAAAGTTGCAAACATATTCTGTATTGTGGGAAATGGGTAGGAATTTACATTTGCCTTGTGATTGCTGATTAGATAAAGGTCACCACAGACCCACATCAAGCCGTATTTCTCCAGTATCGGTATTATGAGGTCTTCTATTGGTACTTTAATCAATCAGTACCAATATTTCTTTCCTCACACTGTTTCCCAGTTTCTATCTGACTCTGTTCTTTAAAGGGAAAGTTGTCTGGCATAAATTACAAAATTTTTGAGTCCTTCATTTAGATGTAGTTTTTTTTCGTGGTGGCATCAAAATTCGATGTGTACGATCAATTAATGGCTTTACAATAATTTTTTTATGCTTCCAGTTGTTTAAATTGTAGCATAATAGAAATATGAACAGGCAAAATTCTGCCCTTTTTTATTCTTTGCTATTGTGGACTATTCCTGTAATCAACGGAATAAATCTTTTACTTCGACTTACGCATGTATCTTGAGCTTTTCTGTCTTAGGTCTTTCGTTTCTTGTCGTCCTTTTTGGACTGTCAGCCACATTGAATGTGCCTCGCATTTCCACATCGTAAACATCGATTCATCGCTGACTTTTCAACTTTGTTGATACTACTGACCACGAATTATATCTCGGATAATCTTTTATTACCATAAGAAACTCCTTAAACTTTGCCGATCTGTCGCCAAAAACACAACGTTCATTAAGCTTCTGTAGCACACTGACGCAAAAGGTTATGGATTTTTCTGCCTGCTACTGACGTTTGTAAAACTTTTATCACTCGGGAATCACATTGGTTTTTGAACATTCCTGCAGAAGCGTGCTCAGCTGTTTTCTTTGTAGACGGTTGTTACGGGGAACAGAGGCCTTGTATTAAGAAATACGTCTTTCCGCACATCAGAGCTCGGGTTACTGCACTTTTCTTTGCGCCTGTAACAACATTGGCAACATAATACTGCTCCAGATGCTCGTTATACAGTTCCCATATACCGTTTGTTTCATACCAGATTCAGGACGCCCCACTAGTTTAGCTATCTTCTGTTATAAGAGAACGAATGTCAAATGTCAGCTGGCGTCAAAATGCAATGCAGCACCTAACACTCACAATCGCGGTTTTTTTTTAGCTTTCTAGCATACCCCACCGCATAACAAAATTTGCTCGTCGCCAACTGTCAGAAATGTGTAGCAAGCCATACTACCTCTGCATAAACTCAAAGTTCGTTCTAGGTTTGTTTTGCCACCTGTTGAGTGATACTACTTTGCAAACTCTATGCACAACTTTTATATATAATAACAAATTGCACCCACCAATAACAGAATGTGGCTGTCTTCAGTTATGCATGTTTTCGCGCAAAAGATCTCATTTCTTTGGGTTAAAATATACCATGTTGTTTAAAACACCAAATAACCAATGTCATAATTATTCCAAAGCCCAATAAAAAATAATTTATTAAATTCAAACTTCATTGAAGACAAAATCTCTAAAAATACATTCTATTATGACAATTCAGTGTCCCGACATAAGTGTTGCTTTGTCAGATATCATTTAGGAATACTTTTAATGCAGTAAATCGCTGGGTGCCCTGCTGTTTCTTTACCTTTTTGCGGGTGTCTTACCAGCAACAGTGGAATGCCTTAGCAAAATTTGCGCATGCGTAAAGACCAGTCATATGAGAAATTTCATTTCCTGTTGACAAATGTCAAAATTTGTAAACATTTCCTCTTTGCGATGAGTGCAGTTTGTTAAAAGACAAAAATGTCACGCTGTTTAGCCCTATCTACATAGCATTTAAGGAAAAAAACTTATTTGAACTGCAATGGCTGAAACGTATGGAACAGCTGACAGTGGGGACACCCATGTCATGTCTGAAAAAGTGCAATCGCTTGCTGCGACCATTTACCAGGAACTAGAACGTATGATCAAGGCATATGATGAAAATGTAGTAAAGGAGCTTATGCCGTTAGTTGTTGGCATTTTGGAAAATTTAGATCAGGCATTCCAAGAAAAGCAGGAAAATGAAGTCGAGTTAGAACTTTTACGTGATGACAACGAACAGCTCTTAACACAGTATGAAAGGGAAAAACAATTGAGAAAGGCTTCGGAGCAAGTATGAATGAAAATAAATATTAAAAAATTAAACAATTTTTTCCCCATTTTTTCTGTTGAATTTATTTTTAGTCCTAGCGGGCCCTGTCTACCCTAGTATTGCAGAAAGGGTCAGAGACCCGCCAATTGAAATAACCATACGAGTAGATTTCAACTTTTCAGACTGACTCTTTCGGCGCAACGTCTAGGAGACTGAGGTTTAAAGTAGCAAATTTTTTCTTTAAACGGCGCACTAAAGAATCATGGCGTATTATTTGCAACGAAACTCTAAAACCTGAGTAAAGAATGGTTTTACAATCCATTGTTATTGCAATAATGGGGGTTTGTAGATTCGAACCACAAAGGTATTTTTTAGTACAAAAATATTATTTGACCATAAAAATTTATGTGATGCACTCTAATATCGCCATTGACCCGTGTCGTGCGCCGAGATTAGCGAAATTTACATCAGTGGCAAGCTGTATTATCTGAGTTGTGACCCTTGAGATCATAGGGAGATTTCAAGAGTAATCCAATACTTGGTTAATATTTTCTAAAAAAAAGTCACACTCTTTTGTGTAGAGTTGACATGAAATACAGTGGAACCTCGAAAAAACCGGACAGTGGTGGGACTGACAATATTTGTCACAAGTATTTTGAGTTGTTCGGATTTTCGAGTATTTGTATTTTTAACTCATATGCTGTAAAATTTAAATACGTGTAAACCTGGATGAATGAATCTCTTCATTTTTGAGTTTTCACATTCGTGACATTCTTTATGCAACTCCTCATTTTTTCTAAGAATATCTGCGATAGTGCCTTTTCCCAATCTAAATTCTTCAGCTAATGGCCTTATAGTTTTTCCTTTGCCCGCATTAATCAGCCTAACTTTTTCACCAATATTAAGCTCCTTCCGTTTTTTTTTGTTCTCCAATTATCTTTTGCGGACATCTGCGACCTAACCTTATATACTGAGGCTGTGACACTGAAGCATCAAGAGATTAAGTATATGGCGAGTCATCCCCACCCGCCTCTAGTGCAGTATCCAGTGGCAAAAGGATTATAGCAGGCAAATAATTAGCCGGATCATAAAGAGATAAAGTACATGCCGATTCTCCCCCCCCCCCCCCAAGTGCGGTACTCAGTGGCTTAAGGATTATTTCTTGGCACTTTTTGTCAATAGTAAAGGTAAACACAGAGGCACATCTCGCAATTTGCTAAATTGCACATTATCCATTAGATAAACATGCAGGGTTCGTAAGATAAATAGTCACCCCTTATTAGGACAGTCCAGTATTTTGAATATTTTTATACATCAAAACCTCAATTTGGGACTGGAAATGTTGTCCGGTATGCGAAATTCCAATATGTCCGCTTTTCCCAGGTTTCGTTAATACACAAGTCTATGGAAATTTAAACGGGACTTAAAAAAGCTGTCCGGTTTAGTAAGATGTCCGATGTATCGGGGTTTGTCCGGACTGAGGTTCCACTGTGTATCAAGTGACATTTTTCTCGAAGAATTTTGTGAAATATTTCATACTGAAAAGTAATACAAATTCAAGGTTTGTGGAATTTTTTATTCAAGACGGTTTCCGTATATTTCTTTTATTTTCATTATCTTTGAGGTTTTTTTTTTAATCGAGTTTGCGTATTCAAGCCGTGACAACGAGTATTCTCACCAAAACACCTTATATGAACAGGGTAGCCTGGTATTACTTTTGCTTTGTTTAATCTTCCCTTCTTTCATACGTACCGATTGCAAAGATAACACTCTCTGGTTGGATTTTGGAGTGCTTAAATAAATAGTTGTTTTTCAACGGTTTGGCTCAATATTTGCATAGTATTCAACCGATCAAAGTGACCTGATCAAACCTTCAGATAAACAGTATTGACAAAGTGGCTAACTTTGCACACTGTAACAGCAGTAAACGATAACTCTCTGTTCGTAAACTGTGAACTTTGCTTTATACAAAAACAAAAGGACATGCAAACATGCACTTTGTTTCCACGGACTTCCCGGACTTCGTCGGGTTGGTCTTATACAATCAGTAGGCATCCGTTGTCTGCATGTACGTATGTAAACTTTTGCGTAAAATGCTTGTTCTCCTCCAGTTTTGATCCGCAAAAAATTGGTCAAATGGGGGGCATTAAAGATATTTTGGTTGCCAGTTTACAAAATGCTTCTTCTGTCGCAATTTTGATCAGATTATTTTCTTCAAATTTTATACGAATGTTCTCTATGTAGGCCTCTCTTTAAAAAAATTACTTTTTTTTGCGATCCGCCAGAAATTGGCCAAGGGTGGGGAGGGCATTTTTTGATTTCTTGCCGTCCATTGTCAAAATGCTTCTCCTCCCACAATTTTTATTGGATTCCTTTGCAATCTGTACGATTGTTCTCGTGATGGCTGTCTCTTTAAAAGTTACTCTTTTCTGGTGATTCGCCAAAAATTGGCCAAATGGGGGACATTTAAAATTTTTCGGATGCTGATTTTCAAAATGCTTCTTCTCCAACAGATTTTGATCAGATTCCTTTCCAATATTGTACGATTGTTCTCTCTTTCTTTTTTTAGAATATTACTCTTTTATTCCCCACAGGTAGAATCTGTGGGGAATATATGTGATCGACCGTGTGTCGGTCTGTCATCAACATCTTGTTAACACGATAACTTAAAAACTGCTTTTAGGATTTTAATGAGACTTGGTATGTATCTTCTGTGGGAACAAACACAGATCGGTATTGTGAATGGGCCAGGTTCGTCCAAGGAAAATGACCAGCTGGACTTAAAAAATTTCAGCTCTTGATTGACTATTGTGTGAGCTTGTTAACACGATAACTTAAAAACTGCAGCAAGGATTTCAGTGAAACTTGGTATGTAGCTTCTATGGGAACTAACACAGATCGGACTTGCAAAATTTCAGCTTCTTGCTATGTCTGAGGTTTGCATTGATGGCCGTGTTTAACTGATGGGGGGCCTGTGGGAAATATGTGGGCTATGCACACTGCTCTAGTTATGTAATGTTTTCTTCTTCTTTTTTGCGCACCTCCAAAAATTTGCCTCATGCGCTGTTTGAATGTTTTGGAGCTATGTCTTTCAGAATAGCTCTTCTACCAGTAATTTTAGTCAGACTGCTTTCATTTTTTAGGCTTAGTCCAACGTTAGGGCTCTTTGAAATTTACTTTTTTGAGATCCGCCAGAGATAAGGAAGTGCCGGTCTTGTCTAGTCAGTGTCCCTGGACATTCTTGTATAAACATTAAACAGTTATCGCAGATTGTACTCCATGTTTGTATTTTTCCGAACGCATATTATATGTATCAAATTGCCAAAATAAGTTTTTATGCCCCCGCCTGACAAATGTCAGCGGCGCATATAGTGTTTGACTTGTGCGTCGGTCCGTCTGTCTGTGTGTAAGTTACGCTTTAGGTACCAAGTTTTGTGGATCGCCCTGTAGCGTAGCTATTTGGTTGGCAATTTTTTTTTGTTTTTGGGATATTGTCCCTAATAAGTCCGTGCTTATTCATTCTTTCTTCAAAAAGAATCACATCCCTCAAACTATGTTTATGTCACTGACTATCCGCCAGGCGGGGCATACGTGCTTCGATCGGACACATCTCCAGTTTTAAATGTAAAAGTTAACTTTTGTCGTAATATAAAAATGCAAAACTGTTAGCATTGTAAAAAAAAAACTCAGTGAAAGTGGCACTTGTATGACACTTTACAAAGCGATCTTAGCCCCGATTTAATAGCCTACTCCCGCCACACGGGGGTATCTTGTTTCTCTGAGGCTATAATTTATTAAAGGACTGCATTTTTTAAAGGTGATTTTTCTTCTTTTGTCAGAATTACGTCACATGCAAAATTTCAAAAATTTCGCATGTCTGAAATAAGTAAAGTTTCATAAATTGAAAAAAGAAGAAATTTTTACCGGTTTTGCTTCTGTGCAAGCTGAGGTACCACCTGGAGGAAAAGCGGATAAAAGACATGGACCTTCATACCGTCTATGTGGTACTACAGCAATTTAGGCTTTCGTGGCATGGATTCCGTGATGTTCAATCTTTAACACGAGAAAAACTGTATACAATCACAGTATCGATTCTCTGGTATTTAGGTTGAACTTGCTGGTAAATGTGTCAGTTGACTGGCGAACCGGGCGGTTTCTGTGAAATCTGACATTCTATAGAGGGCGCATAGGTAAGGGTTTGTCTGTCCGTCCATCTGGGTGTTTTCATTTTTTTGGTGTGTGTCTGTTCCGAGCTCTATCTCCTTTAGTACTGGTAGAATCTTTTGAAACCTTACACAGTGAAAAAGTGTATACTGTAGTTATAGACTTGGGTATTTGTTCCTCTGAAAAACGGAACCACAAGACGTTAGCAAAATCGAAGAATTTTTTAATGAAATTTGACCTTTTTATTCCGAGCTCGATCGCCAGCACTATTGGGTCAATCTCTTGAAACCTTACACAATGAAAAGAAAGTATATTGTAATTGTAGACGGATGTTTCTTTGACTGACAACGGACTTACACGGCTTGAAGTTGTGCTGATCCGAGCTGGAATAAGTAGAAACACTACTCACTGAAAAAAACTTCATTGCTATTGAGCACATGAGTAGTCATGTTTTTCGGCGTCCATAGACGAGTCTATAGGCTTGTAGACAAACAGTTCGTGGACAAATTTGCGTTGAAAAATAGATATTATTTTTTTCGCACTAGTTAAGTAGCTTTTCATAATTCAACTGACACCCCCAACACCCCTGTTCATGATTTAACTGAAAAAGATTTTGTGAATAAACATGAAGAAATTATTCGTGCATTTCGAATGATTAGATTTTTATTGTTATGGACAAAAATTGAATAGGTGGATGTTGTTCTTTCACACTAGCTAAGTTCCTCCTTTATATTTTAACTACATATTTCACAGTGACAAGTTGTGTTAAGTTCTACCCTTCCAAGAATTTTGGGGGAAATGGTTTCAGTACCGTGTGTGAATGTTCACTCTTTCACAAAATTACTTACCAGTCCATCCAAAAGTGATTTTTCTCTTCTTTCTTTTTTTTTTTTTTTTTTTTTTTGATCAGTCATAAAGTTCCAAAAATTTGCCATTTTGAATTCCAAATTTCCAGACCATGAAACTTCAAGTCTATGTTAGTTTGATTTAAGCCTTTGCGTGCGCGTTTCCTGGTGATCTTTTTTTTTTTTTTTCGCTGACCCGTCAAAAATTAAAGTACTTAATGCTGAATTTAGAAACCCTGAAAACACGTCTAATATCTTGAGCATGTTTTGTGTATTTCACAGAAATGTATTGAAATTGAGGATTCCACGGAAGAAGAAAGAAAACAGCTTCAGTCACATGTAGAAGGGTTGGAAGGAACTGTGAAAATGTTAGAGCTAAAAGGAAAGAATGCCCAGGACCACAGTAAGTTCCCGCTGTCATATTTGTTTTAAGTGTGAAGAGTATGAAGCAAAAAAAAAAAAAAAAAAAAAGGAAAGGGAAGAGAAAAATGGTACAAGTAAGACTTCGGCGAAACTGATATCGAAGTTACTATGGGTGGGCTCAAATAAAATACACCAACACACTCCGACTTCAAAGTATACTTTTATATTCCAAAAATTTGAGTTGAAAATAAGAAGATTATATATTTTAGCCAAATTGATACAAAATACGTTAAAAATCAAGGTGAGCAATTACTTTAACAAAAAATAAAGAAAAAAGATTTGCCATTGAATGCAGAATTTGTTCCAAAGGGCCGGGGAATGTTGGTTACATTTTTGTCGAATTCGTGGTTTAAGATAACGTTATTACGAAGAAGACTGCTCTATTCAGACCTGACAATACCGTGAAATATTTGACCATGGATGTTTTTCACTTCGCTCAGTATCTAGACTAGAGGAAAAAGAATCTGAAATGAAGAAAGACTACTCCAAGCTTCACGAGCGGTATACGGATGTAAGTACGCTATCCTTTCGATGTACCGCTCCTCATATACTTCCATTTATTTTAGAAATAGCTAGGCTCACCGTCAACAATTTGCAACACATATTAAGCATCACTAAATGTATATTGAGACTGATTTGTGGAAATTTTCGTCGAGGCTGTGTCTCCAAACCGGTTCACTGGAATTTCTAAAATTTCACACACGGATGAATCAGATTTTTAAAATTGCCAAAATAATTTTTTTAACTTTAAGCTTTTGTCGAAATTTAAAAATGTGAAACTGATAGAATAGTGAAAAACGTGGTGGGAAAAGGCAGTCGCATGACACCTTGCAGATCGACCTTAGCACGGATTTCATAGGTCATCCGCCCTACACTTGGGTTTATGTGTGTCTGAGGCTCAAATTCTTGTAGAAACGGTATTATTGAATCTCCTCAACCATTATTGTATTTATCTAGAATTTAGTGGAGCAGTTAATGCAGTCTTTTTGTATGACAAGAAAAAGTTAATTTTGGGTATAAGATGAAAGTATAGTACTATAAAATATGTTCACCCGAAAGGTATTTCACTGTTGTCTGGCACTCGTTGTTCTAAAACAGCTGGCCGCCGTAGAGGCTGGCTGTTGGACAACAACGGTCTGGCACTGTATCTGTCATTTTGCTCAATTCTTAACCTTTTTCTCGTATCTGTGTTTGTTTTAGTTGTTCAAAACGCACATGGACCACATGGAAAGGACAAAGCTATTGATGAGCGGCGACAAGATCAGTGATACAGGGACGAGTCCAAGAAATAGGTCAGTTATACAGGGACGAGTCCAAGAAATAGGTCAGTGATACAGGGACGAGTCCAAGAAATAGGTCAGTGATACAGGGACGAGTCCAAGAAATAGGTCAGTGATACAGGGACGAGTCCAATAAATAGGTCAGTGATGCAGGGACGAGTCCAAGAAATAGGTCAGTGATACAGGGAGGAGTCCAAGAAGTAGGTCAGTGATGCAGGAACGAGTCAAAGAAATAGGTCAATGATGCAGGAACGAGTCCAAGAAATAGGTCAGTGATGCAGGGACGAGTCCAAGAAGTAGGTCAGTGATGCAGGGACGAGTCCAATAAATAGGTCAGTGATGCAGGGACGAGTCCAAGAAATAGGTCAGTGATACAGGGAGGAGTCCAAGAAGTAGGTCAGTGATACAGGGACGAGTCCAATAAATAGGTCAGTGATACAGAGACGAGTCCAAGAAGTAGGTCAGTGATACAGGGACGAGTCCAAGAAATAGGTCAGTGATACAGAGACGAGCCCAAGAAGTAGGTCAGTGATACAGGGACGAGTCCAAGAAATAGGTCAGTGATACAGGGACGAGTCCAAGAAGTAGGTCAGTGATACAGGGACGAGTCCAAGAAATAGGTCAGTGATACAGGGACGAGTCCAAGAAATAGGTCAGTGATACAGGGACGAGTCCAAGAAGTAGGTCAGTGATACAGGGACGAGTCCAAGAAGTAGGTCAGTGATACAGGGACGAGTCCAAGAAATAGGTCAGTGATACAGGGACGAGTCCAAGAAGTAGGTCAGTGATACAGGGACGAGTCCAAGAAATAGGTCAGTGATACAGAGACGAGCCCAAGAAGTAGGTCAGTGATGCAGGGACGAGGTCAAGAAATAGGTCAGTAATACATGGACGAATCCAAGAAATAGGTAACGACTTCCAGCAACTGGACATAACACGCAGCTGTATAGTACAGTATTAGCCTTTTAGAGCGACAGGCTGGCTTTAATATATGTACGCAGTTCAGGGAAATCGGCATAACTTCACTCATTCAACTATTTATTTAAAACCTTGAAAGCACACAATATCGAGTTATCTAAAGGATACTGTGAGTGAATTTTTGCGTGAGCAATTTGTTCAGTGTTGAATCTGTGGTGAGTGATGTATAGAATCAGTTGGGTTATCATCACTTCTGCATTAGCCGTTGTGTGCCTGCTTTAGCTGTTGTGCGCACTAATCGGGCAGTGCTGTTCCACCCACGTTTTCCTTCGGTGTAGCGCAGGATCACGCACGCCGCTGAGGTTATAGCGGTGCTGACAAGAACCATGTTGTTTGGTTGAACTTTTCATTGTATTTAAATTTGAAACCCTGCAGCCTAAAGTCATCCGAGCCTTTTTTCTTTTGTTAGTATAGATTTAAGTGTTGTACGGGTGAAAAACATTTCAAAGTTCATTATCCCACAGACTTGTCTGCCGTTAGTTGCGAGGCGTGATGCGGGAAAGTTTGTTCTGAGAACATTACTGTTAGATTAATGCTCGGTGTTTTCTACATTATACAAGTATTGCATCTGTCCATGCGCAATAATTTTGATCTATGCAATAAAACGTCAGCTGGTGTCCATGTCTAGGTTCTGTTAGCTTTTAAACGCTTCAGGCCTGAAACTCACATTCCACAGAAAATACAAAGGGGGCTGCTTAATGGTACGCTCTGTATGGATGCAGTTGGTGCTGAAGTGATATTTTAATTCTGTCAAGGATTTACTGTAGTGCTATCACCTGTCACTTTGTTGGCCGTGTCAGTGTCTAAAGGGCTTGAGGCAAATCGAATCCAGGTTAAAAATGAATGAGAGAGAAAGCAAGAAATTGCAGGGATAGTAATCAGCATCAGTGCATATTTGGCAAATCTATTGTGCGAAATAACTGTTAGTGATCGCATGAAGTTGCTTTACAAAGACGACGCAGGGAATTTATGGAATAAACTGTAATTTTCCCGGAAACACACTGGGCTTCAGTGTCTGTGCTGAGGCTTCGTGATGTAAACGGCAGATGGAGGTACGCCGAAGCAGTGTAAGAGGACGGGGCTCAAACCCTTGATAATACTGTCTGCTTTGTGGCGGCCCAGAGCGGTAGCCACTCGGTGACTAATACATCACAGAAGATGTCAGAACACTAAGAAAATATCTCAATAGATTCAGAAAATGAGTGCCCGCAACATGAAACTTAGAAACTATTCTGCATCAAACAGGATTCGCAGATGTGTAAAGCGCCACACGTTAAGCAATATCCCACCACGTGTGATGACTGGGAGTTAATGCTTGCCGAGTAAACACAAAACAATAGCAGTCTGTTACAGGATTCGTACCCGACATGGGAAATGCTTGTAAAGGACATGGCTTGACAGGTATACTTTCTCGAAGAAAAGAAATGTCTCGTGGCGAGCATTTCAATTAGAATTACCTTTAAACTTCCCAACTTTAATTTATTATTGCACGGGAGAAACTACCGTAAAATAAAATAAATAATAGCATTAAAGATGCCAGTAAAACGTCTTATTACAGTGCTTTCAGTCGTGCATATGTTGACCAATTTTAAACAGGGTTATAACCTCTCCCCTCCCGTCCTCCCTCCTCCTTGTGTCACTATGGCAATTTCAAAATTAATGGACCATCAGTCTTGGGCTTAGAGAGACTGTCTCAATGGTTGTGAGAGAGTAGCCTAATGCTGGGAAACAAGTCTCAACGGAAGGAATGACTAGATGGTGCATGGGTCTTACTCAATCCATTTAATAATGCCGTTGCTAATATTGTTTTACTGTGAAACACTCAGACAGCCCTACACAGATTACCCCTTGAGCTGCTGTGTTTTTCATGCGCGAAATGGAAATAGTGAATCTCTCGCCATCTCCTTCAGAAGTACACTTTGCAATTGTTGCTTTTTTGTCGCTCTTTGGTCTTGGTATTAAGATAGGTACTTATTTATTGGAGGAAAACAATGGGGCTTGAGCATATCCTCGTGGTTGATGTTATTTTTCTGGTTATGGTCAATAATAAAACCCTTACAGTTCGAGTGCTACGAAGTCTTTGTTAGTGATCAAAGTATATTGTCACGGAGCAACCGAATAATTTTCAGTGAAGTGAGTTGTTTTGATAAATTGAGTTGGTGTCCCCATTCTGGTGAAATAATTTTTTAAAATATCGTTTTCATTTAAATAAATCATGTAACTGGTTCAATGTGACCAGTATTTTTTCGACTTGGTTCGATTTGGTCAAATTATTCAATCGGCGCAAGCAAATAAATGCCAGTCATCTTTTCTGTTTTTGCGGTCGATTTGACAGGAATGTACCTGAGGTTTTATAAAATGTTGACCGTCTGTCTGCCTCTCAGACAGTCCCAAAATGTCTGTCCGGGCGAGTCCTCAAAAGAAGCTGAGCTTGGATTCTGTATTATTTTTAAATCGATCAAAAATTGAAATGTTGGCGAATTTTTTCCATGTTTTGGCCACCTTTGCACTTTGATGGATGTTCACAGAGTGAATTAGTGGCACACAGGATTCAAAATGGCTGCATTCATGTAGAAGCAATGTGATTTACTGGAAACCGTCAGTCAGAACAAATTGCTGACAAGAGCGTCAATAAAGTGTAGATCCCATGAGAAGTGGTGCAAAGAAAAAGCAAGGCCTTTAAAGGACATCTGATCTTAAATCGTTTACATCAACAGCTAATATATTGGGCTTAACCTGTTTTACTGTGATTGGAAAATGTTAGGTATTTGCACAGGATTAGGTTTTCAAAAGTGTTTTGAATAAAGCATAAACGCGTTTTAAATTCGGGGCGGGGATACAGAGCCAAAATTTTTTCCTGACCCCAACACCGCCATGACTCCCTGTCCCAGATCTGCACCTGCCGTAAATCATGTCTAATGTGTTTGTTGTATGTCAATATCTTTGCTGTCTCTAGGAGTGGCTTTAACATGCCAGCTCTCAAATCGGTGAACCCGGGTATATACCAAAGTGGGGATACCCCAATGTCCCCGGAAGTTGGCTTCACCGATGACATCGGAATCCTGTCACCGAAAAGCACCGACTCAAATGTCAGTTTAAAACATGAGTTAAAGGGTAAGGCTTTCCTACACCGCCTCACATTCTGTTGTAGGAGGAAAAAATCTGCCTGAATGTTTTATGTAATAAAACTTAAGTGCTGAAAGTTGGTGAATGGAAGAGTCAAGTAAAATTCAAAAATTGCTAACATGGGTGTCTTAGTCAGTGTACACGTTTTCATGGCTGATCCTTTTAAATGGTCATCCGCCAAAATATCACAGATATCAACAACGTCAGCGAATTGCGAGTAAATGAAAGAAAAGGTAAAACGTGATAGTTTTGTCGAAAGGAGAAGAATCGCCGGTTACCTGGGAAATGCGCTGGAAAATGTATCACGAAATGTGACTTAAATACTACTTAAAATGTGTTTTAATGTGCCTGTATTTCCGCAGGAAGTGATATCAAAACTGCAGATCGCGGTCAAAATACGGAGGCGGTGGCTGTGAAAGAGTGTAGCACAGCTACGCGAGGTGAGAACTTTTTCCAGCTTTAGTTGTTGTCGCTACTGTCTTTCTCTTTGCTATTGAAATCTCTGTTTGGCTTAAATTAAAGAGTTAAGATGTTATTTTATTTATTATTATCTTTTGTTTTTGGGGAGGAGGGGGTGTGGGGAGGTTGGAACAGCTTCAGATACCATCTTACTCTGGTGTCATTTTTAGAAAATTCGAAGTGAAAACTGTTTTTAATCGGCCTGTTTGATGGCTAATATTTTAGACTCTTTAAAAGAGTACAGTGTAGCGCGTTGCATGTTCTGTTGTGACTCCAAATATGTGAGCATTAGCATGATTTTCTAGCTGTAAACAGGTGTTCCGCAGCTTTGTAGATGGTCACAGTAACATAATCAGCTGAATAAGAGCAAAATTGTTTGGGCCACCCGGGCTTGATGCTATACCATTTCCTAATTAAATAAGTGGATTCAGTGTTCTCCGGGATAGCCATTTGGAAATCTGATGCACCCTCTCCCCATCTTTCCCCATTGGATGTGCATCCGGAAGTCGTCCATGTAGAGTTTCCTGGTACATGTGCCCGGGATATTAATCCTTAATGTGAAAAGAGTTGTATAAAAAAATAAAAGTATTTTATTCACTGGCAACTTATAATTGTTTTCATGTTTGCTTTTGTTGTAGCGTAAGTCTCAGAATTGTCATTTCTCCCTTTTAGTTGCATTAAAATAAGTTTGCATGTTATGTTCTGCCCTTGTATAGCCTCGTCTGATTCCACAGCCCAACGACCACCCACAGACAGCAGTACACAAGCCACGCATGCGCAAACTAATGACTCAGAAAAACCACGGACTCCAAGTGATTTAAACTCGGTGGTTATAACGGACAGCGTACCAAGTACTGAAAATTCTCATGTTAAAAGTGATAAAAGTGACAGTAGTATTCAGTTAGAACAACCTAAGACGGATTCACGGGCTGCTATAAAGACTTCTAATTCAGAAGAGAGTGCAAAACGGGAGTCGCTGTCGCGACCGAACAGTTTGAGCGATAAACAAGGCGATTCCAAGAAACTGGATAAATTTGTTATTGAGAGTTATACCGATGCTAGTTTTGAAGACGATTCCTTTGGTATGTTTTCTAAACATTTGAATCCTGTCTTTACTTCACTAAACGCATCGGGAACGTTCATCATTTAAGAAAGGGAAAGAATTCAAGCGGAGAGCAAAAGTATTTATTGCTGGTTGATACGATTTTTCCTGTCGATATTTGACACTCACTTTAACTTAAAGGATGCAAACAAAATTCGAGCGAAAGTGGTGACATTCATGACATGAACGTTCCCTTGTGTGTCTTTAATGCTTGTGTTTGTTTTTAGTTCATGAAGTTTTTGTTTTTTATGTGCGCGCCATGCCTATGATATTAGCAAGCTATGTAATAATTAAGCAGAATGATTTAGTATTTTATAGTATGCACAAGTTTGACCTATTCATGTTTGAATGGTGTTCCCGCCTTTCCCTCTTGTCTGTGACAGCCATGTGCACTTGGCACTGTGTATCAAAATAATTAATATTCGCCTTGAGTTGGACAGGCTAGAGCCATGACCACTGACAATTTCACTTCAGTCATTGGTGTAAAAATCGGTTCACGTCTGTGTCAGTTGTATGACTGTGCGCTAATTTGGCTAGGATTGGGGAGATGTTTGAAAACCTCAAACCGCAGTTGACGAATTCGTTCAGTTTTTTTCTAGGCCCTTGTTTCACATTGGGTCAAAAGTGGTGCAAAGCAGTCGTTGTGCGGGGCTGAAATTTATAGCATAATTTATAGCTGACAAAATAAAGGTTTACGGCTTTGGCGCTGAAGTGAATGAAGTAAGCTGTGTAGTGTTGCATTAAGGAAATGCGCGTTTTCGAGAATATAGAAATGCCTTGAGATTTTACCAGAGGCGCGTGTATGAGTATGAACACTTGAGCATCTTCATATACCTGGGGCGTGATGATATTTTTATTAGAAGCGATTCACTGTAAATGTGATGTGCGGGCGTGTTGTGTTTCAGGTGATGTGTTACAGACTCCAGATTTAGATGAAATAGCAGACGAGTTCAATAGCTCAGAGTCATCAGCCAGGTATAGAGCTTTGGTTTGAGCCTCATAACATTATAGCAATGACGTGTAGAATTATTTGCAGCAGTTTCAGCAGTCAGGAAGTATAGCAGCATTTAGCAGATGAGGCTCGATCCAGACAAACCGGTGTTGTTGTAGGGTATAAGCTTCGGCGCTGAGCTTCCTTTAATACGAGAAACTCGTACTGGATTGGCTAAGTATTGTGGATGCCGGAAGTGATCTTAACCTGGATCGATTCCAGCTTAAACTGAAACATTTTCGTCATAATTTTTACGTCATTATTGTTAAAGTTTACCCTAATAATTTGGCTCCGTTTTCAGTACTTTTGACATCACTTGCATCAAGACCCTTTTTCACTGGCCGCCATAAAGGATAGTAATGCTTGCGGTGTTGTGTTGCAGAAAAGCACCCGCCAATACGTCCTCGATCTATGACGAGTTGTCCATGCAGGACGCTGACGGCCTGGGCGAGATGGACGCTGGCGTCGACATCTCCGGTATGCGTCCTCAATCTCTCTGCACTGCTCAGGCGGCAAGATGAGAAAAGATCATTCTGTTCTGGTTGCTATAAATTAAAAAAAAAACAAGCCAAGTCATTATAAGAGAATGTATTAGAAGCAAAGTAATGAAAACAAAATAAATTGGCTACTGTCTAATGGCGGATAAGTGGAATTTGGACTTTTGATCAACTGAAAATTATTCATTCGCACCTGATTTATTTTTGTGTGGAATACCTTACATAATGACAGAACTGTACATATGCTGTGAAGTAAATGTGTGTTCGTTTGTGTGAAAGCTATTCTTAGCTTAGCGACGAGTTGTAATATGGGATCATGATTACAATTCTCAGCAGGTTATAATTAATAATCGCAATTGTGCGATTGGTTTTGGCGACTAATTTCAGGTTCAATGATTGGAAGTTATGTAAACCCTGGCGATTTTGCCTCTTCCGGTTAGTTCTAAACATTCGCAGTGCCGTTGTTGACGCTGGAGTCCTTGCATGTCGGTTAAAAACGTCTGTTTTAAGGTGCGGGGGGTACACTGTGGGAAACGCTTTTCAACAATGTCATGGCTGGTGGTGATAGGACTGTAGCCTACGCAGAAATTTCAGTTAACAGATATGCAATGTCTCAGTTTCAATGTTACCTGTATATTTTATAGGCATGTTTCAGTTCATCGCTACACGGTAACAAGTCCAACGTATTGGTTCGGTCCTACCTTAGCTAAGATAACTTTGGCAGTCCTCTTTGTTTTCACCTCGTTGTTTCTTCACTGTACCTGCTTCAAATGTGAATAATATATCGACTGCATATAAGGCGTGTCGGGGAATAGGAGGACCTTGTTGAGATTGGGATTAACTCTAGAAAATGGGTCTCCTGCTCCGCTTTGGTGAAAAAAGGAACCATCTCTGAAATGTGCGTGCAGTAACCAGTTATAAGGTTAAGGTTGATCCTTCGAGCGTGTACATGCAAGGAGTTGTAAAACGAAGTGCTTGTTACCGCAACATTCAAGACATAAATAACAAAGGAAAAGTGGTGTCAATCAGTATATCAGACACGAAAACAGCGATTCTAGGCAGAGCCGTTTCAGATGAACCATCCCGCACTGATTTTTGTATGTTGGTGTATGCTGTAGCCGATTTATTTTTGAGTCTATTTTTCTTTCAGATTTCAGTTTGCACTTGCATTATGGTTGTGCTTGACCTTACTACATATTTTGTATTTCAGTAACTTTTATGTTTTAATGTTTGAATGTACAGGAGAAAAATATTCAGTGGGAGACGTATACAGTTGAGCAAATTTTTTTTGTGGTAAACGTTACTTCGTAGGTAACGTTGTAAGCTTTGATGTATTTCCAGCTCAGCTGATAAGTCAGATCCATTTGTCAATATATTTTCAGTGTAGCGGGGCATGTGCACTTTAAATGCTTACTGTCCCACTTCACTGGTGACAGAAAAAAGATTGACGTTAGGCATTTAATGCTGGAAAATAAGAGCAATTAGAGTCACCATTGAATGTTCGAGGCCTGTACTTTATCATTTGGGGCCGCATTCCCGAACGCTTGGGAGAGGAGAGCTGTGCGAATGACTAAAATCTTGACCAGAAAAAATATGAAAATCTTATCAGAACAACGGTCTTAACAACACAAGGCACTTGGATCCCCCGCCACCCTTAAAAATCGATTTCGATTGCCGCATAAGCGCTTGCTTATACGCAGACACCCACAGCCAGATATACTCAATACAAAATTATTTTAAAATTTGTTTAAATTTCAAATTCTCTCAATGCTGTTGTTGACATCAGCGTGGAGAGCTAATGACAACTACGGTGTTGAAAGCATGTATCACGGCCTTAGCTCTCAAACGAGTGGTCACTACTATGATCTTTTTATTCCTTCTAGCCTTGCACGGACTGGTAGGAACACCCTATCTGGTTCTCAGCTTGAGTACATTCAGGTGTTTGGGAATGCGGCCAAGGGGAAGTTAAGCAACGAAGGCACGAGTCGAAACTGTGCTTGGTCTGTGCTATTTTGGTCGGATAGACCTCAGAGAATTCCGCCAGAGTGTAATATGACATAAGCCTAACAATTTTCAATCTTGTAAAACCCTCTTGCTTTCGTGTGCATTAGTGTGCATGTTTCGTACCGCGATTTCATAGATTGGCGTGATTTTAGAACGTTTTTTTTCATTGCTCACACTCCATTGTTTAGACAGCGAAAGCAGTAGCACTGATCGCGAGGGACTGACGGCGGACAAAGACTCCACCGGTACTTGGCGTACGTTAGGCTGTGTGTTTGATGTTTTTGTCTACAAATTCGGCGTCTTCCCGTCACGTTTCGCAGTACAACTAACCTGCCCAACCAAATCTCTTCTTTATGCTACGTAATCCACATCACGCTGTTTTAAACAATCAAGTTCAACTTGATACAGCAAACGGTTACATTTGTTGTTGGCCAACAGTCAACAGTCTTTTGTGTATTAGGCCTGTTTGTTCTGTCGACCCACTGGGGGATTCCGCGAAAATAGTACCGCATTGATAGAGCGGTACCAGCTTTTGTCTACATCCGCTTTCTTAAGGTCATCGTTTTTATAACAACGTACAGTTGGTCTATGGTCAACTCGGCACCTTGCCAGCTCGGCACCTGACCAACTCGGCACTTTTTGGTTAACTCGGCACCCACCAACTCGGCACCCGCCTTGCCAACTCGGCACCTGGGTATACCAACTCGGCACCCATTATAACAGACTTGTTTTTTTAACCCTGATGCTATCTTTTTGTGACAAAATGCAATTATTCTCGTGCCAAGGGCAAGTATTCACTCTCTTTCACCACCAGTTGAAAAGCCTGTGGTTTTCTTTGTTGTTTTTTTTTTGCAATTAAGTACATGTCAGAGATCGGTCTTTTATCCATTTCATCGCAATATTACAGAACGGTTCAAAGCCGGAGATTCCCTTTTTTTTTGTATTGAAATGCCACAGTTTCCCTGGTGAATTGCAATTCATGTTTGGGGGTATAATTGCAATTGGAGTAATATTTGACAAACAAGGTGATTGGTTTGCACTTGATTGAGTAATTTACGGAGTAACCTTTGACCAACAATTTTGGTTGATTTGGCTATATAGCTCGAGGGTATTAAAAGGGATGTTTTGTGAAAGAGATTCATCAAAACTCCATGCGGATAACTATGATGAATGATATAAGCCTAGGATAACTGCAATTTGAAAAATAGACTTCGGATAATTGTGTTCAACTTGTTTTTCTGTGCACTGAGATGCCACTGGATAAATGTCTGTACTGCAAATAAGTTCTTAGACCTCGTCAGCAGATGGTGAATTGTATTAACTGTTCTAAATTGAAACATAGGACATGCTTCACGGGAATTTCCCAGACGGATTATCCGGCTGCGAAAAGAGGTTGCCTACATGCATTTTATAATTTTACGGTGAAAATAAGAATCAAACAGTAAGAATGGTAATATTATGGAGTTGCAATTTATGGTATTTCTATTATTGGAATTGCAATTAATAAATAAACTCGCGTGCAATTAAAACAAGCAAACAAAAAAAAAAACTGAAAATAAGAACTAGAGCCTCAGTAAGGCAGGATCCCCCGTGAAGCAGTAAAAGTAAAATGAGGTCAAGTCACACTGCAAGGTTTCAGGTTCTTACGACAATCCCTTCTATGAGAAGTCGGCCGGACAAAAAAATCGTCTCACGGCTAAGCTCAAGCCAAAAATTCACCATTTTTGATACTTTCCCACGGCGTCAATTTTTGGCCGATTTTTGATAATAATGTCACGTTGCACATCTTTAATATATGTATTTTCACCATACAAGGTTTCAGGTTCCTATGACATACCCTCACTTGCAATATTTTGCTGGTATTTGCGAAGAAGCCTTGAACGCAATCAATATTTTTTGCTATTTTTATATCGAAAAAAGTTGAATAAAAAAATCATGATTTGACAAAAACACAACTTTTTCATTTATTTACGGTGGGATTTGGTTTTTTTTGGGTGCCGAGTTGGTATCACCGGGTGCCGAGTTGGTAAGAATTTGGGTGCCGAGTTGGTAAACGCGGGTGCCGAGTTGGCAGGTGCCGAGTTGGCAAGGTGCCGAGTTGACCAAACCCCCGTGCAGTTATTAGATGATGAGCTAGATAACTATACGTCATAGTATAAAGAAACCTGCTGTTCAAATATGGAACTGCCAGCTAAAAAGATAGCAAAATAATATATCAGAAAAAAAAAAAAAGAAAGTGGCACAGTAAGAAAAGCGTCAAAGCGCGAAGGAGGCGATTTCCTGGTGATTACACTGTGTGGTGACGTGTAATTGTCAAACGGGAACAGCGCCGAGTGTTTCTGATTTATCAGAATCTCTTGTCAACAACTGTAGCGTCTATCTTGTGTCGCTTGACGTCTTTTTGGGTGTGCTTTGTGTTAAGCTTTTTCTTTTCATTCGTTTAATACTTTAATGTGCGCTCAATTCATTGCACCTCTTGTTTGATTATCTTTGTGTTTGCCATAAAACTCCCCTGATTCGTTTACTTGAGAGCACACTATGCACAGATAGGGTGGAAAGTTACTGTGGATACTGTTTATAACGATGTTTACTGGAGTGAGTTTCCAAATAGCTGCAGTGTGTTGCTAGCCACACAGTAGCCGTTGTTTTCGTAGCCTCATATTGCCGTGGCTCTAAGTATATATTAATTCATAGTAGAGAAAAAAATGAAAATATTTAAGAGGAAGAAAATGTTGGTTTTATTCTATATATTTTCCTGCAAATAGGTATGGGGCAGTTTTGTTCAAGAATATAATGAAATACCCCATAAGAATACAACAAGGCCTGAGATGTAATTCAACAAAACAAAATGTAAAAGAATTTTTCTGAAGTTGTTTTGAAGGGAGAGTGACTATATAAAGTGCCTTTAAAATGAAATGAAAGAACAATGCTACACAGTAAAGTATAAAATCAGTGATGTAATTCATACATATCTTATTGTTGTCCTCGCTGCGCTTGGATGAACAGCCGGAGATGCTTTCTTTGGTAAGTCTTCTAACCGAAGCACAAACAAAAAATGCTCTCCTTTTTTTTTATTTTTCTGTCATTTTTTTTCTTGCGGTGGGGGGGAGGGGGGTAGCTACATGTTCTAGACCAGCATATTCAGTATATTTTAACTAGTTTCTTCTGTTCCAAGAAAACAGAAAACTTGTTTGGTAAACCTATTTAAATGTTGAGGTTGTATTTCCCGCTTTTCTTGAGTGGATGTAAAATACATGTTTTCAGTCCCCTTAATTGCATTGAACATTTCTTTCTTTTCCAGGCTACTTCCGTGACTTTCTAATTTCGAGCTTGATATAAATTTTTTTTAAAACGTACGTTTTGCGATATTTTAAAAATAAACAAGCGTTTTTGAATTTTTACAGGTATGGGCAAAGAAGTTGAGAACTTAATTCTGGAGAATACAGAACTGCTTGCAACAAAGTAGGAATTTTTCAGAAATTTTGTTATTTCTTTAATTGAAAATAAAAATGAATCAGTAATATAAGCTGTTGCAGAGATAAGCTATAGTAGCGTTCGCAGACGTCAGAAAGTGTATCGTTCGGGCATGGAATCACTCCATGCTGGCACGAGTAGCCGTCAAGACTTTGGAGGACTTCTTTACGATCATGAGAAAAATATTAGCAAAAGGTCCGGCAGGATTTGGGTTGTGCTGGCAAAGTTTCAGAGGTGTCGGCCTGACTCAAGTCGGCTGTTTTTTGAGCTTGCGATTCGGTCACTGCATTAAAATATCTGCGGCAGTGAGCGTAACAATTCAACTGAAAACCGCGTGTAAGTACGCTGTAAGTGTGGAGTAACTTTGGAAGAACCTGGTAACAGCCTTAAAGCTGGCTATTCTAAAACGCATAAAATGGTTTCTTTTTCAGGAATGCCTTGAACATCGTCAAAGATGATTTGATTGCAAAAGTAGACGAGCTCAGTAGGTATGTATCATCACAAGCACAGCGGAAACAGTCATAAATCACCGAAAAGGGAGAAAAAAAGGTTTGAGAAAAAGTGTTTACTTATAAACAATCCAAAGATTAAATTGTTGATGTGTCAGAAAGTTGTATTAGGTTTGTCCATGTGGAAAGATAGGCGCTGTTTTCTCCAGGTGCCCCACACGTTATGCTTTTGTTGTCCGCGCCCGTTTCAGTGAGCAGGAGATCCTGAAGGATGAGATCCAGGGACTACAGGCGGCCAGGGAGAAGCTCAAGACCCGCGTCGCCGAGCTCGAGGCCGAGGTGAAGAAAACGAGGGAGGAACTGGAGACGACCAAGGAGAAGGCCAAACAAGCCGCCGAGGAAGGCGAAATAACGGTACTCACCTCATCAATGAACCCCCCCCCCCCAACCCCCTCCCTCCCCACCATCAAAAGGTGAACAAGTTAGTGAAGTGCTTTGGAATAACTTTCTTGAAGTGCTGGGATAGGCCGTTACGGTGCTGTAAACGGGGTGTTGTGTTCGGTAAAATCTCCATGAGTGAACACAGTTTCGAACTTTATGAAATTCATCTCCCTTTAGTGAACGCGTATATAATGAATATATTACCAAGGCCTTGACGTTTTATGGTGGGGAGGAGGGGATGGGGGTTACTGCACGAGAAACTGAGCACACACGTTTTCCACGCGTTTTACGGCAACATAAAACAATTCAAACGCATCATCAAGAAATGCCATTAATATATATATATATATGTTACAGTCAATGTTGGAAACCCGCCATTTCACGAAATGGCAAATCGTGTTGGGTAAATTCGCGTAATGCCTAAAATCTTTTGCCGTTTCACGAAATAACCTAAAAGTTAGGTTATTTCACGAAATTACCTAAATTTTCGGTTTGCCATTACGTGAAATGGCAAACTGTTATCTATAGGAGAGAATATCACAGGAATCAGAAAAAAACATTAGTTTGAATTGTTTATTGATAAAAAACGGGTAATACAATAAATCCTACGAGAATTATTCACACCACACGATGAACAATATGAATATCACATCACCGCATTACAGAATTTCGTATCTGAAAATTAAAAAAAGGAAAATCTTTTAAGCTTTAGCGTACATTTGAGACAAAAACATGAACAAAAATGCAGAATTTCGGTTAACAGTAATATTAAAGCTGTTGTATCCCAGTAACGTTATACTCCAATTCTATTTTAATAAACATTGAAATTTTCAAATATTATCCGAGTTATAATGACCAAAATTTGTGTTAATAATAATAATTTCATACTTGTTGAGAATATAATATTCACGCCTGCTTTTTGTGCCGGTATTCAAGGCGCATGCTTTAATTCCTCCATAGTCGAGTAATATTGGTCTTTTGGCATAAAGACCGATTTGTGCTGTTCAAATACTTTGTACAGCTCCTGTTTGTATTTATCTTCATTTGATTCTCCCATTTTTAGGAATTTGATAGAAACGTCGCGATTTCAGGTAAAAATTATATCAAAATATATCTTCTCTGGAGGGCCAATATGGAGAAAGTTTCCTTATTATGATCAATCCATGAAAACCGCTTAATTCCCGAGTAGGTAAAAGCAGACGTTATAGGATGTTCTTTTTTCAGAGTAGGCTAACGGCAAATCGGTGACTAGTTCCTGAGTACATCATCTTAACCAAGCTCAGTGTGTTGTTCTGAAATTTATCCTAATTGCAATTAAATCAATCAAAAAGGAACACAAACACTTGTGTGCGTTACCATGAATCACAATTAATATGATCGCGTTAAAAGCTTGTGATCAGTTGCAATCAACTGTGATGTATTAATTAAAGGAACAAACCAACTATGATGTATTAATTGTATTTGAAAACTGAAGTAATCTTATTGCAATTATAAAAGATAAAATACACAACATTTGTTACGATTGTAAGTAATTTCGAGCAAAAAAAGCTTATTTCACAATTTTGCCTGATCTTGGTTTGCCAATTTGTGAAATAAAATGTAAGATTTTTAGGTAATTTCGTGAAATAACCTAATTTTTAGGTTATTTCGTGAAACGGCAAAAGATTTTAGGCATTACGCGAATTTACCCAAGACGGTTTGCCATTTCGTGAAATGGCGGGTTTCCAACATTGACTGTAACATATATATATATCGGGGTTTGGTCATTTCGGCACTTTACCAACTCGGCACCAAACAAACTTTGCACTTTTTGGTCAACTCAGCACTTTTTTTTGGTCAACTCGGCACCAAGCCTAGTCAACTCGGCACCACAAATGTCGACTTGTAAAAAAGACAAAAAGAAAGAAAAGGAAAAAAGGGGGGAAACAATCAATTAACGCGTGTATGTATACTTGTAGGATCAGAGCGACGTGCCGATGGCACAGCGTAAGCGCTTCACGCGCGTGGAGATGGCGCGGGTACTGATGGAGCGCAACCAGTACAAGGAGCGGCTGATGGAGCTACAGGAGGCGGTGCGCTGGACAGAGATGATGCGCGCCTCCCGCGAGCACCCCGAGCTCCAGGCACAGCACAAGAAGAAGGGCTCCATATGGAACTTGTATGTCACTCGCTTATGATTTGATATACCTCCTACCCCTCTCTCCCGCCACCGCCACCAACAACCGCCACCCTTCTCAGCCGCACACTGAGCTTAGTTTTTAAAACCCCGCCGCCATGCTCATTCGATTAACCATGCTTCAGTGTAAATTATTTCTGGAATATTTTGAGAACGAATTGCTTGGTCGTTGAAAAAAGTTAATTACGCAGTTTACGTAGAAAGTTAGCTTTGGAATAGGGATAGTTTAACATTAATATCTTGAGAAGTGAATTTCTCGTGATATTTCCAATCCTTTATAACTAAGGAGTAAGTCCAGAGATTGTCTTTCTACGTAAGGTGTCTACCAGTTTGTGTTCACAAAGAGTAAATGTTGTTTTAATGGTTGAGTTAAAATTCGTTGTGTTATGTTTTGTTTCATTAAAATAAGTAAACCACCTTTTCTCCTTGTTATCTAATGTTTCACGACCATCAGAAATGATGAGAGAAAGATAGATTTTACCGGAATGCTGTGGGGGGGGGGCGGAGGTTCAGGGCTACCGCATGGGAAAATTTAAGGATACTGCGTTTACGTAAGTTACCTTAACGCCAAGTCCTCATGTTTAAATGCTGGAAATATTTCCGATCAGTTACGGGCTTGTTAAATTTAAATGTGTGAATGTTTTTGGTTTGCGGCGTATAACGGGGGCTGTTCCAAACCTTGGGATGTTTTAGTAGTAGCATCACTTCTTTCACACAACCTTGCTTTTGAACAAAAATATATGACGGAGTTATGCTGTGAGATGGGTATTATCTTCCTGCAGTGAATTCTCCTCATGACTTCTGAAAAAGCTGTGAACGAGGGAGTAAGCCGTGAAGCTCAGATAACAAAGAGAAAAGCGTTACAGTAGTAGTTCTTCCTAGTCAGCTGCGTCGTATAAATCTTGGAAATTGAATTTACGCAGACTCTGAACTAAAGCATGTGCATTATTTACTATGTATAAAAGATGTTTCCATAAAGAAAGCATGATCTTAAAAAAACCTTTAACTGATTGATAGAATATTGCAAGTAAAGCATACCAATGTAGAAGCAAAGCTGTACCCCCCTTGCTTAAAGCTGCTTAAAAACCAGTCCATAGAATGCGCTTGCAAATTTTCTTGTTCTGTTTTAAAGTTAATTATTGTGTAACGCCCGCTGTGGTAAGAAATCGAGACATGATTTGTTTTCAAGGACAAGCTTTCTGGCTCAAAATATTGACGTGATACGCAAATGTATCACATACGATTGAAAATCTTTGAACTGTTTTGTATTGATAACTTTTAAGTTACTCGTGGCTGGCTTCTCGGTAAAAGACACTCGGCGGAGGCACAAATAATGCACCCCATTAAAGGTGATTGGGGTTTTTTGATAGCAGAGGTCTTCGCCTTGTTCCCACATTTCGGTTGAAATTGGGCCATTTATTTAGAGCATTGGGTAGTTTTACCCGCCCAGCTTTCGTTTTGCTGCCCATTCCTGGTCCACCAAAAACTTTCAAATATGTTCTCCGTGTTTGAGATGCGAGTAGCCATTGCTAGTGTTTGCTATAAATGCATGCACACCTGCTACTTTGCTTGCTAGCCCCGTGCGCGCGCGCGTTTTGCAATCATTGCTTTGTTAAACGCCGTCTGAATACGATTTAATTGTGACACAGTGGGGAACTGTCTTGGCCCATTTCAGGTTTCAAGACCCAGTCAGTACACTGACAAACCTGAATGAGCAAATCGTGGAACAAACGGGTTCCTGGAACGACTGGTATAATAGGTATATAGTATGCGAGAATTTCCTACTCATTGGGCAAGTTTTGCCACCTTCCTCTCCCCTAACATAGTCTGCTTCTTCGGTCTAAATATGGCCCAATTTGATTTCCGGAATCTGGTTTAAATTTTTGAAATATTTATGGTGCTAGGGTTTTCATGATATTTGTTATCCTGGAAAAGATTTCATGTTTCGCTCACACAAAACTGATAAGAATTAGAAGCAGTCGCGATAAAAAAGGAGATACCATGATCAGATTGGGCAATAAGTGGTAACAATAACACCTGTCCACAGTTACAATCTAACAAAATGGACGCACACGCAAAGATACGTCCAGACAAGTCACTAAACGGTACTTATTGTCTTATTTTATCCTGATAGGCGAGAACGGTTAGTATTGAGCTTTTTTTTTCTTCAATTTTTACAACTGAAACATTTTAAAAACTGAACTATGCATTAACTGTAACACAGATGGTGTCGATTTTCTGTGATACAATTAACCATGCGCTTATACGCTGCCCTGTTTACGGTATGATAGTTATTCCAATTCACACCCACCCCCTCCCCCCTGCAGATCCCACTACAAACCGCGACATAAACATACATGCAATAAATCAATTTGTCCCTGGATACTTCTCTTTAAGTAAGAGTCTTTGAGCTTCTTAGAAAAAGACAGCACTTTTGGAACAGAAGAAATAACGGAATAACTGGTCTAAAAATGCCAGCACTCCACTGTTCTTGTGTCCACGCTATTTAAAGTTTCGTTAAAGTGCAATGTTTTTCTTTTTGTGAGTTTCAGTCCGAGATTTAGGTACTTGTACCGCTTAAAAGTTATAAACAAGTTGGCAGAAGTCCGATGAAAGATATGGAATACCCGCTTTGTCTTGCGTTCTGAAGCTCTTTTTCGATTTTTGGTTTATTTGTGAAACTAAATAATACTCTACTAAACTGTGTATGTAGTGAAGTAACATTTGACCGTTTTTCAGTCTAAAAATGTTTCCTCAACACCAGAGTGACTGAGATCTTAGGTTTTTAGTTCAAGCCAGCAGACTAGTATTTAGTCATCTCTTTTTTTTTCTTTTTCTACTCAGTTTAACATGGCCGCTTGATTCTGATTGTAAAGCTAACTACCAATTAGATGATACTTTGAGGGTTGTGTATGGGTGAATTGTAATATATGCAGTAAAGTTACTTTAAAACTAAAAAAAAAAAAAAAATCAAAATTTATTTTCTCTCGACCATCAGCCATAACACTCTGGGCATTTAGTCGGGCCTTTTCTTCTGGCACGGTTTTCTTCTGTTCAGCTCAAAACGCTGAGTATCTTTTCCAGTATATGGGAACTTGTTTTATTCTGAGTGATGATGCATTTTGGCATTTTGCAAAGAGAATTTTACCTACCCGGCTATTTTGTGAGCGAAGCATTACCTTTATAAACATTGCTGATTAAATTGTCAACAAAATAAATAGAGTACTTGTGTAACCACTGCATGATCTGGCGCACAAATAAGTAGCCGTGTGTTGCTTTTTCTGTTTTTCAAAGCATATTCCATAAATAATAATAGTTCTTATTATATGTATGCATACCAAAAAAAAAAAAAAAAAAAAAAAATAGCAAAAATACTGAAACGGTGCACAAAGTGTGTATTTGCTACCTTCCAATCATTTAGTACAACCCGGATTTTATTCTTAATTTTATGGAGAATGTCAGAAGGAGCGGGTTGATATCTCCCCCTTAATGACATCTGATTTAAAACTGCCTCGTGGCATAGTTTGGATTCGATTTGGATGGCCGTGAAAGGACATTATTGAAATTAGCCCAAGAAAACCTTGGAGAGTGTTATGGCCAAACGAGTGGGTGAGTAGATCTTTTACTTTGTTGACATTTTAATTTTAATATTCCCCGCTGGTATTTGTGACCGGATTATTGTACATGTAAAACTGCACCCGCTGGGGATGCTACAAAATAACATTGGTATGCTTTGCTGTGTCTTTTTGATTGTCTTAATTATAACGTAGTAGTTTTCCATGTAGTAAAACTATCAAGAATGCTTGAGAATGAAGTTAAGTTAGTTAAGTTGGCGTTTATGATTCACACAAGCCACAGGGAATGGGATATTCACTTGTCAAAACTGAAAGCGGAAAGCCAGATGTATTGCATTGAGACATACAGTTCAACCTCATTATAACGACATCAGATATAACGACGTACAGCGACATAATTACCTGAACCCATGTAGACTTTACCAGTTTAATACTCGCGGTTATAACACCATTTCGGTTACAACGACATTTCGGTTGTAACGACATTTTGGTTATAACGACATTTTTCGGTCTGAGACATGTCGTTATAATGAGGTTGTACCGTCTGCGCTTTTGCTCTCACATATCACATGCTGTATTGGAGGCGGCGTTTTCACGCGTTTTTAATTAGGAGATACCAGAGGACGTACGTATGACTGAAGCGACCTCGCTAGAATAAAATTTACTTTACGTTAGATACGTGATTCAGTATTTATATGGATTTTTCCCATGATCGTGATACGAAATATATAAGTAATGTGTTTAGTAGGCTTTACGTTAACGACTGCCTGGACAGGTAAAATCTTTGTGTGGTCAGGTACCCACGGGTCCTTACCTTCGTGACTTCGCAGGCACATTTTTTCTGGCGGAAGGAGGGGCTGAAACGGGTTTGTAGGCGGTGGGAATTTGCAGCAATGACATGCAGTGTATAGGCCCCTGGTTTCGTTTTCGTGAAGAATACTAGCTATTATTTAAGCATAATTTTGTTTTAATTCCTGGTTACTTTTCAGGTGATAAGAACTTTTTGTGGTCGGGAAATTCTTTATGTGGTTGGGCTGGCAGCTCTCGTAAGCTGCCTCCCCTACAGGGCAGGTGTTAAAAAATAACAACTTAAAGCCCTGCTGTTTGGTGCCTGATGCCCTTCTGTGACATACTTGTTCGTTTTCTTGATGTCTTTATTTTTCCTCCTGAGGAGTAGTGAAAGAAGGGCACTCGTGCCTAACAAAAGGTCCCAAGGCTGTTTAGAAACGAGTAGACAAATAATTCCAGGCTTCAGTCGTCGTACTGTCATTTTGCTGCTAATTGTTGGATAGTCAGAAATGACGTTATAAAATATATTGAGGGATCATCGTGCCTTCATAAATACGGGGACACTACGCTTCTTTGACTTAACCATAACTACGCGCCCACTATGCTTCTGTGACTCCGCCATTAATGCGGGCCCACTGCGGTTCGGTGACTCCACCATAAATATGCGACAACAACGCGTCTGTGATAGCACCATAAATGCACGACCGCTATGAGTCAGTGACGTGGCTATAAATACGGGCCTAGTATATTTCGGCGATGTCATTTTAAATACGCGCCCTTTTTAGCCTGTGAAGTCACTACATATACGTATCGGCCATCCGACTGAGACGCCACCATAAATTTACGGACACTGCGACACTTCTAATACGCGCTCTCCATTGGCTTGTGATGACACGATATAGAATTTTCTCGGCCCAAAATCGGCGGATCTGTTAGATCCGCTAAAATTTTCAGCGGATCTATAGATTCGCTGGTCGAACCAGCGTATCTACAGATTCGCTGAAATTTTCAGCAAATCTACAGATTCGCTGATTCTACAGATCCGCTGTAACATATATATATATGCCCGCCACCCGTTTACGACGCCACCATTAATACGCGCCATCTTTGGGTCTCTGTTGTCACCATAAATATGTACCGGCTACGCGACTCAGACGCCACTATTAATGCGTGCCACAGAGGCGTCTGTGAAGGCACAATAAAAATGCCCTCTCCCCCTGTGACGCCACCATAAATACACCCAACGACGCGTCTGTGACGCCAACATATATACGAGCACCCCATAGGTCTGTGGCATAGCTAATATATGCGTCTGTGAGGTCACCTCCTTTGCGCTTTTAACATCTAACCAGATTGACAGAAAAAAAGACTTGTGAACAAAGTAACGTTCTATGTGTTGTAGGTTCAGCGGCTTAATGGGGACAGGCGGAGGCTCTAGCACAAGCGCCACCAGCCCGTCCAGGAGCAGCAGCAAATTCGGCAGAGCCACCATCATTTGAAATAAAACGAAAATAATACAGTGGAACGGTCCGAACTTCCAAATCAGATCACAGCTCCCTACGGAAAGTCCCGAGCCTTAGATGGTGCCAGTGGATTTTGGTGGAACTGCCCCCCACCCCAAGACATTGTGTTCAACACACTCCTTTTGCTTCTAATTTTTATCCTTTTTTGTACCGCGAATAAAGCGTCAGTGTGAATGCAATAGTTGATTTAAGGCGATTCTTTTGAGTATTTTTCTTCAAGCCCACAACCTCAATTGCAGTTGGTCTATATTATAGGATTTATAAGCAATATTAAAACTTCCGTAGTTGCTCTAGGTCAGAAGAAATTAAGTACTGTCTCTTATTTTCAAACAGTCGGAGGTGTTTTTAGGGTTTATTTTTGCCGAAAAGGAGTGTGTTCAAATCGCTTGAAATTGTTACAGTCTCGTGTACTTGTACTGTGTGCTGTTTGCCCTGTGTCATCGTTTGATGATTTAAAAACATCGCGGGGCGATTGTTAGTGTTAGAGTAGCTATAAACTGTGAGTTATGTTGTTGATTTCGATTCTTAAAACTAAGTTTTATTTTTAGTTTAAATCTAGTCAAATGCTTTCTTTAATCAGTGATATCAGTCACCTGCCCCGGTATTCACAAAAGTTATCTGTGCAGTTCACTGTACCCCTCACCAGGGGAAGCAGCTGATTAACTAAATTACACAAACCATTTTTACAAGAATACGTTTTAACATTAAAATTAAAATTTATTAATTAATTTTCAAAGGGTCTGATAGCTACAGGAGGAGTTAACGAAAGTTCTTAGCTGTAGAGTTAACTTTTCTTCATACGGCTCCGGGAAGTAATTCTGTTTTTAACTAAAAATAGCAAATCGCATACACATTTCTTGATGTCTAACATATTGAAACTAGGTTTTCAGTTCGCTCTCTTCACGGTCTTGATTGTCAAAGCAAAAATAGCCCTAATCAGTGTTTCGTATCTCTGGGTAATCTCGCACGATACAGCCGATTCAAAATCATTGAATTATCTGGGCCAAGCCAATCCACTTGAGTAACTTCGTGCAAAGGAAGCAGCTAACATTCAAACAGTCCGCCCTTCTTAGGCAGATATCGACAAATGGATATCAAACAATAGGCAAGAACGTAACAAGTTATTTTCGTCCGATGCTTAAAGTGTGATTTAGCTTAGTGAGTAACTTTTTTTAAGGCAACGAGTTCACGAGGCGTCACGTACGCTCATTAAATAATGGCGCAGCTTAATGAAACAAATTGCAGCAAAAGACAAGTTCCGTTCTCTAATAGAGGCTGTTCCTTCAACAGTTGTTAGTTAACTGTGGCATTGATGTGTATGCTATTTCTCCTTGATGTATAATCATCGATATGTTAGTATCGATATGACTCATATCTCGAATAGCCCGCCCTCAGAAGCAGTGATCCAGCCAAGTGTAGACCAGTTCAAACTTGAGCTGCCTGGCGTCTACTTCAACGCCTAGACGGTGCCGTGATTTTATTGATTTTACCGGCACCATTGCACGATTTTATGGGAAAATTTTAGTGACTTGGACACTCAGATAGGCCTTTTTCCCAAATGTGCGAAAATACTCAGCACTGAGGGATGCACAGCACTAGATAGATAGATAGAAAGATAGCGCTGGTTTGTACAGCGAAACCTCCTTAGATAGGTTACCGTTTCAGTTATGACAATTTTTTTTTAACTTTAACCGGTAAAGTATCTGGAAGGTATCTTGTTATTCAAGTTTGTGTGAGGGGAGTATTTCTGAAACAGCCTTGACCAACGTACTGGGAATGGACTTGGAATTGATGCCTGGATGTAAATATATATATCTTCTTACGGAATGGGGCAAGTGCGGGAAGGGAAGAGAGGGGAGGGGAGTACACGTGTCAAACTGCTTTTTGAACTTATGAGGACATATATTGTTTCAGTGTGTTATGCCGGTGTGTCCGTCGGACTGTGTTTTGGTGATGGTAGACTTGGCTGCTTATCAGCCTGACCGCCAGGAAAAACAGCTGATTTTGTGTTACCAAAGCCAGTGGCTATTTTTGTGTTATGCTTAAGGTGTCTTTATATTACAGTGAAAGCCTCTGCTGTTGTCGTTTCGTGGCCCCGTCGTATGAAATGGTGCGAAAAAAGAAAAAGTCAGACGTACCACGTGTCTAGTACAGCTCCAATAGGACGCGAAACCGTATGCAGTAGTGTTCACTGAACGCGTAGCAACTTGCTGAATGATTCTTGAAGCATGGGACCAGCGGGGTGTTTGTGACCAGTTGTCGTTTGAGGTGTTCAGTGACGGACGTCTCCTGTTTTATTATATATTGTATTATTTTTTTTACTTCTCTTTTATGTGTATCATTGCAACTGCTTGCTTCTGTTATTTCATTTATCTCAAGTTGGATGAAGTATTCACAGTTGGTGTCTAACAGTTTTCTGTATTGTTATGGAACACTTGTACAGATGTTAAAAGAAGTCATTTAAATAAATGATGCAAATGACTCATAGCTTTGTTTATTGTGTCCGGACAGATGTGCGAATGTGTCGTGTGGCTGTCTGGACACATGTGCGAATGTGTCGTATGGTCGTCTACGCACATGTGCGAATGTGTCGTGTGGCTGTCTGGACACATGTGCGAATGTGTCGTATGGTCGTCTACGCACATGTGCGAATGTGTCGGGTGGCTGTCTGCGTGCGTGCGAATGTGTCGCGTGGCTGTCTTCACACATGTGCGAATGTGTCGTATGGTCGTCTACGCACATGTGCGAATGTGTCGTGTGGCTGTCTGCACACATGTGCGAATGTGTCGTCTGGCAGTCTGCACACATGTGCGAATGTGTCGTGTGGCTGTTTACACACATGCGCGAATGTGTCGTATGGATGTCTACACACATGTCCGAATGTGTCGTCTGGTTGTTTGCACACGTGCGAGTCACTGTCAGTTAGTGTCGTTACGGAATCGTACACAGCTGCTAAAAGCACACTGAGTGAAGAGCCCGCGTGGCTTGCTGCACTTGTTAAACACATGACACGTACACACACTCGGTTGGTTTCAGTTTCAGTCGGGAGTCTTAGTCTATTTATAAGTGAAACACTCGCGTAAGGAAACTGTCACAGTACAGACGTCACTCACAAACTCAAAATATCGGCTGCATTCACATGTGCAACATTTTCAAATTATAAACTGCTATCGTGTGCTAAGTTCTCCTGGTGCCATATTTAGAAGGAAGAAGCCTGTGTGAATACCTTATCTACTCCCGCTTTTTTTACGGAGCTTCTGTTGGCCGGTTTTGGACAGAAAGCTAAAATGCGCTAAGCTCCTCTTTTCTCAATCCCCATATGGGGACGCAATTTTTCAAGACATGTGGTTGACGGGCGATTATTAAGTTAGCTCTGTAGCACTGGTGATGGTTCAGTAGTTGTATGATCAATAACTGTGCTTTTATTTTAGTTAAAAAAATTCACAAAAAACTTCTACATGCACATAAAATAAATCGCTGTACACCCTTAATGAAAATTGGACACATAAAGCTTTGAAAATCCTGGTATTATATTTGAAATGACGCATGTGGTTAAAAGAACTTCGTGGGTTCTTGCACAATAAATCAAACGCTTAATTCGGCCTTCGACAAGTTTGCCATGCTTTAGTTCGGTTGCTTCTTCATGGGACAATTAATTTAAAAATATCTATGTAATTTTCTTCATTTGTTTAATAATTCACTCAAACTTAAATTGCAGCTAATTCTGTTTAATGTGTAATTTGAATTTTGACGTGATTTTGTAAACAAACCCAATAACAGAAAACAAAATAAATTTACTTTGATTAAAAAATATGTTTCTTGCGTTCATTGTGTTGATCATACAAAAACTTTCGTTTAATTTAACACTTAATTTTGATTTATTTTTGTAGTTTCAGTAACTTATTCAGCAGTTCGGATAAGCCGAAAGCTAAAAGAGCGCTGCCTGCCCCTACTATTCGCTATTCAGCCCCTACTTCAGTACGACCAGTAGGAGACCCGAATAAAACGACTCGCGACAAAAACTTACCCAGCGACAAATCCAGGGCCTTTGATTTCTTACAAGACGACGTGTAAGTGAAAGTGGCTTAAGGAAATAAAATATAACCGTGAAGAATGTAGAAAACCTGTAACGATTGCATCTGAAGAAAGGTTGGCAAATCATACGGTACGATGGCTTGTTTTTGAGCGGTTCTCCAATATAGAGATAGATAATTAGCTGTTTATTTTTGGATACTTGTTAGAGAACTGGCGAAGGGCCTGAAGTGGATAGCGCCTCTGTCCGTCGTCATTTCACCACGGCTGACGATTACCACTCAGAATGTGAAAAATAAACGTTTTACATTGAAATGTTTAGATTCTAAGACTTCGTTTTTTGGAAACCCATAGCTAACCCCCCCCCCCCCCCCCCCATGTGGTTCTCCGGTTCTCCCATCTCCGTACCAAAGGAGTTCTCAGATCATCGAAAGAACACTGACAGGAGTCGATAATAAGTGATGGCACTGCGCATTAATATATCTGGAAAAAAAGTCTTTACACTCCGCATGGCAAGTGCTGCAGGAATCGTTATCGCCAAAAAATGGGGGTGGGGGGGAAAAGATGATGCAATTTTTTCTCTTATTTCTAATTTTTCAGCTTTTGGTATTTTGTTCGTTTTAATAAGTGACCGCTCTGAATACCGTAAGCATGTGAGTTTGTTTACAGCATTAATGCTTGTCGTGTCAAGCATGTTATCGTCACCTTAAACTATCCTTACTGTCAAGTAAAGACAAAAAACATTGCTTTTATTAGATATATAAAAATTTCTTTTGAAAAAAAAAATTACAACTTACATTGGTACCTTTACGAAAAAAAACATGAAAATCTGTCACATTACATGTGTGAGTTATGAAATATATTTCTCTATATTTATGGCACTAACTTTTTACTAGGCAGAAAACAATGTTATTAGTAAGCCTGAATTTTATGGATTCTGCACAAGCCACCCGTAAGCGGAGGGAATGCACATATGTTGTGACTGATCTCTTTCAGCTTAACGGACAAAGCGCGCAAAGAACGCGAAAAAGAGCGACGTGAGCAGTATAAGCAGGTGCGCGCACATGTCAAGAAAGATGACGGTCGCATGCAGGCGTATGGCTGGAGCTTGCCTGCTAAAATCCAGTCTCCCGCCAGCAGTAAAGACACACCAGCTGGAAAGTCATCTGTACCCGTTCCGGTGCCCGTGTATTGTAGGCCTTTGTTTGACCAGGATCCCACCATGAAGGTATTTCTTTCCAATTTCGCGCCACAGTCTTAACGTTGTACAAATCTCCGTCCCTGGATCGTACTGTAACATCTTGTGAAACGCTTCTATCTTGTCAGGATTAAGGGAGTTTTTTTTTCAATTTTATACTTCAGGAAAAAAGTACATAAAAGTATTTGCAGTATTTATAAATGTAAGGGCCCCGGGCGCACAAACAAAGGTCGGGTTCTTAATATTTATGTGTCTTTAAGACGAGCTTGTGGGTATTGCATGATTTATTATTCGATCTGCCCTGCCCTGGTCTTGACTCATAATAGTCGATATCTCCTCATTCTCCCAAACACAATCCAGTCCATTTCCTCTACATCTGTTGTCCCAGCTGTCTTTGCTTTCGGACTTTGGAGTTATTTATTCCCCACATGTAGAACCTGTGGGGAATATATGCGATCGACCGTGTGTCGGTCTGTCATCAACAGCTTGTTAACACGGTAACTTCAAAACTGCTGCAAGGGTTTTAATGAAAGTTGGTAGGTAGCTTCTATGGGAACAAAATCAGGTCGGTATTGTAAATGGGCCAAGTTCGTCCAAGGAAAATGGACCAGCTGGACTTAGAAAATGTCAACTCGTGATTGACTATTGTTAACAGGATATCTCAAGAACAACTGCAAGGATTTTAATGAAATTTGGTGTGTAGCTTCTGTAGGCACCAACAAGGATCGGTATTGTAAATGGGTTAGGTTGGCCCAAGGAAAATGAACCAAACGGACTTTGAAATTTACCAGATCCTGGAAATTATTCAGCATCGGAGTGAGTTTGTTAACACGATATCTCAAGAACAACTGCAGGGATTTTAATGAAACTTGGTATGTAGCTTCTATGGGAACAAACACAGATCATTGTAAATGGGCCAGGTTCGTCCAAGGAAAATGCACCAACTGGACTAGGAAAATTTCAGCTCTTGATTGAATATTGATGGCCGAGTTTAACTGTGAAGGGGGGGGGGGCTGTTGGGAATATGTGGGCTATGCACACTGCTCTAGTTTAAATATACAGCTGTTTTTTTGCTATTGAACAGATCTGGTGTGCAGCTGGGGTAATGATGGTTGGTGGAAGAACGAAAGATGGCGGCAGCTTAGTTGGCGGGAGCATATTTTACGACAAGCCATCGCAAGAGGCCACTCAACCCACAACAGAAATCGAAAAACTTGATAAAGAGATACAGGTTGTTTTTCGTAACGCTTAAATTGTAAATTTCTCAATCGCAAGCTTTAAAAATCTTATCTCCTGCGCGAAACGTCCGTACAAAAGCGTATAAGATCGTATAATATCTTACAGGCTTTTATACGAAATTCGTATGCGATCTTATACGAAATTAGGATGCCAAATAGGTAAATTGCAAACTATTGTGTACTCTTGCATACTACTGCAGACAAGGAAGTTTATTTTTATACGCTTTTGTACGTTTTTGTCTGCTCAGACTTCGGTCAAAAGCAAATTTAAACATATAAAAGCATACCAAAACACGTCTTCCGTGGTTGCGGTGTGAACGACTGTATAAAGGTGAATTTTCCACCTAAAACTTCACTTTTGTCTGATATTTGGTGCATGTGTCGTCTATGCCATAACGCAAATACTTTGATCCCACTTCACCCAAGTAAATCCGTTTTATTCTTTTCCAATTACCATTTAATCACTTTTATGGATTTTCACTTGTCACAACGGCGGCGTAAGTTTTAAGCAGATAAGTTTTGAATTTTGCTGACGAGTCCTGATTGGCTTATTCTTAATGGCTATGGTAACAGAAAACTTGTACTTTTTTCAAAATCGTACTAATTCACAAGAAAGCAGATAAAACCATACTAAAGTACACAAAAGCAGGTTTTTGAAAAGCCACATAACCACATAACCACGACAGTTACCAACTCGTACAAATGCAAAGAAATGCATATTAATGCATACTAAAGTGTACTCATTCCAACATTTGCAAACTAATGCGTGTAAGATCGCGCAAGACGTTTCGTGCCAACTGGCTTTCTCCTTACTTATTTTGTGTTTTTCTCAATTCCATGGTGAGGAGTCTGCAGTATATTCTTTAAAATAAGCTCTATCATTTAGGCTTGCGACCTTGCACCCTTTGCTTCTTTATGTTTTTTTTCTATGGTGAACATCAGCATCTGTGTTTGCAGAGCGTTTTAGAGGCACAGTCTTAACCTTTATAACGCCACCACTGCCCGATACGTTTTTCCCGTGATAAGGTTTTGTTTGTGTGGATACCGGTATTAGTGTCGTCACAACGCGGCTTTACTGTGCTGAATCTGTTTTTTTTCTTTACTTATTTATCGAATTTATGTATTGTAAAATAGTTTTTTTTCTGACATATATATATATGCCTTAACGTTGTGGTTTCGTGGATTGGCAGCATCCTCAATCCGTCCCCGTAACCTGGTTCTACTGTAATTATCGCTTCACGTAATCATTGGTTTTGATCAAAATTAAGCTGAATTTTACGCACAATCATGTTATGGAACTGATTGAGGAGTTGCCTTATTTACTAACATTTCTAGTATGCATGCTTCTAATTTTAGTACAAGCAAAGTTTATTTTCTGGGTTTTATAGATCATAGATTAATGTCCTGCATGGGATTAACTGAAGTGCAACTGAGTAAGAGTTCCCCATGGAGTGGCTATTTGTTGTGACTTTATAGAATTGTTAACAAGCACTATGCGTATCTATGTGTATCTAGCACTGTTTGCCAACCTGACAAGTCTATAGTCAGGACTACACTACGAAAAGTTGCTGTTCCTATCAGGGTGAGTTTTGCAACTTGGATTTAGACCTGGTTTCAGTGAGTTTAACTAGACCGAATTCCGAACTAGCGACCCACTTGCGGAAACCACTATAGGAAACACTTGTATTAACTTATGACCGAGAAGGTCAAAGTCCCGCAGTAATCCTTCTTGTCGTCGTTTTGATCTAATGGGATAAAAATGAACCCAAAATCGATCTGTCTCTTACCGTTTTCGAGATAATAGTCAGCTTTCGGTTTTTGACCTTGACTGTGACCGAAAAGGTCAAGGTAATTGAGGTACCTCTTGTGTAGCGTCGTTTCGACCCAAAGGGTAGACAATGGGCTCAAAATCGCTCTATCTCTAAAAGTTTCCAAGATAATAGTCAACTTCAGCTTTTTGACCTTGACTGTGACCGAAAAGGTCAAGGTAATTGAGGTACCTCTTGTGTAGCGTCGTTTCGACCCAAAGGGTAGACAATGAGCTCAAATTCGCTCTATCTCTAAAAGTTTCCAAGATAATAGTCAACTTCAGGTTTTTAACCTTGAACGTGACCGAGAAGGTCCAGGTCACCGATGTACCGCTTAGTAACGTTGTTTAGGTCGAAAGGGTCGAAAATGAACTTAAAATCGTCCTGTCTCTAATCCTTTTGGAGATAATAGTCAACTTCCGGTTTTTTAGCTTGACCGTGACCGAGAAGGTCAAGGTCACCGAAGTACCTCTTACGTAACGTTGTTTAGCCGCAAAGGGTCGAAAATGAACTCAAAATGGTTATACCTCTAACCGTTTTCGAGACATCGTTTTCGATGTAGCTCTTGATATAGTGTGGTTTAGTTCCAAAGGGGTCCAAAATGAGTTCAAAATCGCAAAATGAACTCAAAATGGTTCTACCTCTAACCGTTTTCGAGACAATAGTCAACTTCCGGTTTTTGATCTTGACCGTGACCGAGGTCAAGGCCACCGATGTAACTCTTGATAGTGTGGTTTAGTTCCATAGGGGTCCAAAATGAGTTCAAAATCGCACTGACTTTAACCATTTTGGAGATAATAGTCAACTTCCGGTTTTTGACCGTGACCGTGAGGGTCAAGGTCATCTAGGTATCTGTTATTGACGTTGTTTAGGCCCAAAGAGCCAAAAATGAGCTCAAAATCGCACTATCTCTAACCGTTTTCGAGATAAATCTTCCTATCCTTAACGGTACGCGAGATCAGGTGACCTTTGAACTTGACCCTCAAGGTCAAGATTTGGAATGGAAGGTTACCCCCTACTAAGTTCGTTTTATATATTAATACTGGGGTTTTTAGGACTTTTTGTGGCCACTTTTCGATATTAATATGCGTTTCGAAAAATATTTTGACCTCGCTTTGATCTTGACCTTTGAGTTCAAGGCCAAAAATATTTGCGGTGTCACCGTGGCCTGATGATTGTCTATAAGTGTTCCGAATATGAAGCTGAGCTGACTCAAACGCTAGGAGGTGTTTTCTGGAAACCATTTTGTGGAAAAATAAAATTTACCTCCTTTCAACCTTGCACTTGACTGTTGAGATCAGAAATATTTGCGGATTCGCCGAGACCGCGTCACCCTCTACACGCTTGCCAAATTTCATCTTCTTCTGTCAAATACTGTAAGAGGAGTTTTTTCGAAACCATCCAACGGAAAAAGAGAAGAAAAAACAAAGAAAAAATTGGTCAGAAACTTCCAGAAAAAAACTACAGAAAAACTCAAAGAAAAAATTATATGAATCCGCGGCTAGACCTTGGTTTAGAAAGTCACCTACACATATGAATCTCATCAGACACCTGAGGTTGAGTGGAGATTATGTGCAGGTTTCGCCGCTCTGTGGTGAACTCTTACAAGTGTCAGGGCAGTAAAAATAAATGGATCAGTGTAAAACGTCATAAGGTGCAAAAAAAAAAACAAAGAGAAAAGAAAAGAAAAAAACTGCGTTAAGAAATGTTAAGTGAAAAGTAATACATATTATTTTGGGCTAACTAATAAACTAGGGAGAGGAAGGCTCCAACGTGTCTAGGGGCAGTGATGAGGACGGCTCATTCGAAACACTATCGCAAGGGTCCGATTCGGTAGGAATATATTCACTTATCTTCCTCACAAATTCTGATCTATTCTTATCCAATTTTCACACATATTGCAAGATTGTTTGATAAAATCAAGACTTAATGGGACAACATTGTGCGGCCACGTTGATTTTGTACATACGGATCCGTTTCGAGACAAATTTGACATTGTAACTTTCCTTAAATAACACTTGTAGTTTGGTTTCTCAGCTGCCATTTAATCGGCTTATGATAATGTGAGAAGTTCGGCCTGTTTAGCTGGTCACCAATTATGCTTATACTGTTTCTAAAGCTTCCTTAAAATCAAGCTTAAAAGCTTGCTTAATTTGAAATAGACTCGTACAGTCGAACACACAGCGCCCAGTTAAAAATTATTTTTAGGACAATAGTAATTATTATGACCTGTATAAGGGAACAGCTCGTCCCCTACGCTACACCTGCCTTCTTCGCATATTGATTTTTTTTATATTGCAAACGCCGCATCTTACTGTTTAGAAAAGGTTTCTAATGAAAAGATGCAAATGCGATGTCCACCTTAATGCTTTTTTCACCGCACTAATTCTGTGAAAAGGACACGTGAATTATTGAAAAGGTGTCCCACTAAATCCTTTTGCTGCACGAAATTCTGTGAAAAAAGCTTGTGTGTTATCTTATATACATATTTTTGCCGGCTGTTTTCTTACTTGAACTGCCGCTACCTTACCAAACATAGGTGAAGGTTCTCAGTTTAGAAGATTGACCAGGCCAAACTCGTAACGCTCAGCTGAAAATTTTGTGAACACAGTTTGGGGGAACAAAGGCTGTCATTTTAACCGAAATGTAGATCTGGGTTGTGTGGGGGGGGGGGGGGAGGGGGGGCTGTTGGTAGAGGAAGAGGGAGAGGCATTTTCACAGGCATGCTTGGACGTTAGTTATCCCTGTTGTATACTCACAGCCGTCAGTGACCCTTATTTTCACGGATTTAGTCTTCATACTTTAAGGCATCAGGTGTCTCGCTAGAAATCTTCACCTGCTTTATCTATAACATGAACATTACTCTTTCGCTTCCCAAAGAGCTGCACTGCTTTTTCTATTTTCGTTATAAGAATGTTTGATCCCAGTGTCAATATATGCTGTTATTATTTCAATCCATTTGCTTTGTAAAAAAAAAAAAAAACCCTAAAAATAAAGCTATCAAAAAGGGTTGCGTTTTATCGAATCCGGGATATGTATTCTAATATGTATATTTCGAGACATCTTATAAATGTAAGATATGTAAAAAAGTCTATGGCAATATATTAATAAAAATATTTGGGCAGTTTAATAACATTGATATGCTCCTAAACATATTAAGCGACTGTAAAACGACATGTGACTGGCGTTTTAGGACCACCAAAAGGACACGGACATGTCGGAGCACGAGCAGATGTCCTCCCTCGTCTGGATCTGCACGACGACGCACAACAGCAGCCAAGTGACGGTGGTGGACGCCAACAACCCCGGCCAGGTCATCGAGGGGTTCCACGTGTCCTCCTCACACATACTGTGCATAGCCAGCGTGCCCGGTAAGCAAACGTCTCTCTTATCATTGACAACCAGCACGCCCGGTAAGCCCGGCTTCTCCCTTTATCTTTGACAGCTAGCGTACCCGGTAAGCCGACTTGTCGCATATCTTTGACAGCTAGCGTACCCGGTAAGTCGACGTCTCTGTTAGATCCTTGGCAGCCAGCGCGCTCGAAAAGCCCGGTTTCTCTCTTAGTCTTTGATAGTTAATATCCTCTTATTTTTGATAGCATGCAAAAGGAAACGTCAAAAACCTTTAATAATAGAGATAGGACGAGGGGACCACTAGCTAGGGGTTCATGTGTCTTTGTTATCCAGACGTTTAGCTGGATCATCACGCATTCAGTCAACGTCATATCTGTGGGGCTCACAATCCTTTCACAGCAAATGAGTTTGACCGCGATACATGGAAAAAAGACCTGTGTGTGGCTCCACGCGACTCTGTATATACCGGGTGTTACGTCACGATTTGGTGAATGAGCCTATACCTGCTTACTTATATTTATTTCATACAGGTTGTGAAGAGAATGACTTTGAGTGGAGCGATGGAGAGATAACGTGTGAGTCAAACAGTCGCCAGAAGACTGCTAGTGTGAGCAGCAACACGTCGGAGAAGTCGTCCGATTCGGGCGACACCGGCAGCGGGATCGGGGGGATCACCTTCGTGCGCTGTGTTGCCGGCTCCGCAAGTCCTCCCGAGGAAGCGCCAGGCCCCCACACAAACGCTGGTTCGTGTTCCTCTGACGACTTGATAACACTTTTCTTAGCACTGCTTATATGGAAAAGAAAAGCACCGTCAACTGGCTTCGTCATCATTTTTATGGCCCTCTTTTCGAAGCATTGCTGTATCGTCCGCTGGAAAGGAATGGCTACTGACGTGTGTAAATAAATTTAAAGCCACTCAAACGAAAAATGGCTTAATTCGAGAATCTTGTTTGAAATTAAATCACGAATTGATCTCACATTGAGCAGTCTTATAATAATTATATAAATAATTAAATAAGTAATAATAATGAAATAAATAAAGTCTGGTAACACTTTTGCCGTCAAGATCCACTCGGTGGCTCGGCGACCCTGGATGTAGACGAGGTGACGGTGAGCAAGGCCAAGGGTTGTCCAGTCACCCCGAGCCCCGTCGGTGAGACACCTGGCGAGCAGGACAGCAACAAAAGCCAGGACAAACAAGACGAGTCCAGCGTGGGCTTAAATATGATGACGGAAGAGGCGATTAAGCTGAGCACGCTTCAGCCGACGATGTGGATTGGCACCCAAAGCGGCAGGTAGACATTTTGGATATTATTGATTGAATATCTCAGTGATAAAAAAATGAGGTGTTACTGGAAAGTTTGATTTTTTGCAGAATTTTTTGCAGTTACAGGTCTTTATAGCATTTAACTATGTGAATTTAATCTTTGTGAGTGAGCTTCACTTATATTTATTGTTGCGATTTTGGATTATAGTGAAGCACCTTATTGAACTTGATGTTTGTGTCAAGATTGAACTGTAAACTGCCATGTCACTTCCAGTGAAACACTTTAAGAGAATGCAGTGACGTTTATAGATAAGGGTTTTTTTCTGTCCAGTGACTATGATATGGTGTTACCTTTTCAGTTTATACGTGCACTCATCAGTAGCTAATTGGAAGAAATGCCTGTGTTCAGTGAAGTTAAAAGATTCAGTTCTTGCAATCAGGTAACAGGGAATGTAGTCGTTTTAAATATTATACAATTCAGCCAAAGTGCTTAATACATTCTTTTCCTTAGTTTTAAAATACTTTTTCCGAAAAAAAGAAAACTGATAAGGTATGAAACACGTAATATTGATTATTTTTGTTTGAAAGAAAAACTCTCGGTACATAATTTGGATTAGATAAGTTACATTTCAAATTCTAATGTAAGTGATATCTTCCATGCGCACTCCTTAATTTTTCTTCTTTTTCATTGGTTTGTAAGTCACGTGAAGGGGCGTGTGTTCGTAGCACTAGCGGACGGTACAGTGGCGGTCTTTCACAGAGCTAAAGGTTCGTACATTTACCCGCACCCATTACGTAACAGACTACACTTTCTATTCGTTGTCCTTTAAGCCAGAGTGAAGTGTAGGTTCAGGGTAAGTTCTTTCCCTGTGTATAATATTTGGTCGTCCGAGAATTTGAACGCATAAGCGGGTTACAAGAAAGCTGTAGTAAGGTTAACCCGATGCGGGATCCCACTTGCAGAAGTTCTGACTATAATGCATTAATCTCTGACTGAACGGATTTTAAGCGGTGCGTTAGTAACTCTAGTAACAGAGATAGACTTAGCCAGATTAATATTTAGCGAACAAGTTTATTATTTTCAAAGCTGTGTTTAGTGTATTAGTTTAGATTGTAGACTGTGCATGAAGTACAACTTATGTTACATTTTGTTTCAGAAACTAGTCAATGGGATGTTACCAATTATCACTTGATAGACTTAGGCAAACCTCCCCACTCTGTGAGGTGTTTGAGTGTAGTGGCTAATAAGCACCTGTGGTGTGGCTACAGGAACAAAATACACATTCTGAACCCAAAGACACTTCAGCTGGAGGTATGACTGTGCCCTGACAACGTCATAACTTTGGACACGGTTAAGGCAAAAATATATATGAATAGAGACCTCTGCGAAATGACAGTCAGTTTGTACTTTATTTTAACGGATTGTCTGAAATTGAAAAAAAAAAACGTTTATAACGCCAAATTGCATTCATTATATGGCTAGTACTTTTTACCAGTGGAAAAAGATGTTTGTAATCAATTTGAGTAGATTATATATAATTTCATGTAACAAGTGCAGTCTTGTCTGTAAATGTGAACTTGATGATGCTGGTGTGTTTCAGAAATCTTTTGATGCGCATCCCAGGAAAGAAAGCCAGGTTCGCCAGCTGGCTTGGGTCGGGGATGGCGTGTGGGTGTCCATTAGACTAGATAGCACACTGAGATTGTATCATGCTTATACGCACCAGCATCTACAAGACGTGGATATAGAGCCCTACGTCAGCAAGATGCTAGGTACGGCTCTTGACCGGAGACAAGGCATTGCTTAAATACCATGATAGTGTGCCTCATTTCGTGGCACCTAACCACGCCGTCCCTTGTCCTTGGTGTAAAATTGTTAACCCAAAGCGTTCGAATTTAAGTTCAAATTGAGCATTTTATTTCCTGTCCCATTTCGTGGCACCTCACCACGCCTTCCCTTGTCCTTGCTGTAAAATTGTTGACCCAAGCGTTCGAATTTAAGTTAAAATTGAGCATTTTATTTCATGGGCTGCGAGAACTCATATATAGTTATTAGAAAGTCGGGAATAAAAGTGGTATCAGGCGAAAAAGGGAGCGAAAATTGTAAATGTAATTTGTAACTAACTTACCATTACAAATTAGTCCTGTAATTTATACTTGAAAAATTTCAGAAAATTTACACCCAATTTGCAGTCGTAATTTATACCTGCAATTTGCAACGAATTTATTTACCAGTTACCGTACTCATGATTAATATGATTAATATAATTAATAATAACGCTTTAACGTATCCTCAATTTACACTATAATATATTTGCTATAATTTATCTCATTGACCATAATCTGCTATTGTCGCCCTTTCAAAACTCGGGATTTTGATCAATTGGCACGCTAAAACTTATTAAAAGCATACTTGTGTATTCGCTGATGACAGTTGCTTTCAGAATCACTATAAATAAGTTACATTCGCTCAAAAGTTTTTGCAGTAAAGATCTTAAATGCTCTTCTGTATCAATTTAGTGATATTTAAACTGCATCGCATCAACATAAAAAGGCCAAAATTTACAGCATGTTAGGGTAACACAATGAGAAATGAGTTAACAAAGGTGGAGCCATAGTCTCACAAGGCTTAAAACTAGCGAAGTATTCAAGTCATTTACATGTCTCTTCAAAACGAGAAAGGAAGGTTTCTTTTGAACTCTATTTTACGTTTGATTTTAAGATCAATTTATGCCTAATTTATAATCGACTAGGTGTTGTCTTAAGTTTCAACCAATTTACACCTTTGCAGGGTTGAGATTTCGCCTGTGGCGCCCGAGTGGCGACTAAATTTTTTTATACTTTTATTATTCTACAAAACAAGTTTCTTTTTTGTTTGGGACTTGTCAGACAATATTGTAATAATGCCATTCCCCACTTTCTCGTGTAATAGGTAATTCTTGTAATATGAGTTTATTTTGAACATGCTGGGTACATTTTCTCAGCCTAGAGCATACCTGATTTCCGTAAGCTAAACTACAGGTCACCAGGTCTATGACCGTGGCTGAGAAATGCATTCGTACTTTTTTGTAGTCTTGATTTTGTTTCATGATTTATTCCCCAAAGGGGGGGGGGATATATGCGATCGACCGCGTGTTTCTGTCGGTCTGTCGGTCGGTCTGTCATCAAGAGCTTGTTAACACGATAACTATGGGAACAAACACAGATCGGTATTGTAAATGGGCCAGGTTTGTCCAAGGAAAATGGACCAGCTGGACTTGGAAAATTTCAACTATTGATGGCCGTGTTTTACTGAGGGGGGGGGGGGGGGGGGGGCAGTGGGGAATATATGGGCTTGAACACTGCTCTAGTTTGTTAAGGAGAACACGTGGAATTTGCCAATGTGGCTGTTGAGTTTTATTCTGCTTATTGTCTTGCAGGTACAGGCAAGCTGGGCTTCTCATTTGTGCGCATCACTTCCTTGCTAGTATCCCGTCACAGACTGTGGATAGGCACCGGAAATGGCGTCATTATCTCTGTCCCGTTATCCGAAAGTAAGACTTTTGAGATTTTGTTTTGCTGCATTTGTACATAATCCATTCAAACATGAAAGCGGATACTCATCGTAACGTTTTGGCACGATAATGCAAACACTGGCCAAACCGAATGTTCTGTCATCGCGGCTACCTGGATTCAATCTTTAGTGCCGCAGCATTGCTAGTTTTCGAACCTCCGTATTGCTCTCTTACACCATAGTAACTTCTTCCTTTTTGTGTATGCAGCTGAAGAATGTCCATTCTATTTTAGAAAACAAACAGGCGGTGACGGGTGTCACTGCCGGGCGACCGGGCGGTGTAGTGCGCGTCTATGGCGATGTCAAAAGCGACAGTGTGACCCCGGGTAGCTTTGTGCCCTACTGTTCCATGGCGCACGCGCAGTTGAGTTTCCATGGACATAAAGATGCAGTGAAATTCTTTGTGGCCGTACCAGGTAGAGACTTGATTCATTAAGTACGGCTTTTTATATTTATATTTACTTAATTTATTTATTTATTTTTATGATTACGGCTTTGCATTTATTCCCCTTGAAATGGTCTCTATCAGCAAACTGAATGCGCGTATATTTTTGAATTGGAATTAACTTCAGCATTTAAAGAAAACAACCTCTTCGTTACAAAAGCAAGCAAGAGTTCGTTACGTGTTACTGTGATAACGTTGCTTGTATCCATACAACTGTAGGTTCTCCCAGCAAAGGAGTGAGCGGTGTCATGACAACGAAGAAAGAAGAGAAAGGAGACAATGAAAAAGAACCCAATGAGAAAAAGACCAAAGAAAATATATTAGTTATTTCTGGTGGCGAAGGTTACATCGATTTCAGATTAGGTAATGTTTTAAATTCTATTTTAGAGTTCAAGGACAGTCATTGATAAATGCTAATGCGTTGCTGTGTGTCGTTTGACATAAATGGTTTAATTATCAAAGCATATCAGCGTTGTTCTCAAATCAGGGCACGCGGTATCTAATGGCAACTGATCCCTTGCCTAGTTTGCAGATATTCCCTGCCTTGTATCTGTATACCTTCATTCTCAGTGTGCCCTTGTGTGTGAAGAACGTACAAAAAAACAAGGGTGGGTTTCTTCCAGTCCTAAAGGTATTTCTTCCGGAGAGTGGAAGAAACCCGGAAAAAACCTGGAAGAAATGCTTTTTCGGACAAAACTAAGATCATACGTGGATGTTAATTTTATTTCATGAACTCAAGTTTATCCATGGTGCAGAAGGGGCGCACGGACCCAAGTTTAAGCTTAAAGTTGGGGCATAATTTAAAAATGTTAAGTATACAGCTTAAAAACCAAGTTGAATTCAACAGGTGTACTAATAGGAGTGCAAGTAATCCAACGGATACGTAAAATACTGGCCAACAATATTCACGACTCGTGTCATACAAGGTACAATGCAATGCAAACAAGCGTTGGTCTGATCACATGCCCTGTCGTGTTGCGAAGTGCCACGTGCTGACTCACTAATTAAACTTCACTTAAACTTTCGATGACTTTAATAAAAAAAAGCGTTCAAAGTAGCTCCAGAGTTTCTCCCAGTTTGTCCACTGTTACTGGAAGAAAGTGTTTCTTCCGGACAGTTTAAACTAGGTTTTTCAACTTGGAAGAAACCTGCCAACCCTGGTGCAAAAGTTCTTGTCTTGCATTGAATCTAGGTAACCATTGCAATTTTATAGTACACAAGTCGCACAGCAATAAAATCAAAGTGGTGACATAAAATATCTAAAATGAAAATGTTTGTCACCAGGCGATACAGAAGAGGACACTGAGAGCCAAGAGAAGGAGAGTGACTCTAATACAATCAGCAAAGGCGATCGTAGTCATCTCATCGTCTGGCAAGTTTTCAGTAAGCGGTAGTCTGCGGCGACAGGAGTGGTGATGGCAAACAAAGAGGGACGCCAAGCCGGTGACAAGGACGTGGTCTTGCAGAGCGCTCGATGCAGCTTATCCTCAAAGCCACGCGAGGGGATTTTTCTATTTTGGTGAATTTTCTCATACTTGGAAGTTTGTGATTCAAACACGCCTATTTAACGAAGTCACCACGGTATAACTTGTTGGGAAAGATGGTTTTGAAAAGCTAAAAAAAAACACACACACACACAAAAGCTGGATGTGTTTAAAAAAGTGTCATGCTTTGGTGTTGTTAATGTTCCTTGCTATATTTGCTCATAAAAAGACCTAAGCTTTGTTATAGGGGTTTAGCATTAGTATGACCGGATTGTGTTTGGAGGCAAGGTTCAGTTAAGTTTAGGAATGAGCTCGGCCGGCACTAGAGAAAGACATTGACTGAAGAAGGCCAAAAAAAAAAAAAAACAGTAATAATAAAATAAAATGCTAAAGACCACACGAAAGACCGACTTTTATGTTTAAATAAATGTATTCAATTCTTGGAAGACTTGGCATAGGAACACTTTTGAGCTTCGATTCAAAACCAGAAACTCGATATAGAAGAATCCCGTGGCAATTTTAGATGTTTGCACTATTCCAGTCTCAAGGTCTAACAAAGCAGGTTATTCAAAATACGCAAGATTTAAAATGAGTTATTTCCTCCCGTGTAACGGAGAGATATAGTTATGAGCTTTTCCATCTGTCCGCCCGTTGGCATGCGTGTCCGGGCTATATCTCCGAAACTATGCTTCGGATTGTTTGGAAATTTTACACACCGATAAAGCACATAATGAAGGATTGTTTGGAAATTTCACACACGGATAAAGCACATATTGAAGGTGTGCAACGTCATATTTTTATTCCGAGCCATGAAAAATTGTCAAAATCACAATATTTTGAAATTTGGAAAAATTAGCGTTTATGTAATTTTGTCCGCGTAATGCAACATTGTGTCCGGACTATATATCTGAATCTATAGTGATGTTTTGAAATTTTACTGTATACAGACAGAGCGCACAGGGAACCTGTGCTTTTGTCGAAATCTAACAATACAAAAGTGTTAGAATTGTAAAATACGTGATGAAAGTGGCGGTAGTGTGGCATTTTGCAAACCATCTTCAGCATCGATTTGTAGGTCATCTGCGCTACACGGTTTGATAGTGTCTCTAGTTGCTTGTGCATAGCTTGTCCACACACATAACAGTAACTAATATGATTTCTATAGACCTAAGCGGAGTAAAATTCCTAAGAACATTACTTCCTCGCAAAAAGAGTAGTAGAAACTTTTTTTTTTGGGATATTTTAATACCGTCCGAAAAAAGCACTCATTGCGTTCATTTAAAAAGGGGGAGTTGAAAGGGTAAGATGCATTGGTGTGCATTTGCCAAATAGTAACCGGTGTGAACCGTAAGCGACGCAATGCCGGTTCAAAAAAAATTACTTCTGTAGATCAGACTGTAATATTGGGAGGCACAGCGAGATCAAAATATGCCACTCTTCCCCGCTGGTATTGCCGCACATTCGTCGTAACTAATGACGGTCCTGAACTCCCCCCCCCCCCCGAGATTATATTGATGTCATAATGTAGGGGGCAGACTCCAGTATTCCGCATTGTTGGTAGCAAAAGTATTACCCCCTTTCCCCTGCAGCGGAAATATCGCGGTCAAAATACGACACTTTTTAGTGAAATCGGATAAGAATTGCTTCTAAATATTTGCAAAATATGATGCATATATGGAAACACTACTTGCTTTAAATAACAGAGTACACGTTATTGAATGAAGTAATGCGTTGCGGTACGTATTTTCCCGGTATGATATAAACGTGCCTGGTTTGTAGTTTTTTTCCGGTGCAGCTTTAACCGTAGTTTTATGTGTAGATCGAATACAGCAAAAAAAAAAAAAGCATTGTGAACAAACACTGCATTTGTGACGACAGCAGATTTAAATGTCTCTAGATTACCTAGTGTAATGATTGGTGGTTGTATAACGAAATGCAGTACAGTAGGTCCCTCGCTATAACGACGCTGGTCACAAGACGAGTGGGGTTCCCTTCGTCCACGCGGAGTCGCTATAACGGGGATATGTTGTTGTAAACGAGTGAGGTTAATAACAGAACAAATCTGGGTCCAGCCTACTGCTGCCCACATGATGTCTTGGCCGTGATATTTGCAATTTAGTTGAGCGCCTTACGCCTGTGTCTGCGTCATAATATCAGGTTCAGCGTTTAAACAAATAATTTATAATGGTTAAATATTGTTTGCAGCTTAATTTATTTGTAGATAATTGAAATAATTCCTTTGTGGATTGGTACATTTAAGTGCACGAGTGTTACCAGTAAAAACGGACGTAGTTGTGCGGATTCCGTTCACTTATTAATCAGCAACTCCGTTCATCCCAACAAGAGTTTATAATAAAAATACAAACAATTTGAACAGATTGCCGAAACCTGTAGTGTTCTCCTCAGGATCCGATGTGTTGTAATCCTAGCAGAATTCAGAACGAACTTGAATATATATCTTTATGCTATGAAATGTCCTGTAGGACTATCAAACCATCTTCTGGAAAGTTGCTTTGCGAAGATTATAACATCGATCAAAACATTAGACCTTCCATCACGTCCCCGGTGGTGCGTATTATGTCGCAAATTTCGTAAAGCCTAATCAGGTTTGGGTCAAGACTTGGGATATTTCTTTTCATTTATTTACGAAAATGTGTAGCATTTATTAACAAAGACGATATATAAATTGCAAAGTTTATGCGTGGTTTGTTTTACCTCTAGCAAGAGCATGTTCTATAAATCACAATAGTGAAGCACCATGGTGACATGTTAAAATGAAAGCTTCGCCCCCGCCCTCTTAATTTTCCCCCTCTCAGTTTCCAGAAAACTATTATACCATTTGAGGCATGGAGATAAGTTTGGCACAGAGGATTACAAGATGTCACCGGAATCGCAAAATGGTTCCGTTTCAAATCGATTTCGAGAACACTCCTAGGGTATTTTTCTCGGGAGCTTCAATTGTGAAGCTCCTACGAAGGTGGAGCTAAAACACTTGTCCTTCAATGTCAAGACCAAAACCAAAAGTTGACCATTATCTCGTGAACTGTTAGAGACAGATGGATTTGGAGCCCATTTTCGACCCTCAGATCTGAAAGACGTTATATAACAGGTACCATGGTAACTTTGAACTTTTTCCGTCGTCAAAATAGTCATCTCGGTGAATTTGACCTCTTTTGTCAGAACACAAAGCCTGAAATTGACTTGGAATGGAAACCACTAGAGATCAGCAAAAACAACAATCTCACTTCGATGCGATCAATCAAATGCCTAAAGTTACCGCCAGATAAACATGTTATAAGACAACAATACCGCCGGGCTAACATTTGGAAATAATTCCGTCGAATAAAAGTGCAGCTGTATTATTATTTGTATTAACGAAAAGTTAACATTTTGAACCAGTGAAAAAAGGCTAAATTCCCATTGATTACATATTTCAACAATGATTAACAATTCCACTTTCTCTTTAACACTGGGTCGTTAAATTCTTCGGCAACTATATCGTGGCCTGTTACAGGTTTTCTTGTCTAGTTTTAAATTAAATTTTTGGGCAGTCGAGTGCAATGTATTTATTTTGTAGCGTTAATAGATAGAATTGTAGTATATTTTCAACAACTACTCATTGAATATTGATTTGTTGTACATTTGTGTCTCGTGTTTTATTGGGAAATCGTCATGTTATTGAATTTGCTTGAGCGGTGTTTTGCCAGAATGGCAAAAGGCTTTCAATAAAACAAAGAAAATGACTTTCGAGTTTTATGTTGTCTTAATATTACACGATATGACTGACCACTAGTTTTTCGGGAGCGTTATCAATTGCTCGTCTTCAATTCTTGATGTAAAACCATCTGAATCCTAACAGGCAAGTTTTCTTCAAAAGCTTCGCCCTCCATACTATTTTACTGAAATTCCACACAATAAAATTACAAAATAATCTTTGTAGATGAGTGATATAAGTTAATGAAAATATTTGGTAAAACAAGATGTAATGAATTTTTTATTTATGCAGTCTATTTTTTAAGCTTCTCATTACTCCGGTCCTTTTGGGTATCCAGTGACGATACTTCATAAGTTGAACACACCCATTGGCTCAAGTTTTTCAATCAAAGCCCAGTTGCTTGATCACATATGGCACTGCAAACAGAAGTGCAAAGTCAAATTGTTCATAAAATCCATCCGCTGTTCAAAATAATTAGCTTTGCTTGAAAGTTTCCTTCAGCATTCCGAATCGGCACAACTGTATTAGCAATGCTATTTTCGCTTTCTACCAAAAACCATTTAGTCAATTGCACAATAAACATTTTAGTAAATCACCACCGGTGAAACAGCACCGCACAATGGTTCATCGTTCAACACATTACCAAGTCACAAAGTTGACAGCACTACTGGATATCATTAAGGGCACGCCGTAATATTTTGTGAAATAATCAAGCGATCCCTTGCGAATAATCAAACGATCCAGTGGACTAAGACAGTAAAATCTTTACATAAGAAACGCCTTTAAGACCGACAAACATGTTTATTATACAGAGGTGTTTCCTAAATAGAGGTAAATTATTGTAGAAATTATACGAGATGGGACCAGAAAGTTGTGTTCCGCTGATAGAGGTTTCAATGTATAGTATTTACCCAGTGATATCAGGTTGCAGTAGAAACCCAAATCAACCACATAACTGGGCACTTAAATGCTGTCCGCTCTGGTCTTTGTCAAGCAAATATAGAGACAACTGTCTTCCGCATTAAAGAAATATCAAACATGACTTGGTAATTTCCTGGGATTTTGACATGTGAGCTGCGCTCTAACCGCTGGAAAATCAGCGCTTAAATAAAACACTTACTCAAAATGGTTTTTTAAATACAAGATCTCCAACTCTTCGTTATGCATCTGCAAAATTTAACAATACAAGTGCATGAAATATTTTTAAGATATTTTTGAGATAAAAAACAACTCGTACTTGCTCTAATAACTGCTACAGTAGCAACAAACATGGCGGCATTTTGAAGGCTTGCCCTTCTCGCTTCACGAGACATCTCCTCCTTATCCATTTCCGGTAGCGCACCGCCTTGTTGAATTCGAATCATATTCGTCGCCGGGATATCACTGCTTTACTGTCATCAAATCCTACAGCGGTAGGACAGATCAAACCGTTAACCACAACATCACAATTAAATTAAGAAATATGAGCCGCAAAAATAAATCTGGTTTGCAACAAGAGCACAGGGCACGTTCATTTATTTTATCACTGGCAACCCGTATACAGATTTCATGCTTATTTATAAAAATATGTTTAAACCAGCTAAAGCAATAAGCACGAAAACAATTTTTGTAGCACATGAATAAATACTTATCCATATGCTGTGACTAAAACGGCACAAGGATTGTAACAATTTATTACGTCTTCTATAAAAATGCAATTTTTCACAACCAGGTTTCCGTCAATACCCGATATATTTACATACGAAACAATTTATATCGATACACCGATATATTTATATCGATATCAAACCTTGCGATATGACACCAATATCCAAGTTTTGATTATCGACATTTTCCATATTTTTATATTTGTTATAAAAGAAGTAAAATCATTTTACACGAGTTTTAGAAGCTTTAGGTGTTATCGACATAAGCAACGGCCGATTTCTTTGTAAATGGCTTGCTACATCACGCAACAACCACTGATCTACATGTACAGCTGGCTCCAAGAAGCGGTTCCCCTACTTCTTAGATCACACAGTCACCATAACTTTTGCTGAATGCCCTCACGATCTGAACTTAGTATCCATTCCCAGCGCACCCTTCCTATTTTCCTTGGACAGAAAGGAGACTGGAAGAGGCATCTAGAGCTATCTAGTTTCATTCAACCTTGACTTCTACAGGCTCGCAGCTCACTAACCGTATCTAAGGATTAGTGTGCACGTTGCTAAAGAACTCTGGGCTAACGAGTGCAATCGATTCCAAAAGGTCTATATTTACCTACGCTTTGTAGCGTAAGTGGATAGGCAACCTAACCCCACCTATATAGGGGCATTACTTATAGCCCCGCGATGTTAAGGCGTAGCTCCTTGCAATAAGGCAATACAGAAACAACTAGAACAGTGTGCATAGGCCACATATTCCCCACAGGCCCCATCAGTTAAACAAGGCCATCAATAGTCAATCAAGAGCTGAAATTTTCCAACTCCAGTTGGTACATTTTCCTTGGATGAACCTGGCCCATTTACAACATCGATCTGTGTATGTTCCCATAGAAGCTACATACCAAGTTTCATTAAAATCCCTGCAGTTGTTCTTGAGATAACGTGTTAGCAAACTCGTTCCGATGCTGAATAATTTCCAGGATTTGATAAATTTCACTCCATTTGATTCATTTTCCTCCGGCCAACCTAACCCATTCACAATAACGATCCTTGTTAGTGCTCATAGAAGCTACATACCAAGTTTCATTAAAATACCTGCAGTTGCTCTTGAGATATCGTGTTTACAAACTCATTTCGATGCTGAATAATTTCCAGAATTTGGTAAATTAGGTCCATTTGGTTCATTATCCTTGAGCCAACGTAACTCACTTACAATACCGATCCTTGTTTGTGCCCACAGAAGCTACACACGAAGTTTCATTAAAATCCTTGCAGTTGTTCTTGAGATATGGTGTTAACAATAGTCAATCAAGAGCTAAAATTTTCCAGTCCAGCCGGTCTATTTTCCTTGGACGAACATGGCCCATTTACAATACCGATCTGTTCCCATAGAAGCTACATACCACGTTTCTGCAGTTTTTAAGTTATCGTGTTAACAAGCTCACACAATAGCCAATTAAGAGCTGAAATTTTCTAAGTCCAGCACGCCATTTTCCTTGGACGAACCTGGCCCATTTACAACACCGATCTGTGTTTGTTCCCACAGAAGCTACATACCAAGTTTCATTAAAATCCTCCCAGCAGTTTTGAAGTTATCGTGTTAACAAGCTCACACAATAGTCAATCAAGAGCTGAACATTTCTAAGTCCAGGTGGTCCATTTTCCTCGGACGAACCTGGCCCATTTACAATACCGATCTGTGTTTGTTCCCATAGAAGCTACATACCAAGTTTCATTGAAATCCGTGCAGCAATTTTTAAGTTATCGTGTTAACAAGCTCTTGATGACACACCGACCGACCGACCAGCACGCGGTCGATCGCATAGAACCTGTGGGAATAAATGATGTAGAAATAGGGTTCAGGAGAAAGATATACTTGGTGCCAAATATGTTGTATACCATGTCGTATTTCTTTGTAGCAATGAAAAAAACCTCTATGTTAATCATAAATTTAATGTAAACAAGAACATCGTAATTGGCAAAGTTCATGGGCCACTTACTGCTGGCTGAAATGATGAAACACAGAAGCAGAAATCATCACCCGAAACATAGTGTGCGGGGCCCGGTTCAGTGAGCATTGATTTCTGCTAGTCCTCTACAGAGATTTCCCTAAATATTTTATGAAAAGGACAGGCATGACTAGAAAGAAGGGCAACTTTAAGAAATATATGTGTTGGGCGATGAAAAATTGTGAAGAAGAATTACATTTACCTACAAGAACTTGCTTTGTATACAAATGTTGTTGAGTTATCAAATGAGCGATAATATATGTAACTGTAATGTAAATGTAATTACGTAACGTTTTGGCTGTGTTAGGTAAGAAAATGTATGTGTGCAAAGTTTGTGAAAGAAAATGACATTTTAAGAAATGTATTAACATTTCCAATTTATGTGTTTTCAGATACACGAAGGATGTGTGCGGCACAGCTGCATGGGAAAGACCAATTTTTTGTCGGGGGGAAGTCGGGACTCGTCATCCGAATCAGCCGCATTTCAGGAGTTATAATGTAAAGCACTGGGGCATCCGTTTGGCCATTAGTGGTATACGCATAGCGCAAGTCGCTGAGAAAATACTCTCGTTTTTTGGGCAAATGGAGAGATGTTTCCAGGCCAAGGAGCTGCCAAGGAGCTGCCAAGGAATCACTTGACCGACACATTTGTCTGGGTGTTGTTTTGAGGTGGGCAAAACGGGCATTGGGGGTGTTGAGCCTGCCGTGGGCCATACAATACAGCGGCCGTGCTGGATGCTCCCTGACCAAACCAGAGGTCACGTAGAGCCGCTCGACATATTACCCGAAGCAAGCAGACTTGCTCTATCTTCCGGTAAATTTCATTCAGTATATGACTGAAAAGAGCGCAATAACTGTCCGTTGTCCATGCCACGCAAAATTAATAGGTAATGCCACGCAAAATTAATAGGTAATGGGGACATATCAAGCAATAGTAAGCGTAATGCATAGCACAGATATAACAAGAATGTAAGAGCTTTATGAACTTCATGCCGTAATGACTGGCAATGACACATGTTATCGCAAGCTATATACAAAACATGTAATTCACGGCATGCAGAATTTAGTACAACTGGGCGTTTTCAACTTTCTGTCACTAAGAGAACATGAACAATGGCTACTGATTTATAAATGGTAAAACACTGGTATGTTTTACCATTAATATGTTATGGCATCATTACATGAATAGAGATTTCAGTATTTGTTCATTAAGAACACGAACCTTTTCACATATGAACCAGTTTGTATAGTGAAAACCTTCTTTATGAAATGAATATTTCAATATTCCATGTGCTGTTTCGCATTCTCTTTGGAAGGAACCACGTAAAGCAAAGAAGTAGCGTAATGAAGTAGTGAAAGGAATATTTTGAAACTATTTTCTCCCGTAAAAGATGGCTGCAGAAGTGGGTCGTGAAACCCATTCACATTTATGGAACGTTTTGAATTGATATTAGAACGTGCTCAAATTAATGGATAAAGTGAAGGCTCCATGTTTAAGCAGCAGACGTACATAGAATAACTGCAATAGAAATGCGATGTATAGTGTCATTCCTCAACGTTAATCACCAGGTGAGGAGTCCTATGGCATACATAAAAGCGTGACCTAAATATTCTGTTTAATATTGCTAGCTTGTGAAGCGAATCTACAAGTAAATGCTATGTAAATTCCATGAAGCCTCAGTTCAGGTACGGGAAAGGCAAGTTGTGTTATTTATGTGTACAATATTGAACTCTAGCAGTATATTTTTACAGAAACACATTACAAAAAGTACGAGGTATCACAGCTAAAAGATGCGATATCAATGGTGAAACGGAGGGTATTGTCACTAGCGCAAGCAAGTCGCGAGTTCAACGTGCCTTACGCCACGTTGCGTAGGCATGTTGGTGGGCGAAAGAAAGGGGGCTCGCGTTGGAATGCTAGATTACTGACGTTTGACGAAGAGCCGACGCCTGTAGAGTATTGCTTGCATCTAGCAAAATAGGCCGCCCCCTTCAGAGACAAGATCTGGGACAGAACATCACGGTAATAGCAAAAAAGGTTTTTTTTGTTGAAGTGCACTTGACATAAGGCATTGCGTACGACTAAGTACGTATCAATTGTACTTGTAAAGGTGTTGTTTGGCAAATGAGATTTAATGTTAAGGGAGCAATTATGTCTTTTCTGCGGACTAAGAAGAGGTTCAGCAAGATTGATACGTTATGATATCACAGTTAACAGTTTTAGCAGTTCAGTTGAAGTGGATTTATCGACATGTTACAGTACATTGACTTAGAGAATGTTTATTACTGTTTCTTAGGAACTCCTCAAGTGCCGTGAAAAGCCACCTCCGCGATACCATTTTGACAAGGGCCCAAGCAATCAATTTCATCGCCACTTCTTCTCGCGGCACAAGCAGCTCAAGGAAAGCAGACCCAGTGGCCGAAACCATGCAAGGGCTCGCATGATGAACGAAAGTGTACTGGACCGCCATTTTACTGTTCATGGTGACAAGTTATTGATGTATGAATGAATAAAGTAGTATAGCTGATATTATAGCTACAGGTATAGCAATGGTAAAAAGGACCTGATAAGAAATGCTGCACATGTGTTTGAAGTGTGAAAATGAAGTTAATTGTGACATGTTAGCGATGCAACGCCTTCAACATGGATTGTGCTTTCAGAAGCACTTATAAAGAAGCCGGGACTTGAAAACAGACCCAGCCAAATTTTCAACGCGGATGAAACAGGATTTGGCCGAAAACACGCCATCAACACGCACAAAGTGATCGGTCGTCAGGGTGCCACAACATATCAAAATGAGGTATTTTTGCTGTGTATAAATAATACACGAGGCTTGGAAGGAAATAGTGTAGTGCAGATTTCTATATTCGCTGTGATTAGTGACGAAGTAGCAGTGCGAGTGGAAATTACACAGTTTTAGGAAAAGTGTCGTGTTGTATTTGACCTTGATATTTATTACAATTACATAAGACCATGACTACTTCGGGTTGCAGGTGACCACACTAAACCATTTGACGTCCCATATGTGCGTTTCAGCGGACGGCAAGGTCCTGCCAACAATGCTAATTTTTGAGAAATCCGTGCCAGTGATGTCTTCTGACTACAATTTACCTTCTGGATTGTTCAGCGCATCAGAAAACGGTTATACAGCAGTTAAAAGCTTTATTGTTTTTCATGCAAAGGCTCATATATGAAGGTGTTTTGTAAGGAACAAGTAAGTATTTGTGAAACACACGCAGGCCCCAACCGCCCCCCAAATTCATAGGGGTATAAAGCGATGACGGACAGACGGACGGACACCCCAAACCTATAGGCCCCAATCCGAAGGGTTGGGGCCTAAAAAGCATCGATATGAAGTGTTAGACTGACATACATATGAAATCATTGACATGGCATGTGAGAAGCACATTATTATGCAACCGTAATGTTCATTCTACGTGGCAGAAATACATTAGAACTAGCTCCAAGAAGCGGTACTCTAAGTTTCCGGACACCGCTTCAAAGCCTCGCTATATAACGATAAGCAAGTCAACTGCGCTCGCTCCGAGGCACCCTGTGGCTACTTTATGCGCGAATAAACGACCCATAGGTTTTTATTGGCATTTACTAAAGGCCCTCAAAGTACAACGGTAATGATATACAACTTCTGTGTTACGCTTTCTTTAAAAGAAAACAACACGGAAATAACTACAATTCTCCCGCAATAATTGACATTTGTTTGTATACACGGAGCATACTTTAGTACGTGAAAGAGAAACAATAATTTTTGCAATTATCCACTAAAAAACTTTTGAATTAATATTTCAAAAAGAACGTAAAAAATTAAACGGCAAATTTTGTGAGTATACAAAATAAATTTATACCTAACTCTGCATTTATCAACTATTTTAGTATATATTTTACAAATAAACTATGACCCCTTTATTTAAATTTTTGGTCATCTGACTTTGGTCACGCGACATTTAAAAGCCAGAATGTAAACAAACATCTGACAGGTGGGTGCGGAAGCTAATTTTTCAGCACTTTTATGAACAAATAAAAAATATACAGCTCACTAAAAATTGTGCCTGTTTTGCAAAAAGGGTATTTTATGCATGAACTTTCAGTAAATATTTTAATTATTGGGACCGGTATGCAGGGTTCGTGCCTCAGAACATATGAAGTTGACCCCTATTAGTGGAAAAATGGAAGGCTTCGTAGCTCTGACAGAGAGATATACGATGTTATACAAGTCAGAGCTGACTGGGAGCTAGTAGCTCCAAGAAGCCATCCGCCACTGAGGTTCGCGGAGGGCTTCAAATCCTCGCTATATAACTATATGCAAGTCAACTACGCTCGCTTTGAGGCACCTCTGTGGCGACATTGCAGTATATTAAGATACATACCCAGATTTATGAAGTGTTGTGGAGTGCCCTCAAAGAAAATGTGTTGTTGAAGACTGTACATATCTTGATATTTTCATAAAAGAACAAATTCTAGCAATAACCACAGGCAGACATCTTTTGTTTTCCTCTCATGCGCATGCGTAAATTTATGCGGAAACAATAAGGAGTTGTTATAAAACAGATGACTTCTGAGAAGATCTACGTGTTATGTATAAATACAGAGCAAATATATATTACAAAAAGTAGCTCCCTCTTACTGATATTATTTTCACGTAATCTCCAATGGGCCTGCAGTGTAAACGGGTATATACAGAATCGACAGATCCCTACAGAGGTCAGCTATTTTATAACTACGGTCGAATGGCATGCTGGGTAGAACAAACCCGGAAGATAAACAAAACATTTGACAGCTGGCCGATGCCTGTTTTTTTTTTTACCTTTAATGTATAATTTTAAGAAACACAAGGCATAAAAAATGTTGCCTTGGGTGCACAAAGGGTACATACTGCATGAACTATACATATATGCCAACGTAATATGGGTTACTGTGCCGACAAAGTGCCTCAGAGCAACTAAAGTTGACCCCTATGAGCAATACAATGTAACGCGTTGTAGCTCTGATAAAGAAATATATCAAGTATAAATAATGAAGAGCTGACTTGGAGCTAGGGAGCTAGCTGCATTAGAACAGAAGTGCTGTTCATTTTTTATAAGCCAAATCACACTTTGGGTGTTCCCAATAAAAATGCGCAAAAATTCCTACGTTTCGAATAAAATAACCGGGTAAAAAATGAAAGAAATGATAGAGAGATTTCGCCTAAATGTCAAATTTCTCTTGTACCAAAGAGCAATCGGGTTTTAAACAACCCGTTTGATATTTTAAAAACTTATTAAAAGTTTTAACAAATGGTTTCAAGTTTCATTTTCTTTTGTGTTCCGAGTATGAGCTGTTTTTGCGATATTTCTTCCATATTTTTCTATCATTTCTTTCATTTCTTTACCCGGTTCCCACGCAGTCGAAATTCAAAATTCTTGCGCATTTTATTCGAAACACCGAAAGTGTGATTTGGCTTATATGCCTCGTAGTTTCATGTTCTGAGTATAAACTGTTTTGTGACATTTTTTCTTTATTTTTCTATCATTTCTTTCATTTTTATCCGGTTCCCCGTCAGTCGAAATTCAAATTATTTTGCATTTATTCGAAACACCGAAAGCGTGATTTGGCTGATAACCAAATATCGCCCAGTCACAATACCACATAACATTAATTATAGATATCTTTACACATCGTGTTCTCAAAACAAGCATGTACTTATAAATAAATAAATAAATAAATAAATATACTCGTAGACATGTACGAGTCGGTAAAGAGCGTACCAGATTTTTAACACCTGACTATTTACACAATGACTATTTGCACCAGTGCTGTGGTCCTTTTTGTTGTGGTCTAAAAATACTTGATTTTAGAGAGGCAACTAACCAAATTGAAAGTTTGCTTGTATTAACCACGTATGATAACGAGGCATGTAAAAGAGTTTAATTTTTAAATATATGTTTAGCTTAAGATAAAAAATGCTCGTTTTGATAGTCAGCAACTTGAAAAAAACTTTCATAGCTCGCTGCAATAATTAATGCAATAAATTATCTGAGTCTGACACTGCAGGTGAGCTCCGTAACGGTACCAAAACATTTTAAGCGTGTAGTAAAGTTTTCCAACTGTATAAGAGTTTCATAGCTCGCTGCAATAATTAGTGCAATAAATTATCTGAGTCTAACTGATACTGCAGACGAGCTCCATAACAGTACCAAAACATTTTAAGCGTGTAGTAAAGTTTTCCAACTGTATAAGAGATCTTCTGCAGACTTTCTAGTCTAGACTGCTATTTTGGATAGGCACTTGGTTGTAAATGTTCACCGTGCTTGTGAAAAACCCGCGGAGAAAGCAGAAAAACGGCAATTTTGGTATTAGGCAAAACACCGACTGTGAATTCCTTTGAAAAAATAGGACACTTTACACTCAATACTTTGTGTTCACTAAAAGAGGGAGTGGGTTTTAAGAGTGTGTTCAATGAAAATGGGGTGCCCTAAATATTGTGAGTAGATACTTCTCAAAGTAGGTGGCAGTGTAGTTTTCGTGTTGTGGTTGTAGCTGCTCCTGTGAAATTATGATTTGGCCAAAAAAGGATATTTTAAAATTAATTTTGACTCTGCATTATATGGTGGAATTTACAAGTGTGTCTGCTTTGATTAAAGAGGGTACTTTGCGTTGAGGAATTATTTTCAAAGTCATTGGCACGAACCGCTCTATTCCCCCGAATTGTTTTATCATTAGTTATTAATGCTTTTGAGCACACAGTCTTGACATGTTCCGCCTATGATAGATCGTCTATGTACCATATGTCTTAGCAAACAGATTATCAGAGCAAGTGTAACAGACGGCGACATATGTACGGGTGGGTGGATAGATAAATGGACAGGCGGTCAGACAACACCCAAGCAAAAGTGCATTTCTAGTTCTCAAGCCCCGATTAGCCCTAAAAATGTGTGTAAATTCTCCCCACTAGGATAAGTAATAAGTCGAAATAAACAAACGAAACATACTTTTCTCCTTTTTAACGTAATTGGTTTTGCTGTACATTGTGTAATTTGCTGCATCTTGAAAATGCTCATCTGCTTTATGAGCAAATGGAGGATAGAGTAACATAAGATTTCCATCCACAACCAAGTAATATACCAAATCTATTTCTTGAAATTACATATCACATGTTTATACCTCCCTTATTTTAAATTGCATTGGCGCGAAAAAATTGTTGTAGTGAAAACTGCAAAAATATCCGAAATAAAGGTCGCAAAATACAGACATACAACCCCTTGAACCGTATGTTGTAAACATATTTTGAGTATGAGGTAAATTATTCAATCGTTGTTGTGCAAACAATACGGAGGTCAGCTGTTTTTTACAACGCAGAGTGCACACAGCCAGTGCTATACACGCTTCCTGTTTACACTGGTAACAACAAAATATTTTCATATCAACTGCATTTGTGTCCGTGACAGCAGCAAAAACATGAATGTTGTGTGAACGTTTAGCATATTCTCATAGTACAAGTAATCTATTAGCTATTAAATAAAGTCTTAATGTATTCTTTATTGTGAAAATGTATATCTTGAATTATCGCCCACTGACTGACACCTCCGTCCCCAAGACCCACTTATCTGCCCCATGAATACGCAAATCATGAAAAAGTTATTGTCAAACTATTTGCAACCCAGTATTGTGGATATATTTTGATGTAAGTAGTTCAGACAGTCCTTTGCTGACTTGTTAGGACTGAAAGGGCACAGATTCGCCAGTTGAAATAAACATCAAGTAGCTCAGAGTCAGCGCTGACTTAAATAACACCGTATATATCTCCGTCAGAGCTACAAGGCCTTAAATTGCTCCGCTGATAGGGGTTAACTTTGTACACCCACAATATTTAAACTTAATTTCTTCCATTCTTTTTGAAATTTTAATTGAAAAGTTTTTTTTTATTTTTGGTGGATAACTGCAAAAATTATATACTTTTTCATGTAATAAACTGTACTTCCCGTATACAAACAAACGCCACTTATTGCGGGAGATTTGTGGTTATTTATTTTTTCTTTTAAAGGAAGCGTCACGCAGAATTTGTATATCATTACCACTGTACTTTGAGGGCCTTTACCAAATAACTCGTTTGTCGTTGAATCTCGCACAAAGTAGCCACAGAGGTGCCTCAAAGCGAGCGCAGGTGACTTGCACATCGTTATATAGCGAGGATTTGAAGCGATGTGGCGAAACATTGTGGCGCGCTACTTCTTGAAGCTACCATATAAGTAAATCTCAGATTTTATAGTCCCAGTAGACCATTTCTGCCTTTCCAAGATAAAAAGAAATGTCCATTGATCTCGACTTTCGAGGCTCTGAACCTTTCGGCGCACGTTCCCGGACACTGAGGTATGGGCTAGTGGGCTTTTTAGGCCCCAATCCAAAGGGTTTGGGAGTGTCCGTCCGTCTGTCCGTCATCGCTTTACACCTCTATGAATTGGGGGGGGGGGCGGTTGGGGCCTGCTTGCGTTTCACAAATACTTACTTGTTCTTTAAAAGGCACACAGAGAAGTATCCTGACGCATTATTTTCGACCTCAGCGAAACTCCCAAACTTCAGTAAAGAGTGGTTTTGCAACTGTAGATTCATTGTTGTTATTGGCGATAATGGGGATTCTGTATCCTGGTCTCAAGAAAACTTTTTCTCTCCGTACCAAATCGTTGTTTGACCATAAAAATTGTGCGATATAATTAATAATCCGACCATTTATGTGATGCACTCTTTGTAAAATAACGTCATTGGCTAGAGTAACGCGCTGAGATTAGCAAAATTGACACAATTGCAAGAACGCAAAATTGACATCAATTATAAGAACGCGAGAGTCTTCTCGGACTACAAATGGATTGCTTCGAATGAGCTCTTCCTTATATAACTTGCATATCTCTGTCAGACCTACGAAGCCTTCCAGTGTGCTGCTAATACGGTTCAATTTTATATGTTCTGAGGCACGAATCCTGCATATCAGTCTCTATCTTTCAAACATCTGCTGAAAGTTTATGCACAATGTACCTATAAAAAAATGGACACAATTTTTAATGGGCTGCATTTCGTTTACTTCTTCGTTAAAGTACAGAAAGCTTCCGCATTCACCGGTCAGATGTATGGGATTTTGAGTGCACATGCTCGTTAGTCGAAACTTGTAGGATGACAGTGAGGAAAACTGGGGGAAAAACAAGGAAACACATTAGAAGTTGATTATCTCTGCCATGACGTGCTGTCAAAACTTTATTGAAATGAGGAAAATTAATCATGACATTAATTTAATGGATTTCTAACACAAAAAGAGGGATGGTCCTACGTCCAGCAGCTCGCTCTTGGCACACAGTCTTTAGGCGTTGCTGAAATTTTGTGTACTCACGTCATACACGCTTTTTGGGTGGATTGGCTCTCAAGTCTTGCTGAATCAAGGCTCTCATGGTGCAGTCTTCTTTCTTAATGGCAACAATCAAGGCCCAAATCGATGGATGGGCGTATCCTACGAGCTGGAGAAAAGTGCCTCACTCGCCTCGTCGTTCAGGATTGTGTCGTGTACATTCCACAACCGGGGAGGAAATCTTAGTGGCATTCTTTGCATCTGAATAGCGACATGCCGCTGGAGTGCACGAACCCGAGCTCGACGAAAAGTACCAGTAACATAGGTCGACGCAAAGTAGTCTACCAGGGGTTCTGAGCCATGAGGAGCATTTTCGCGTAGGTGCCTCAGTCCTTTTTCTACCTCATCCACGGGAAGAAAGGCTAAAGCGTCCACCTTTTCTGCAAAAAGCTTGAACTCTTGTCATTCTGGTAGCGTACAGCCAATCCTACATCTTCCGCCACGTTGCCTGAGTGAAATTGTAGAAACAACCACGTACAGATAGTTCTGGGCCAAATACAGTCTCCAAAGCTCTGATCACAGCAATTTCAAAGTCGCAATTCACACTTGTCGGGTCAGGCACTAAATCCAAGCTTTCCGCGTAATTTAGCACTGACTGGAAAAGCACTTCAATCGAATTTTAAATTCACAGTAAGGTTTTGAGTAAACTGTGAGTGTTTTCTTGAGTAAATATTTCAGTAAACTTCGACCGAGGGATTCGATCAACTGAATATTTCGAATTATGGAATATCCACCATAATATATATAATACCATATATATATAATACACAGTGATGAATGGGAATGGAAAAAGGAGTTTTATTAATATGCCGTTCTGCTGTTCACTGCAAAAGATTAATGCTCAAACAAAATATAGTTAGTTGACGAGGCTGATGCAGATGTACAGCAATTGATGAGAAATACAAGAATTGTGCAAAGTAACAGACTGACTTTAATGTCACGTTGTCCATAACTCGATAGTGCAGATCTGCTAGTTTTTTTTTTTACTGTGGAAAACCGAACTCGTATATAATGATATTCCCCTAATACCCTCCTCCCAACCAAAAATAAAACATCAAACAAGGAAAGTCGCTGCAAAATTGAAAATAATTGCCGGTAAGAGAAACAGACCATTTTCTTATCCTAAAATGGGCTCGTCTTAAAATATGAACAAACCTTTTAATTATATTTTTTTTTGCCTTTTTAGAAAGGACAAGATCATTGATAGCATTGTAATGCCTGGGTAGACACTATGCCTGATTAAAATATGTCTGATTTTGAAATATGTGGACCAAGCTTGAATATACTTTCAGGTACACTGATAAATGCCGCCAAGGAGTCACCATCCGCTTTCTGGTTAATTAATTAAACAAGATGGCAACGACGATGGACAATTCAGATGACGATGACGAGTTACAATCACAAGAGGCGATGAATGTCCTTGGAAAAGGTTATATGTTATTATCGTCATCAACTTTTCCCATACATGTATGTCGTTGACCAAAATGGTTTTGCCACAGTAAAAACAGTTTTGATCTCGATCACATTTTAACACTTTGCGAATCCAGTATTATCACTTGTCTTTATTTTGTATTTTATCGTAATTCGCAATCGAAACATTCGATTTTTTTGCCTATTTCTGGTTCAGGCTTATAAATTCAAAAGGAGAGTTATGTTTTTGAATCTTCCATCGCTATCTCAGTGATTCACAGTGATGCCAATTTTTTGGTTCTGCTTAACCATGAATTCTTGACTTTCAAATCCTGTTTAGTTTTATTTAGTTTTATTTCCACTGCACTGGAGTGATCCATTGCAAGTTCATGTGGTTCAAGTTCATGTAGTTCGATCTCTGTTAATTCGATCAGTATAGCGACCAATAATTTTGTTTTATATTGTAATTACATGTATTGCTATGTATTTTTTTTGTCGTCTTAAATTAGATGGCAGTTCGAGTCCTCGGCGCAACTGTTGAAGACCGTTTCTGTGACTTGTCAATAGTTTGAATGTATCTCTTTACCATGAATACTAAAGTGCATGTGATGTTTTTCTCAGGACTAGGCGCCATGATGGGTGGTCTGGTGGAGAGTGTGGGGCCAGCGCTAACAAATATGGCTGGTGACTTGATGCAGGCTCAGGGCAATTATATAGATCATGGCATACAGATGCAGGCTCAGGGAAATTATATAAATCCTGGCATACAGATGCAAGCTCAGGGCAATCCGTTTAATCCTGGCCTAAGAAGACAGGCTCAGGGAAATATTATTCCCGATCAGCCCGTTTTGACGCAGGACGACTCGTTTCTGGACGATCTTATCGACCAAGTTAGCGACATGAACGAGTCATTCACAGGGTATGTGTTGTGGCAAGCCATGCACTTGCACCCGTCCGGCAATTGCCAGACCTCCTTTGAAAAAAAACTCAAACTTTTTTTTCGGATAAAATATCTCCTTCAAATGAAGTAACTTCATCAGCTTGGAAGAGATATTGTAACTTATTAATTTTGCTTCTGTTTTACTCGGCGTGAGTTGTTTCTGTAGTGTGGTTTGTTCAGTTATTTTACGTCAGCATGACGTCACTGAAAACGCTTTTTTTGTGTCTAGAATGGATTCTGACATACCAGAAGAACTAGATGCTCTTGGAAACGCCGAAAAGGTATGCCTGTTTATGAATCTTTCGCTTTCTTCAGTTGTCCATCACGGCACTTGTTCTTGGGCTAGCTGATCATAATATCAAAGGGTTTAGCGCAGTCATATGCCTTTTTGTCCGTTGGCCGATTTGATTTGTTATAGAAGTAAGCAGTGCTTAAAATTGTGTCTTGTTTAATGCTAAACGATACTAAAGTGCTATGTTAATATTATGAAATCATTTGAAATAAAGATATTTCTAGTGCAAATAATAGGAGTGAAATCAGCTACATCGTTATTTAGTTATGCCTACTTAATAATGTTTTTTTCTTTCCCTCAGCTCACAGAAGACACAGGTAAGTAATTCGATGTTTGTGTCGTATGAACAGCGATAAACCATTACAAAGAACCAGCAAAGTGTGCTTTAAACGAGAAGGTAATATCAGATTATGATTTTGCGATGAATAATCCGATCCAGTTTATCACTGGGAGATATTCTAGACCCTTCAGAAGTTTTCTGGGCTTTCTTACAAAATTTACAACTACCAAACTTAATTCACATACTATTTTACATTAATATTTGAAAAATTTTGCTGCTTTAAAAGATATTGTTCTTTGGCTTTGTCAGATCTTTGAAATGCCACGAACGATGTTTATGTATATCTAACTACAATAGAAAGCTTTTTCATTACTTCCATCAGTAATAAATATAAAAAATAGTAGTTAGGAAGAATGATTCGTTCAGCGTGAGACAAAATAGTTCATGTTATCTGATGGTGTAAGTAGTCGGCGTGAAAATCAACAGGTGATTTCATATGTAGCCAGAAACTACGAATGATTCTGTTAAACAGCATGACCACTCGGCGAAATCTATGTTGAATTTATAAGAGTATTGATTTTTGTGACATTGGACAAGGTGAAATCCAAAGTGCTTCTTTTTCTAAACAAAAATTTTATGATTTTATGATTGAGTCAGTTTCGTGATGTTTCCCGTGAGCATTCTTGTTGGATATGGTTCTTAAATTTGTGTAAGGGTGAAAATCAACAGCCTAACAGCAAAACAAGTGTATACACTCTATTATTTAAAATAAGAACTCTGAAGCAAATAAGAAACCAGATATTTTTTTTGGTAGGCTATTTCGGAAAAGACTACCGATAATTAAAATGTCACAGAAATCAATAATCTTCATTTTTTTCATACCAAAGGGTGAAAGTAACTTGAACAATGTAAGTTATTATCTTTTCGCGAAAGGAAAATAAAAAATATTGAAAAATTGAATTTACATTGGACTGTTTTTAAAATGTCGGTAGTTCAGTATTGAATAACCTATTGAAATTTAAATTTAAAAAAAAAATTATTTGTATTTTATTTTTTTCATATTTTTTTATTTGTGAGGCAAGAAGATCAATTGTTTTCACATTCTGTAACAAAAAAAAAAAAATGATGAAATAATGAAAAAATTGATTTCTGTGACATTCGATTTATCGGTAGTCTATTCCGGAATAGCCTACCAAAAAACATCTCGTTTCTTATTTGCTTCAGAATTCTTATTTTAAATGATAGAGTGTTTATAACAGTTAATTGTGAAAAAGAAATGTGAGTGAATTTGCATGGACAATTGAGAAAAAACATAGATCGTGACGCTTGGGTTGTTTGTGTTTCGTTATAGCTGCGTCCAATAGCTTTGGATATTCCGTGCTTCTTTTCTCACATTTCACTCTCGTCTGGTTTTTCTTGCAGTTGCCGGAAAGAAAAAGATGTCGAAGCAGGACTTCCCAACCATTCACTATTACCATAATGTCTGTGGCTGTGATCCGTTGAACTGGAATGTAAGTGAAATCCCCAACTATCCTTACGGTGCTTAAGTTAAAATACGTGCTGTAACCAACATAAAGACACTAAGGTACTGAAACCAACACAAACACAAAGATACTGTAACCTACATAAACACACAATGAGCAAGCGATTTCTGTCTTGAAATCTCATTATCTTTTTATATTTCTAGAGTTATATTTCTCTTATCTGTTATTAATTGCGGATGTGACATATTCCGTCTAGCTCGCAAACTCGATTTCTCTGATATATTATGAACTGGGATCAACTGGGCCCAGTTATTGAAGCAAAGTTGAAGGTAAAACACTAAAAATACTTTTAACGAGAAATACACGATGACATGTCTGTATTGTAGCGATTGATTGAGGAGAATTCACCAAACTTCCAGAAGAATTCGCTTGAAAGCATCAATTTTGCAGACTATGGGTATTTGACCGATGCCACTGTCTTTGCTTGGAACGCTGCAGGTTTTCAGTTTGCGGTAATTTCATTATGTTTTTTTTATGACAAAGTGGGGCTTATTTTCTGAGAAGTTACTTAAAACCCAGTACAGGACTAAAAGAAACTTATGAACTTTGGCTCCAATCCACCTTATTCTGGTAACAGCGGAAAAGATATATCCTAATTTCCACGAAAGGAAAGATTAAAATTACTCTAAATGCAAGAAATAACAATTAGAGGCAAAAATAAGGAACGAATAATAAAATTAATACTCATAGTATGTTTATTTGCTCAATCGTTTTGTCTCCACCAGGCACTGAGGACCACGGATCTCTAGTCCCTTAATTATCTAACCGGCCCCCTATTTTGTCAAGCTAGGAGACCGGGCAGGGTTCGCGTTGGCGAGGTTTTTGTCCACTTTTTGGGCATTTTTTACGAAGTGACACACTTTTTTCGGAACCCACCGAGTTTTCTGGACCCAACTGAGTCACACTTTCCTTTTTTGACTCACTTTAGTGAGAACCCAGCGCGAACCCTGCCGGGTGTCTCTTAAAATTTGAAAGTGCCTTGAATCCTGCAATAGAATGCCCTCACACAAAAACTGGGTTTAGTTTTTCTTCCTGTTACTTCTTATAATCAGTTATAGCTGAGATTTTCGAAAATTCACCTGGTTCTGTGATTTTGTCTTTTTGGATGCACACATTGACTTGCGAAATAGCACTGGCCGCAGAAGAAATGTAATTGTTTGAAATTCTGCTACAGAGTGAAACCCAGTCGGAGAAAAAGCCATCACTATTTTTATCGTACGAAGAGGACAACCGGGGTGCAGTGAAAGCCTTGTACCGGCGACTGTTCTCCAAGGGCTACAGGTGCTGGATGGACGTCTACTCACTTTACGATAAAGGCAGCGACAGGTTTGAGAACATCAAGACTGCCATCACGGAGTCGGATATATTCGTGAGCTGCCTGTCCAGTAAATACACGGCCAGCGCTGAGTGCGGCAAGGAGGTGACGGTGGCGGACAGTTTAAAGAAGCCAATTGTACCGCTGCTGCTGGAGAGGGTGGAGTATCCATTAACGGGGGCCATGGCCCCACTGTCGGAGATACCGCCCGTTGACTGTGATGACAAAGTGCTGCAATTCACGTGGAAGAAAGCACAATTCGACTCGGTCATAGAACGACTGGGGGATGTGGCACCCGTGGCCGAGGCGGTCGAGGGGAAAGCAAGGAAGAAAGCAAGAGGGAAGTCGGCGGAGAAGCAAAAGAAAAAGGTGACTGTCGTCGCATTGGAGTGAAAAACGGGGACAGCCCCAAGCGCGTATTAATCAGTTGTTTATTTTAAATTGCATATAAAGCTTCTTATACGGAATTAAGTCTCTTTTCGACTAAAAATAAGTACATCTATGAAAGTTAATAAGAAAAAACTGATGAAGCTTTTTTTTATTTGCACCCTTTTCCTTTTATTTCTGAAGTGAAATGAATGTGATCTTAAATTCCTGCAAAGCCTCGATTTGTATATTTGACTTACGAATCCCGGACAAAAAGGCGATGTCCAAAATGGCAACGCCCATATAGGCAACACCCAGAAAAGCAATGCCCAAAACGGCGATGCCCATAACGTCCTTGAGTGCAGCTGTGGACACAATGGCCCCGAGGGTTTTATTAGGTTGAATTTTCAACAAAAATCGGAAAATTAATTTTACCAGATATATCTAAGAAATATATTGAAATGAAGGCAGTTTGTATTGGGATTAAACTAGATTTAGATTTGAAATTAAAGCTGTAAGCGAAATATAAAAACAATAGTGAAGTAATTACACGAGAGGAGATGAGGGACAGGGAGGGTAGGTGGGAAGGGGACACGAGGAGCTGAGGGATGTTTGAGTTAGAAGTAGATCTGTGTTCACAGCTGTCAACTCGATAAAACCTGTTCGGTAATTTTGTTAAAAGGCCGTTTAAAATCAGGAACAAACTCGGGGCCACTTTGTCCACGGGTGCACTGGGCGACATTATGGGCGTCGCCGTTTGGGGCTTGGCCTTTTTAGCTGTCGCCTTTTTGAGTGGATACCGTGACTAACATGTGGCTTCTTATGTAATAAAAATAAAGGTATTTCGATTTTGCAGCGTGATAAAGCTTCGGTGGTTTTTCTCGACTTGGCAAGAAACCGCTACTTGTCTGACGCTGGGATCGGGCTGCTGGCTCAGCTTTTGCAAAGTGTGCGAAATGGTGCAGCCAAGGTAGGGCTCTGTTGTTTGGTACACACTGTACAGTGTGTGTCAATGAAGCTCGATGCCTTCTTAGCACAGTGGTCACTCTTCCTGGTATCGTTGCGTATGCATATACAGATACATTAAGACAATGTGGAAAAATGTTGTAATCATGTGATCAAAAAAAAAAAAAAAAACTGGGGAGAACCTGTATACCGTATTGTGGTTATCGCACGTTTTTGCATGTCGAAAGGTTTGTAGTTCTGAACCCGGATTTAGAACTTTCATGGAAACGGGGCAGCTGTCGCAGATATAAACTGCCGCCAATGTTAAACCAAATGAAAAAAGAAGAAAAAATATATTGTGTGACGAATAAATAAAAAAGTAGTATAAAACAAAGTTAATTTATAACACTGTATTATTTAAAGTAAGAATATCTCAAGTAAATAAGAATTCACTTATTTTTTCGTTATTTGCGAAATAAAGCAAGATAATCAAAGTTATTCTATTCCGGCATAGATTAAGGGCAATTCTCTATATAATTCAATTAAATCGAGCGTTATTGAGTCTTTTTTGGAGTGGGACTCACTTTGTCGTTAGTGTCTTAATTCGCAGTCAACAGAAAATCCTTGGATTCTTAGTTGCTTGATGTATTCAATATTTAAATAGTAGAGCGGTATATCTAAAAATGTGTTGGATGCGATTAGCTATGCGAATTGCAATCAGATATCAGTGTGATAAATAATGAACTTTGTTGTGTGATAGATAACGAGATCGAACTGGATTCAATTTGTGTTATTGGATGATGCATTTGGTAGGACGGCGATTGTCCTCGAGTAACAGTTGTCCGCGAGTGACGATTGTCCTTGAGTAATGGTTGTCCTCGAGTGACGGTTGTCCCTGAGTACTGGTTGTTCTTGATCGGCAGTTGCCGACGAGTGACGTTTGTCCTCAAGTGACAGTTGTATTCGAATGATGGTTCTCCTCGAGCGATGATTGTCCTTGATCGATGGTTGTCTTTGAGTGATGGTTGTCCGTCAGTGACGGTTGTCCTTTAGTGACGATTGTCCTTAACTCACATGTGCACCCTGCTAAAATTGTAAGCAAGTCAAGTATTGATAGACAAATGTAGTTGATAAAATTCAAATAACAGTTTCGGTTGTTTTTTTTTAATTATCCAAACCGTAATTAATTCAGATAACGCTTGACGGCTGTGAAAGAGTAACGGAGCATGGACTGAAAGCACTCTGTGAAAAAGTGGATCTGGCTCTGGATATTTCGGCCAATTCTACGAGCCTCTCTTCGCAACCAAAGCTGGTGCTGAAAAAAGCAGGGCTGACGACGAAGCGATGCCCAGTTCTAAGGACAGGTAAAAACGCAATTAAATTCTTTCAGCAGATAAAAGGAAAAAACATAATAAGTCAACTTTTTTCATGTGTTCAATATTGAAACACTGTATTATTTGAAATAAGAATTCTGAAGCAAATAAAAAACCACATATTTTTGGTAGGATTTACTGGAATAGACTACCGATAAATCGAATATCGTAAAAATCGAAGAATTTTCATTATTTTATTATTTTAAGTTATAAACTATAAAAACAATACATTTATAAAACAAAAGCATTCAAAAACATAAACAAGAAATTAAATCGATCTCAGTTGAAACTGTACGATATATCCCTGTACACTATGTTTCGTGTGCACTAGTCGCTCTGGTTCGACCCTGAACTACCGAAAATACCCGAACATGAATTAAATTGTCAAACATTCTTTGGTTTCTGCTTGCCAAAAGATCAAAATTTGCATTTTTCAACTGTTTAACTCTTTGCTAAAAGAAAAGTAAACGACTTTCGATTTCTCTGACCTTCTATTTATAGATAGTCTATTCCGGAATAGTGTTTGTTATTTGATTCAGAATTCGTATTTTGAATAATACGGTGTTTTGACTTTTGGAAATAAAAAGCGATAATTTGTTTGGCCTGTTTTTCGCAGTTTAATAGAGGACAGAAATTCTTAAGAAAAGAATAGTAAACTATTCACGAAGGTTTACGCATCGCAATGGCATGCTCTAGAATATAATTATTTCCACTTACATGTATCATATCCGTGTTCTCACCACACAGCGAATGTGGAGGATTGTAGCAGTGCGTACGGATGTTACTGCAATGTCTACATTTGCCCGCAACAAGATGTGAAGCTGTCCTTAGCCGAATACTTGGTGAATGGGTCCAACAAGGGCCACAAAGGACCTGCCTATTACGGCGACATTGCCTGCCGAGCCGTAGGCGATCCCGGGCTACCTGCAGCAATACTGAACACGAAGCTGAAGCTCAATGTGTCGGAGCTTTTGCTTAAAGATGTAAGTTTAAAAAAAAGTGTTTGTTCTAATTCATTGGGTTTAAGTTGCGAGAACTGTAAACAATAGAAGCCAACATTGGGACATAAAAAAGAACCAGACGTTTCATGATTCATATACTAATGTTTATGCGGTTACAGTAAGGTGTACACCATGAAGAGATTTGCTAAATGGAGGTTGTTTACAAAACTGAGGTGTTCACAAGCCGAGGTTTTGCTGTATTCCGGGATTCGTCCGTCCATTTTAGCTTTATATGACTTCATTGCAATACGGTCTTGTTGCAGTAACGATTCCAAATCTTGGGGTCTCCATACCAAAACGTGGGAATAACAGTTGTATGGCATCTATATAGTAACTCTCTGCTTTTCACTTTTTCACAAATGTTTTAGTCGTCTAAATGAAGAACTGAAATTGTTTATAAATAAGTTAAAAATGTATAATATACAAGTGTCGTATTTTTCGTCTTTGATAGCTGAGCGCCAACTTCCTTGGACGTTTTTATACCATACGATGAGGTGTCTTATTATTGTTACAGCCAAGTAGCACGCTGTTATTCGGCGCATGCGCACACAACCTTATTGTGCCATTCAGCACGGCGGATATAGCCAAAGCCAAATCTCACATAGTCACGACTCTCTCGCATTTCCTTCTCCACGTGAGTATTGATTTAATCACAGTGACTAACTCAGAAAGTTTGAAGATATCACTATTGTTTGTTTCAGAACGTTTGACAAATAAGCCTTCCGTGCTAAAAAATTGTGTCTTGAGAAGGTGCGATGCAAAAACTGAATCACTTAGTTAGGTTGGGTATCATTAGGTTTTAATGATATCTTAAGTTAACAGAAAGGAAATGCATTCTTTTTTTCTAAAGCTTTTCACACAGGTTTTAATACAGTTTACAGTCATGTATATTTTTTATAATTTTTTCTTACTTCTGTGCTCTTTCAAGAGCGCGCCGTTTTCTGGCATCAAAGCGTGGCCTCACATTTACTTAGTGGGTGTTGATGCTGAAAAGAAATGCGAGAACTGGGAAAATGACTGGGTAAGTAACTTTTCCTACCTTTTAATTTACAAATTACTGTTAAATCCCTCATACTATAGGTGTGTATCTAATTAATTAACTCTACTAAAATTTGTCCGGATCTTGATACAGCTTTCATGTGGCTTAACTTTTTTATGGCAAGTGCCTTGCGTCAATCGAATAATAAAACGATAAAACCACACAAGCGAGTTATTTTTATGTTTTGATTTCTTGTACAATTATAATTTATCTCTTAGACACCTCATGCTTACAGCAGTTGTGTTACGTTATTGTGGTGATATCAAGTACACCTTTCAGTAACGTGACGTTTTCGACAAGCAATAATGACATTAAACAGATTTCTATTGCAAAAATATGTATATTCTAGGTGCAGAATTTAACAAATTTGCTGATGTCACTTTACGAAGAAGTACAGAAAAAATGGGAAAAGCAGCTGGCTGGGATTTGTAGTAACAGGTAGATGACTTGTGTGACAGTGAGTTAGACATGTGTGACCAAGGATTGGTGACATCTGTGACTACGGATAAGTGATGTGTATGACTGTAAGAAGATGATGTGTTTGACAGCGGAAAGCTGATGTATCTCATAAATTAAGAGTGGAACAGGCGAAATTGTTTTGATTTTCTGGATTTAGAAATTTACCATGTAGTTTCAAATTGCACGTTAAAAAAATAAGAAAGCCGTTTGACATAACACGTCCGAAATATTACTCGATACTACTCGGCTAGGTGTTTTCGACCATTTATGTTTTTCACTCTTTCGTCTTTAGGATGATTTCATGTGTTGCTCGAATTCTGTTTCATATTGTCTGTGTCGTCTGCCATATATTGTCCCGTTTGTGAAATAAACTGCCCAAAATTAAGTAGCTGAAAATCAAAACTATCGTTATGCTTTGGGTGAGGAACAAGATTATTTTCCTCTCGGACTTTGCAGGCTGTCCCGAATTATAAAGTTGATGTTCTGTAAATAAAAATATGTCATTTGCAAAATAAAATCGCCATAAATTAAAAGCAAACACCACTCGGACTAAAACTCATGGAGTGGTATAGATCTGGTGTGGCTATTGATTGCTTAAGCAATAGGCTTTTTTTTTTTGCAGCGAGAGACTCTCGACTTTTACGGATCACATGGTGGTGTCTTCTGTCGTTTCGGCCGGCATGAAAATCGACGACTTATTGCAGAGCTTCACAGAGCACTTCACATTCATTCATTTTGCCCAGGATACAACGGTGAGGCACTGATGTTATCGGCAAGGAAGAAAAACAACATAATGAGTGAGAGAAAGACGGAAAGAGAGGGGGAGATAGGGAGGAAGGGAGGGTGAGAGACGGAGGGAGGAGAGAGGGAAGAGAGAGAAAGAAAGACAGAGCGGAAGAGAGATTTATAGAGAGACTGGGATGGAGAGTACGAAGCGAACTATTTTAAATTTTCTTGTAGAAAGCGGACCTATTAGAAAGCATATCGAGACATATGACCCAGTCCATGAGTGACCAACCAGAGGTGCATTTTTACGAGGATACTGCGATATTTGACACGATACTTGGCATGAGAGACGAGAAAATCGTAACTAAAGATCAAATTTTGAAAGTCTGTGCGGATCAAGTGGAATCAGCGAATTTCATTGAGCAACACCTTAAAATACTGCACAACTGGGTAAGCTGCGTGGGAAAGAAGGGGGTAGTTTTTGTTGTTGTTTTTTTTTTTTTTTGTTTTTGTTTTTTTTTTTTGTTTTTTTTTTAACTGGCAACTGGCAAACTAATTGGAATTGAAAAAATCATTCGCAGACCCACCAGCTCTGTACAATGAATTAGCTGTCTTTTTAACTTGATAAATCAAAGAAAGCAAGCAAGCAATTTTTTATTATTATTAAAATACTATAAATATAAATATTGTTTATTTATATTTTTATTATTATATTCTTTCTGTTTTTTTTTTTTTTTGGTACTATGATATGACAGGGAAAGATACTGTATCTGGAAGAAAGCAAGCCGGCTGTGGTTGTAACCAACGTGTCGTGGTTCACAGACGTGCTACAGAAGCTACAGCAGCCGCCAGGACACACGGCGACAGACTCCCTACCGTGCCTCAATGAAAACACGCGCTTGTTCAAAGAAAGTGACATTTTGGAAGTGATCGAGCCGAGTATACCGGCAAAGAAGGTATGCTTGTTGATGCTCCTTTCCGCTTATAAAATAAGCCATGTGACTTCACGACGAAACTCATTTGGCTATCTGTGGTGGGCAGACACAATCATTTATCACACTTTTCCAACAATGCAAATGTCACGCGTACTCGTATGGTGAGCTTGCCGTACATACCGTGGTCATTCAGGCCGTGTACAGAGCTTTGTCGTACAGGGCGTGTACACTGTTTGGTCTCTAAGACCTCTGCATTGCTTAATGTACAAGCCGTGTACAGTGTTTGATCTACAAGCCGTGTCGTACAGGGCGTGTGCAGAACTGGCCTTTCAAGTGGTTTACAGTTTGACATACAGACCGTATACAGTATTTTCCATATAAGCAGATATATATATATATACAGATCTTGCCAAACAGACCTCGTAGAGTGCTTGCCATACAAGTCGTGTTTATGCTCGCGGCACGGGCCTTGTACATAGCTTGCATTCACCCCGTGTACAGAGCTTGCTGTACAGGCCGTATACTAGGCTTGTCATACGAACCGTGCACAGAGCTTACCATGCAGGTCGTATATAGTGCTCGCCATACAAGCCGTGCACAGAGCTTGCCATTCAGATTGTATTGGAGTTCTTACCAATTTGACAGCCACTACTTGTATGGTAGCCAAGCCGTTCCCTGGGACAATTTTCTGTCACAATATCCTCAGAATCTTTCACCAAATTTGTATGCTAGACATGTTCTCCATTGACAGAGCAGCGAAAAATAAAAAAAAAATTTTTTGGAGTCGTTAACTCTCGATTGACTTTGCCCTCTGGTATCAAAGTACGCCGTCATGGTGAGCGTATGTATCTGTGAGCTTTGAACCCGTTGCTTTCCATTAGAAGCTGTCCTCAAACAGTGTTGGGCTTTCTTATTTATTTGGTATAATTTTCTTTTCCCCAAGGCACGTATAATGTTTGAGTTCTTCGAGAGCGATATAATGAATTATGGAAAGGTCCCTCAGCATTGATGTTGTCCCTGAGCAAATACTGACATTGTTATCTTTTGATTTCAGATGCAGCTTGTACTCAATGTTCTGCTGTCATACAAACAACTACTCTTGATTCATCCAGATCATAGCATCACCAAGGATACCAAATACTTTCTGTTACCACCAAGGAACCTGGAGAAACCTACAGACAAAAACCTTTGGGTAGGTTTTACAACATAATCATATTGCCATTACTCCTAATAAAAAAATGCAACCAGAATGGATAAAAATTTGCTGCTTCCGAGGGGAATCCCTCTGGGCATCTCTTATCTCTGACCTGGACTTTTGTCTGAACACCACGTTCTTGGTCAGATCTTGTCTAGGCCTGTCTTATGTGAGCATGCCTTATCTAGCAAACGGCCAATTGCTTACTCCTTTTCTGATAATTTTGTTTTTAAATAATCTGTTCATCTTCCCACTGAATGTCTCACATTGAGATTGGCATCTCGTATTCGAGAAGTTAGTAAAAGAAGTTGGTGATTTGAAAGACATCAATAAAATAAAAGAATATGTTCCCAAAGAAAAAACAGAGGAATTATTTGTTTTAAAACTTTCGAAATGGTTTTCATTTGAAGAGGGCTATAGTCGAACTTCCGGTAAGGAACATCTGTGGTGAAGGACCAGCCCCTGATAGCGGATTTCTGGTCCCGTTTTCAATCATTTCTTCTACAACCCCTCTCCATAATGAACGTTAGTCCTGATTCTAAAGGGGTTCGTTTTATGGAGGTTTTATTGTACTCCTCTGCTTAGCGGGATCGGTGGAGTACTTGCGAAAGAGCAATTGACGAAATGCACTGTTATTTTGATTTTAATTCGGGGAAAGAAATGATTTATTTTATAACCAACAACTTAAAAACAAAAATTGCTTGTATCACTAAGTCTGCCAGATTGAAAACTGAAATGAATTGATATATTTGTGTGGTCGACTAATAAAAGTAACCGATTGGAAATGTTTATTCTGTTTAAGTTAAAACTCAGAATGCATTTTGCCTAGCATAAGATGTCTAGGATACAGGGTGTCCAAGTTAAATGTGTCCCTATGTGAAAAATACCAAAAGAAGCGATCCGAAAACAAAACATCTAGTCAGCATTGTGTGCTTATGTTGTAAAAACATTATATGTTATTATTTGGCAGGAAAAGTTCTCGAAGAAAGTCCCCAACAAAAGGAAGGATCTAGTGGAAGTGCATAGAAAGTTTGAAGTGGTGCAAGGGATTGGTGGTGCGAACATAACCGCCTGGTACTCAGTACTGGGAGAAGTACTCAGGTGTGTACATACGTCTCTGCAATTACCTAGAAACAGATGTTGCACTTTCATCTACAATTGCAATATGATTTTCCATTGTAATTGCAATTTAAAGACGAAAGAAAAGCTTATCCGTTTCAACTCAAGTTTAAAGAAATGTTGATTTAAGGAAATGTGATATGTGAAACTGTTTAAATTTAGGGTGCTTGACGATTTAGTAAATTGATAGATCTGGGTAAATAAAATTATGCAATGCCAAATAAAAACTTTTTTTTTTCAAATTAATACAAACAGTTCAATAGTGCAAAAGTACAAAATTACAACTCGAAGAACAAAAAAAAAACAACAAAAACAACAAAACAAAAAAAAAAGCAAACAAAAAAGACTGTACGTATTCCAGTGGGGGATATTCGTACGGGGGAATTGTCGAGGGGAGCGTTTCTGTTCCCCACACACACATGTATATATGTATATATTTCATTTTTAGAAACTGACACTTCATTGATTTATTTTTTTTCTTTGGTTTACATTGCAACTGCATTTATACTTCGCCACAGTGTAACGTGACGTAAGAATATTAGGTGACTCCGGGTGTCCGTCTTGTTGCTTACAGGTTCTGCCGGCCGCTAGTGCTGCATGACACGGGCATGGCGTGGCATCAGGGAGCCGTGGAAATGCTCTTACAAGCACAGATAGCCGGTACGAGTGTGTCACCCTATAATTTGTGTTTTCTTCTGTGGTGTATAAGAGATTTCAATACGCACCGAGTAATGTCACATTTATACGGATGTCATAATATAAGTCAACTTGACTCTGACGAAGGCTTTTTGACGAAACCCTTTTTGTTTTTCGTAACGAAAATTGCTGTGTAACGCGCAGGGTGGCATCACAGTATAGGGAAGACTCCGAACAAGAAGGTTTTCCGCACTTTGTGTCTATCTGAGATAGGCCATAAGACTGGTGTGCTGTTTATTTCATTTTGGCCCTTTTGGAAGGCCAATGAACTCACCCCTGAGCAGTTCCACAGGTATTCCAGGCGTCTCCGCATCTAATAGAGACCACCCAGCCCCATGATCTACCCCTGTATTGTGAGGGTGAAATTGGAAGTGTGGGAAGTTTAATATCCTCAATTTTTAATGTTTCAGTTTTAGGTCATATACACGTCTGGTTGTTTTCGTAGATCACGTGGTGACGAGCATAGAGCTGACCGGCAAGAGCTTCGCACTGCCGGATGCGCAGCACGGAGTGCACGTGCACCTTGATCACGTGTTCAGCATATACGAGGATGCTGTCGCGTACGCGCTGCACACGTGGGGCATGCTTATGTGCCCGGAGCCGCACAAGTCTTACACAGGACCGAGTACGTAATATCTGCATTTTTTACTATTATTATTTATCAAAGATTGGTAACTTTAACAATAACTTTAAAAATGTAAAGCTGCAAAAGAAAGATTTTTGAATGATAAAATGGTGTTTCTAAGGCCTAGATAGGAAATGCACAGAATATGCGTAAGCAGTTAGTGTACTGGTATAGGATCAGCAGTGAGTGAGTGCACGAAGCATGTATGGGAACATCCTTTACCAGCCGTCGAGAAAGGGGAGGTGGACCACAGCGCACAGACTAAAGTCACCGTCTGTACACTCTGCGGAAACTGTTCAGCAAAAGGTAGACCACATTCGTTTTGACGCCTGTCCATTCTAGTTTATAGGGACGTAAAATGAGTATAAAATGTATATCCAGTTTAATTTCTATTTCATTTCCAAACCCCCCCCCCCCTTCCCCACCCATTCACCAATTTTGGTCCCGACCTCAGACTTCTTTTGTTATTCCTTTTTCCTTCTTTGTTTTTAAAATTTATCCTGTAAAGCAGGCATTTACTACAGGGCTGAAAGTCCGACATTATCGGACATGCATAGCTATGGATAGCTCCCGCAATACATCTCCACATCGGTGTAGGTTTGTTGTCTATCCAGGCTCGTCTTGCGAGTTCAGTGGCGTTGACGGGGATCACTACTTACAGTGCGCCTGTGACACGACACAGACTTGCTGCTGGAATTGTGGGATATGCCGTCATTGTGCCGAGCAGCTATGGGTGAGTGCGACACTACCATTCTTTAGCTTTTAATAATGTTTTACCAATTAACCTCTTTTTTGTATTTACGCGTGATTCTTTTTCGTATCTTAGAAGCAGTTTTTTTTTATATTATTTTGCTCTTCTAAGGAAGAGACTGAAGTTACTCTTTTTTTTTTTTTTTTTTTGACAGACATACAGAAGTTATTTGAGACCGAACATGAACTGCGCGCAAAGCTTTATCAAGGAAGGGCTCGGGAAAGATGTGATGGAACCAAATCCCGCTAAATGTGTAGTTACCATGGATACTGCGTTACTGAATAAGGCTGACCTGTACCTGATGTTAGCGGATCAAACAATGCAGCAATATTGGGCTTTGGAAGGGTAAACACGTTTATTAAATGCTGAATCATCTGCATATGTTTTGTTTTTGTTTAATTATTTTGGATATTCCTCCTTAATCCTGTATGACCTTACTCGAGTTCTGATATAAAGTTACAACCATTGTTATGTTTCCCCCGTAAAGGCAAACATTTTGTTTCTGTACTTTTTATGTGTATGTGTGAGGGTGGGGATGCGTATAGGAGTATATGTCTGTAGCGTATGGTCTCTTGTAGACACTTGATTTTGTTAACACGACAACTCTCACGAGAACTATTGGGTATATATGTTACAGCGAATCTGTAAAACCAGCGAATCTATAGATTCGCTGAAAATTTCAGCGAATCTGCAGATTCGCTGACTCACTTAGCGAATCTGTAGATTCGCTGAAAATTTTCAGCGAATCTACAGATTCGCTGGTTTTACAGATTCGCTGTAACATATATAGGGTATAATTGCATCATTACTATAACTGCAGATCGAAACTTTGCATTAGCTTCAAACTTAGTAGGATAATGGCTTTGGTGGGTTTGATAGTTCGCGCAACGTATGACTTCATATGATGTCAAGCCGTCTTGTGGACATTTTGACTTTATTAACACGATAATTCTCAAACGACAAGTTGGATCAACTTCAAACTTGGTGGAATTATTCCTTAAGTTAGACTATCGGTTACTATTGTTGTTGACGCATATTGGACACGTGACGTCATATGACGTCACAACGCGATTGCAAACGTGCGCCTCACCCGCTTCTCCTATGAATTTTCTGGAAGGGAGGGAGGGAGGGAGGGTTGGTAACAACCAGATTGATGGCAGGGGTAATGCAGAGCCGTTCCGAGGTGAGCTAGTGAGCGAGTGGGGCTTGAGGAGCGGCGGGGGAGGGAGAGGATTTGGCGGTACCTTTGTTAATCAGTGCACAAGCTTTTGCGGGACATAGCATGACACAGCATTGTCTGTGCGCCTATTCTGTTATGGTCGTATTTGAACTCCTCTGCAGGACTATCTATTGATTTTACAAGAAGGTTGTTTTCACGGCCATTCTATGGCATACATGGCAGCGGTTATGTAACATTTGCCTGCAGTACCTGGAATTATTTTTTCACTTTTTTAAGTAGGTCTTCTGGTATCTTCTGTTATAACAAGCTCAGATGTGCCACTTCCCTCCTTCCCCCCCCCCCCCCCCTCCCTACCAAGTTGAGTCATCTATTGTACAGTTAAGAAGGATGCCTTTCTTGTGCTTTTTTTGGCCGTGTTGCGTTCAGAGCCCGTACCTACATTAGATGGTCTTGGGGGAAGGGGGTAATGGTAAACAAAAAATAAACAATAAAATGGGGCATTGGTTATATAGCGACTTGATTTCATACCCGGATAAAAAGACCACGGTAAAACCTGTTTGTAACGACCACCTTCAAGACCCGGATAAAAACCTGTTTGTGGTTCCTACCAACGCGACGCGGACAAGAGCTGTGCAGATAAATCTGTTTTAGCGACCACCTTCTAGAGTCGGATAAAAAATACGAACAGTAAAACCTGCCTGTCGTGAACCTGACAAAAAAGACTAAATAGTTCAGCCTGTGTACTGACTACCTTTCAGACCCCGATTAAAAGACATAGAGTATAAACCCTGTTTAAACTGACCACATCCCACACTGCTTGATTTGAACTAGACGCTTATAGAAATTAAGGATTAAGATACACACAAGCCAGGTTACGTAACCACCCCCACTTCCCCCCCCCCCCCCCATCTCTTTAGGAATGGGATAAAGGTGTTCGAACCGACTTCTGGAAATATTATATATATATTCAAATATATTTATACAAGGTAAAAAAGTCGTATAACTGTGAAATTATACAAAATTATCAAAATAAAATTTAGTAAACGGAAGGCGGGGCAAGCGGTGGAAAAGGATGGGGGGGTGGAGGAGGGTATTTACAAAAACAAAACAGCAATGACTGACTAATAGAAGCTGTTGACCAGTCTGGGAACATTGATGTTGGTGAGCACTAGCCGCTCTAGTTTAAATTTAATTTCGTATGCCCGATGTCTTTATGGGTACGAGGTCGGGGTGGTACATAGTCGGAGTGATACATGGTCGAGGTGGTGCATGGTCGGGGTGGTACGTAGTCGGGGTGATACATGGTCGAAGTGGTACATGGTCGGAATGGTGCATGGTCGGGGTGGTTCATGGTCGGAATGATGCGTGTTCGGGGTGGTTCATGGTTGGGATGGCGCATGGTCGAGGTGGTACATGGTCGGGGTGGTGCATGGTCGGGGTGATACATGGTTGGGGTGGTTCTTGGTCGGGGTGGTACATAGTCGAGGTGAAACATGGTCGGGGTGGTTCATGGTCCGGGTGGTACATGCATGTAGAGAACAATTAATGTGTGAATAAAAACATGCGAAACAATTCTTGCAGTCCATATAATTTCTCTAACAGACTGAGTAAAAAATGTTCACAGTGTCTACTTTTCTCTACTCAAAATGCTCATTATGTTGAGGTGTACCGATGCGAGATAAGATAAAAATGGGATAAAGATGGAGTTGAGCTATTTGAATTTGTTCACTAATGGAGGAGTTTATTAAGAGGTTTTGCCCGTTTTCATGTTATTGCTTGATTTTGATCCCAGCGACCATCATGATATTACTCTGCTTGAGAGGCGAATGTATAGTGAAGATCCGGATACGCGCTACACCCTCACCCTGGAAGATTTGCCGGTAAGTTCGCTGTTTTCTTCATGCAGACACGCGGAAGGACTTATACCTCAGCGTGTCGTTTGTCGTCCGTTCTTTCTTTCTTTCACGTGGTATATTTTTCAATGTGGTCATCACTGAAGACCACTATACTACACTTTACTGAAGTAACTATAGAGGCAGGAAAGCCTATGGCCAATCGTTTCTGTTCCACCCTACTACTGTAAAATCTTCATCTTATGTTCTGAAGTGAAAAAAGTTGTAGTTTCTCGTGAATGTACTGCACGAGCCTGACGGATGAGTGTAGAAAATATGTAACATGATAAAACCGCACGAACGGGAGGACTGATTCGAAAAAGAACCCTCCTACATCCCGTAGCATTGGCAGCACGAGCCTGAGAGGAGAGTGGGAACAGTGCGCAAAACTAAGCTAAGGTACCTACCGGGCACATCTACCAGTCAAAGTACTACTGTTTTCTTTCTTTTCATGCTTGCACTTTAAAATACTCGTGTGAACTTTATACACGCAGTGAAGGGACATGAAGGGAAAAAAACATATTTATTTCAGGGACAGACGCCTTCGAATATACCGAAGTTCAATTTTTCAACCTGCAGAAACGTCACGGCATGGCCAAACGGAGAAGTTAGGTACGGTACGACAAAAGATAGTCCATTCACATGTTAAAGTTTGTTTTTGTATTCGTGAGCGATCTTTCATGTTTTGTGACAATAGCAAGGGTCATCGACGGGAGTACGATCACGAGAGAGTGGGGGGGGGGGGGGGGGGGGAGGTAACGTCTGCAGCTATGCCTTGCACGAATGGTACAGTCAACGTGTGACCGCGTGGAGTTTCTTTAAAGGGGAGGGTGGAGTTGGAAGGTATTCAACGCGCCTGAAAATTTCGCTCCCGTACTTTATGAACCGCGCATAAACCACAATCAACCCATGTTTAGCTTTTTTCTCGTAATTCTAATGAATTTATGTTTTTTTTTTGCAGGTTTTCACCAAAAAGTATAACTGACAAGTCGAATCTGGAAAATATATCGCAAGGAAAAATAGTTTCCAAGCATCCTCTGACCAGCGATTGCTTCTATTTCGAAATAGGCAAGTATCAAGATGAAGTAAATAAATATAGTGCACTGCCGAAAAGCGATAGCTTGAGACTCACAGTTATACTTGACCTAAACGTATGTTGCTTGTTCAATGAATTCAATATTCAATAATTAGTTTTGGTTCGACGAGGTACGAGTTATTGAACACGTGCTGCTGTGGAAATATATGTGCTTCGGGGGACGTGTTGGGAAATGGGACCTGTGATGTCCTATTATTAACATAAGCTTCTTTTGGTGCTTCTGAATCTATTTCCTCTTATTACTCATGTGGTCATATATAAACCACTGCCGCTTTGTCACATTTAAGATTTAATAAAGTAGTGAACTAATAAGCATAACAGTCTTACTATTTATTAGTCTTCACATTGGCGACGAGGATAAAAAAAAAATAGAAACAAAAATGGCAGAAGCATTGCCGAGTTTTCCAAGTTTTGATGTCCATGGAGATGGTGCTACCGCCCAGAGATGGAAGAAATGGATAGGAAAACTGGAGAATTTGTTTGTCGCAATGAACATTGAGGATGGCAGGCGTCAACGGGCTTTGCTACTCCACTACGCAGGGGACGATCTATACGATGTTTTCTCAACTTTGGACAATACAGGTGACAATTTTGCAACAGCGAAAGAAAAACTGGGGGAATACTTTGAACCCAAAAAGAATAAAGCATTCGCCGTTTATTCATTTAGACAGGCTAAACAGTCCGAATCAGAGTCCACCGATAGTTTTCACACAAGACTCCGGCAACTTTCAAAGAACTGTGAGTTCGCAGATGTGGATAACGAAATCAAAAATCAAATTATTCAGCACTGTAGCTCACAACGTCTGAGGAGAAAGGCGCTGAAAGATCACTCACTGGACTTAAAAGGACTCCTTGATGAGGCACGGGCCATTGAACTTTCTGAACAACAGGCCAAAGAAATAGAAGGTGAGGTTGTTAATACGGTAAAAAAACGTCCAGTGCCGCGTGCAAAAACAAATAAAAAAGCACACAAACGTTGCTTTAACTGTGGGGGCAACTTCCCACATAATGATACTCCTTGCCCAGCAAAAGGAAAGACTTGCAACTTCTGTAAAAGGAAAAATCATTTTGCGAAATGTTGCCGCTCAAAGAGGGGGGTAAATCAGGTGTGCTCTACTGCTGACGAAAGCAATGAGGAAATCGCGATGCCTAACGAGAGCTATTCTTTTTCCCTGAACCCTTCCGCAATAACAGTGCCAAAAATCCGTGTAAAGATAAACGACGTTTGGCAAACCGTGCTGGTTGATAGTGGCTCCAGTGTTAACGCTGTGAGTATTGAAACAGCGTCGAGACTTGGTGTTAAAATTTCAAGGGCGAACACCAAACTATTTCCGTATGCGTCACAAACTCCACTGGCAGTTGTAGGCCAATTCACAGCAACAGTGGAATCTAAGCGGAAGATAGTGACAGCAAAATTTATTGTTGTCAAACATGCACAGATTCCGTTGCTAAGCTACGAGACGGCTGTTGACCTATCTGTACTTAAGATAGTAAACACTCTCGAAAACGCAAAAGAGAGAATCGCACAACAGTACCCAAGTGTGTTTACTGGCCTTGGAAAGATGAAGGACTGTAGCATCAAATTACACGTTGACAGAACTGTGAAACCTGTCAATCAGTCTCATCGCCGTATCCCGTTTCACAAGCGACAGGCCGTAGAAGAATGTGTGGAAAAGATGTTGCGTGATGACATCATTGAACCAGCCACAGGTCCCACAACGTGGATCAATCCAATCGTATTAGTGCCCAAACCAAATGGATCCACCCGGATGTGTATCGACATGCGTGAAGCAAACAAGGCTATTGAACGAGAACGTCATATCACGCCTACGCTTGATGACATCATTCATCAACTGAACGGGGCCAAAGTGTTCAGCAAAATTGACATGAACTGTGGGTACAACCAGTTGGGGCTACACGAAGATTCAAGGGACATTAGTACTTTTAGCACACATAAAGGTTTGTTTAGGTATAAGCGTCTGTTTTTTGGGGTTAGCTCAGCTGCTGAAATTTTTCATGAGAAAGTCAGAAGTACACTGGCTGACATTCCTAATCAGATCAATATCAGTGATGACTTGTTTGTGTACGGTGAAAACGTGCAGGAGCATGACAGAGCTCTGCACTGTGTCCTGAAACGGTTCCACGAAAAGAATTTAACTGTTAATGTTGACAAGTGTCAGTTTTATCAGTCATCTATCAGTTTCTATGGCATGATTTTCAATGAGTCAGGTATTTTACCAGATCCGAAAAAGGTTGAGGCAATCAAAAATGTCAGTCCGCCCGAGAATGTTTCTCAGTGCCGTAGCTTGTTGGGGATGACAAATTATGTCTCAAGGTTTATTCCGAATTACTCAACTCTGACAGCTCCTATCAGAGAACTGATAAAGAAAAACGTTGTTTTCAAATGGGGAGAACAGCAAGAAAAAGCACTGAGAAACATAAAGGACAGCCTCACGTCAGACAAAGTTATGGCGTATTTTGACCCAAATAAAAGTACAGAAATATTGGTAGATGCCAGTCCGTTTGGTGTATCCGGAATTTTAATGCAAGAGGGTCGTGTCATTGCGTATGGTAGCAAATCGCTGACGGAAACAGAACAGAGATATAGTCAAATAGAACGGGAGGCATTTGCAATTGCATGGTCGTGCCACCATTTCCGTTTATTTTTGTTGGGAAAAACTTTCTTAGTTTTCACAGATCACAAACCACTGTTAAGTTTGTTTAATAACAAAAGTTCGAAGCCTTCTGCTAGGATTGAAAATTGGTTATTAAAACTACAGGGTTTTGAGTTTGAGGTAAGGTTTAAAAAGGGCATCGATAATCCGGCCGATTATATGTCCAGGCATCCGCAATCAGGTGGTTCTTGCGTAGTTACGGAAAGTGGGGAGCATTATGTGAATATGATTATTGAAACCTCAAAACCAAAAGCGTTAAGTGTTGAGGAAATTGCTCAAGCCACATTGGAAGATGACACTCTCCAATGTGCAATGAAATGTATCACCTCAGGGAAATGGGATACAGAAAATTTCTCTTCCGCAAATGTGAATCACAATGCACTTAGAATTATGGAAACAGTGCGTGATGAATTGACCTCTGTAGATGGTAAGTTTCTACTAAGGGGTGACAGAATTGTGATTCCAGAGAAATTACAGGAGCGGGTGATAGAACTAGCACATGAGGGGCACCAAGGTCAAGTAAAAACGAAAATGCTGCTTCGTAGCAAGGTGTGGTTTCCAAGAATTGACAGAATGTGTGAAAATGCTGTAAAGAGCTGCTTACTTTGTCAGGTGGCTACACCACAAAATGTGAGTGAGCCGTTGAAAATGTCAAAATTACCAGAGAAACCGTGGGACGAAGTGAGTGTTGATTTTTGTCAAATAGGAAATGAATATGCCTTGGTCATTTTAGATGAATACTCAAGGTATCCGGTTGTTGAAATCGTTTCGTCGACTTCCGCAAACACCGTTATTCCAAAGCTTGATAGTGTTTTTAGTATTTTTGGCATCCCTCGAGTTGTAAAAAGTGATAACGGGCCTCCATTTCAAAGCGAATATTTCCGTAAATTTTCAGAGTATCTAGGGTTTAAACATAGGAAAATTACCCCGTTTTACCCGTGTTCAAACGCCGAGTGTGAACGTTTCATGGGTAGTTTGAAAAAGCTTTTACATACATCAAAACATTGGAAGCAAGATTTGTATGCTTTTCTCAGAAATTATCGTGCTACGCCTCACAGCACAACAGGCTACGCGCCTGCGACAGCACTTTTTGGTAGACCCATTAATATTAAACTTCCGTCTGTCGGTGTGAAAGCGCGTGAGGTACAGTCATTTGATCATCGTAGGATGCGTGAAAATGACCGCAGAAACAAACAAAGCATAAAGTATTATGCTGAGAACAGACGTTACATCAAGGAGAATGATATAAACATTGGTGATACTGTCCTTGTAAAGCAACCAAAAATAAACAAGCTATCTACTCCTTTCCATCCGGTTCCAATGACTGTGGTTCGGAAAAATCATAGCATGATCACCGCAAAATCTCCCACTAGATCCGTCACGAGAAATTCTTCTCATTTCAAAAAGGTGCAATCACCAAACAGATTTCATACTTTTAACCCGGAAATTGATTATGAGCGAAGTGATGATGAAGTTTACTCACCATCACAAGCAATCGTTGAAAAGGAGGAGATTGTTGAGAAACCGGTTCGGCGATCTACTCGTGTGAGTAAACCGCCAGAGAGGTTAATAGAAACAATGTAAATAATATGCATGTTTAGGCAGCTGCAGTTAGCCACAAATTAAAAGACATAAATCATAGTTTTCGTCACTTAATCCTTTTTCTTGTTTTGTTGTTAAAAAGTGTGACAGTTTATTTAGTCATGTGTTTGTGAATGCACATCACGTCTAAAAAGCAGGCAAAATTATATCTGGATATTTTCAGTTGCAATGTTTACATTTCAAGGTCAAACATCAGCGCAAACTGTAGTTGCAGTATTTTTAGCGTAGTTTACCATTAGCTGTGTGGGTAACTTTGCTCTGTTGCATGTGTACTATGTAAAACAGTTTCTAAAAATAAGTGCTCGTTTTAAAAGATGTTTCAGTGTCTGTTTGTAATCTGTTTAAACTCGGAAGCGCACTTGTAAAAAAAAAATAATGTCATTCGAAATTTTAGTTTCTAAAAATAGAGTATTTTTTACTGAGAAAGGGAGGGATGTGATGTCCTATTATTAACATAAGCTTCTTTTGGTGCTTCTGAATCTATTTCCTCTTATTACTCATGTGGTCATATATAAACCACTGCCGCTTTGTCACATTTAAGATTTAATAAAGTAGTGAACTAATAAGCATAACAGTCTTACTATTTATTAGTCTTCACAGGACCAACAGCATGTGTTGGGAAATGTGTTGGGAAATGGGACGAACAGCATGTGTTGGGAAATGTGTTGGGAAATGGGACGAACAGCATGTGTTGGGAAATGTGTTGCGAAATGGGACGAACAGCATGTGTTGGGAAATGTGTTGGGAAATGGGACCAACAGTATGTGTTGGGAAATGTGTTGGGAATGGGACCAACAGCATGTGTTGGGAAATGTGTTGGGAAATGGGACCAACAGCATGTTCTCACCATTACAGGCTGTTCCGTAACACCATGTGTTCTGTAGCTGAAGTTTTACTAGACCTGTATTAATCAATTCAACAAGCTGGTATTGGTATTACTTCGGTGCTTTCCGCCACGAGCCGAAAAAAAACTGCTAGTACTGGTGTGAGGAGGTCTTGCTGTCAAAGCTCATTTGGCAAACATTTTTCAAAATGTCCTTTTTTACGACACATATGGACTTGGCTTATAGATTGCTTTTGAAGTTCAAAATCTGTAACGTAAGTTACGTGACCTTCAGCCTTGAAACACAAATTTATGAAACTGTTGTGCTAACCAGTGCTTAGTCCATAGAAAAAACGGGCATAACATTGTGGTTACACCGTAACTTTGTGGTTACTTTGTGGTTATTCCGTTAGTAAATCCTTATACCATGTGAACAGCCTCCAGTTAGTGATCACTACTTTCATGGAATTTTGAACGTGCATAACGAAGTTTACCTTTCATGAGTGAAACCCTCTGTATAATGAACATTTGTCCCGGTTTTCCTGTATTACACATCTATCGTATATATTTCAATTACAGAAATTGTGAAGAAGAGTGAAGTAGGAGCTCTGGTGGTGGGGGTAACCAACATTGACGGTGGTCACGAGTCGTCGTCCCTGGGCGTGACACTTCGTGACGAACGCTACGCCAATCCGCACACCAAGGCCATCCAAGGATCCTTGAGCAATCTTCGGTAAAAAATGGCAACTTGGCTGCTACATTTGCTATACTTACATTGTGTCTTGTACTACAATTTGTTTCTTGTAATACTGCAGTATAAAGTTGCTATCTAGTTGGCGACCTTAACCTTGTCAGACAATTCCGTTTAAATGATGAGTAACTGAAAACGTTTCAGTTCCATGTGGTCGGTATGTCAAGTGTTACACTGAATTGTCGAACAACCCCAGTGATGACACAGAGGCCAGAATGCTATACTAGTGCCGTACACATATAGCCAAAAATATTGCTATAAACTAAGGAAACTGTGCCTGATTCATGTGAAGGTGCCATATGCATGTCTAACGTGAAATCACAAGGAGCAGCTGAGTGATTTCCGGTGGAAAAGTAACACGGATGACTGCTTCTGGATCCCGCACTGAAATTCAGTTAGATAAGGAAAAAAATATATTACTTCTGTATTCAACTCGTTATCCAAATGAAAACCGCTACTATCGTGGGATAACTTGAAATACACTTCATCTATTCAACTTGTATCCGTGAATGGCACGTAATGAAAAGAATACTGAATGTAGAATTGCTTGATAGTGTGTGCAGTGTGTGATGTCAGTTATTGTGAATGTTTTAGCTACGCGGACAGGCAGTCGGCAAACATAGATGACGTGTCAAATGTGCACATTATCGGATTCGGCATCACTCTGGACAAGTCAGCGCCGAAAAACACACTGTTTTATTCAATAAATGGCCGAGACCCGACGCCGATTTACACGGACTCGCGGGTACGTGTTAGCGGACGTCATATACGCTGCTCGTCCCGTGCTATATTTCTTGAAATTACTGTTAATTAAGAAACATTGATTTGAGAAACTTGTCAAGTCTTGGGCTGAACGTTGAACGTACGGAGTTAGCATGTTTGGTTATGTTTCGTGCTAATGCAAATTATTTAAAACGAAGTAGCGCTGGGATATATTTTACGTCTGTTTTATCGTGTTTTCAGCAAATAGTCACAATAGACAGAGACCGCCATTATCACGCCATGGTGCGATTCGATGGCGGGGACTGGACTGTCAACTTACGCACACCACATGTGTGGCGGTGTGAGGAACACACAAACTCGGCAAGTCCCTCATACCGTTATGTTTGTTGTATGAAAGAGTCGTTTATAAATTAACGATCGTTAATTAACGCCACCCGCCGATTACTTTCACAGACAGTTCTTGACCTTTACAAACTGCATTGTGCTCAATAAAAAACTTCTGTGTACACATTTGTCATTCAGTAATGTTTTAGAGGTTGCAGTAAGTATAGAATGCCATTATAACATTTAATGCTAATTTTATATCAAAATGTAATTAAAGATATCAATAAATTTATGTAGATCTCATTACTTTATATCTGGCTGTCAATAATTGTATTTTAGATGGCTAAATTTTTTTTAGATAAAAAACCAATTTTGCATACCTAAAATAGCTGAAGGCAGACACACATTTATATAAAATTTAACGAATCGTCACTTAAATTTTGGAAATGAAAAACTGAATTACACTGTATTAATATCAATAATAAACAACGCAATTTTTATATCAAGATTTGCTTCTTTTTGTGCAATAAAAAGATTAAAAAGAAAGATTTTACGCGGGACCAGTCATTATTTCATTCACAGATGTTTCCTTCTTAAATTTAGAGATAAAAAATAAAATGATATTTTCATATCAAAATTATTTTTTGAAATCATAAATCATTTGCGGACTTCAAAATATAAATTAAAAAAGTTTGATTCTGAAATAATGTTTTCATATATTAAATAGCAATGGAATAAAATGAAGCAATAATACTTTTTTCTCTCCATTCTTCGCCTACACATACACTGAAGTAGCGTCAAATTATAAAATGTTGAAGTATTTACGCTCCTTTGGTCATCTGGCAATATTTTTATATAAGTCTGCCTGATATTGTCCCTTTTTTTTTTTTAATTTTCAGGATGGGACGAACTCACTTTGGAAAAGAACAGATCTCCAGAGTACAGTGTTTGAGCGAACAGACTGGGGTAACATCGAAGGCAGTCCCGTGGAGGTGAAGTAAGTGTGCGGAGACAGGTTCCAGTGTAAATGTACCGAAATAAAAAGCAAAATGTCAGCCTCTGGATCTTTTGTGGTCCGAAATTAGAGTAAAGCAACAGTATTTTTGGGTATTTTTATCCCGCTCCAAAAGTCTGGATAATCAAGGATGCAACCCCGCATTTCTTTGAAACATTACATTTCAAAAAAAAAAATATTAGAAAAATAAACTGTGCATTGTTTAAGTAAACTTGGAGTCCGCCTTGAAGTTTTCAATTCCTTCTGCTCTTGTTTTAATCCGCAATAGACCAAGCCAAAGTCTCATTTTTCAAGACGATGAAGATTTTCTGCACACAACGATCGAGGTGCGGCTCCCAGAGGAAGTAAAGAAGCCGTGGCTGTTCAAGGTTAATTTACTTAAATTGTATTTTAACGTAATCGTAATATGTCACATTTATTCAGAAAAATTTCTTTTAATCACAACTCTAGTCCTGGCTTTCTATTACATCCCGACGCTCACCTAAGAATACTACCCATCTGCTGTTGACCTTCCAGCGACGCTAGTCGTTGAAACTTTGTTCTTAGATTGCGATTGGTAATGCTAAAAAGCCGTGATGATTGAAAATATTAAAAAGATGAATTTTAATTTATAAAAAATTCGGGGATTCTTTATTTATGCATATTTTCAACACGAACATAATTTATTTTGACCATATTTGGTACATTATTTTTGTCTTTGGATAGGGGAGGGGAGGTGTGGGAGAGAAGCAGCGATAAATTACTGTCCTGGGTATTATACACTGGACACTAAAACGTACGCCGCCAGACATTAAACAAAGGCTCAGCATAACATGCATTTAAATCATGCTTGTTTTGACAGGTGAAGCTCACAAATCCAAAGGACTACACCGCCAAACCAAACTCCGGAGTCCTCACTGCCGGGGAAAGCATGTCGGTGGAGATCAAAGCAAGACCTGGCCGTACGAATCTTGTTTATAGTCGCTTACCATTATGTTGATTAGTCCTCAATTTGCTGTTATAACTGGGACGGAGTTGGTGGTGGGTTGGCGGGGGGGGGGGGGAGTGGGGGTTGAAGCAGAAGTTAGGTACTAGTTTTGAATTGTTGTTCTTAATTTATGCAAATACATCATAGAAGAATTCAGTTGCTTAGACAGCGCAACAGAGAGCAAGACGATCTATACATTGCGCATTGTGAAGTCGATCCTGTGGCATTTGCCCCAGCTACGCTACCGTAATGACTAGATGGCTGCCTTATTCCTGTTTGTCCTACAGTAAAGCCAGAACAGTTGTCAAAGGCCAAATTTCGCCTCGAAGTAGTGGTCGATCAGAAAGAGCTGGGACGAAAACGCTTTGGTACTGAATACTCTCCGTACACGGAGTACTCGGTGCGAGTACCAGGCGCAGGCTCGAGGAGCAGCGAGTTCGATTCGGCTAAAGTGTCGGCTGCGTGGGAAGAAAACGTCAGGATGGGCGCGAAAACACACAATATCACGTGAGCTTGATGTGTTGTTCCCTGAGAAGCACCTTCTGTATGGTAATTGGTATGTTTTAAATGCGGACGACTTGATACACCCAACTGGTGCTCATAATATGACAACAAAAAACATTTCTTCTGTGTTTAAAATGTTTTTAATTCATATGGCGAATATTGCAATATTTCTATAAATGTATCATTTCTTTTCTTTACAGGTTTACCACAAAAATAGTTCAGGGCGATAACAAATATGACTACAGAAAATACGTCAGTATGATGTACGAGCGTTACATCAGTGGAGATAAAATTAAAGGAAAATTAAGAAAGGTTAGACGAACAAGCCATTAAGTTAGCACCACGAATCAGCATTATTAACGTTGAATAGCGTGAATTGACACAGGAAGTATGCTCTTACGAGGATGTTTTTACAATGAATGACCTGTAACTGACCGTTCATTTATGGAATGCCCAAAGAAATCGCTCACCAAAAAAATATCCCCGGTTACTTGGAGCGAACAGTGTTTTAAACGTCTATTTAGTGCAAAGACTTTTTTAGATGAATTTTACATGCATTATTTGAAAAGCATTTGTAAAAAAAAAACTTAAAACCTTAAAACAGGAAACTAAGGTGTTTGCCAATGCATTTTTAATCACACGTTGTCGGTTGTGGTTCTAATCGGTTTTTACATAAAGATCATATTCTATGGAATGCTCTTTTCACATTTATTAGGCTAGTAGTGATATCAAGAATTAATGTTTGATCTCAAACAGTACAAAATGTACAAACTTAAAAATAAATTTTGAGATCAAGAATACATTTAGTAATATCAAAAATATAATTACAGATAGCAAAGATTAATTCGTGATATAACAAAATAAATTTTTGAGATCAAGAATTAATTCTATATATATATAAAGAATTAATTCTTGATCTCAAAAATTTATTTTGTTATATCAAGAATTAATCTTTGCTATCTGTAATTATATTTTTGATATTACTAAATGTATTCTTGATCTCAAAGTTTATTTTTAAGTTTGTGCATTTTTTTTTTTTTTTTTTTAATCTTTTTTTTTTTCAGGTGGGGTAGGGAGTGGGGGTTGTGAATGTGATTTTTTAGATTGTATTTTGAAGGTTTTGTACACTGTATATTGATGTTATTTCACTGTTTTAGATGAGCAAAGACGTCTTTGAGCAAAAAGAAATCACACTGGATAACGCAAAGGTATAATAGTGTCTTTTTAGCCATCATGTCTACGCGCATGAAATTTCTGGACAATTTCATTGGCTGACAGATAGAAATAACTCAATTCTTTACAAAACACGTCAATCTGATGCAACTGCAGGTCAATAAATGCTTCAAATCCCTGTATTCGAATTCGAAGGCTTACAAACGTTTATTAAGCTGTCGGCTTCAAAGAAAATGTACAGCAATTTTCAGAAGATTGATAGCGCTATCTTGCATCATTACAAACCTTCTAAACAAGCTGTTAATGCAGTACCTATTGCGAACCGGGTTAAGTTACAACCCTCTTTATGTTTTTATTGCACCATATAATCGATTCCCTATGTGATCTGTGACAATGGTACATTAGCCCATGGTAAACGGTCATCTGCCCCCCCCCCGGTGAACTGCCCCTCCCCCCCCCCAGTCAACTGCCCCCCCCCCTTTTTTGCGACCCGTTCCACTGCCCCCCCCCTCCTTTTTAGTGGAAAAAAATTCTTTGCAAATTAGGCAATTGTGATGTCCCCGTCTACCTCGTCTCTGAAACAATTGATCTTCATTGATCTATTCACCAATATTGATCTTAGGAGAGACTGATCCGTAAACTAATTGCCATTCTAATTGCAGTTAGTTTCCTATTGGTGAATTGCAATTTACCTAGGTGCAATGCATTCAATAAAATGAATATAATTTTATTTATTGTGTCTTTGTAAGCCAAGAACCGAAGAAAAAATAGTATATGGAGGGGGCAAGCGACCACCCCTCCACTTTGAAAGGAGGGGGGTTGCTGTCGACCGGCTTGCCCAAAAGGGGGGGGGGGGGGCAGATGACAGGCATTCTTAACCCATAGATGCAGCTCTTATCATAAGAAACAGGAAATTAGTATTTTGTGTAATTTATAGATACATAGATTTACCATTTCTCTGTCGCAGGGCTCAGGACTTGGCTGTCAGATCAGTGGGGGCACAGACAATGCAAGGCGAGGAACCTCAAGCATATACGTCAGCAAACTGAGTGTCGGTGGGCTGGCGAGACGAGACGGCAGACTAAGGTAAGATGAGGGACATTACAAACAGATACTGAATCGACATGAATGTGCCAACCGTGTTGCTATGACTGGCTCGGAGCTGAGAAATGTGCAGTGTCGTTCACGACTACGAGTCAAATACCTTTCTCTCACTCAATACCTCTTCTTTCTGCTCTCTTTCGCCATGCTATCGCTCCCTCCCTCCTCCTCACCCCCCCCCCCCCCCCCCATTTTGGTCCCCGTGAACTGAAACGTTTGTTAATTCTCCGTCATTGACTCTTATTTTTTGGAAAGCAAAAATGAATAAATAAATAAGTGAACGAAAAAGAAATGAAATTTCAAAACTATTAATAAAATAAAGAATATCACAAAAAAGTTATCACATCTCAGTCCCCTCCATTTTGTACTACTTGTAGGGTTTACGACATCATCACGTCAATAAATGGCGTCACCACGACGGGAATGACAAAATTACAGGCTGCCGAAGCACTTAAAAAAGCTGGCGACGTCAAATTGGTCAGTGCAACAGAATGACTATAAACGGCAGCATTGCCAAGCACAAGCCTACTGTATTCATCTCGTGGTCAGAACGCATCTTTGGTGGTCCAACGTCTTCCGATTTGTCCAGATTTTAGTATTTGAACAAAATGCTGTACAGTAGGCATTCGCTATCTCGAAGCTCGTTGGACTGACAAAAACTGTTCCGAGATCACAAAAATTTTGGGTTATCGTGTACGAAATAAAACATAACAATAAGGCGTGGAGCAATGAAAAACAGACCTTTCCGACTTATTGGGTTTCGAGTTACCGAATATCTAGTGTACTGCGGTAAAGCATCCATCGAGAAACAGCTGCAATTAAGGAACACTCACTTAACAGTGGAACACGTGTTTTTGTCTCTAAAGGACCCGTGTCTGTCTTCCAAGGTATTTCTTTCCAGGGAGAGAGCTTGTTCAGCGTCACAAGTCACGCGTGAATGCTCCCTGTTTTGTCTGGCACAAAGCTTTGCTTTTGTTCAACTAAAACGGTATAAATTCAACTTCTCAGTATGGCAATTGTTATGAAATTGTTATTTAATTAGTGCATTTATCACGGTTAGAGGTGGGGAAGGGGCGGATGTTGATTGAGATTATCAAATTGAATTTAATGATACCATAAAATTGTCAAATATATATATATATATATATATATATATATATATATATATCGTCTTAATGTTTTGTAAAATAACGGTGGCGCGAATTACAGACGATACAGCGAGTGAAGTCGTCGGCGAGACATCTGGTGTCGGCCATACCCCATGATGAGTTGAATCAAATGACGTTTGTGGAATGGCAGGCTCAGACGCAACAAGATGGCGTCCTCTTACATGAACCGCATCCAGATGAGGTACTGTACTACCAACCATAGAGACCAGGGTTATATGTACTGGTAATTGAATGTGTTGGCAGTGAAATTGTCTGTATAAGTGGACAAGTTGTCATAAGCTTTGCGATAGTCGTCGTGAGTGATAATGTTGACAAAATAAATTGATGTAATGGTTATAGGTGATCATCTTGACAACAAGCATTGAGGCTGTTGTTACAAGTCAACATCTGTTTATCCTTGTTTGATTATATGTCATAAGTACACAATATGTATTATTCAATGGAACTGTGGGCGATAGTACAATTTTCACAAATTTCATAAGCATTTTACAAACATCACAAATTGCATTATGATTTATCCATCAAGCGTATTAAGACGCGACAATTTGAAACTTAGTAATATTTATTGAACTCTAAGAAATTTCAAAAAGAATGTCCACGTGTTTTCAGTTGTTTTGAAAAGGATGTGACGTCGTAGTGACACAATACTTGACAAATTTGTGACAAGCTTCTGACCTTTTTTGTCACTCTGTGATCAGGCATTGGTCAGGAATTCGTCAAGACCCTGACGAGTTCAAACTTGTCAAATTGACAATCAGTGAACAAGTTCTCGACAAACCACTGACAAACTAACGATTCAAAATTGTTTGTGCATAGAGGAGACGTTATAAGTGGGTGTGTTGACACATGTCGTTATAAGTGGGTGTGTTGACACATGTCGTTACAAGTGAGTGTGTTGACACATGTCGTTACATGTGAGTGTGTTGACAAAAAGCGTTCAGGTAGTCGTCGTAAGTAAGGGTGGTGCCATAAAGCATGAAGGTATTCTTCATAAACGTGCAGATAGATGTCCAAACATGCGTGTTAATAAGGCTGTATATAGTGGCAGTTCTCAGCTCCCTACCACAGTGCCACCGTCACTTTTCTTATACCTTCTCCTTTCTGTGATGCTAAATCACATATATGGCTATGTCCTCTTCTGTTTTCAGGAATATATTTTGGCCAGGTTGAGCATGGATGGCCTGCCTGTTTTCGAGGCTTTGATACCTCGTGACAATTACAGACTGATCGTTGAGGGTTTTAATGATCCTCCACATGTACCGCGTCTAAAAAGCCTGTCTTTGGTACAAAAGGTAAGACATTTCGTTTTTGCCATTCCGGTAGATTTTTCACCTGTGCTGTCCCTGTATCTGTCTACTGCCTTTTGGATTACTTCATTTACTGTTTATATTATTATATCCGGTGACGGTACACCCGACAACATTATGTCCGAAAATGCTGAATCGTGAAAAAACGAAGATATTCAACGAAACAGTGGTAACTGTTTACTTTCCCCACGTAAGTTTGTGTCTGTGTTTATGGTAAACAATAATGTAACTGGTGTTTTGGAGGTGGAAAGACGGGTTTACACTTGTTTTTTTTTCTTCTTTTAAAGATTTTACGTTCCAGTCACTAAGTCACTGAAAATCCAACAGGAGCAAATTAGATTGTGAATCAATTGGATTCGTGTGTCTATATTTTTTATAAATACGGATTAGGCCGAATGTTCAGCATATCGCAACCTATATGCTCGTTAAGCCAAAGCATACCTAATAATTTTTGAAGACAAAAAATTGTCGCCAATAGTTATCACTTTATGTACACGGTGTCCACCCAAAATGTCTCCGGTCAAAATGTCTCCAAACATAATTTCTCCAAAGAGCGTGAGGGGGTCAGAATGTGTGCGCCCAGAATGTCTATATGTCTAAAAAGGGTCAAAATGTTTCCAGAAATGAAAGTGAATAAAATACTGCAGTCGATAGTAAACTGAATTTTACTAATACTAGCATCAAAGCCTAACCCACACCGTAACTGCCAGTACGAAAAACTAAGTAACACTATATCTGCTTGTACAGAAGCTAGTAAACGACTACATCTGCAAATACGAAAAGTCTATTCATCGGCTTCCTGATTTTCACGGTTTGTCGGGATCCAGCAGATGTTGTGTGCGATTCCTCCCAGAAACTGGGTGATGATTCTACGACCCTTCGTTCTGTCTACGCGCAGAGCCTTCAAGCGACGCTGTAGTGCGGTATATTCTTTGTGGATCCTCTTGCGTATTGGTTCGCCGCGGACATCTTGTTCAATCGTGGCAAAGTACAGCGCAGTCTTCGCGTTTGATTGCTGTTATGAAGGCCCAGATAGTGGGATTGATTATATCCGACGAGATGAAAGAATCTGTTGTTGAAACCTTCACTCTGATTGTTTGTCCTCAGTTCATCGTTCATGGTGGCGTCGTGAACTTTCCACAAGGCTGGAGGGTATCGAGGTGGAACGCGTCGTATGTTGACACGCTTGGCCGTTCTCAGCTCTGCGATAGGCACCAATGGCGTAAGTCGTCAAGTAATCCACTGAGTGTATCAGATCTTTCTGGAGCATTGGCACGAAGTTGTTCAAACTGAGGAAGCACCTTGTCAAGAGGGAGAAAGGCAAGCCCATCGAGCTGGGCGTAGAACATCTTGAAGTCATCGTCACCCTTGTAGCGCTCAACTAATCCAAGTTCCTGAATAGTCTTCCATTTGGCCTCGGTATAATGGTAAAACACCCCTGGATATTGACTTTGTATCCAAAACCCTCTTTGACAGCTCGTCTATATATATAGTTTGAGTTTTATATATATATATATATATATATATATTACAGCAAACTCTAAGTCGCACAAAATTGTGGTTAGCTCTGGGAACTGGTCCATGGATTCGCATTGCGTAACGATAGCAAGGAACATTTCTTCGTATGTATCTTGTGACTTATTCTGGAGCTATGCATAGGCTGTTGAAACTCGACTGCAATACTTTATCCTCATTTATTTCTGGAAACAGTTTGGGTGGAAACATTTTTACTCCCAACCTTTACACATAGAGACATTCTGAAGTCCCTTATATTCGTTGGGGACAATATGGTCAGAGACATTTTGGGCGGAGACATTTTGACCCAGATTCCATACACTCATCCACCACAGCAAATCGCGGTATACTTGATAACCTTTATCACATTTGTCTGTTTTCAGATGAAAGACTCATTCAACAAGACGGTGATGCCGTACTACCACGAAAACGACATGATGAAAATGGTCCACTGCCCCAGAATGCCTGTGAGTTTATCTTATTTACATAACCTCCAGGATTTTGACCAGAGCCAAAAAAAGAGAAGTTTCAAACTAAATCAGAAAAAGTCACACTTCTACCAATTCCAGATCGATTCGCCCGGTTTTGGATCTCTTGTGTTATATCCGCGAAAAGAAACCTTCACCGCGAATGTGAAAAGTCGGACAAAACTCCTCACGAATTTAAATTTTTCTCTTGCATATCAGTAAGTTGTGAACGTCAAGGGAGAGAAGCGCAGTCATTTTCAGCACAATAGAGCATATTGTAATGACTTCAAACTAGTACTTAGTTTTGGCAACTCATTTCACAAATCGTAACTGGTTTGCAAGCGTTGATATCACTTTAAGGGTTTTTGCTACGGCCTACAGGGGATATTTCGCTCTCTGACCGCTCTAGTTTATTTAGAGGTTTTTGCCACATAGTAGCTGTTTAAGCTATAGGGCAAACTCTTCAACCATATATGTTTCATTAACTTTGTTAATCAAAGTGGCTGCTTGCGTCCTTGTTATCTATTAGAAAACGCAAGCAGCGGCACAGCTGGAGGTAGGACATATTGTTTACATCCCATGGACGACAGAACAAGATAGCTTCTGCAAAAATAACGGAATCAGTGCCAGGTTTGAATAAAATTTATTGCCTAATAATGCCATTATAAGAAAGTAAATAACAATTTTTCGACAGCTTATGAAATGTAAACTGAAGTCAAGGGACTTTCGCAATTTTAGGTGATTTTATGTTTTCTACGTGCCGATGTTAGTGCGTATGAAGACAGATATTTCTTCGGCAAACAGTAAATAAAAAGCCTGCCATTGTGTTACAAATCGTGGAAGCGTGGTTTTTGCTATGAAGAACTTCTTTCAGTTTCGTTTTTTTTTTTTGCAAGTGAAAAAAGAAAAATAAACAGCTAAAATGTGCGCATGTAGGAAGGGGAGATACAACAGATACGCTATGCCGTGACATCAGCGTACTGTTCATGTTTGCCACAAGTGACCTACCTTTTAGACACCGTTCCAGTGATACTGAGAAGTAATTGAGCAGTTCCTTGAACAAAAAAAAAAATAAAAATTTAAAAATGATTTCTTACAGAGGGATCAGTAGATGTATTCAAATGTTTATTTTACTTCCAGTACTATGAGGCGGCTGATTCTAAAAAGGACCCAAGACAAACCATTGCTGTTTGATGCTAAAAAGAAGAAGAAGGCACAGAAGGTCAAATTCAGTTTTGATGACTCTCCGGCCGAAGAGCAAAGGTGAGTTTTATGATTATTACACTTGGAGATTCCATTTACATTTAATATGCAAAACCGGACATTTAAATTTCACCATTGAAACCCACATTTAAGCACACACTTCACTAGCTCGCAGTATGTGCTGCCTTAGTCTATTAATCGATTCGCCGAGGGCAACGAGTGAGAAAGTGTGGTGTTATGCGCAGTAGCTTACCGTCTGAACAGCGAATATTTCAGCGAATCATACGTTGAATGAAATACCACTTGCTAATAAGTTGTATTCACATTATAAATGAGTGACAATTATGAATATTTTGTTTGCTTTCTCCCTTTTATCCTCTCTTCATTACATTTCATTTATATATTTTTTCTTACTTTCAAAAGAGGTTAAAATGTATTTCTAAATGCGAATTATTTTTTTTTTTTTTTTGTTACTTTCATTTTTGCTATTTCGGGTTTTCACTCAACTGCAAAAAAGAGGTTCGCTAAGAAATTAAACGCTTCTGCACGCAACGGTAAACTGTCCATTTGTCACAAGATTGATCTGCTATGACGTCACATTAATGGTTATAGCTTCATTTAAAGCTATTCATCCCAATAAACATTTTGGTGTTTTTTTTTCGAGCAAAATCAGCGTCACTGACGCAACTTCAAGTCGGAGTCTTCTCAACGTCAGAATTTTTTACTGAGACATAACATCTTACACACTGTGTTATGTAGTTTATATGCGACTGGCCACTTAGCACGACTTTTAACCACAACTTTTAAAAAAAAAATTAAGTTTTTAATTGTTCAGAAACGTGTTTTTGTGGCCCCAAGTGTCATTTTCGCTACTCGGTAGTGAAAACGGTCTAGTTTGTATAAATTATTATTTTGCTTGTTTTGTACAGTGTTTTGATATTACTCCCCCCCCCCCCAAAAAAAAAAGAAGAAATTTATAAAAGAATGCCTGAAGTATTTTTCTCGCCGGGACAGAGGTCTGATCACATTGACTTTTATTGTAATCAAAGGAAATAAGGCTTAATGTAATTGTTACTTATTTTTCACTTTTTGTTTATAGTGATGCAAAGAACCGAGAAGATATCAATAACATAAAGCTTTATATCCCTGCCAGAATCTTGAAGGTGATTTTGTGTTGTAAATTCTGATTTATTTTACTTTTAAAATTTGTAGCTACTTTGATCTTTAGTTATGCTCTGAAGAACACTGGCTTAAGCACCAGATTCGGACTGGAGCATAGAAGATGAAACGTATTTAAAGATAGTTTGGTAAACGGGTACACAGAGGCAGTGCTTAAAAAAAAAAAGTAGAAAAAAAAGTGATACCGAATTGAAGCAAGCTCTAGTTCTGCCACAATTGCTCAAGTAATTAGTTGTAATCTCATATGCATTTTATCTACTAATTTGGTGTAGATTCTTGAGGAGGGCACCAAACTCTTGGTAGAATGGCACCCAACGATCGAATCACACTTGAAACACCAGATAGGCACCAGCGTAGTAGCGAAGAAAGATGCCCATTCGGTGTACTGGGCGTATAACCTCTCCATAGTCGGCAGATATGAACCGACCGAGGTAGACTTGAACTCCGTAGTGGTCAAGCGATGGGTTCATGTCGGACATTTAGGTAGGAGCTTGTATTCCCGATTCCTAATTTAAACCACATTGAACCATTTCGATACTGTTGAGGGAACTGGATACCGTTGAAGGAATCCACCCCACAATCCCCCCCCCCCCCACCGAGTAAATTTGTGTGAAAATTTCGTTGTTTTTTTTTTCAGTCAATAAAAAAAGGTTTGGAAAGGTAAATTCAGAGGCATATCATTTGAAAACTGATTCATTTCATTGATCTCTATTGCAATCGCAATTTAATGCAGTTGCTGTTATCTGTAATCAAGTTGCAACTTACATTTACAATTTTATCGATCCATTTCAATGATCTCAATTGCAATGGTTCTAATCAAATGAACAAGGTCAACTGTAGTTCTGTGGAATCACATCGTGCTGGAAGTTTTCAGAAACCTACAACCCATTAGAAACATTTTAGAAACTTGTGGACGGTAGGACTTGTGAACCGCAGGCCTCATGGACCGTAGGCCCTGTGAACCGCAGGCCTCGAGGACTGTAGGCCTTGTGAACCGTATACCAACTGGGAAATTACCGTCTTTTTCATATGCTGTCCACTTTTTTGTACTATCTGCATATTTTTAACATCTTTTCTACGTGACAGAGAATTACACATGGGATGTCACTCACAAGAGTAAGAGTATGACTGTGGATGGCAGTAAGGCTACTCGCGGCTTCGTGGCCGCATCCACGGACGGCGTGCGCGGCAGTAAGGGCTTTGATAGCGGCATACACACCTTCAAGATTACGTGTAAGAGCGATGGCGGATGGGGCAGTTACGGACAGATCGGTATCTGCACGGCCGACGCAGCCATGCATATCAATTGTAAGACTCTTTATTTCCCGTTACAGTTAAAGCACGATAAAATATCCGTTAAGTAACAACCACGAATAGTGGAACTATCCATTTTTCTGTCTATGTATGTTTTTGAACATTTGTTGTGTTTTTGTGTATATTTTTTAATTGTGTAGCGTTACAATAACAAGCTCGTTATACGTAGAGGTTGTATGTAATTACAAATGTTCATTTACTCTTTTAAGCGTACAATATCCTGATTGGAAAGGACTCGAACAGTTATGGCTGGAATATTCCAACAAAAAGCTTGATGCACAACGGGGCAAGAACTGGCCTGACGTGAGTTTCGTTCACATTTTTATTCAAAAATGAAGATAAATACAACTTTCTTTCATTTTGCCCTGCGTAATGCTTTGCTTATTAAGGAATCAAAAGCTAAATCCGGCACTAATGTTTGCACGTAAGGTTGGGTTCAACGATCAGTATGCGGTGTTTGTCGGTCTGCCAGGTGGTTGGCTGGTTGGCTTATAAGTAAGTAAATAAATAAGTAATTATATTTCAAAACTTGAAAGACGTTTGAAGTCAGAAAAAACCTGCTTTTGCATGGCCTATGTCTCGGTAGCAATTGTTGAATTGAAATTGAAAAATTTGTGATTTTTTGTTGCGCTTATATCTCTGCAGCCTCATCGTGGAGCTGGCAACGAGGGATTATTTTTTACTGTCCTCAACAATTAAAAAAAAACGAAAAATTATAAACTCCACTTTGGATGCGGACACTTTGAAGTTAATCTGTACATGTTACGTGGCGGTGACCACTTTCGGAATTCAGTTATCCCGGTGCGTGAAAAAACATTTGCTTTTGGAAAAATAGCAGTGGTAGTTTGGTTTTAGTTTGTAGTAAGCTGTGCATTGTCCTTGGACCATCTTGTTAAGTGTCTTTGCACCTGAAGCGTAGATAGCGTTCCCTCCTGTATCAGTAGTCATGCCTTCTGTACGCGAAGTGTGATATATTGTCTCTGCAACCTTTTAGCATTTCTGTGACTAGTGGTTTAAAGGATGGAATTTAGAGATGCAATTAGCTTGCTAATGCGTCAGATTACGACGCTACTTAAAGAGCTTCAAAGGGTGATCCCTGGAAGGCGTTCCTCTGAAGTGTGTCCTGTACACTGTTTCAGCCGCTGCGGTCCGACTTGTCGGTCTATATGGAGATAAACCTGCAGAATCGCTACGTCCGGTATTTCTTCGACGACGACAAGGAAGGATTCAAGGCTTTCACTGGTAAATCCTCTCGTTCTCTTAGGCATCAGTACTTTATTTCTTTTAGTGCGGGAAGGGGTTGGGACGGGGGTAGGAGCAAATGAAGCTCCGTTAAGTATGATTCCACATTAGACACGGTATGTGTGTACTTTGAGGAATGGAATTTTTATAATGAAGAAGCCCACACTGATGGCACAAAGAAATGACATAACGAAGGGGTGGAGTGTACAGACACTACGCTAGCCGCTCTTATGTATAAGCAACTTCTCTCGCGATTCTACGAGACTTGGTGTGTTTGTTTTATTGAAGGTTTGCCAGCTGGGAAGATGTATTATCCGTGCGTGGGCGTCGTGTTTGGCGGCGCTGTTCTCAGCATAAAGTACGTCAATGCGGATCAAGGCCTTTCAGGTACGTCTGTATTTATTTACCTACGACACCACAGACACAAGGCAGATGTGGGGTTTTTTTTCTCACAAAACAATTAGATTGTGCTTTATTACTGATCTAGAACAGATATGATCGAGACGTTGGTGGTTGTAGCGTTAACGTGAGCGTGCGTGTCTGCGTGCGCATAACCTCAGATATCACATGGGATGTCAACTCCTCTTACAGTTTTTCAACTGAAATCGTTTGAAAATGAACAAACATGTATTTGAAGGTGTTGAGCTCTTAGTATAGACGCTGATTGTTCGTCCGTCTGTCCTGTACACTTCTGCACACTTCTGAAGGAACAAATAGGTATATTGATGTGTACCGCTTATGGATGTCGGTCAAAGGCCCATCTGTTTGTTACGGGAGATCAGCTTAGTCACATTTCAGAAGTGTTCAAAGTGGAACATTTAGCTTTGTGGCTTAAAATCGCATTAGAGTCTTAAAAGAACCTGAAACGAGTTAGGAATGAATAAACTATAACAACTGTAACAAAGAAAAAAGGAAACAAACAAGAACCAAACACCCGTCAGGCCGGGCGGGTCATACTGTACGTGCTCGGACTGAGACAAATATAAAAAAGAAAATACAATAAATTTTTAACATTTTAAAATTTCAATAGGATATTCAATGCTGAACTACCTACATTTAAAAAAACAGCCAAATGTAAATTCAGTTTTTCAATAATTTTAATTTCTTGCGTCAAAGGATAAGAGTTTCACAATGTTCAACTTATTTGTACCCTTTGGTATTAGAAAAATAAAGCATCATTGATATCTGTGTAATTTGAATTATTCCGTAATAACCCACCAAAAATACCTGGTTTCTTATTTGCCTCAGAATTGTTTTTTAATAATAGTGTATTTAATTTTTAGGTTGAATTTGGAAAAATAACAATAATAACAATAAAGATAACAATAATAATGACGATTTTGTGAGAACACTTATCCTTAATGTGCGATAATTCGTGACCGTAGCTGCTCACACCAGCTCTCCCATCATGAATAGCGGAACAAGGCAATTCACTCCGTTTGTTTTCTTTTTTTTTTCAGACAGCGACACCGAGGGGTCGGGGGATATATACGTGTGTGAACTGGATCCTAATTTGCATCTGGGACAGCATGCTTACCTGCCACAAACTGGATTAGGGGTAAGACATTAGACAATCTTCAGCTTTATCTGCGCTTACCTGTGGTATTTTTTTTTCAATTACTTTCTATAATACTAAAATTTACTAGTTAAGTCAAGCAAGTCAGTGTAGGAAAATATAAAATTCCAGAGCAACTCTGATAGACAGCTAATGTGTCCTGTGCGTAGGGGGGGGGTCTATTAGCCCGTCATGGTAGCTTTCATGTGCGTGTATATTTCCATTTTTTCCCTGAGCAGTAATAAGAGTGGTGTTTGTTGTGTAAAGGATGCCATGAATGGACTAAGTGGCAACCTTTCTGCGGAACACAAGAGGACACTCGGGGCATTCGCACTCACCGGAAACCCGGAAGCCTGCGATTCGCTTCCCGTCTCAGCCACAGGTTTGTCCTCTTACCTCCCCCCCCCCCTCCCCAGTTTGTTGTAATTGCAATTACATATTATTAATGTAAGTCCTGTTTGCTTATGTAGGTGTTTCAGGTTTTCATAAGTTGAAAATTGCAATCGTTAAAGAAATAGCAGTATAAGCAGTCTGAGATAATACACAACATACGATTTAAATTATTCAAATAGGAACAGCTACAGTTTCGATTTTTAACAAACTGCACTTCCAATGGCTTTGGAATTATGCATTACCTATATGTCTAACAATGTCTGATACAAAATTAAAAAATCTGTATAATGATAGTTTAGTGAGCCGAAAAGGATTGGGAAAAGTCGGCCGAAACGTATTAGGCCGAAAATCTTGGGGCGCAAATTTAGTTAAAAATGAGTGGCCCGAAAAGTTTGGGCTGAAAAGACGTGGGCCGAAAAGTCTTACGCCGAATCGGGCCGAAGTGGGCCGAGATGGTTTTTGGGCCGAAACGTCTTGCTTGCTGCTATATACCTTTATCGATTCCAACGACCCCCCCCCCCCCGCCTCGCCGCTTTGACTCCCTCACCCCCCCCCCCTCTAACCCCCGTCGCTCTCCAGTCAAGATGATGCCCTATGAGCCACTTTTTCTCCTGTTTTCCATAGTTGTACAGGAGACCCTCGTTAATTCGTCCCCGGTTAATTCGTTTCCCCGCTTTATTTGTACTCATATTTAGGTCCCAGTTTCTCTATTTCGTACCAGTTTCCCCCCGGTTAATTCGTTCACCCGTTTAATTCGTACCAAATTCCCCGTTTAATTCGTACCAAATTAACGAGGGGCTACTGTATAAAAACGTTTTCCAAAATTCCGACAACCGAATTTTGTGGAACACTCTGCAACTGGGGAAAAATATAAAAACAATCAAAACGGGTTTATGGTGTAACTCATCAGAAAGACGTATGTTTGTCCAGTTTGTGTGATGATTATCCAGTAGATATATATATAGACCTTATAGGAAGGAAACTAGTATGCAGTTAAATGTTTTATACGATTCTGTGTTTTATACGTTTGTGTATGTAATTATAACGTGCAGTTCAAAAGAGGCAGCTGAGAAGTAGGTGTAACCCGGATGTGCTGGATCTGGCCAATGACGTGCCGCCATCCCTCTTCATCTTCCTGCCCCGGGCACTCTGCTCGCCTTTTATCGTGCATCCGGATCTCGCCGGATTGACGGATCTCGCCAGCATGAACATACACACAGTATGCTTCGAAGATTGCTACCTCATGGGTAGGTGCATGTAAAAAAGATTGTATATGCAAGAAGTGTTGTTGCGATGTCATTTTTTAAATAAGTTTTCACCATAACGATATGCTCGTGACCAACAAAAACTGCAATGTACAAATAATGCCGAAGTCTTATTGGTAATGTTTGGGCACTTGTCAATGACGCCGTTGTATCTCGTTTATTCTTACCGGTACATCCCATCTCGTTAACGAACAGTTACTATATTTTCTAGTGTGTAGTCTACATAAGTCCACGTGATATCACATAGCTCACAGAAGTCACTGGTTGACTTAGGGTTGTTTCTGTTTTTTTTTCGATTTCTTGTATAGTATTAGTAGATTTTTGCTGAATCTGAGTTTAATAACTACCAATAAGAAAATGAGTGATTCTCGTAGCGTGTGTTAATGTCAATCAGCACACCTCACTTAATTTTACCTCGGGTCTCTTATTTTTGCTCATGACGTCAACAACGCCGTGGACAGACGTGATGTCAAGCTTCGTACACAGCGAGTTCGACCACGACAGGTCGCTCACCCGCCAGGTCATGCACCTGCTTGACGAGCCGGGTCACGAGTGTCCCGTCGACGCCAAGGCCCTTCTGCAGCTCGCCGTCTTTCCCTACATTATGATGGCAACCAGTAAGGTACGTACAATACATTCAGTTCATCCTTTTCTATTCTATTTGGTTATTAAACACAATATCGTGTGAAAATTTCCAGGGTTATACTTTATGTATTTCATGTGATACTTTTTTTTTGTTCGTCAGTTGTATTGCAAATTATATAACAAGTCCCTTATAATATGCTAATTCAGCAATAAATGCTCCATAATAACCTAGCTATAAGCCGCCCCGGACTACAAGCCGCACCTCCATGTGCCTCAGATTATGAATAGGTATTGTCGGTGAATATTACACTTCCGTGCGTTTCGAATGTAGTCTGTAATTGTTCCGCAGCCTGATTGCTGTCTGAGACTGACGTCATAAGTTTTGGATGTAGTCTGTAATTTTTGTATCTCCGCAGTGTGTTTGTTGTCTGAGACTGACGTCATAAGTTTTGGATGTAGTCTGCAATTTTTGTATCTCCGCAGCGTGTTAGTTGTCTGAGACTGACGTCATAAGTTTCGGATGTAATCTGTAATTGTTCTATCTACGCAGCGTGTTTGTCCTCTGAGACTGACGTCATAAGTGTTGGATGTAGTCTGTAATTAGTATATCGGCGCAACGTCTTTGTTCCCTGAGACTGATGTCGTGCATTTCAAAAATGTCGAATTTTTTTAACCAAATTATAAAACAGCCTGGACTATAAGCCGACCAGGATTATAAGCCACAGAAGGCGGTTTTGTATGTAAAATCGGACTCTAAGCTTCGGCTTATAGTCCAGGCGTTACGGTAAATAAATAAGTGGATGAATATGAAAAGTGAAGGTAGTAGTGGAAGTACTGCTGGAAGAGACTTAGTGAATACTGTTTGAATTAGGCGTATCTGAAAAGTTAATCTGCTCCTCCACCCCCCCCCCCCCCCCCCCGACGTAATACGCACACATATTTTATTCGGATTTTTATCAATCCTTCCACAGTTCTATTTGCCGTCGTTTGATCGGTTACTTGATCGGAAGACAACCGTTGCCAAGCAGCATTTGGAATCAGGTCTCCACAAGGCCCTGGTGATGTACGCTTCCCTCGTTGCCTTGAATTTTGACTGGGATCCATTTCACCTCTTCGACGAGGACGGTGAACACATGTTTGAGAACCTCATGTCTTGTAAGTGACCTGTGACTGCCCATTTATGAGACACATGACCTATTCTTATGTAGTTTAAGAATCAGTACACTTGTATATTTAAAATTAAATTAAGTTCCGTTTTTGTGTTCCATGCAATTCAGATATGGAAGTTTGGAATAACCTGCTTTTAATACCTCGGTTGTCCTCGGCGAAGTAACTGACCCCTTGTATAGATGCAGCAGTATGAAAATTATTTGTTTTCTTACATTGGAAAACATTGTTTTTTCTTTACGACGTATTGAAAAAAAGTTAATAATCGCAGTAAATGCACCTGAGGGGAGCATTCTGAGTTATAGTCGTATTTTATTTTCGTTTTTGTTTTGGTACAGGCCTGCCTGTTGATATAGCGGAAAAAGCCAGGATGTCGAAGCTGTGTCTCTGTGACAGTCACGCCTGGGCGCTGCACCTCGGCAGGGAGACGGGACAGGTGTGGGCTCAAGGGCAACATAAAACTTTGCTTTGTTATTGGTCCAGTCTTGCGTGTTGATACTGATATGCGACTTTTTCCCGCATGAGATAAAATCATGTTCATCTATAGTGTGAAAGGTTTTCGTTTTTACAAATCAAAGTGCGCAAAGAATGTATAGAGTATAGAGTTTTAAAGAATTCTGAATTTTTAAGTGTTCAGAATCGTATTTTTTGTGGTCCCAAGTGTGATTTTCGCTACTCGGAAGCGAAATCGGTCTAGTTAATAGTGACATTTCAGCAATGCATAAAACAACTCCCATTTTTGGACCTGCGGATCTCATGTGGTTACTGCAGCTGTAAATGAAATATATTCCAAATATTTATTCGGAACTGGACACTTCGTAACTTTGCCTTAGTGGCCTGCCACTCCGTACCCTTGCGAAAGACACTTCGTAACTCTGCCTGCTACTTCGTACCCTAGTAGAACAATTACTAGAGGAGCATAAAAACACAACTTTCTTAGTTTTATTTCTTTTAATTTTATTTCCAACAAACGCTAAGGAAAAATTTTATGAGTTAAATGGAAAGCCCAGGAGTGGGCATTCAATTCAAATGCCCAGGACAATAAAAAGGATTGTAAAAGGAAGAGAACAGGAGAACGTTCATAAAAAATTGCAAAGAAAATGAACACGAAACTACTTATATCAAATTACATTAATTTCAACATGTTTACTGCAATTCCCGCGTGTTGACATCACTGCAGCCACTCCTGTTGTGATTCCAACATGTTTACTGCAGCGTAATTGCCGCGTTGTTAATATGACTATAGTAGTGCATGCATGCCGGTGTTGCAGGAGACGGTGCTGAATTTATCGCGAGCTAAGCCATACAGTGACTGCCTCACCAGCGTCTTTCTCGATGCCACACTCGCGCCCTTGTTGCAGCAGATTCCCCAGTCATTCGTGGTAAAGCATTTATTTTCAGCCGGGTTAAAATAAATATCTAAGAATACCAAAGGAATTATAAATAAACCTGTAAAAATGTTTTTAAATCTTATTTCGTCCGAATTGTGATTTTGGGCCAATCATTTGAGATTTTCTGATCACCATTAGACAGTATAGCCGTTTTCCAGTTCAAAGAGGTTTTATTGTGGTACAGAACAACATTTGGTTTTGTTTGTGTTTTCAACTTTTCTTTTTCTTCTTCTTCAGGAAACTTTGCCGAATCTGAAGACGTTGAGGATTTACGGTCGTGAAGGACAGCTGGAGAAAATACCCACGTCGTTTGGCGGATTCAAGCGTCTCCGCTATCTGGATATGACCAACACTCGCTTCACGTCACTGCCAGGTATATAGGACATCATTTTTGCAGTTGTTTTAAATCATTCTGGGTCAAAACAATCTTAAAATATATTTTGAGTTGCTTCAAACCTGCTTATAAATACGCTGTTGCGGCGAGGTTGTAATTTTAAAATCTTTTCGTATAAACGATTTAAGACAAATACATTTACTAACCGTGATGTGCCCATATTTGCTGTGATAACGTGGCTTTAAGGTGACCTTGGCAAATGCTCGGAGCTGCAGCATCTGATTGCTTCTGAGAATCTTCTAGAAGAATTGCCTCCAATGCTGGGTGAGTAATATTGTTCTCTTCCTTTTAGCGTATAGAATTTATAAGTAAAAACATAATGATGATTCCGAAACAAGCGTGAGATCGATGATCATATTTTGGTAATGACAAAGGAAAGCGGAGTCGGGCTATTTCATAAAACTTTGGAATTATTTGTAAGTTAATTTCCATAATAATAAGTTATCTTACTTTTACAATGGTTCAGTGCAAGAGTTCTCCCATTTAATGTGTGTTCTAATAATACTGTACATTGTGTGCTGAGCTTTAAATGCAATTTCCACTCAAGTACGTTATTTGTGGAATTATTTTCAGCATTTTACCGTATATTTTTTGGATATGTTTGCTCTTACTGTGTTTCGTTTTGCTTTATTTCCAGGAGATGCTGAGAATTTACAGACTTTGCGCGTTGGAATCAATCGTTTGAGACATTTACCGGAGCGACTTGAGAAACTCACCAAGCTGCGAGAACTGAACGCAGCTGAAAACATGATATGGAAAATCCCCAGCGAGTTTTCTTACTTGGTCAGCCTGACTGATTTAAATTTGAAAGGTAATATTAGCACTGAGAACACACTATGGACAAAATGAAAACTGAATTGAAATATACTTAAAAATCTATATGTTGCAATAGTAATTTATATGATAACTGGAGTAGCTTGATTGATTTCAGTAATGAAAGGCAATAAAGACATATGTCTTCATAAATATGACAATTAACTGATATGCATATTGTACTATTTTTATTTTAATTCCCTGTTTTAGGCTGCAGCTTCCGCATACCATCCTTGGTTGCATTCTCCCGACGGGTATGTCATTTTTGTCTAAAATTTTAAACTTTTAGCCTACTGCTTGACATTTTTACGGATACCTGTGACGTCATGCTTACCGAGATTATCTCATGCTTCCTGCACACATTTGGGCTGATAATGAGGCTACATTCATTTTCGTGAGCGTTACAGCTGATGAAAAAATCTGGATTCAGAATGCAGTCTTGGGGCTAGAAACATGCCTTAGATCAAACATTGAACAGGAAATGCACGCATTTTGATTTCTTGTTTTACTTTTGCGCACAATCGGTCACCTTGAATTAAACTTAAGCTCTATCAGGGAGCGATATTTTGTACTGTACTTGTTTTGGGTAAACCGCGATATCAATGTGATGATTTACACCATGCATGTGAACGCTTCGTTTGAAAGGAGGCTCTGTGCTTATTCCAGGACACCATTGTATCTGCACTAGAAGAAAGGAAACACGATCTGGATCGACAGATCACTTCCTGGGATGCAGCCGATATCCTGAATGACTGCAGATACAAGGACGATATAGATGAACGGGTTTGTGTGCACCTCAGCCCTGTGTCGGCCAAGATTTCATGCATTATCACTTAATCTATTTTTTTTTTCATGCGTATACTCAAAAATATAATTTCTTCCATCTTCATTGTATATGTCTGCTCAATGTCCGTAGATTTGGCCAATGTTTATCCATTGGATCATAAGATAAAAAGCTGATTATTTTCGAGAAGCGCAATTAAAAAGAAAACAAAGTATGCTTAAAATGGCTTAACTCGCTGTTTGGTGTAAATCAATTACATTCTCAATTCGACAACAGTGCCAATTTAGAATAATTGTATAATGTAGTTAACATTATTTTCGTGGCAGGTGTGCGCCCATCTGTTTTACAAAATTGCCCGCATTGGGCATGATTTTCTTCCCGGTGACGAAGACGGGGGCATCCCAGAATGCATCTTTGATCTCGAAAACCTCACCAGATTAGACTTATCGTACCAAGCTATTCGCTTTGTTCCAAAACATATTGGAAAGTTGAAAAACTTGAAGTGGCTCAATCTGGAGTCGAATCTGCTTCTAGAAAGTCTGCCGGGAGAATTAGGAATGCTGCCTCATTTGACTAGTAAGTTTATAAGTATTTATTTATGGCACATTTTAGATATTTGGCCTAAATGTTGCTCTTTTAATTTCTCAGATTGCACAAACCGTCCAGTTATATTCCCCCCGTAGAGGAGAGACATTTTGTTTTTGTTTCGTTTTGTACTTTTTGTTTCGTTTTGTACTTTCTGTGTGTGTGTATGAGTATGTGTGAAGTGTATGCGTCTGTTGTAGTCACTTGATTTATTATTTTGCTACATCGGTAGTCAATAATAAGTGTTATTTTGCTGGTACATGTGGTCAATAACACGTACTATTTGCTGGCACCGATAGCCGATAACACTTTTTATTTGAGTATCCCAAAAGTGAAAAAAAAAATAGAGAAAAATGACGACTCGCATGTTATATTTGAACCCAGGACTCAAAGTGTCAAACTGCCCGTCTCTGAGGACTCCGCCCAACGAAATCGTCACTCGTGGAGTGGTGGCTATGAAGGCGTACCTCAGGAGGTTGTTCGGAGGAACAACAGAAAACTGGAGAACAAAGCTCATGTGTGTAGGCCTGGGAGGAGCCGGAAAGACAAGGTGCGTGGCTTTTGATTGGTTGACTAATATGGTACAAGTTCCAATGAGTGTGATTGGTTGAGTGAGCTTCCATGGCATTGTTTGGTCTCAGAAAGAGGAATTTTACGTACATATATTTGAAACTACGGTGGGATTCTATTACTTGAGCCTAGCTGGATCAAAACTTAATAGTCGCAGTATGGAGCCCACTACGTGTGAGTTATCGATAAGAGATAGAAATAATTACACACCGCGAACCATATCCGAGTCATGGCATATCTGAAATTATCGAAATTAATTTGCCAAACACGAAGTTGGAGTTATTTAAACTATTTGTGACTGCGGAAATTAAAGGAAATTTTTACATTGAAACGTGATTTTGTGTGGGGTGTTGTGTGCCGGCAGCTTGCTGAAAGCTTTGATGAGCCCGAAGAACCAGACGGCGGGTACCTCGGACGACGAAGTCACCGACGGCATAGACATCAAAACATGGAGCTGTATGAGCGAACAGGGCCACACCATTACCTACAACACGTGGGACTTCGCTGGCCAGGATATTTACTACAATACTCATCAGGTAACCCCCTTTATTTACGGTACCTAGATACTTCGCGTCTCTTCATCTCGAATAGAATGAAAAGGTGGACACCTTCCCCTTTATTTGGGATTTTACTGTAATTTTCAAGCAAGGCTCTAAGAAACAATCCTTTGTTCTTTCATCTTCTGAATGTACATGTGCTGTATTTTTTTCTTCAGTTTTTTCTATCTGGCCGTGCGGTCTACCTGTTGCTATGGACGTGTCGCCTTGGATACCAGCACGCAGGCCTGGACTTCTGGCTCAGCTCCATTCAGTGCCATGCCCCCAAGGCTCCCATCTTCGTCATTGGTACTAACTGTGACATTGTACGTACCATCTCGTTAAGTTATGATAATTAATTTTAACAGCAGTTCATGGGGATATATTTCCACAGGCCAGAACACCTTAAAGTAATATCTACCTCAAACATTTTAATAATTTTTGGCCGAGAATTTGGCTTAGTGCCTTTTATCTATTTATTTTGTTATTATAATTTTTTTTAATCACACCTTTACAATAAAATTAATACAGTTAATTTGCACAAATCAACAGCAAAGAAGAAAAAGAAACAACAGCGTCAAAACATAAACGATAAGGCGGATGTCAGATAAGGCGCAAGTAAGAAATCGTGGAAACTATCCCGATTTTAAGATAAACGTTTTGTAAATATGTATGCGTGTTCGTAGGTTCCAAAAGCCGAAATACCTTCAGATGCGTTTTTGAAGAAATATCCACAAATTAAAGGTTTCTTCATGGTCAGTTCTACGAAGGGAACAGTGAGTACTAGTTATATATTTTAACATAAGCACCAAAAATTCCAGTGCAGTGTCATTATACATACAGATAATAGATCAATAAACTTACCATGGGTATGAACCAGGTGACAAGTAAAGGAAAGTACAAGCATTTTCTTTTGCGGCGTGTTTGTATTCTCATAATAAGCGTAGCTCCTATAGGGAAGTGACACTGAAATTCGTAATTATATTTTCATGTCCTGGGGAATATTATTCCTTGCGGTCTTTGGTTTTATTTTTAGAATATAGCTCAACTGAAGGCAGCGATTCTGCGGGAAACCACGAAGGAACACTATATGGGAGAATCCGTACCCACAGTGTACCTCAACTTTGAACAGGAAATTATCAGGTCGATACTACGTCACTCCATTGTTGTGTGGTTGTCACAGATTTCTCCGCCACCCCCACCCTCCCCCCTCACCCACCCTGTCCCCCGCAGTTAGTGAGAGTATTTTCTCCGTTTCACGATAGACAATAAAATTTTGCTACTTCTTAATCCAATAATCGGATTGTCTTTATCCTTGAAAGTTTGTCAAGATAGCACTGGGGGGGGGGGGGGGGGTGGTGGTTCCGGTATGGTTCACCCACTAGTGCGGTTTATCTATTGGTACATTAAATGTAGCAAAATTAAAGCAAAGCAAATTAACATAATAATAAGTAATAGATGATAAGAAGTAGCAGTAGTAGTAGTAGTAGCAGCAGCAGTAGTAGTAGTAGTAGTAGTAGTAGTAGTAGTAGTAGTAGTAGTAGTAGTAGTAGTAGTAGTAGTAGTAGTAAAAGTAGTAATACATAGCCTACAAGAAGTGATAAAGTAAATGCCTGCGTTGTTGGTTTAGTATGAGGAAGACCAAGAGTGTGGTGCCTTTCACCGACATCCAGGACAAGGCCATTCAGTGCGGCATTTACGAGCAGAAAGACGTACGTGATAATTCAGAAAGTGTAAACACGTTGACAGTAGCTTGACCAGGGCTTTGTACTTTACAGTGCATTGCTTCGTGTATTTTTACTTTAAATTCTTGGACAAACGAAACAGTTTACCAGTGGTATGGAAACGTTTTTTAACCAATATATCTAGCTTATTTCGCTGAAATCATTTGGTTTTGCCGAAATGAAAAGCAGTATCTGTTCCATGATTACGTAACTATTTACCTGTTACGGCAAAGAGAAGTCCCATATTCGAAGAGAATGGAAATCACAGTGGTTTGTTTTCGTGTTGCAGATCGAAAGAGCGCTTGTTTTCCTTCACGACTTGGGGACCATTCAGTTTTTCGACAACGAGTTTCTGCGCGATAATGTCGTCATCAACCCGCAGTGGATCGTCAATGTCATGGCCTGCGTCGTATCTATCAAAAACTCACCAATAGTGGTAAGTGTCGGGTCTATCAAAGACTCACCAATAGTGGTAAGTGTCTGGTCTATCAAAGACTCACCAACAGTGGTAAGTGTCGGGTCTATCAAAGACTCACCAACAGTGGTAAGTGTCGGGTCTATCAAAGACTCACCAATAGTGGTAAGTGTCTGGTCTATCAAAGACTCACCAACAGTGGTAAGTGTCGGGTCTATCAAAGACTCACCAATAGTGGTAAGTGTCAGGTCTATCAGACTGGCCAGCGGTGGTAAGTGTCGGATCTATCAAGACTCGCCAATAGTGGTAAGTGTCGGATCTATCAAAGAGTCACCAACAGTGGTAAGTGTAGGGTCTATCAAAGACTCACCAACAGTGGTAAGTGTCAGGTCTATCAAAGACTCACCCCAACAGTGGCAAGGCCACGCCAAATGTCGGATACTGTCCATGAAACGCGTTGATATTACCGCTCAATGAAATGCCGAAATGATAGGGATAAGAAAAAGTATGAAGAAATTCAGCCACATTTTCATACTAATTCTAACCAGAAACTCGGTTTAGTTCAAAGTAACGTTGATAGTGTTTTTAACGCGGTGTTTCCAGGCCGGAAGATTTTATCACGAAAGGGACAAAGCGGTGGTTTGGAAGGATTTCCCGGAGTCGCTTCATGATTGGCTGCTTCGCCTCACGGAGGAGTTTGATCTGACCTTCCCCATGTCACCATCGCTGAATTTGGTACCCTGCTTGCTACCCCAACAAGTACCCGAGGTATTCTATAAGTACTTTAAGCTTAGTTCTGTTTGTCCTATACCCGGGAAGCTGTTTATCTTCAGGTTCCGATGGTTATACATCTATCGAATCCTTGACAAAGGAAATAGTTATGAAAAAGAAATAAATTCCTCCAAGAGATTTAACGCTGTGTTACATGTTTTTATGTATAAGGAACTTTTGCTAAAAATAACGCTACTTGGTTAGTAGTTCAACATTTATCTAATATATTTTTTTGTCTTTAAAATCAACCTTAAGTGAGTTCAGACCTGAAATTTAAGTTATTTAAATAGGTTAAAATTATACTAATCGTGAATTGGAAATTATGATAACAATTTCAATAAATTCCAAAACAGTTCGAGTGGCCTGCGCTGAAAGTGCCCAACAAGGAGAGCGTCATGCTGTACAGATTCGGTTATCTGCCGGCCGGACTGTTCAACCGCAGCCAAGTGCGACTGTTCCAGTACTCGGACACGGAAGTGATCTGGAAGAACGGTTCTGTCCTGCGCAAAAACGAGCACTTGGCTTTGATCAGAGAGGTCAAGTAAGTGCCCGTTTTACTTCAGACATTCTGGTTTACAGTTTTTTTTTCAATTTGGCAGCATTGGTAGCACACATAATTCGGATTCTTAAATTTTATATGGCTTCATAATCTCTCATATGATTGCTTGTATAAATACTGTAATCACTTGGGCACAGCAGTATTCTAGGAATGTTATTTGTTGTTTCATTTTAGCAACAAGGAGTTGGTGGTCAAAGTGCAAGGGCCTAGGCCAGAGAACATTCTCTTCCTCATCCACGAAGTGATCGAAAGTCTGATAGCCGAGTTTTTCTACGGAGTGACTTACGACTTCCTGCTGCCGTGCCCAGACTGTCTCAAGGGTGGGGTGAGTAGTTTTCATTTTTAGGCTGGAACATCCGCCGTCGCCATTTTGGTTGGGAATAAGCCACGGCTAATGTGCGATTAGCCTCATTAAAATTTAACCGGAATCTTCGTAACTCAAAGAATACATCCTTATGTATAGCTTTTTTACGGCCTGATAGTAGCTTTTGTGAGCGGGACAAGCGTTGGGTACGGGAGTGATGCATTTTTACCGTATCAGGTTTTTTTCGGATGTAACAAAAGCTACGACCATTTATTAATTTGATTGATCAGAATTAATAAAGGAAAAATGTATATGTACTTGGCATTACTTTACTGTTAAAGAGGGGAAAAACGAAATGCTTTGTCATTGATATTCTAGTAGTTGATTGAATGTGTGATTAGTCCTGGTTGCCTGATTGCAGGGAATCCCGTCAGAGAATGGTCTATTTGAAGCGACACTCGTGCGCAAAGCGCGGGATCTGAACACGCCGTTCTTACAATGCCGTGAATTCTTCCACACCGTCTCCATGAGTGCTTTGCAAGGTCTCGTCCTCAACATTCTACAATCCACATGCTTAAAAACCGTACAGCTAAATGCTACTAAAAACAAAATATTGAATATTTTGTTAACTAAAACACATAAGTGGATGGCAGGGGGATAATCCAAGGAATATTTGGGTTCCGGTTACAGATACTCGCTTCCTTTGAGAGAAATATATCTGCGTTGCCGTATATTTGTCAGTGCAAAAATGTCGGCAGTCATTGACAGGATTCTTGAAACAAATAAAGCGTTTCTTTTCATCAGAGGTTAACGCTTGGATAACAGATGCTAGTATTTTTTAAATCCATATTTCCTTGTGGTACGCATACGCAGCCTCAGTTTAAAATGTGGACTTTGTAGTCAGTCATCCTTCTGCTGTGAGAATTTCAGCTTTTTGAGAGCCTTAATTTGATTGGCTGCGCATGATACAGGTTCTATGCCGCCAGAGAGCAGCACGGAGTTTGACATCCACCTGGCGCAGAGCATGACAGCTTTAGATGACCTTCGTAGTGACCTTTCCACTGACCTCTTCATTGTGATTTGCGATGCTGACCTCAAGGCGCTGGAGTCGGCCCATCATGTGCACCCAAAAACCATCATACAGTATTTGAAATCTCAAAAATACAAGTGGTAAGCAAATATACACAGGTTTCTCAATGTCATTGCCAAGGTGATATGTAATTTTGTTCAGTATACTGAATGTTATTGCTGAGGTGATATGTGATTTTGTTCAGTATACTAAATCTCGTTGAGCAAGTGATATGTATTTAGTTTAGAAAAGAGTGAATCTCGTTTCGCTGTCGGTACGGTTTGCCAAGAATAAATTCACGGCAAGCCCTTTCTTAACTTTTGACATAAAATGTCAGGCTTAAGAGCTCCCTTCGTAGAGTGCATACATGTTCTTTTTTTCATCCAGTTGGTTCAAGGAGAGCTCGTCAAAAACCAGCATGCACGACACAACTATAGCCCTGCAAGATTCCAAGGTAGGCCGTCTTGTCATTTAGTTTCTTTATAGTGCCAATGAAAGAAAAACTTTAATTACTTTAATTGATATACATTTTATAAAATTGCGGATGTTGGCTGTAAATTCATTTCCTGTTTCTCATGCTTAATTGTCCCGTACGGTGCTGCTAGTTGGAGATGTTAGTGATGGAATCTGTGGATGTGTTAGTGATGATATCTGTGGATGTGTTGTAAGCCGGTGATATGTTAGTGATGGAATCTGTGGATGTGTTATTGGTGTGATCTGTGGATGTGTTGTTAGCCGGTGGTGTGTTAGTGATGGAATCTGTGTATGTGTTAGTGATTGGATCTGTGGATGTGTTGTAAGCCGGTGGTGTGTTAGTGATGGAATCTGTGGATGTGTTAGTGATGGAATCTGTGGATGTGTTAGTGATAGGATATGAGGATGTGTTGTTAGCCGGTGATGTGTTAGTGGTGTGGTCTGTGGATGTGTTGTTGGCCGGTGATGTGTTAGTGGTGTGGTCTGTGGATGTGTTGTTGGCCGGTGATGTGTTAGTGATAGGATATGAGGATGTGTTGTTGGCCGGTGATGTGTTAGTGGTGTGATCTGTGGATGTGTTGTTGGCCGGTGATGTGTTAGTGATGGGATATGTGGATGTGTTGTTAGCGGGTGATGTGTTAGTGATGATATCTGTGGGTGTGTTGTTGTATTGTGTGACACTCGTGCTTCAGCTGATGCTCGCCTTCCTCTCGGAGTCGTTTGTAGAGGACAAGGAATGCGTGGACTTGTTCCTTCACGCCAAGAACGTCATGAACAAAGACTGGCAGGTAACGTACGCAGGCGAAGAAATAAAAGGACGTGGGTTTCAGCTGATTTATCTCGCCTAAAGGCTTGAAGAAAAAAGAATTTCTAGTCTAGTCGAGCATTTTGATTACAGTTATTGTCTTAATTAAATAGTTTGAAAAAAAAAAAACATTTAAAATTTACTTTCTAGGCCTATTATTGAAGAATCTGAACTGGTTTATGATTGTGTAAGGTAAACGTTTATCGTTTTCATGTTTTCCACATGGAAGGGAAACATTTTGTTTTTGTAAATTCTGTGTGTCTGTGTATGTAATGTATGTGTCTGTGGTAGGCACTTGATTTTGTTAACACGATAATTCGAGAACGACAACTCGGATCAGCTTCAGACTTAGTGGGATTATATTTTTGGTGGGTCTGCCTGTTGCTGTTCTGTTTGACGCATATGAGACAAGTAATTGCAAACTCGCGCCCTACCCGCTTCTACCGCTAAGTTTGGGGAGGGAATTCTGTAGCACCCAGATTTACGAGTGTTGGGGGAAGGGGGAAGGAGCGAGGTGCCGATGCAGAGCCCTTCCTAGGTGAGCGAGTAAGTGGGGTTTGATGAGAGGAGGTGGGTAGGCGGTACCTTTGTTAACCAGTGCACAAGATACTGCGGCTGGTTGGACGTAGTATGACACAGCATTTCCTGTTCGGTGTACTTTTCTGTTCCCTTCATTGTTTTATCTACTTTATAAAGATGCGTGTTACTGTTAATTGAGAAGTAGATAGGATATTGGTTCCTCCCCTCCTCCCATGCTACCCACCGAAGTGGGTCATCTACTGCACAGTTAGGAAGGATTCCTTTCTTGTGCTTTCTTGTCTATGAGAATGCTGGAAGAGAAGATCTATATCATGGTTTTAAGTACACTTTAGATATAGATCCAGAGCCGTACCTACCTAGTAGGGGGCGGGGGGAAGTGACGGTAAGCAAAAAAAAAAAAAATCACCAATGTGATACGGGATTGGTTGTTTAGTGACCACCTTCCGGACCCATATGAAAAAGACTACGGTAAAACCTGTTTGTAGCGACCATCTTAAAGACCCAGGTCAAAAAGACATAGTGTAACCTGTTTGTAGTGCCTACCTCCTCGACCCGGATAAAAGATGTAAAGCTAAACCTGTTTTAGCGACCACCTACCAGAGTCGGATATAAAGACAAAATGTAAAACCTGGCTGTCGTGACCTGGATAAAAAAGACTAACAGTAACACCTTTGTAGCCTGGTTTTTAACCTGGTTAAAAAAGAATTACAGTATAAGCCCAGTTTATAGTGGCCACATCTCACATTTCTAAGCATTACCTGGAGGCATTTAGAAATTATGGATTAAAATACCCACAAGTCAGGTTAAGTACCACCCCCTCTCTTTCAGAAGTGGGATAAATGTGTTCCATAACCTGACTTCTGGGCCAATGAGTTATATAGATTCAGATATTTTTATATAAGATGAAAAGTTTTATAATTCTGAAATGGTACAGAATTATCAAAATAAAATATCGCAAACCGAAGGAGGGGCAAGCGATAGAAAAGGATTGGGGGAAGGGTGCGGGAGTGGTCGGGGGGGGGGGAGCATTTGTTTTTTGTTTGAAGAAACCAAAACGGCTATGGCTGGTCAATAAAAGTGTTTGGCATGTTCGTGTATACTGATGTTGATTTGCACTGGCCGCTGTAGTTTCTTTAATAATCACAGCACGTTATACATATTTGAGTTAAATTTATCCATTAATTTTGAGACGCAGGCAGAGGCTTGACGCCTTGTTTTAGGACATATCTGCCACATATCTGTGTGTTGTCACGTAGGTGGTGGGCGTCGGTGAGAACTTGAACTGGCGCGACACGTCTGTGGGTGCCATGGAGATCGGCTCCTCACACGTACGTTCCTGGATCCTTTGTTTTGTAGATGCCCCAGTCCAATAGATGCATAACCTCGTTGAGCAGTTCATTATTGTCATGATTCTGCGATAGAGTTAAAATCTGCATGTTTATAATGTTTATGTTTTTTTATTATAACACACAAATATTCTTAACTTTCTTAAGTTTCTGAGTATTTGCAGAATTAAAAACTTAAGGTATTAGCAGTAAGTAACAGTATTCGACAACTGTGAAGCCGAGTACTGATCTAACAGTTGCATATAGCAAGCCGTCTGCCTAAACTGCGTGTATTCGTGTGTCACACATCCACCTCAGCATTGTTATCTTACAGAGGTATGTAAACTTGACTCAAAAAGAACGATACAACGCCAAGATTGAGGAACTGGGGCAACTAATTAAAATGAAACTGGACTCCACCAAGAGAAAGGTAAAGACTTTAATGTAACACTTTAGTAGCCGTCGTTAAAAAAAATGATTCTTTTTTTGTTTCTTGTTTGCTGTAAAAGTTGACATTGACGTGATCGGCAGTCTGGCCTCAACGATTGTTTCCAGTTGGCATGTTACTTCAACATTTTATGCCAGAGTTCAAATGCGCACATTCATGTACCGGGTATGGATGATTAATTGTCAAAAATTGTTTCAGAAATTCACTAGCAATGAAAATTTTCAAGTGTCTCCCATCCAGGGTTGTTGCTGCTTCGAGCGCAAAAACAAATAAAAAAAATTATTGCCCATCTTGGACAACGTTATATATTTGGCAGAACACTGGAGAGAGCCCGCTTTGTTTCATCAGCTACGCCTGGGCGAATAGTCACAGGGCTGTACGTAAGGGCAGCCGCACGGAGGCCGGGGCCCTGGGCTGGGAACAGAGCGACCCGAGGGCTTTGAAAGATTATCTTGTGAAGAATGGCATCTCCTGCTGGATTGACATAGAACAGACCGGCAAGGTTTGTTGTGTCGTAATGTTGCAGGGAAGTGGTGTAACCAGGGAATATGCGAATTCCCTAGTGGCCGCAGCGAATACGTGCTTTCCCTCAACATTTCAGGGAATACGCGTATTCCCTGAGTACATGAAATCCCTGTAACATATACACATTTTCTAATACACAGCAAAAGCAGTCTCTTTATTTTCGATTTTTCAACTGTGTTTAATTAGTAAAAACATTGATCGAAGTCGAATTAACATGACTTGAACATTTTTCATGCTTCGATTGTTGGAAAAAAAAGACGAAAAAGAAGCCAATAGTGATGTATTTCTACCTACTAATAGACTTCGTTGGGCTGGTGTCGTTACATCAGGAAAGGGGGGGGGGGGGGCTTCGTCATCTGTATGTACTCACGTAAACTTTTGCTAAAAATGTTTCTTCTCCACGGTTTTGATCGGATTCCTTTGAAATTTTGTAAAAAGTGGTCTTCTCTAGAAGAGATACTCTTTTGACGATTCGCCAAAAAATATTTTCCCAGGTGGTCTCTTTAAAAATTACTTTTTGGCGATTCCCCAAAAATTGATCAAATAGTGCCCCAAAATTGATCAAATTTTTTTTTGTTGGCCAGTTCTCAAAATGTTTGTTCTCCCACAATTTTGACCTGATTCCTTTCGCATTTTGTACGAATGTTTCCTAGAGGGTCCTTGTTATTTTTGCGATTTTTTTGGCGATTTGCCAAAAATTCGCCTAATGACGCTATTTTTTTCTGTCAGCAGATTTTCAAAATGCTGCTTCTTTAACAATTTTGACCGGGTTTATTTGAAATTTTGCACGCAAGTTCCCTATGTGATCCTCTCTGGAAAAGTAATATTTTGGCGATTCACCAAAAAGTGGTCGAATGGCTCCGTTTCATTTTTTTAGCAAATTTTCAAAATGGTTCTCCTCAAACAGTTTCTATAAGATTTTTTCAAATTTTGCACGAATGTTTTCTAGGAGGTTCTCCTTCGAAAACTTATTTTGTTTTGGCGATTCGCCAAAAATTAGCTTAATGGAGCTATTTTGAATTTTTTATTAGCTGATTTTCCTACTGTTTCCTCTCAACCTCGTTTTGATTTGATTCCTTTCAAATTTTGTAAGAACATTCCCCAGGTGGTCATCTCTTGAAAAATTACTTTTTTGGCGATTCGCTAAAATCTGGCCAATTGGCGTTTGAAAGTTTTAGGGATCAAGTTTTTCAGAATAGTTCCTCTTCTGTAAGTAATTTTAGTCACAATGTTTTCATTTTTAGGTATAGTCCAATGTTAGGGCTTCCTTGAAATTTGCTTCTTTTTTCTTTGGGAGGGAGGGGGATCCGCACGAGATAGGCAAATGCTAGCTTTTAAGGGGGATCCGCAAGAGATAGGCAAATGCTAGCTTTTAATAAGCTACTATAAGCGACCCTACAAGTCTTACGATACTTGATTCACCAGATCGCGGCTGGTCACAATGTCCCTGGACATTCTTCTTCACCATTCTTATTCTTCTGGATATGTAGTCCTGTATGTGTAGTAGACTAGTGTCTGCGTAAGAAGAGTAGTCCTGTATGTGCTGACACGGCTCTTGTGTTGTAGTTCGGGCTATTTGAGGACATTTATCACGGGATCCGAGACGCTGAGGTCGTACTTATATGTATGTCAGTGCAGGTACGTTGTGTGGTAGCCACCCCTTTTTTCAGGTTGATTTATTGTGTGAATCGCAAACGTGAACTATGGAAATCTGACACATTGACGCACACTGTCGATACGTTAGAGAAATCGTCATTTGGTCACAATTAAGTATCTGTGGATTTTTCCCTTATCATTTGCAGACATTGTCGGGACAAAAAGCTTTTCGCTCTACTTGATCCACTTGAGGAAGATTTCATGCAGAGCATTTAAAATTTGACTTCCTTAAAATATATTTTACGTTTTGCACATGTTGTGCTGAAACGCACCAGATACATTTATTTCAGAATTGACTAGTATAACGTCAGAGTTAGTCAGTTGGCCGGAGAATATTTCCGAACCTTTTAACGACGTTATCTAGAAACACTTGTAACACGAAATACACTCTGAATAACAAAACTGCTCTGAAGGACAAAAATACTGCGTAGGATTTGCAGCAAATTAATCACTTCGCTCAAAAACAAATTTCCTGCCTTTATGTCTGAAAATTTTATGTTTGAGGCATTTTAAAGTAAGTTTCTTGAAATTAGACTGCAGGTGAAACCTATATTATTAATGCAGAAATGAACAAGTAAGACATATAAAAGATTTCTTTATTTGTTTTCATTTCATTTAGAGACGACTTC